>JAWWLV010000088.1:13970948-13983375 GCA_035041135.1 Platyrinchus mystaceus
TGCAATAGTTGTAGCTGTGGGGGCAAAATCCTGAATAGTTATTCCAGTTTACACAAATTTGAGGTGTCTGAGAGCAGTGCCTCACTAAGAGTAGAAAAGAAATTACTTTGTCTATACCCAAGAAAGAGTTTTAGCTGCCATGCCTCGTGTGTGACATACGTGTATAAACTTGTCAACTGCTGGAATAGTAGAATCATTGCCAGGAGTTTTACTTGCAACTGTGTGCTATGTCTTAGTCTCACGATTGCTCTCCTTTTGTGAAGAAGCTTTTTAACCAGGGGGCAGATGGGAAAGAAATCTCTGCAATTTGTTTGAAGATAAATCCTGTGAGTTCTTTCAGTAGAATTAAACCTTTGAACACATTTGGGTTTCAGGCTGCACCAACTCTGGAGTTTACAATAAAGGCTATTTTATAATTTTCTTGATTCCTTATCTTTTAAAGTTTAGACAGAAGATCTTAATTGCCCTTATTGTACCAGAGAAATTAAATTGAAGTCAGGTAAAGATGCAATAAGATCATGTGGATGAACATGGATACATTTTTCTTCAACATTAAAGCTGACTATCCCTGCTACCCTTTTGCTGCAGTTGCTGTTTTTAAGTATTTCAGTGATCTGGTTTATAGCATCTCACTGAGAGTTGTATTGGCACAACAACTATTTCAGCACTGGTCTGCTGAGCACAGTAAAGAAACAGCATAAAAACTTAAGAAACCAGCACTGATGCTAGGGAAAAAAAATAGCATGTTATGTTGTCAGTAAACCAGTTACAAACATGCACGTTTCGCTGTGTGGGGTTTTCTTGTTAACTCTGCATGAACTCTGCATATATTACTTACTGTCTTGACAGAACTACAGCAAGAATAGATTGCATTTTTGCTTTATTTGATGAATTAGGAGGAGGAGAGAGAGGATAATGGGAAGCATTGCAATAAATGAGAACATCTTCAGGAATCACTCAGTGGGTAAAAGTTGTTGCTGTTCATAGGCGATGATGGCGGGCCTCTCCTTTCTGGTTTTCTGTTGTCACTGGCAGTAAATGGCCAAGACAAATACAGAATAATTCCAGAGTCTACAGCTACTTGTTATAATCTGTGTGTCTAATCAATCCTAAGTGTCTCTCCAGGTATATTTAATCACGGACTCCTGTGGCTCCGTGTGCCGGCAGTGTGCGACTTGGCTGGCGGCGTTGGGAAGCTGAAGGGGGGGTGTGTAAGGGGAGAGCGCCACCTGCTGGAGAACCCTCCGGCGGGGGGAGTGCACTTTGGGTCGGGGTGCAACCACCCATTCCTCAGGTCAGGGCTCGGGGATTTACAGTGAGAGCATTTGCAAAGGAATAGTCTTCTTTCAACTCTAGCACGTCTTGAGTTATGGAAATATTTTATTGGGTTTTCATCTTGACTTTTTTGTTTATAGGAACATCATCTCCAACGGGCTATCTCAGCACAACAAGTCTATGGAGAGAAGAGGGATAACATGGTTATACCGGTTCCAGAAGCAGAAAGTAATATTGCATACTATGAATCTATATATCCTGGAGAATTTAAAATGCCAAAGCAGCTGATTCACATACAGCGTAAGTAAAGGAACTCATTCTGTGAAGTCTACATTGAGAACTTTATTTTGCCAGTCATTCAAGACATTACACTAAATGTCTGTTGAGCTCCCACCAAAACTTCTGAGAATTATTTTTTTCCAATGTACTGGAAAGTGCATAGTACTTATAGAAGAAGTATGTTTAGTTCTTGGTCAGTAATAACAGTTTGCAGGGAAATTTAGATTATTTTAGCAAGGACAGACACAAATCTACTTGAAGAGGAAAATATATAATACACAGTTTAAGAAACAGAGTACCTGTCCCCGAAGCATAACCAAGATAAAATGGCAGTAAGAGGGGATTGGCAAGCCAAGCAGAAATGTCAGTAGCAGTGGTAGTATTTGCCTATGCCTGGATGGAAGTATTCTACATATAAAAATGGGTGGGTTTTGACATCACTGATGCCTTGCAAATTTGTTGGGATTTTGTTGTTGTTAGAAGGTAGCAGCTGTTCTGTATGGGTGTGACCCTTCATGTGAGCACCACAGTACTTCAGATAACTTTTGGAAAAAAATATGAAACATACAGTATGTTGCAGAACTGTGTTGCATGGTGTAATGAGTAGAATTTAAAAAGTGGTATCTGTGCTGTGTAAAAAGATCTCATGCCTAATTAACTTTGGTTAAATGCTAGACTATCAGTCTATATCAGTCAGCCTCAAGAATGTCTTGTAGTATTGGAAATGTAGAATAGTTTGGGTTGGAACAGACCTTTTAAAAATCATCTAGTCCAACCCCCTGCAATGGGCAGGGACATCTTCAACTAGATCAGATTGCTCAGAGCCCCATCCAACCTGACCTTGAGTGTTTCCAGGAATGAGACATCCACCACTTTTCCAGGCAACCTGTTCCAGTGTTTCAACACCCTCATTGTAAAAAATATCTTCCTACTAGCAGTCTTGCATGCTGATATTAAGGTTATACTTTTTCATTCTTTGTTTAGGCTGGATAAGGAAAAGCTTCTTTATCTAGCAAAAGCTTCTTTATCTAGTAGCGGGTCTACAGCTGGAACTGTAATTTTTCAGCTGCATTGTGTTCTACCTATTTATTTGTTAGAAGTAAGGTATGTGTTTTCAGGTGTGCACTTGAGAAGAAATTTGTCTCTTACTACTTAAAACAACTTGAATGAGGCATGAGAACTAGGGAGATCTTGTTTTGAATGCAGAGTACTGCATTTTCATAGGGTATTGTGGAAAACAAACAGTTGTTTGCATTCTGCAAAACGTTACTTGTATTTGAAGATGCTGCATAGGGTAGACCATGCTGGGCCAGTTTGGTCTGACTCATCTACGTCACAAAAATTGATGAGAGTATGTGTAAGATCATTGTAATACAGTCTTCATATACTTTCCCAGGTGTGTGTTGGGACTGTAGTCTTAACTGTTGATCATATAAGACATTAAACTAGATAATACTCAGCAGCATTCAAAATATTCACCAATCTAAAAATTTCTTACAGAAAATAATGAGGTAGAAAGCTGCTAGCTGGTTTGACCACTAATAAGTTTTCATTGAATAACAAAATGATAATCAAATAGATGGCAACTTTTATGTCTGATTTTTAACAGTGTAATTTTTTTCAAGAAAAAAATAGGTGTACCTTGAAAGTAGAGTTAGTACAACGTTCAAACAAATGATTTTGGTTTTGTCTCCAGAAGAGTGTGGTGTGTACTCTGAACGTTGCTATTAGTTTTACTACAGAAATGTTTTGTTCTAACTTTAACTTTCACTGTACCATTTAGCTTTTAGTTTGGATGCTGAGCAGCCGGATTATGACTTGGATTCAGAAGATGAGATCTTTGTGAACAAGTTGAAGAAAAGAATGGACATCTCTCCTTTGCAGTTTGAGGAGATGATAGACAGACTAGAAAAGGGCAGCGGCCAGCAGGTACAATGGTACTTTGAATAAAGAATTTAAAATACACACTCTATATGTTACTGTATGAAAGTGACATGCTGGGTTTTACATTTAGCCAGTCAGCCTGCAAGAGGCCAAGCTGCTGCTGAAGGAAGATGATGAATTGATCAGAGAAGTGTATGAGTACTGGATTAAAAAGAGGAAAAACTGTCGAGGTCCCTCTCTTATCCCAGCAGTGAAACAAGAGAAACGAGATGGTTCCAGCACAAATGACCCTTATGTTGCTTTTAGAAGACGAACAGAAAAGATGCAGACACGAAAAGTAAGTACATCAGAGCCTCCCTCGGCTTTTCTTTCTTTTCCTTCTCCCCCTTACCTCCTTTTCAAAAGTAGCTTATGTAAAGAAACAGTTCTGCTCTGTTGTATGAAACACTAAAAATTGGCGTTTTTTCTTTTCTAATTTGCAGGGGTAAAAAGCAAAACTACTTTAGGGCAGCTATTAAATGAAAGTTTACATTTTTTTTTTT
Source organism: Platyrinchus mystaceus (assembly GCA_035041135.1). Lineage (NCBI taxonomy): Eukaryota > Metazoa > Chordata > Aves > Passeriformes > Tyrannidae > Platyrinchus > Platyrinchus mystaceus. Next base: position 13,974,929 of record JAWWLV010000088.1, read on the forward strand.
CACTAAAACTGTTAAACCTACTTATTGTGTTGGTAAGCTGTAGCTCATTGAGAACATGCAATGCTTCTCCTTGGTTTAGCATATGACTTGTCTTTTTTTTGATATACGTAAATATTTAGAACTTATTTAATTCAGATTATTTAATTGAAATTATGAGGGGAAACACATATACTCTGTGTATCTACAGAATCGGAAAAATGATGAAGCTTCTTATGAGAAGATGCTTAAGCTGCGTCGAGATCTCAGTCGTGCAGTGACCATCCTGGAGATGATAAAGAGAAGGGAAAAAAGCAAGAGAGAATTGCTGCATTTAACACTGGAAATTATGGAAAAGAGGTAATGTGTACTGAAAAGTTGCTGCAGAAAGATTTGGAAACTGCTTTATATTCTGATTGCTGCAAATATTTAAACAGTGGGAGATTTTTAAAATAAGTCTTCAGACTCACATTTACAGGATAGCAGTTTCATATATGGCTGTGGAGAGCAAAATAAAACTCTAGGAAGTTGCTTATTATGGCAAGGTGATCCTCACACTAAGCTACATTGTTTCATTCCATGTGTACATATTTTCAAATGTATATATCTATTCTGTATGTTATACAAGAAGAGAGTTCACAGTTTCAGGTGAAATGCATGTTAAGTACATAGATTAAGGAAATCCCAGCTATTTTTAAGGCCATTTTCAATCATCACCATTCTTCTTTGACTTCATGATCGCAATTCTTTGCTAAAAAAACTTGATTGGACACCCTGAGGAAAAGAAATAAACATTTCCTAGAGTATAAAATGTGTGAGTCATCTCCAGCTAGTGCTTCGTTTGACATCCTGTTGGTCAGCAGTGCTGAGGGCCAGATGCTCTGTTGTCACTTTCCTAATTGACTGAGAATTGCAGTTGCAATGTGGAGTTGTTCTTTAGGTTGATACTTAGAATTTGAGTAGACTTCCCTAGCCTAAGTATCCATGTTTGAAAGCAAATGTTCTGAGTCAGTATCTTTAAAGCTCTAGAACTAATTTTTTAGTCTGGGTTCTTAGGGAGGCAAGCTGAATTTCTCTGCCAGGGCACTTTTTTTAAGCACTGAGCATTTTAAACAGAAACAGAGAGGGATGAAATCTTGAAGCTTTTCCCAATAGCTTTTTCTTAAAATAAGCTGTTGAATAGAGGGAAGACAGTAATACCTCCCTCAAAGTGAAGAACTGCACTTCAACCCAGCATTTGTCACAGGACTTGAAATGTAATGTCTCGTGGATCTACTTGTGAAAATATTCCATAACACAAAAGGGGAAGGATTGATGAATAAGGCACTCTGCCTCACTGTTTAAAACCTTTCAAGTGATAAATGTATGGGTTTTAAATGCCACCAGTCCCCAAGGGAGGGAGGAGGGTAACCCTCTCCTATTCTTTCATTCCAGTTCCTGCTTCTTTCCTTTATAGTACTATGCTTTGTAGATGCTTTACAGGGTAGTTATCATTTTTTATTTGTCAGCATTAGCCATTGCAATGAATTTTCTGTGTTATTAGTCCCCTTTTCTGTAATATTTTCTGTACTTCTTGCTGATGTCCTGGATTTCCCTTTACCACGAGCTTCAAGTATTAGTCCGTGTTTCTCCACATTTCTCAATTTTTTTACCAGATGTACATTGTAAGAACTCCAACAAATGTCTTCTGATTTCAGATATAATTTGGGTGACTACAGTGGAGAGATCATGTCTGAAGTCATGGCGCAGCGGCAGCCACTTAAACCTACCTATGCTATTCCCATCATTCCTGTGACTAACAGCAGTTCTTTTAAACACCAAGAAGCTATGGAACTGAAAGAATATAAAGTCAAAGTGAGTAATGTCAGTAACCGAGTTACTCTTTGGCTATAAATTATGCAAGATACAGTGTTTTAGGATAGTTGGAGAGGGGAGGCTTTTTGAAACTAACAGTAGGCTAGCAAAGCTGCAAGGGAAATACAGTGCTTTGTTCTGTTGGAGTTGAGGATAACATACAGATTCCCTGTACTTCTTAAGACAGAAATAAAGTCTAGACAAACTGCAGACAAAAGGACACATGCAACTGTGTTCTCATTCAGGGGGATAGAAACATTTTTCTCCAATCTTGTCCATAAAGTTGAGATATTCTGGACAAAACTGTATTTATTACCTAGGTGTTGTACAGAGATAGAACTAATGATGTAAAATCCATATATTGTTCTAAATTACGTAGCTATTTTAATCCGGAGGGTTGTTTTTTGTTTTGTTTTTAAAATAGGATCCACTGAAATTCCCAGCATACTGTGTATCTTTGTCTGGTTTCGTGTTTAAGTAAAGTATCAAAGAACCTTATTTGATTTAGACAGCTGACCGGCACTTTTTTTCCTGCAGGCTTTAATTTTGTGTCATACAAAGCATAGCTACAGTGCGAACAGCTGAGCATGTTAAATAGGTCAGGTAACACAGGAGAAATGCTGAGGTATAATTTAAATTTTAAACCAAGACTTTTTGTGAGTGAAGGATATCCAGAGGCTCTTCTCAAACTGACTGAGTGGCATGAATCTGACTTCTTTCAGTGAGAGTAGAGCACTGTAATTGTGATTGCTGGCGTGTACTTGCCTCTCAGTGATGTTGGGTCAGTGCAGTGTCTCACAGCTTGAAAGAAATCTGTTTCTTGGAAACTTGGGAAAGGCACTTTAACTCGACTTTGCATAGTAGGGGGAAATGTGTTTATTTTTTAGAGGCATTTGTGAAATTATAGGTATCTTTGAAAAGTCTTAAGTTCTATTTTTGCCTTTCAAGCATTGTTTGGTACTTAGTAATTCCCTAACGCTGCATAAGTGGCTATTAATTTAAAATGCTAGAAAATAAAAAAGGTGCCTCATGGAGATCATCATATGTATTTTGGTCTACTTCTCCAAAGTAGTTCTGTCACCTTAATGCTAGTGAGTTATCCAGCACAGATTGAGCACCCTGAGTGCTTGATTCCACCTTGTCTCTTAAATGTTTCCATTACTGGAAATGAAATCCAGATACTCTTGAAAGGACTGCATGTTTTACTATCAGGATGGTGGAGAGATGAGTTCACATTTTAGACTGCTTACATGGGAGTTTTCTTAAACTCCTGTTTTAATGTAATTTTCATCTGTGTGTAATTTTTACACTGCTTTTTATTTTTCTTGCAGCAAGATAAGCCTGATGTTATTAGACCCAAAAGAAAGTATGAGAAGAAGCCAAAAGTCTTACCTTCATCCGCTGCTGCTACTGCTCAACAGACAAGTCCTGCTGCACTGCCAGTCTTTAATGCTAAAGATTTGAATCAGTATGATTTTCCTAGCTCAGATGAAGAACCTCTCTCCCAGGTAGGACCTCTAGAGTTTTGTGCTGCTCTTGGGGGAAGAATAGAAGTAAAACTCCTGAATTTGCTAATATCTCTCTTCATATACCCCACCTCCCCATCCCCTCTTTAAAGGTTTTGTCTGGTTCTTCGGAGGCTGAGGAAGAAAATGATCCCGATGGTCCTTTTGCCTTCCGTAGGAAAGCAGGCTGTCAGTACTATGCTGTAAGTAGAATTTCCTTATGTATCATGAGACAGAGCACCACTGTTGGAAAACATCTTGTGTCTAACTGTTTAAAATTATTTCAAGCCTCATTTAGACCAACCTGGCAACTGGCCGTGGAGCAGCCCTAAAGAGGGAAGATTAGGAGACGTGCGTTACAGATACTGCTTAACCACCCTCACTGTTCCCCAGAGGTGTATTGGGTTTGCACGACGACGGGTTGGCCGTGGTGGAAGGTGAGTGCTATGGAATTGCTGTTGCTTTTAAAAATAACATTTTCTTAAAAATACATCAGACGTAAAGAGCAGCAAAGTTAAAAAAAGAAAAACAACAACAAACAAACCGAAAAAACTCAAAATTTCAAACATCACAGAGAGATTGGCTTTTTTAATATTTACATTTGATCCAAGTTTCCTTAGCTGGTTAGTATCTCTATTTATTTTGTGCTAGTAGAAGCTGTTTAGTACTGTTTTCTTAAGTAGTTCTAGAGGGTTTTTATGACTTGCACTCCCAAGTTCTGAGGTGAAAATACATGTATATTTTCAGTTGTGATTGGTGGTTTGTATTTAAATTGTTTGCATAGCTGTCTTCAAATAGTAGCACTTCAAGGTAGCAAAAATTACATTCGGCAGAAAATCCTTTGCTGAGTTTAGACCATATTTGGTGATTTTGGGGAGGGAAACTTAAAACTGACAGTAACTTAAATTTCAAACTTTTTCAAAAATATCAAAGAGTCTAATGACTTATTTCAGACATTTTGCTTCTAAGAATATTTAGCTAAAACAATTTATAAATGGTTCAGTGCTGTTTCTTAAATATTGTGTTACGTCTCTAAGAAAATAGTACATTGGTATTAAATTTTGATTAAAAGTAAGAATGTGATTTGCCTTTCAGACTTGTGCTTAGCATCTCTTCACATACTAGTAAGCTAATCAGCAAAATTGGAATGAGAGCTGAAGGCTCTTTCTGGCATTTTTGCAAGAGGATTTGGAAGTTAATGTGTGACATCCCTTCTACATTGGGATGGTTGTAGTATATATGTATTTACAGGAGTAAAGCTTTTGAAGAAGTTACTTCAGGAGAGCATCTGAATAATTTTTTACTTAGTTTAGCAATGTTATTGTGTAGGTTAGGGGTTTTTTTAAATTATGTGTTGTTGCAGTGTCTTAATATGTACATGATGTTGTACCTCGGCTCTTCAAACAGTAAAAGCTAAAATATACCTAAACGTAATATTTACTGTAAAATAATAGGTAGTCATGCATTGGGGGGGAGTGTGTGTTTGCTTGTTCTAGAACAGCTTTGTGTAGCTCCTTCTATCCCTTTGTCATCCCCAAGCACACATGTCAGACTGGTGACTTTGTTCGTGTTTTCTTGCCCCTGTGTAATTCTGCATTGTTCTGGTTTAGGGTGCTGCTGGACAGAGCGCATTCGGACTACGATAATGCATTTCATCACCTGGATTTGGAAAGGTTTTCCTCATCACAACACTCTTCAATCAGTCAATTTGCCAATACCTCAGAAACAAATACCTCGGACAAATCTTTCTCAAAAGACCTCAGTCAGATACTAGTCAATATCAAATCATGTAGATGGCGGCATTTTAGGCCTCGGACACCATCCCTACATGACAGTGACAATGATGAACTCTCCTGTAGGAAATTATACAGGGGTTTAAATCGAACAGGCACAGCACAACCCGGGACCCAGACATGCAGTACCTCTACACAAAGTAAAAGTAGCAGTGGTTCAGCACATATTGGTATGTTTAATTTAAAAAACTTGCTTCCAGAAGTTTTAAACTTGGGTCAGAAAATCCAGAATATCATTAGGTCATCCATGCTTTACATTGTGGTCTGTTTTGATGGTAACAGCTCATCTTCATGTGTATCTCTTTACTCACTACATGGAATGTTTATTTGCATTTGTTGCTAGCAGTAGAGTACTGCATTTGAGATTTATGCAAGTGCTACGGTGGTATGTAATTACAGTTTTAGAAATATGAAGCTTTAAAAACAATATTGTGTAGGGTTTCAGTTGACTGAAGATTTGGATTTTTAAAATTAAAAGTATGTTAATTGAAATGTTGATGTAAATACTACATTCCAAATTTTTTTTAATGCAAACTGTGGCAGTGATGGGAAATGTTTAGTTTAAATGTTTGCATTTAAAATCCCAGCATGCTATGAATTCTTCATTAAACTTAAATGAACTTAAATGCCACTTCCCATCCAAAAAGTACCCACCCCACCCTCACTGATACATCTGCTCATGCTTAGCAAAATTCTTGGACTAATCACCTCTACGTCTTGTCATCAAGTGGCAGACTACATCTTACAGAACCTAATTACAGATTTGAGGATCTGATTCTGAAAAAACTTGATGTGGTGGTGTTTTTTAATGGGAATACTCTTGAAAAACATCACACTTTTTGTAGGGTCTCTTCATACTGGAAGACTGGCATTTACAGTGTTAGAATGGAGCTTAAATAACTCATGAATTTTGATGAGTCAGTGCCTTAAATGTCATCTTTTGATAGTAGGCTAAAGTGACTTTTTTTATAAAGAAATAACTTTAAAAGTTCATCTTTGTAAGGAGTCTCTAGAATCATGTTTTCCATGCCATTTTGAATTATGGCTTTGCAAATCAATCAGAATACCTGGATAATGTAGGAGTGCAGTGGGGAGAAATGCATATACCTAATAAAATAACCAAATTCTGGGGTGTTTTGGTGGTTTGCTCAAAGACTGTTATCCTGGTATCGGATGACTTTAATCCTCCTGTTTGCCAATGTATTTTGTACCTCTTCTCCCTGTACCGCGTTTTGGGGTTTTTAACCTGAAAATTCTTTCTACTTGCATTTGTAGAGTTAGTGAGTGCCTTTGTTCTGCTGTTTTATTTCCTGCTTCCTCTCCGTGCTGTCCTAGATTAGGTCCTTGCCCCATCCTCCTTTCTTTCATCTTTTATGGTAATTCTTGCTGGAAATGTACAAAGGCTAAAAGTGATGGTTCTTCCGGCTTGTGATCTAAATGTGGCTTTTGGTGTTTAAATTCTGCCCTTCAAGTGGTTCAAATAGGTTAAGCAAGTCCAGAGCTGAATGAGAGCATCCTCTGGATGATGACTAGTCTGAACCATGATAAAATGGTAGCCAGGTTACAAGTGTGAAAACAAAACTAATGTGTACTGAATAGATTATAAATGCACTGTGGAGTATTAATGGCAATACTTTGCATCTGAAAATCATGTAGATTTGAAAAATTGGCTGATTGAGTTTAAAGCTTATGTCTTCGTGTGTGTGTAAAAATAAACACACAGTCTCTTAGAGTCTTTTTGTCTGAAATAGATGGTTAGGATGTTTATCTACATCATTTAGGAATTAAATGCAATTATTATTTATGATGATGAGTTCCATACAAGGGTTTAATTGTGTGGTTGCATCTTGAAACGTGTGGGAGGTAATATGTATGTGTAAATACCTGGTATATAACATTAATTTGTGCTTGGAATTCTGTGCAGATGGCCTAGTATCCATGTAAAATACTTAAGTTAGCATTCCAGGCTTTTCAAAATCTAAATATTGGAGTTCAGTTTCATATTTTTGTTAGGGTCTGATACAGGAATTAAATACTCAATAAAAAAATGTAGCTGTCTGAATTAATAGATATACTTTTAAATCAGTTACCACAGACTTCAGATAGTCACTTGTTTTTAGCAGAGGTGGGCAGATTGTATCTGATTTACAATCTTAGTTGGGATTCTTGTGGCACTGGAGGTGTATAGGAGTTTGTGTTGAAGTGGTGTACTGCTGATTGTCTGTTTAGGTGTAGGTGTTCGAAAGGAGCACAAGGTGTACTTGGTGCCAGTCTGTTCTTTAGTGGATTTTGTTTTCTGTTTTTTAAAGGATTCTTTGAGGTGTGTTGTCTGCACAGATCACAAGGCTGTTTGTGCATCTCTTGTGTGAGTCTTGACTTATTCAAAGGTGCCAGTCGGTTGCAGCTGCTGAGTTACGTCTTCTTACTTTTTGTAGCAAATACTGTAGAGAAGGTCAGGTATCTAACAGCTGTACTAAAGTTTTTGTAATAGTTACTTGTACAGATTAACAAACCCTGTCCCTGTTACTTTTTTTAAAGCTGGGAGTTTGTTGTAGGTATAGATTTTTTAGGTATTTTTCTCTTTACCTTTTAGGTTTTTGAATTGGCTGTTGGTCTTTCTACCAGAAAATGCTTATTAATACCTTTTTTTTTTTTAATCATTTTGCTGCTACTGTGAGTTGTGGTCAAACCATATTGCTTACCTTTAAGATGAAGCTCATCTTAGGATTTTGTAGTGACCAGCAGAGGTGGTCTTGTTGCCATGTTTATTGTGTACCATCATATGAATTTTGTCTGTTTCCATACTAAAGAAGTTTAGAGAAGCTTTTCCTGCCTTGAATGATCCAGACATGCTGCTAACATGGAACAATTGCTATGGAAAACTTTCCTTCTCAGGTCTGTTATACATGGCCAGGAGGGGCATGAAGTTCAGATTGTATCTCAGGTCTTCTGTTAAGGACATGTTATAGAAGCTGTGCTGTGACACACCGTTCTCCAGCTACAGGAAGCATTCTTTTTCATCCTGAAGATCAGAGAGAGGTTTCTCAAAGAGCTGGTTGTTTTATAAACATTTTGAAGTGCCTTTGACCCTGAAGGAAGTGCAAGTTATTCTGGTCCTGGCTTTCAGAATGCTCAGCATCAAAGATGTGTGGAAGATGAAGTTGTTGCATTGAGATTTTGTGTATAAACTGAGAAGGGATGTCTTAAGAAGAGAAATCCCTTACAAGTTACTTGAACACTTGCTGTGTGCTGAAGGCTAAACTTTGGCACCAGGATGAAGTGGCCAAGAAACGTAACATCACTTTGGAAGTGGGTGATT
>JAWWLV010000088.1:13983475-13993662 GCA_035041135.1 Platyrinchus mystaceus
CTGTGTGCTGAAGGCTAAACTTTGGCACCAGGATGAAGTGGCCAAGAAACGTAACATCACTTTGGAAGTGGGTGATTCCTTTTCATCTTATTAAAGAATTATGAAAAACTATCCTTTGCCCTCTCGCAAAAAGACCTTATTCAGAGATCTTCACATGTTATACAGAACACCACTAAAAAGCAAGCAAAAGTATTAAATCGTGATTATTGTGGAGAATTAACTTGTTCTGTTGGGGAGCTACTAACTCTGAGCAAAATGCAGCAAAATTACTTCAGAAAAGGAGTCTGTATTGCTGACAATCTCAAGTTTCTGAATCAAAATCTTCAGAGATGGAGCTTGTAACTCTGCAGTGTACAATAGGCATGAGTTTACATCTGAAATGTTTGTGTCCCTTGTTAGATTAATCTGATTCTGCTGGGCAAATGGTGGTCTTTGACTTGCATCACATAATGGACAGACTGTGCTTTCTTCTGGAGACTTGTTGAATATGTTGCATTCAGACTTTGGAATGCTTACATCTAGTAACAAAGTTAGAGACGACACAGCATGTATCCTTCTGTTCCAGCCTTGTCTTTAGGAAGCAGAGCAGAGATACCCATCACTGGTGAAAGACTGGGGCACTGGTTCCCAGGCTCTACAGTAAGAGCAGGCAACAGTCTTGCATTCTGTTGTTTTGTACCGTCATCACCCAGAAGCTGCATCACTTTGAAAACAGTGTGAGAGCTGGCAAGGCTGAAGAGGCTGTCAGTAACTGCTCACTGAATTTGTGACTGACCCTTTGGGAGAAAGCCTTTCTGAACATTGTTAGAGTTTTGATGTTTGTGATTGTAGATCTTACTGTGTATGAAAAGCTGCAGGAATACTGAACATAGTTAAATAATCCAACATAATTTACTTTGCATTTTCTGGTAAACCAGATAATTAGATGATGTGATGCAAGTTGTGCTTTGCTATTCAGTAACTTTACTGCCCCAGTACACTTGCATGCTCTTTTTTGGATCTCTTAATCTGCTTTTTGAAAGCCATTTAGCACATTTGGGGATCTAGCAGGATAGTGAACTGTGCTTCCTTTTCCCAAATAAGGTAATGCTGGTTAAAGGATCTGTACTTCAGCCTGGAGAAGAGAAGGCTTTGGGGTGACCTAGTTGGGACCTTGCAGTACGTGAAAGGAGCTTACAAGAAAGATGGGAAGGGACTTTTTACAAGAGCATGTAGTGACCGGACAAGGGGAAATGGATTCAAACTGAACGTGAATAGGTTTAGGTTTGATATTAGGAAGAAATTCTTTACTGTCTGGATGGTGAAGCATTGGAACAGGTTGCCCAGAGAAGTTGTGGATGCCCCGTCCCTGGAAGTGTTCAAGGCCAGGTTAGATGGGGTCTTTGAACAACCTGGTGTAGTGAAAGGTGTTCCTGCCCATGGCAGGGAGGTTGGAACTAGATGAGCCTTAAGGTTCCTTCTGATCCAAACCATTCCATGATTCTATACTGTTATTTCATGTTCTCATTAAGATACCTGATGCCTGATTTCAAGCAACCCTTTCCCAGAAAGAAGCAGGAGGAAGTTTCTCAATCCTTGTGACAATTCCTTGCAGCAGAGTAGAAGGACTTGTCTTGCCTTTTCATGGCTTTTATGCCACCACTGGCTGTGTTTAGATCTTTTTATTTAACCCTGGTATCTGTAATAGTTTCAACGCTGCCATCTGTGTTACTGGTTTTGCTTTTTTAAATACTTCTTTCACATTACAGGATAAACTTGGTCATGAAAATTACTGGAATTTGTAATGGCTATTTTCAATCATCATTGCAATTTAACAGTCTTGGTTCATCTGTGGCTGAGCTGTTGGGGTCCTGGTTGAAGAAGCAATAGCCTTGAGAGTAACAGATGTTTAGAGCCCACCCTAAGCTTAGTTGAAGGAGGAAATATTAAAAGGAAAAGCTTCTTTAATCTGGGAAATGTGACTGAGGATGGGATAAGAGCCACACTAAAACACTTGAGCACTTCTGGAGACTTCAAGACATTGTAGGTTGTGTTAGGTTTTCTCATTCAGCTTCAACTCAGTTGAGTAAAACTTTGCTCCAAAGTAGTGGATCTCTGGGCTTGCAGAAACTGTTCCACTTTGCATCCCATGCAGGGATTGCCACATTTGTAACTGTGTATACCCCGACTGGCCTGAGAGGTGGAAACTCATATTAAGAATGATGGGCAGAAAAATATAAATGCATAGCAAACTTTTCTAGCTTTCATTCAATGGCTAGTAAAAACCTTATTAATTATTTTCTGTCTGTCTGCTGCTACCAAGTAAGGAGTGCATATGGAGACCTTGTATCCAGTTTATAGTTTCTAGAGTTCTGATGTCAGGAATTTCACACTTCTGTTGGGCTGAAATAAAAGGCTGTTGTAGTAATAATTGAGGGCATAATGATTCATGTTCTCATAGTGTCTAATAATGCCATATTAAAGTAAAACCAATCTTGAACTTCTTTTCAGAAAGTGAAGCATCTTTGGGCCTGATGCATCAAATACTAAAACACACTGAGGGCTCTAAGTCACTCCAATCTTCTGAACTCACTGGTGAGAACTTGCTGTACAGTAGAAAATCTTTAACCAGACAGTGTAAGCCAGATAACGTCTCTCATAAGATAGAGACATAAAAATGTGATGTTCTGGATTACGTAGCATTGTGATTGATGTTTGCTTTGCATGCACTTTGGCATTAGTAACCACTAATTGTTCTCTTACACAGCAGGGATGTGATGCTCTCATGTGCTTCCCTTAAGAAAACATTGTAACATAACATATTGTGTTTCCACACACTTCAGCAATTCTGTAGTTTATGGAATTTCTCAGTTGAAAGCTGTAGTTAGGGGATTTTTCTTCTGTTACCTGATAAAAACTGCCTTTTTAATGGTCATCCACTGAAAGGATCAGGGAATCTAGTACTCTTAAGTGGATTTTAGAGAGGTTCTTTGAACCCAATATAGTATTAATGCTTAAGTTTTCCCACTGAAATAACATTTCTGCTCATGAGAACAGATACTTAACTTGATGTTATGAAATAATTTTAAAGTGTTTTTAAATATCTAATTCTTTAGATGTTTAACAGGACTGAAATGTTTGCTGAAAGGTTTAATTAAGCTGTTTGAATCTCTCAGTATTGAATTTTTTAAAACTTTTTATTGAAAAAAAAAAAAGAAAAAAAAAAAAAAAGAAAAAAAGAAAAGCTTACCTGGATAGGTCATTGTGTTTACTCCACAAAGTTTGCTCAGTTTGCCTGGCAAATCTAGTGAGCATCTTCCATTCAGGAAATGAAAGGGAATGCTAGTAGAGGGACTGGGAGTTCACACATGCATTTTCTGCTTTCCAGGATATGCTCCCTGTTCTTTTAGGAAGCTGGTTATTGTGGTCAATTTTTTGTAAGTCTGTATTTTCTACTGAAAGGAAACAGAGTAACAACTGGTGAGTCACCTCACAGTGGAACTTGCAGCAGGAGTCGGGAGGGGAGGCTGTGGCTGTTTATCCTACAAAGACCAATCTCATACAAATGCAGCAGTCAGCCCTGCTGTCCTCCCTGGGTTTGGCCACATTTGGGAACAGCTTGAGTTTTCAGAGAAGCCAGATGTAAGCTGCACCATACTGTGGTAAAACCAGTTAGTTCTGTTAGCATAGTTTTATATTGCAGTATAAAACTGCTGCCAACTGTGGATCTTTGAGAAGTCCATTGACAGTTTCACTGTTACTCTGTGCTCCAGAAAACGCCTGTTGAGTATCAGCATCCCAGAGAACTTGGGTGGTCATAAACAAAATCATCCAATTGAAAGTTGATATTCAGTGGCTTAATTTGAGAAAAAAATGGACAGGTAATCATCCCAAGGATTACAAATAGTCATATAAATGATTGAAGGAAAACCCATTCATAGTGCAGTGTGCAGTAATTCAGTTTTTAATAAAACAAGATTTGTAGCTGTTACTAAGGAGATACTGGGCAGTCATTTATCCTGTCAGTATCGGTAATGTACCGCATTTCTTTCCTTGTATCCATAGCTGAAAACTCCTGAAGTTTTTTCTTCTACCTCCCCCCTTCCTTTTTGTAGTCTGTAAACCAGGAAACATTTCCTTGGTGCCAAAGTACAGCACTAATACAGTTGCAGAATAGGTGTGTGTTTTGTTGTCCCAAGCTGTTAATAGAGTAACAGCATAACATGATGTAGTGGCTTAAAATCTCAGGGTTGTCTCAACTGAAATGTGACAACTTGATGCAGTATGCTGCAAGAAAACAAGAAGAATTTGTGTAGCCAAGTCTCTTGGTAAAGCTTGAGCTGCCCATCTGCTGATAATCTTCTTGAGATGTGAATAACTCCAGGTAGAATTGGGCCTTAAAGGGGTTGGGCTAGGTTAAGAGTGGTGACTTGCATAAATTACTCAAAGTGCCCTGGAAAGTATGTAGAGGTTTTGTATAGAGGTACAGCTGTTAGCTGTGAAAGACAGTTCAGCTAGTGAATGAAACTGGATGTTTTGTCACTGTTGGATTCAGTAAATTGCAAACTACAGTCATTACTGTGTGATGGAACCAGGACCACTGAGGTCCCAGCGTGCTGTTTGAGAAGAGTCTGTAAGCACTGCACTCTGGGACTGCTGAAGCAAAGCTCTGTTTTAAAATCTCATGTGTTGTCTTTGACTAGTGAATGTTATGTTTTGTCCATGTTTTAAACTTCAAGCTGTTGTTCAGTTTTCTGTTGCTTTATGAATATTTTTTAGAGCCTTGAAGGTCTCCAGTAATGTCAAGAATATGTAACTTTGTGTGGTGTTGTGTAGCAATACCCTTCTGAGTTACCAAAAATGTGGTTCCTGTTTTCAGTGTTCAGGGAAGGTCCGGGCTTGCTGCTTGTCTGCTCATTTTTTCCCAGGCAGATAAAGACCAGCATATGACACAAAAGAGAATAACAGTCGTTTTTACTTCTTCTACATGTACCCTTTCCTCAGTTCCAGACACAATTATGTGCCACAGGAAATGAGTATGGAAGGTTAAATAGCTGAAAGTACTTTCGTGTTTGGGGGTTTTTTTTGCATGGGAATGATAGTTTTCAGAAGCAACTTATGCCTCACAATTGATGTGCTTATTTCTTCAACTGAAGTGTAATGTAGACTCGACCTGTAGAGCAGAAGTGGAAGAAACCCAGTGGTGGATTTAGCAAAGTACATGGTGTCTTCTCACAGAAGATGAATAGAGTATGATGTCCTAGCTTGCAGTCTTGGGAAGAAATTTTCATTTAGGTACTTCTCAGTAGTATTGCTTTCAATAAAACCTTCAATGTAGTGTTTCTTTAATGTGGAGAGGAAAGAGTAGGCTTATATAATTACAATCTATAACCTCTTGTACATGAGCATGTCTGTGTATCTTGTGGAATGAAAAAGGAATACCAATCAGATTATTTTACGAGGCTGTAGCTTGCAGCAGTCCTTTATGAGCAGTGTTGTGTTTCTAACCTGGATGCAATTGATTCAGAATTCACAGTAGATCTCTGATAGTGTTGTAAATAGTATTTTGAAATGTCTGATAGACTTTTACAAACTTCAACAAGGGAAGCAGCAAAAATGTTGCTGAATATTTAACCTAAATTGAAGAAAGGCCTGAATTGTTTTTTAGTGTATTTTCCAGGCAGTATCTTTAAGTTGAAAAGGAGTAGTTGGAATATAGTTGAGGGTGGTGGTCATAGTGGGGTTCTTCTGTCGCTTGTTTTCTTTGACAGCTGTGTAACTGTTTTGTAGTGGTGAGAAATGTTCAGCTGCGAGGGTCACAGAGTGCCTGAGGGGAGATTCACTCATGTACAATTGGGAAAATACAGTTTTTCTAAATGAGACTTCTGGAAAGAAGGGGGAGCGTTTACAGCACTTAGAGCTGGTCTTTAGTGTAGTCTTTCCTGAACAAGCACAGCCTGTCTCTGTAAGCTTCATTTGTTGTTGTTCCGAGAGAAAACATTTTGGAGGTGGTTAAACTGACATAAGTGATTGCTTACCTCAACTCTGTTTTATGGTTAGAATCTTAAATATACTTAAGACTTGAAAACTGAAATGGAAATATTAATAAATTTTACTTAAATAGGAAAAAGTGAGATGATTATGATGGTGGAAATTCTAGTCATAATTCAGTCAAAGATGGTGGTATAACATACTCTTTTTGCCAATTTTCCTTTTTATCACTCTGTGTTTTGTCTTTATTTACATCACTTAGGCAATCTATTCCTAAGCATTATGTTTACTAAACATTATATTATGTGTCATACTACAGAATAAAATACTTTGTTCTTAGAATCATAGAATATGCTGAGTTGGAAGGGACCCACTGGGATCATGGAGTCCAACTCCTGGCCCTGCATAGGACACCCCAAAAATTACACAATAAATAAATAAATGGAACCTTCAATATCATTGGCACTATGTCAGGTAAACCATATTGATTGTAAATTTCAGGATTTAAAAAAACCAGTAAGTCCCTACTAATGGGTCAATATAAATGAGATATCTCTCAGGACCAGAACAATATATCCATTTTTCTCCCTCTGCTACTGCTGGCCAGCTTTCTACATGCTAATCTTTGTGTGCTAAAGCTTTCTTGCTCTAACTTGTGTTTGGTGACAATTTAAAAAAAATCTGAAGAACTTACAAATTTTAACTCTTTATATAAATTAAACAGTCAACTCCTTGAGTCTATGAATTCTAGTTTGTGAGGTTTTGGTTTTTTTAGTAAGGACATCTATGAGCAGTGTTGCTACTACTAAGCTGCTCCCCTAGGAATAGTTTAAAACATTGCTATGGGATTTAACTGTAATGGTGTTGGGAAGTAATTTGTCATTTATGGCTATATAAGTAAGTTCTACATCCTTACTTGCTGAAGGATGTTACTTACAAAAAAAAAAGTAACGTGACTAACAGCTGAATAAAAATCTGTAACTTCAAGTGTTCAGACAGCAAAGTGCTGGTAATAATTTTAGTGATACTTCTAATGAACACTAGAAGTATTTTGAACAAATTTTACACCAGAAAAGGACAAATACAGTGGGAAAATGCATGCTCAGTAGTGTTTGCTCTGATGTTTCCAAATATTAGTTCTGGTTTTGGTTAGTCATTTATACTGATTTGTTATTCAAGTTTATATATAAGGATAATTGGTCTTCAGAACCCTGTTGTATCCAGAAGCAGGACATTATTACAGTTTTGATAGAAATTTATTTTTTTCAGGTAAGCAAGACTAAAGGAGTAGATTAACAAAAAACTCTTAAAATTTGTAATTTCTGAATGGGATTTAAGTGTGGTGGTGATTTGTTGCCAAACAGTAGTGAACTTCCCCAAAAGTGTGACTTCCACTGCATTCTTGAAGTATGACTGCTATTTACAGCACTTACTTGGGAACATTTATACAATCTGAGTATAAAATGGAAGGGAAAATCTGAAAGGCATATCCTTTGCAAGGGCATTCACACTCCAGCCTTGATTCAGTTTGTACATTGAAAACTGAGACTTAATTTTGTTTTGGAAATGTAAATTAAAATCCTAACACTGCAGTTAATCAATGAACTGGTGACTCTGCTGCACCACTGGGCATCCCCTTGTCAATCTGTACAAGTAACACTTTTTCAGTTTTATACTTGTGGGTTACCTGGACAAAATTCTGCTTGACTTGTGATGCACTGACTACTGAGTCACCTTTCCAAGATTTCAGAGAGAAGGGTGTAGTTTTGTGAAATTTTTAATTGATGGAATTTCTTGTACATGTGTGGTTACAAACCACAGAAGTACAGCAGTGCGATAGCCGGCCCAGTTGTGAGTGTGCCCAGCTTCATGTTTGCAGCCGAGATGTAACTCCTACCTGTAGCCCCTCTCTGCCTGCACAGTGCTGTCAGTCAGGGCTGCCTTGCAGTTGCCCAGTTTGGCATATAAACCTACTCCACAAATAGCACAGATACTGTAGTTTCACAAAGTGAAAACAGTGATACCATTTCTAACTCTTCTTTCTTTTTAATCTGTTATTAGTTTTCAGTGAGTTTCGTGTTTTGTTTCCTTTCTCCCCCTCCCTTTTCGATATCTTGAGCTGAATTCAGTTAAAGTCTATACACTAAAAAAACTGCCTTTAAAAGAGAAGGTTTAGCTTGAACAAAAAATTTCAGCTTTTTGACATAAAGGTGCATAAGTCTCTTAGGAACTTGCTGTGGTAGTTTTTTGGGGGTTTTTTTAGGTTTATAACATAGATGTGTTTATATACACAACACCTACATATTTTGATATAGTATTTTCTCGTTTTATATTTTGTTCAGCATTTACAGCCGAACAATACCAGCAACATCAACAGCAACTGGCACTAATGCAGAAACAGCAGCTTGCACAAATTCATCAACAGCAAGCAAATAGTAATTCCTCTGCCAACACATCACAGGTGAGGGATTTGTCTGTGCTATGATTTATCCCTCATTGTTTCCCACCAGGGTTCATCTCTAATTGTCAACTGTTGCCATAGAACCTTGAAACTAACCAACAGGAAAGTGGCTTTCGCCTGAATCTACATCATAGCCATTCTGTAAAGTGTTTAGAAGGGACACTGCAGGTGAGTGTGGCAGGCGTTGCCTCTGCTCCCTCTTAACAAAAAAAAGATGGGTCAGTCAATTAATGAAATTTTCAAAGCCTTAGCAATATGAATTGCAGAAATCTCCAGCCATGTCATTATCCTCTTGTCAGTGGGGGATTTTAAGAGCAGAACTTGAGTTAATTAAAGCTGACTCCTGAATATGTCCTCCATACAGCTGTGAAAGTGTCTAACATTCATAAACATATAGTGATTACAGTGGTGCCAGACACATAAAAAGGTTCAGAAGTTGTGTGCAGTCTGAACCTCTAAGTCTCTGAGTTGGGTTTGGAATTTCATGAGAACAGGTTGATCTGTGAAACAGTATTATTACATAGAACTTTGGAAATAAGTTTCTTTGTATTTTGAATAGTTGTTTGGAATATCTTCTGTGTTGTTTTAATGGAGCTAAAAGTGCATGGGAAAAAACCCCCCACAGTTCAGATTTTAACTAGTTGTACCAAATGCTGACAACTTGCTCTGAGAGTGACTGGTCCACAGTTCTGATTTACATGTATCAATTTTTGTTGTACTAGTTTCTGTGTGGCTTTAAAATGGGGAGAGTACTGACTATTTGGAAGCCTCAGTCACATATATATGCCATCATTGTTCTTTCTAGGGTTTTGTTTCCAAGACACTGGATTCTGTTAGTGCTCAATTTGCTGCTTCAGCTTTGGTTACATCAGAACAGCTGATGGGATTCAAAATGAAGGATGATGTGGTGCTTGGAATTGGGGTGAATGGCATTCTTCAAGCCTCAGGTATGCAGCCATTTGACAGAATTTGATTGCATCTTTTTACAGTGAAGACATGTCTGTGTGGAGCTGAGTATCTTCTGAAAAATGAGCTTACTGATTTTTGTTCTGTTGCAGGAGTGTACAAGGGCTTACACCTCAGTAGTACTACACCTACAGCACTTGTTCATACAAGCTCATCATCAACAGCAGGTTCAGCCTTGTTACAGCCTTCAAATATAACACAGACTTCAAGTTCCCACAGTGCACTGAGTCACCAAGTAACTGCTGCCAATTCTGCAACAACTCAGGTTCTGATTGGGAACAACATTCGATTAACTGTACCCTCATCAGTTGCCACTGTAAACTCTATTACCACGCTCAATGCACGGCATATACCTAGGACTTTAAGTGCTGTTCCATCATCTGCCTTAAAGCTGGCTGCAGCCACAAATTGTCAGGTGCCCAAGGTTCCAGCTTCATCCTCTGTGGATGCAGTACCAAGGTAGGGGATTCTATCTGCCTGTGTTTTCCCAGTCTTTATTTTGCTTGATAAATACATTATGGCAAATAACAGTTGTATTAGATCAGGCTGACTTAAATTAATGTTGTGTATAGTGGTGGTCAAAGAGTGATACTCGGGGAGAAATCCAAGAATAGACAGACTTCAGCACAGATAAGTTTTCTAGGCTGTTGTGCTAGTCACCAGCTGAAACAGAAAAGTTACCTCAAAGAGGAATTTATGATCTGTTAGTACTGTGGCACATAATATTCTCTGCTGTTGAGTTCAGCTTCTGGCTCTTATATTCCATGTGAAGGCTGAACTATTCCAAAGT
>JAWWLV010000088.1:13993762-14006851 GCA_035041135.1 Platyrinchus mystaceus
TTCTTTAGCTATAAGAAGTATTTTCATTTCTAAATTTCTGTTTTTAGTTTCTGCTCTCTTCATTGTTTTAAGATATTTGGCTAAAAGATGAATTAAAAGTAGTTAAACAGAAGTCAGCTCGTTGTTTCCTTAGGCAGTTCCAAATTTTGGAACTTATGACTTCATTAGAAACTTTTGTCATTGTGCGTTTTTTTTTTACTTCATGACAACTTTTCATCTTTAGGACACCTTTTTTATTTCCTAGATGACATGGTGGTTTATGGGGAGGTTTTACAGCATGGTGAGTGGTCACAGTAGTCATTGCTGGGAGTTAAGCATGCAGCAAACAGGGAAGTGAAGAAATACACTCATCCTGTCTAGACCTCTTTGTGTTCCCTTGTAAACCTTTAGTACATTTTAACAGCTCTCTAGTACTGAAGGGCAGTTGTCTGTGGAATAGTTTTTGCTGTCTTTTTCCAGTCTTGTTAATTCTTTTATTATTATTTCAACAGGGAAAACCATGAAACGGAGAAGCCAGCACTGAACAATATAGCGGACAATACAGTAGCAATGGAGGTGACGTAGTTTCCGTAGGAGTGGGACTGCAGCCTTGGGAACTTGTTTAGGTGCTATGCATCAGTAGCATTTTGAATGCAAGGGATGATGGAATGCCGCACATTGCGTTTCCATGGCAGCTGTGGGGACTTGACAGCAATGCACATCTCTCATGCTTTGGTTTTTCTTTTCTTACTATTGATAGGAAAGAATCAACATCTGTAAATTAACAATACAGCAATTATCTGTACAGTACTGCATATTTGTAATACCCTTGTATATATGTTACTTGAATACAAAACTGTTCATTTGTGATGCTTTGCACTTGGGGTGGGGGGAGGGAGGGAAACAAACTGCAACAAAGTAAGAGTGTGAGATGTGAGATTGTATAGAGATGAAAAAGTGTCATCACATCATGTGCATGGTGCGGAACCTGCTGTTTTATCTATTTATTGTGCCGTGTTTACAGTTTTTTGTACACTGTACCTTCATTGGTTCCTGTGCTGTAGTAAATGTGTTAGGTAGCTGTGGACTCCTTGGTATTTTGTAAATGGTATAACATAACTTGGTTCCCCTCTGGGTCCCTGAGTTTTCTGTGTATCATGTGAAAAATGGTGACATACATACAGAATTTTTTTAAAAAGGCATCAGTTTAAAAATGGGGAATGTACTGTTAATGGGGATCTTCCTGTTTGAGTATCGTGAGATAAGTAACAAGCTAATAATGAAGTCTGAATTTTCCCATCCTGGCCTGTCCACAGGCATGTGGGCAGTTTCTGGTACTTAAAGCACTAAGGTTATGTTGCTGCTCCCCTCGTTAGTCCCATTTCCTTGCACACCAAAAAGTGTTAGTATGCAAATGGAGTCCTTACAACTGGAGTTTTTATGTTGTCTCGCCCTTTTTGAAGACATTGTATTTTTTTATTGTATTACTGTTTTTAAGACTTCATTCTTTACTTGTTCTTAAGAAAAAGGATATAAGGGAGAAGAATGCAGTAATTGCTGTACGTGTATCATCATTCCAGTTTCTAAAACAGCCAGCTTTTTTCCTTTTAAGATTCTCCAGAAGGCTGCAAGGCCAGAACCACAACTATCGGGTGCCTTCCTTTGGAAATATTTGACCTCTCTTCTGTGAAGAGAATGGTACTTAACAGACTACTATTAGTGCTTTGTCAGTACCGAAGTCTGAATGCCCACTCCAATGGCATACATTATCCTTAAGGTTTTTAATCCCACCTGGAAAAATTGTGACAGAACTCTCACAAAATAAACCCAGGGCATTACATGTTGACAAAAAACTGTGGTTGTGGTTTTTTTAATTTCAAATTCTGTATCATTTTTACTTTTTCCTAAGGATTTTATCTTTTGGGGTAGCCATCCTAAGAATTTCAAGAGGAAGTAATGGTTACGTGATGGCAGGTGTTAAAGCTTTTACCTATGATAACACTGAAGACAGAAAAATTCTTACTTTTCTTGATACTTT
Organism: Platyrinchus mystaceus; assembly: GCA_035041135.1. Taxonomy (NCBI): domain Eukaryota; kingdom Metazoa; phylum Chordata; class Aves; order Passeriformes; family Tyrannidae; genus Platyrinchus; species Platyrinchus mystaceus. The sequence goes on from JAWWLV010000088.1 coordinate 13,995,780, forward strand.
TGTAGAAACTGTCCAGAGTTGCTAGGAGGGTGTTATACAAATGGGGAGACAGTTACTGGTATGATTTTTTCTGACTTGTCTCTTCACAAATGGAAATGTGATTTCCACAGTACAAGGACATGCATTTTCTGTACATGCATGTCCTACCTGCTATAGAAAAGTGGAAATCTTCTGATAAAGAGCATCTAATCCTTCTGATTCAGCTTACATGTCCTGACAAAAATGAGATGGCAGTTTCATGGAGCTGTTATTTCATAATAGCTGTTTGATAAGTTTGATATCGAGTGTCAAGCAGTAAGGGGCAGTGTCTAGATGTTTATGCTGTTGTCGTGCCTCGTCCCAAAGAACTTGCTTCAATCTTTCTGGTCTAACTCTTCTTCATGTGGTGTTCAGTCAGTGTCAGGGTACACATTTGCTGTGTAATAGAGGGCTGCTGGTCCACTGCCTCTGTAATGGATATGGAATGCTCCAAGTAAGTGCCTCATCTACAGGCAGATGAACATACGGCAGAAGAGAGTGAGGGATGGATGAGTTGTGTCACTTCATTTCAAGCAAAAAAACTGTTATAGATAATACTAAAGTTTGATCCAAAAAGGGTTTGGGAGGAGGTTATTGGTCTTAGACCACCACTACTACTTAGCTTTCTCAGGGGTTAAAGGCCCAAATTAAGACCTAGAACAGAAGCCTTGCCATATCGGTTTAGAAATGGATTGCTTGCAGTTGCTTTTATTTCCTTACAGCCCTTTTGTTTTATCAGAAAATGAGATGCATTTTTCCCTCTTGTCTCTTCCCTGTAAAACAGAAGGAGCAGTTGCTGCTGTTCATAGTAGGACCATGCAGCTGAAGGAAGTGAAGTTACACTGGAGAGGACTCTTCCTTGAAGGAAGTATGAGGTGAAGGACAGTGCCACTGAGTTCCAGATTACTAGTCTTACCTAGTGATTAGTTGCTGTTATCTTTGGAAAATTCAGGTTAAGAATGTGGCTGTAATCTCAGTGACTCCTTATTGCATTGCTGAAAGGAAAATAAAATAGCAGAAGTCAAATCTCTAAACCTGGGAAAACTGGACTGTCACGTAGCAAAAACACTGCAGCCTTAAAAAAAACATGAGCTACTAAATAACGGTGGCTGAAATGTGGAATGTGCTTGAAAATGTAATGATTCTGGATAAACTGGACTGTTCTAAATTTGAGAGTTTTCTGAAGGCTTAACCTGTGGGGTGCCACGAGGTGGAGGTAAACAGATGGCAGAGTGAACAACTGGAGAAGTGGATTTCAGAAATACAGGTTCTCCACAGGGAGATACAGGTGTATCAGTCCATACAGAAACCCCACAAAATATTAGTAACAGAGGGTGAAAGATTGCTGCTTCAGGAACAGGGTGATGGGAGCAGGCAGGGTGAGCTCAGCCAAAACTGCAAATACACTTGACCCTTGCTTGGGAGGGGAGTCTCAAGTCCAAACTGATGAAAAGGGTGCAGATTAAAATTGTGTACTTCGGGATACTGCTGGTTGCATTTTCACTGAATATTCTATGTTAACGTTGTTTGCATACGTGGCTCACTCTGGGAGGTAGTCAGAGCTTCACCTTTTTTTCCATGAGTGTGTCCTGGGGAGTGAGTGTGCCAGGCTTATTGGCATTTAAGTAGGACTGACACATCTACTGCATGTTTTGTAAGAGAAAGTAGTCAAAGCAAGAGTACTGGGCTTTTTTCTTTGTTTTTTTTTTTCCAAAGGTTCCCAATATGTAAATAAATCCACAAAGGGAAGACAGAGTTAGAATCTATTTGTTAGGGAAGTCATTTACAGGAACTAATTTCTGTACCAGTAATGGGAGAAAGCCTGGACTGAGCGAGGGAGCACCGACTGCGCTGCGTTGATCCGCATGACAGGGACGAGGCAGGGAACAGGAACCAGCCTGCAGTGGGTCTGTGAGGTTGCTCTGTGCACTGCCACAGATAAAGCAAGTTATTTTAGAGTAAGTACTAAGCCTAAGTAATCTACAGGAATGAGGCTCTGGGATAAGAGTGTCCTAACCAATTAGTGAGCGAGGACTGTTAGTGCCCATCCAGGTCACGCAATTCAGTTCTGTAAGAAAATGAACTCCCGGGCAGTCCTGCTGCTGGAGGTACAGCAGTGATGCAGGTGGAGAGCAGCGCCACGTTAGCCTGTTGGTGTGGTGCAGCTGGAACAGGAGCTGTTCCAAGGGTCAGTGGGAAGGGGAAGGAAAGGCTTGCTGCTGGCACAAATGATGCTTAGCTGGGTGCTGAGCTCTGTTTGTGGCATTCCCAGCGACAGCAGCCGGGCGAGCTCGGGCGTGTGCTCACCATTAGGTGGTGGTCTAGAACAACAGGAAAGAAACTGCAGGTTGAGATTTTCAGAGCAGCACTACAAACTCAGCTGCAACTCTTCAGTGTAATGGGGGCTATTTTTTCAGTAGAGATTAGTGAAAGGATATATTTTACCTTTAACTGTTTGTCTTCCCCCTGATGTGGGATGTGCCACATCCTCATGCACATTGTCTCTTGACACATGCAACAGCAAAACCACCCACGTCCTAAATTCTGTCAAAACTTTATAATCTCCTCTTCTTGTGCTGTTTTAACACGTCTGCTGAAAGAATTACACCCTGAAGACTCTGAAGGACAGAGGTATGTGCTTTCCCAGTGTAGAGAGCTCTGCCAGGTCTGGAATTACTGCAGTGGTCAGGGACATAGGGAACAATTTCCATTTCAGTTTATAAATTGCCTATTAATCTCAATCTAGGTATTGGCTAGAACTGGTGTTTAGGAATTGGAAGTAATGGACAAGTTGGGAAGAAGCTAAAAATCATAAAAGTGATGATTTTGATGAAACTACCAAAGCACTATGTTGCTGATTTAAAACTAGTGTTATACACCTTTTTTTTTTCCCCTGCTTTATAGCATAAACATTTTCCAATGTTTGGATACAGAAGTCATCCCTCCCGGTCATATACCATTGATCCTGTGCCTTTCTGCCTGTGGTGACAGGCAAGCAGGCTCCAGTCTTACTGGAGCCTGATTATAGCCATTTTTTTAAAAGGCATGTCCTCAAATCTCACCTAACTACAGATGAAAATGGTGTTTTTCTTACATTTTTGGAGCCATGATTGCATAAGTGTTTGAGGGATGTAGTTGCTTACCTTGCTGTAGTCAAGCCTGTGCAGTCAGTAGCTAAAGAGTACTGTCAGTGTTACACAACATGCAGGCTGTTACTGATTTTCTGCTAATAAGATGCAATTAAAAGGAGTAGAGACAAATTCTTTTTCTCTGGATTCCACTGTGATTTACATTTTCCTAATGTCTGTTTAAACAGTTAAGTCCTATTCAGTGCTAACAGGCCTCTGCTGATCACAGTGCTGAACAGTAAACATGAATTATTTCAGTACCATTCAGCCAGAGATGCTGCTTAGGGTGTCAGGTGTTAATTTTAAATCCCCATCTCACTTCATTAGACCCCTGCTGTATAAGCAGCTACGGGCTACAGCACAGGTTTTTTATGGTGGAGTTGTCAGTGCTGTGACCAACATATTTTGGGTTCTGTAGAAGACAGGTTTGATGAGAGATGTGAGGCGTTGACAGCAATCCTTTCATCAACGCTATCTCAGTTCTTCAGGGATTATCAACCACTGGCACTGATACAAATAAAATCCTTTTCACTACAGTCTGTAGACTTCCTTTCATTTGTAGTTTTCAGTGCATTGCCAGTGGAAATCAGTCTGTAGCTGTCAGTAATACTTGTCTGGTTGATGTTTTCATGACGGTTTGAAGCAGGAACTGAAGAGGAGCAGACTGAACCAGTTAGTAGGGGCAAACATCATCCACCTGCCGATGCTCTGGCACAAAGCTGCTGTTCACTGCTCTTGCTTCTGGGAGATGCTACTTCCAGGGATGTCCCAATAAGGATTTTTTTCTTAAGGTACTTGGGTTTTAATAAGCTTTAATTTTCTATGTCCTGTTTGTTGTAAAGATGCTTGCAAAAAAAGCAAAGCCATATTAATGCAAAATTGTATTAAAGTATCAAAACCCAAAATCCTTTTGGAAGTGCTAGACCCAAAACTAACAAAGCAGATTTTAGCTACTGTGGCTCTCAGTAAGGAAAGGAGTAGATTAAAAGACTTTAGCTAACACAGAACAAAAACATAGATCAGGTACCATGGTACAGAAAATCAATAATGTATTGAGATTCTGGCATCCCTTCCAGCAGTAACCTGGAACTAACTTGATGCTCAGCCACTGTTCCTCTGAGTACTTTCTGCTTTTAGGTACCTGCTCAGCCAGCAATCACCATCCTTTAGGCACTTCCTCAAGACAATAATCACCTTCATCATCAGAGATGTGGTGGAGGTGCAGCGCTAACAATAGGTACAAATAATACAAAATAAACTTCTGATGGCATAAGTCTTAGATGATGTTCCCATTTTCTTACTGCTTCCCAGGGAGCTACAGACTAATCCTGCTTCAGCAAGGTGATCCTCTGCCCAATTTGCCTGCCAGGCCAGCAGGCAGACTGCCTTCAGGTTCCTGAAAAGCCCCAGCTCAGTCTGTACTGACTGTTGTGGTTTAACCCAGTCAGGCAGCTCAGCCCCACACAGCCACTCACTCAGTCACCCCCCATGGTGGGGTGGGGGAGAGAATCGAAAAAGTAAAAGTGAGAAAACTTGTGGATCAAGATAAAGACATTTTTACAGTTAAAGCAAAAGCTGTGCACACAAGCAAAGTGAAACAAGGAATTCATCCAGCACTTCCCATGGGCCAGCAGGTGTTCAGCCATCTCCAGGACAACAGGGCTCCGTCACATTAACTGTGATTTGAAAAGACAAATACCATCACTCCAAATGTCTCCCCTTCCTTCAGCTTTATATACAGAGCATGACATCATATGGTCTGGAATATCCCTTGGGTTGGGTGGGGTCAGTTGTCCTGGCTGTGTCCCCTCCCAGCTCCCTGTGCACCCCCAGCCTCATCACTGGCAGGACGGTCTGAGCAGCAGAAAAGGCCTTTACACTGTAAGTGCTGCTCAACAGTGACAAAAACATCTCTTGTTCTCAACACCCTTTTCAGCACAAACCCAGAACACAGCCCCATCCCAGCTACTAGAAGAAAATTAACTCTATCACAGCCAAAACCAGCACACACAGACTCCAAAATTTCTGTGTGCCCCTAATAATCCATTTGTTCCCCTCAGGAGTAACATGAATAGTGTGTATTGGATTACTCATGATCAACTTTAAATCAAGTTTTAAGGTAAAGCCAATAGTTGCTTAGAATTTTAGGCTTGAAAAATGGAACAAATGATGGCCACAGAAAGCAGCAGCATGCATCATTGGAAGTCTGTTTACAGCTCCTCGGGGGCTTTGTGTGTCTTGGCTAAGTTGGCATCATGAGCCAGTCCCACAGAAACCATCTCTGCACAGATTTGGCCTGAAATCTAAACTGTCTCTGCTTCTAAGCCTGACTGCTGATGTTCCTCAGAACAGCCACCATGGACAGGATAGGCCTTCTCCCTTCTCACCTGCCTGCCCTTGCACTGAGACATTACTAGGTAAAACAGGTGCCTTTGGGTTTTCTTTCCTGCCTGTTGCATTTTATTTCTTAAAGCAATCATGCTCTTGATTTCAGCTTAATTTGTAACTGGGGGAGCTTGTATACAGCTTTATAGATTGGCTGGCTGAACTAAACGAGGCAAGAAGAGTCAGAAGGTCTAAAAAGAAAGCTAAAATCACTCCTCTGCATGGTTGTCCGGAAAGAGTTGTGAGCTCACAGTCCACAACAAAACAGTTTTTGGAAAGATTTCAGTCTGTGCAGTCCAAACACACCATCCATCGTGGGTTCCTGCCAAACCACAGTGGCAGGTACACATCAGGAGCAGCCACAGGGGTCTGACAGTGCCAAAGGGCCAGCCTGGGTTGTGTTTGCAGTGATGGGACCGTGTTGTAATGGAGATCTGCACTCATTTTCTGTGAGGTTATTCATGAGTAACAGCTCTAATGTGCTTCTTTCACAGGTTGCCCATGGGCTCTGTGACAGGATTTGGCACTAGTTCAGTTGATGTCAGAGCAAACTCCAGTGGCGTGCACAGTGCAGCAGGTCCTGGTGCCCAGTGACAGGACCAGAGGCGCAAACTGAAGCATGGGAGGATCCCTCTGAACATCAGGAAACGCTTTTTCACTGCAAGGGTGACAGAGCACTGGCACAGGGTCTATTCTTATTTTATGAAGTCAGCAGCTGTACTGATTCCCAGCATACTAACATGCATAACGGAGCAGGATGTCATTTTGGATGGGTTCCAGTCCAGCTGCTGATTAGCTTTCAAAAACCACTAGTTCAGTCACATGCTGCTATTTATTAAGGCTTGAACATCTTCTAACTGTTGGTGAATCCAGGGCACTTTGTGGATAAGTTATTTCTTGTTAGTATTTCCCTCATGAGGGTAAGTGGAGGGACAGACACTGATCTCTTTGTGGTGACCCGGGACAGGACCCAAGGGAATGGCCTGAAATTGTGTCAGGTTTAGGTTGGATATTAGAAAAAGGTTCTTCACCCAGAGGGTGGTTGGGTGCTGGAACAGTCTCCCCATGGAAGTGGTCACAGCACCAAGACTGACAGAGTTCAAGAAGCTGACAGTTGGATGATACTCTCGGACACGTGCTGTGATTCTTGGGGATGGTTCTGTGTAGTGCAAGGAGTTGGACTTGATGATCCCTGTGGGTACCTTCCAACTCAGCACAGTCTGTGATTCTGTGGAGACAGAAGCTGGCTGCTATTTGTCAAAGGAACAAACCCACATTCCTGGGGAAGAGATTTTACTGCATTTGAGTTCACTAAAAACTGAAGCCAGGAACAGCTTTCAGAAGCACGAACTGATTTGTGGAAGGACCAGAAGGAACTCTTGTTGGTCATGGAGAAAAGGAAGGACAAACTGTGCTAGATTGCAGCTCCCTGTTAGCTCTGGAACTCACCTTTCCTATCAAATCAAATCAAATCATGTCACTTCATGTTGGAATATCTCTGCATACAGAGGCCAAGGAACCATGGTTAGCTTTGGGGACTGTGCACCCAGCCTGGCTGACAGAGGTTCTTCTGAAGGCGTCTCTCTTGCAGCGGTGTCCTTCCCTCTGAGCCACGGGGGTTGCCACAGCCAGTTATGTTGTTTATAAACAAACAAAACAGGCATCTGTCACCCTTTCTCTACCTTTTAATATTGTGACTGCTCTGTGCAGAACATACAGTTTGCATAAAATAAAGAACTGGATTGAAGTAAATGAAAGCTATGAGTGGCAGGCAGGATCTTCTGAGCTTCTGCTGAAAGTGTCACAAGATTTCCCTTTGTAGTGCTAGATTAGTTCCTCACCTCTGCTACATTTTCTCTCTCAGTGAAATGAATGCAGCAGTATTGCTCATGTGAGGAAAATAACTGATGTTAAAACCTGGAAACTGGTGTTGAAACTTAGAAAGTGCTCCAGGTTTCAAGCACTGAAGATGTTACTGATTTGACTATGTGGGTACACAGTAATGAAGTCAGTTTTGACTTGCAAGACTGAATTACACTGTAAAAGTAGCATAGTGGTGAGATAGAAAATACTTTATTGGACCCCCCCTCCCAGGAGCACCAAACCCTCGGCTGGCTTTGGCAGCTGTCATCCCCGTGTCTCAGTGCACAATCACTACATAAGCAACAGAGGAATCTCATCATTTTGAACTTGGAGATGAAAGCAATCCTTATTTACAGTTACACCCAGTGTCCATTGTGCACAGGAAGAGCATGATTATAAAAATACAGTTAGGGCAAGTCTTGCAAGTCTTCCCTACCTGACTGTAGCAGATTAAATCCTGCCCTTGTTGGATTAGCTGCACCACAGCAATGCCCCTGCAGCAATGCAGAGCAGACCATAGTTTTGTAAAATTTCTGCAGAGTTGTCACTTTGGGGTCAGAGTCTGGTCTTGGGGGCTGTGATGAGACTCTCTAGATTCTCATAGAACCTGGAATCTCAGAAAATAATTTCCCTCTCAGTAAAGGCACTTTCCACTGGAACACAAGCAACATCCGGTTCTTCACCAGAGAGTTTTGACAAACTATGCCTTATAGGATTTTAAAAAAGTTATTTGTTAGCAGTTGTCATTCTTTGAGCCACAGGGCTTGGTTTGCTTGACTGAACAGCACATCTTGTGCCTTGTGACACTCTCAGGTGTTCCCAAGACAAGCCACACCAGGCTCACAGATGGGACACAGAATGTATGGGAGATCTGTGCTGTTCTGGAGTGGCAGCTGGAGGCCAGGCTGGCTGCCCTGAGACTTTTCTCTTGCCACTGTATTTGCACATTTGAATCTCTTCTGCTGTGTCTCTCTGAACACCCAATAACCGCCCTGCTCCTCTCGCCGTGTCCCCTGCGCGTGCTGGCAGAGGCAACGGATGGCTCCGGCATCACTCCACCTGCATGGCCATGGGAAGAACAGGGTCTGAGGAAAGGAGCCTACCAGTGCAAGGTGAGGTAGAAGAGGGTGTGGCCAGAGAGTCTGTAATACCTGCATTGCAGGTGGATATTCAGCTACAGCCTGAGTTTATGGAAAGGTGATACATCCCATGAGCAACAGCTACTGGTGAAGTAGCATTCCTTTGCTCCACTGATCAGAAGAGTCTGTCTCTGCACTAACAAGGTCTTGCATCAAGTTGAAACCCCTCATATTTGAAGCCTTGAGGCTACATTGAAGCAGGCAACTGGAAGTTCAGAGCAAAAAGTACTCACTTCTGTATGAAAATATATCTTCAGCCAGCAAAAGACAGTTCTGGATACGATGAAAGTAGATCCAGCTTGGGAGGCAGGGCAGTATTTCATCATCAGAACTAGAGCAGAAGACATAATCTCACAGTTTTTCAATGAGACAATCATTGAAGGAAATGGCTGCAGTGAATCCCCCATTTCTGGCCAACACTTTTATAATGCATTCAGATTCTTCTAGTTCCTCCTGCAAAGGCAACATATAGTTTTGCAATATTTTTAAGTGGCAGCAAGGACATCGTGTTCCAGTTCCGCATCCCTGATGTATCAATTAACTTGAGTGACTTGGAACTCTTACCTTGAAGCTGTGCACATATTGTTGACATTAAAAGAGAAAATGCTGCCAACATTTGTTGAAGTGCCAAAAGAAAGTGCTCTGTTCAGGCTCACCCCAACCACCTCATTGTTCCCATCCTATCTTATAGGATAATCAGAAAGTGCCTGGGCAATTCCCCACCCTTTCCTCACATTCTCTGCAGGGAAGCATGAGATCAGCAGCTTTCTCGTTTTGTTCATTTTTGTCCTTTGCATGAATGCTATTTGTTTTGATTTATTAGAATTTATTTTCTTAAATAGAAAAAAAACCCCATTGATTATAATGCAGGGACACCTGCAGCTTGGGCAAACTGTCTCTGGAGACCCCCTATTGCCAAGTCTACTGTACAGAATTGTTCAGAGCACTTAAATTTTGGGTTTCTGCTCCACATTACACTGTAGAAATTTAATCCTGACTGTAGAGGCAGCACAGGGAGATTAACCTGTCTGGGCTAAAGAAAGCCTTTGTGAATCCCACTGTAGTGATTAGCAGGTTTGTATTTGCTAACTTGGTATTCCAGTATTTAATGATGTCTCTGGAAGGAGTGTTACTGGTATAGAAATATTTACAAATAGCTTCCAGCTAGTCAGTAAACAAAGACATGAGTCTATTAGTGCTAGGAAATAAATTTCCTGCTTGTAACATATAAATATAAAAAACAATAATAGCAACCAAAAGCAAGAAATCTGCAAGATTTAAGAGATATTTTAGCAAAATAGGAAGCACAGTTTGGATAACTACACCATTAATTACTCGCTGTATCCGGTGAGACCATTACCTATTTTAGAGAGTTTAGTCACCATGCCACATCAGCTTATTTTAATCTGTAAAGTTTTTGGCAATGTCAGATGGCAAACCACATATATTTAATTCCCCATCTAAAATTAGGAATTATATCTACTTTACAGAACCACAAGTACTAGCCATAAAAAAACCCCAACCTTGGTTGTATAGAATTCCTTTTGGTAAAACTTCCTGTGCTTTACTCATGCTAATTCTGAAGTCTCTGTGATCCATCCCTTCCTTTCCCAGTTGTACAGCAAATGGGCTAATGACTTAAACTAAATGGGAAAGAGCTTCTGGCCACAAGCTATTTTACACTATTCAAGGCAAGACAGGCCAACAAGAAAAGTGCCTGAAGTGAGGCCTGGGTAGCCACTGTTCTGGCAGCACAATGTGTACTTTTAACTGCTGGCAGAATAACAAACTGAGCGACCTTGAGGTCAAATCAATCCCCAGCCATAAGTATCAGGCACTGAGTTTAACGGCACTTCTTACATACATCTAGTGGCAAAATGACATAGAGGGTGATATTTCCATTATGATTCATTTTCTCAGCCTCAGAGGTACCTGTCATTGCTACCCTGTATTGCCAGGTTTCATGGATTCCTATTATTTTTTATCTAATTTCCAACAATTTTCTGGAGAGCTATTTCTAGTGTTCTGTCAAAACTGCTGAGGAATATACCCAGCATATGCAGAGTAATCTGAAGAGATTACCAAAATTGACAGATTTCCAATTGTTCATCTTTTCTGTGTTCATCTTTTCACCTGTACTTGTCTCTGCTGTAGCAGTTGCCTTCCATTCTCTCATTTTTTGCTGCTTCTTTTCCTCCCTGGGAGGCAGCCACCCTCCACATGGGGATTCCAGCAGAAAAGGAAGCAAGGCAAGCTTTCCATCTTCCACTTGCACCAAGGGTTTCTTGATGAGCAGGGAAGTTGTGTTCTCCACAGCAGTGCCCAGGACTCTGTGGGTTTAGTGGATTTCAGTTGCATGCCATGAGGGATTACCCTAATCTTCAGGTACACAGAGCAGAGGTAATTCACCTTTTAATCTATATTTAGCAAAAGCCTTTCAAGGCACCTCTGTAGTGCAGTCGACTTTAGCACTAAATACTATGGTGGGTAAAGAACAGAAGTTTAGGAAACTCTGGGAACACTGGAGTTGAGAGCCCAG
>JAWWLV010000088.1:14006951-14017688 GCA_035041135.1 Platyrinchus mystaceus
ACTTTAGCACTAAATACTATGGTGGGTAAAGAACAGAAGTTTAGGAAACTCTGGGAACACTGGAGTTGAGAGCCCAGGCATTATGCATGGTACCATTTCTGTCTGTATGTTACTGCCCAGAGCTGGGAGTGGTTTACAGAGAGGAACTGTAGGCAAAATGGTCAAGCAATACGGAGTAGAATAGTGGCCTCTAGTTAAAAGCTAATTTAGTTCTATTATGGCTGTATCAAAACAATCTAATAGAAAAAAAGTCTTACTAGAGAATGGAATAAGAGATATACTTTACCTCTGTGAAAGTTCTCCCCATCATATACCTGAGGGAGACAAGGCAACATGATAAGAAGAACAGGAACAGTTGGTATATAAAAAAACTAAATAAATAATCAGGGCAGCAGCATCTATTGCTATGTGAGTTCTACTGAATTCATAGTGTGTTCTCCATCAGTTTCTAATGCATATTTCAAGTTGCTTTAGACACTTACACTACCTGTTCTGAAACCAATAGATTAGAAGCTCTGTAACTCTTCTGGTCAGTATTTCAACCTTTGATTATTTGCCCACATAAATGTTCATTGAATACAATGTGGTTGTAAGATTTAGGGAACATCCCTCAGATGCAGAGTACCTGATCAGTTTTGATATGCATAAATAAGTAATTATGTCAAATTATGGCCAGATTTTCTAGAAAAGCAAATTAGGCCTTTATATGTCTAAGCATCTAATCTGTAGTATAATCAAATATTCATGGCCTCCAATGCATTCTCATAATATATGGGAGAATTAATTGTTCATGGTTGAAAATTTCATGCTTCTTTTTTGTCTTTTAAACACATCTAGGGCAGTTGTAGCAGACGGGGAATGGCTTTAAACTGAAAGAGTGTAGGTTTACATTAGATATTAAGAAGAAATTATTTACTGTCAGAGTGGTGAGGCACTGAAACAAGTTGTCCAGATAAATTGTGGATGCCCCATCCCTGGAAATGTTCAAGGCCAGGTTGGATGGGGCTTTGAACATAGAATCACACAGTATTGCAAGAGAGTGATTTGGGCTGGAAGGGACCTTTAAGATCATCTTGTTCCAACTCCCCTGCAATGAACAGGGACATCTTCAATTAGATCAGGTTGCTCAGAGCCCCATCCAGCCTGACCTTGAATGTTTCCAGAAGTTGGGGATTCCACAACTGTTCTGGGCAACCTGTGTCACTGTGTTTCACCATCCTCAATGTAAAAAAATTCTTCCTTATATCTGGTCTGAAACGACATTCTTTTAGTTAAAAACCATTCCCTCTTGTCCTGTCTCAACATTCTCTATTAAATCCATTCTCTCCTAGGATTTGTGGTAGTGCAAATAAAAAATTCCCTGCATCTTCTCAGGGAACAGAGTGCGGTGTACAACACCTGAACGTGACTTTGCTGACTCCCTTTCACAGAAGGACTGGACAAACCATAATGTTCTCTGCTTATTTAGAGCTGCAGATCAGGCCATTCTGGGCACAGACCCTGGCTGTAAATTAACAGGTTTTTGTTTTTTTTTTTTAAATAAAAAAAGAAATGCAAATAAAAGGAGAATGAAAAGGAACAAACAGCAAAAAGCAGGGTGGGAACAGGAGCCTGAAAATAAAATGAACTTAAAGCCCAAGAGTCCGAGGAGAGTCAACACAGGCATTCACCTCCACCAACCCAGCCTCAGCAGCAGGGAAGGAGGGGGCAAGACATGGGGTTAGCACCCATAACCCCCTCCTGCCGAGCACAGGGGATAAACACTGGCTGCTGGCACCACCATGGGAATATCAGCCCTCACAGATGTGCAGGGAGATGCTGAGGAGGTTCTCCCTGCTCTGAAGTAGCCCACAACCAACGTGGCTTTTCTGGTGCAGGCAGGATTGTGTTTCCATATACGAAAAACAACTGATGTGACAGAGCTCACTATGACTCTCCCTCCAGCAAAGGAACTGCATTGTACAATAAATCAGAGTAGTTCTAAAAAATGGGCATGACTTGAATATTTCAGAGCTATACATAAATAAATAATATAAATGTAATAATAGTGACACAAAAATGTTTAAATTTGGGCTATTTGTTGTTCCTATATTCACAAATTAAGATCTTCTTGTAATTTTTACTAATATTTGTGGGCCATCTTGGGAAAAAAAGCTTTTCTAACCTACATTACCCATTTAACTGTTGTAGTCTTCAAGCCCCTTGGAATTGCAAATATTCTTAGTCTTAAAATTGCTCCATCACTGCTTTTAATTTAACCTAATCTCTTACTGTGTTGTGCTTGAATCACAGTTGAAGGATTGATCTTATTACCAAGCAAGAAGAACAGAATTTTGGGAAACTAAATTAATGTATCCTTTACAGCAGGTACAGTCCACTAATGAAATTGTGGACTAGAAGCTCATGTCCTTGTAGCTAAGCTTAGTGAGCAACATAAATGGTCATTAAGAACAGGGCGTAATTCAGCTTTTTATTCAGTCAAACAAATTCATACCAGAACCAATTCCTTTGACTGCTAAAGTGAAAGATAACTGGAAAAACATTCAGAAAATGAGATCTATTTTAACTGTCAAATTGGGAAGACAGTATTTAGTATTTTGAGCTTAGTGGGGTTTTCTTTTATGTATATATAAAATAAAATATATATATATCTATATAGTGCTCTCATAGACATCCATAAAGTTATTAAATTAATTTGGTGAAGTTGAATCCACTCAGAAACCAGACATTTCCATACAAGTTCAGATATTTTTTTTTTTAAAAAGAAGATGTACAATATCAATGATGAAATAATTTTTGAGCTATTTTAACAAGTATGCTTGCTTGGAGGAAGACTGTCTCTGTTATGCACCTGACAGTGCAACATGCCAAAGAAACACTGACCTGGCTGCAGGGTTCATTTTCATTTAAGGGGAAGCTGAGAAGTTCTCTTCTGTGGCTGACAATAAAGCACACTGAAAAACTCAGGGTGCCTTTTGTTCTCCCTTCAATCCCTGACATCATAAACATGCTGTATTAGGAAATGACACATTCCCCAGGTCTCAGTAGGTACCAGCTGAGCTGAGAACAGCTCTAGTACTACCACCAGAAAGGGAAGGATTAACTCAGGGGCACGTGCGGTTCAGGTTCAGGCTGCAGAGAAGTCAAAAGCTTCTTGGAGCCAAAAGCAAATTTCTCCATCACTGGATCAAAACCACTCTGGCCACTGTCCCTGAAGCCAATTTCCTGTACTCCTCCACAGCAATGTGGTTTTTACTGGAATTTCAGATGTGAATGCTAGAGCCTATCTATTTCAGAAGCAGATCTTTGAAACAGTGGTTGTAAATAATTTTGGTATTTTAAAGTGATTTCACTGAATATGTTGTCTAAAAATCTTAACAGTGTGGCCCTGACTGATGTAATGTAAGTGAAAAACTATTCTTAGGTAAGATTAATGCTGTGCAGGACATGATCACGAGTCCAGGGGCCAGACCAAAACTTGATGCCCAAGTAAGTGCTTAGTCTCCATAAAGGCTGAGATCATGCCATATACACAAATGGGCTGGGATCATGGCTTTTTTATGGCAATAGAGCAAATTGGTTCACTAGGTTACCACGTTCTGCAGACACCAACAACTATACTGCCTAATCCCAGCCTTGCAACGTAAGCTATCATGGTCCAGTTTCTTGAGAGTGTGGTAGAAATCATGCTTTCTAAACTGGCCTTCTGTTTTAAGTTTCAAGGATAAAGCAATTTTTATCATTAAAGAACTCAAGTGGAAAAAAGAGGTAATTTTTTTTAATGTGTTTGATTATATAATTGAAGCTGTGGATAAAATGGGATCAAATCACCTAAACAAATGCGCTTCCATGTTCAATAGTATTTTCTAAGAATAAAGATGGCATCATCTTAAGAGTAATATGAGTTTTAGAGATACGTATTTCATAAGGCTCGAAAGTTTTCATTCTGTTTATAGTTGTGTGTCTCAGTGTGATAAACCATTCTCATAAAGTCTGCTTATACACAGATAAAGGAAACCAGCCACATCAAAAATCTCAATGGAGATTATATAGCATAGATAAATCTGAAGTTTGGCATCTGCTGGTAGTTCAAAGCTTGTTTTATTCTTTAGATTAAGTGGTTTGTGTTCCATTGATGTCAACAGTAGAGCAGGCGTAACTTTCAGTTTCAAAAAATGCCTGATTTAAAGCTTAAAGCATTTGGGTCATTACTAAGGGAATAGCTGTTGCTTTAGCATAGGACATTGCCACACAGTTGGAATCAGTGGTGTATTCTGGTATTTTGTCAGCAATATGATCAAAATGAAGAATTTCAGAAACAAAACTTTCTGTGTTTCGTTTGATTTAACATTTTGCTTGTACTCTAGAGATAATCAGTATCATATGCATCCTGGAAAGCGAAGTGTAAGCTAAAGCTCAGGAAGGGTGATAAAGTGAGCTCACCATGAAAACATATATTTGATTCTTTGTTTCCATAACCAGCCTCCTTATTTGTAGGATCTGGCTCATCAGTGTTTGTGTGGGTGTGCCCAGCACAGCCTTGATGGCCACGATAACCACTGTCCCTCAGGGTCACGGCTGAGGGGCGAGTGCAGGGCCCTTTCTGCTGAAGGCTTTTGTCACTGTACACAGACTGGAAAGGGGGGTGGGAGGAGAACATTGCCCAGGAAGAGATGGATGTGGGTAAACACTGAACAAACCTTGAGAATGAAAATTAACAGCCTCTTTTGCAGTTTCCTTGGCGCCGGCAGTCTTCCTGCTGGAGCTTAGCCTTTGGCAAGCTGCTGGGATAAGCAGTTTGTCAGACTGTCTTGGTGCTTTGGAGAAATGCCTGACTGTGGCTGAGGAGAGCAATCAGATGCCATCAGCCAATCCCACTTTCAGGCGTTTTTATTTCTCATATGTTAAAGTCTTTGTCCTTGTTTCCCTCCTGGTGAATGGTTCACAGACCTGTCCTCCCAAGCTCCTCGCCAGTCCCTCACTTTTTTTCCTGCTTTTCCTTTAGATTTGGCCACTGCCCCTGGTTGTTTATTGCCCTTCTGCTTTACCTTATTGTTTCTCTTGATACAGACAACATTGGTATAGTTAAAGTGTCTGGTTTAGAGACTTCTGGAGACTCAAAATCATTGCAGCAGGGTACAGAGGCTTGCCTTGAGGGCAGTTGTCTGCTTGCAGCACAGGCCAGAGCTCATCAAAGGACATCTTTTAGTTGCTTGGAAGTATAAAAATGCACATTTTGTCTCAAGTCAAGTCCTGACAAATATGGATCATCATTATCATGAAAACAATCACCACAACTACAATTAATTTGGACCTCTGCAAACGACACTTGAGCTTTGGTAAGTGATATAATCTCAGACGTGAAAAAATAACATAAATGTGCATCAATGCTCTGCATTGAAGATTCAGTTTTTAACAGGGCCAACACAGATGTAACAGCTCCCTTTCAATGGGAATCTACATTTTCATTTCCCACCTCAGATTTAGCAGTACTAAAGTAAACCTGCACCTTTATATCAGGCAGGTATAGGAAACAAGAATTGTTTTATATAAGTAAAGGCACCAAAGAGATGGGTTAGAAGATACACTGAATCCAGCTATGTAATTGCTTCCTTGCTGATGGACTCAAAAAAACCTTCCCACAGAGTAAGTCAAGTGATGATAAACATGATTTCTCAGGAACATAATGCCTTCTTTCATTCCCTACAAATCAGAGTGACAAGATAATTATAAGGAATACTCCATAGAGAAGTTGTGGTCTCAGCAAAGATCCACAGAAAGAGGCAAGCAACAAGCCTAAGCAGTAAGGAAAGTAACAAGCACAGAAGCTTTACCAAACATTGGCATACCAGAAAACAAAATAATCTGATTGGAATTAGGACTCACTTTGCATAAGATGCTCCATGCTGAAATTGTAGCAAGAGTAATTTCATTGGAGATGTCTTCAGACACTGCCCTTTCTAACAAGACTTCTACATTTAATCTGGAAGTTTCAGTGAGACATCCCATAATCCATCTTTCTGTATTACATCCAGCTCTGCCAGATCAGCTGATCAAACAACCTTCAATTATGAAATTATTGGTATAAAAACACTATTAAAACTGCACTCACTGGTTTATGGAAACCTGTCAAGACTTTATGCCTTAGTCGATACAGAGTGTTTGAATAGAAAAAAATGACACAATACATGGCCTCTCAATTGATACTTTGTGGATACTGGGAAAGTTTACCTTTCACTTATGCTTGGTCTAACAGACGTTATGGTGGAAATATTTGATTTGGATGAGATGCAGAAGATAACCCAGCTGGTAACTTTCCATCTTGTCAGGAACATTTAAGCCCATTCCCTGAAATAAATTGCTAGTTCAGTTTCATGTGTCTGCTGGGGCTAAATACCCTGGTACAGCAAGATGGAAAAAGACAGATTCAGCAGCAACCACAGAGACCAGGCCCAAAATAATTTGGCAGAGATTGGACCTTGAATTGGCAGAGTGCCTTGGAGTGAATTATATCCATGCCACTGGACTTTGTGGCCTTTCTCATATGGTCCTTACTATATATTCTTACAGTGACTTAGCATCTACCTCCATTTATGTACTTATTGCCTCAAATATCTTCAAAATACCAATACCATGACTATTAGAAGATTTCTAGTGATGACATGTTTGACACCTAGAAGTCTCATCTCTCTAACTTTAGTTTTTCCTCTTGGATGGTAATCTTGGATTAGTTTTTGCTGTTCTCTGTCCTTCCCACTCCATTTCCTGGTACAAATTTCTATCAATTCACCATGAATGTGGCTGTTTGGCCAGCTCCCAGGCTTGAGGAGGCTTCAGTGAAAGTACAGGAAAGGGAATTGTAGTCAGAAAAGTACAGAGATTAAGGGAAAAGATACTCAGAACAGAACTCTGACTTTCTGCCAGAATATTGACTTTGCACTGGCTGGCAGTGGAGCTGCACCCTCTGAGAGCAGCTGTCACTCTGTGGCAGGAAAAGGATTGGTCATCATGAAGGATGTGCAGGAATTCATGGGTCCTCATTCCCTGTGGAGGCACAAGGGATATAAGGCACTGCAAAGAGAGTGGCTATTGCATGGGGTAGCAGCACTGAACTCTGTAACTTATACCAGTTTGGAAGGCACAGCTGTCTCACCAGTCACAGCCAGCACTAAACTGGGTTGTTTTCAGTACTGGTGAAGCATCTTGAGTACCTTTTTTTTTTTTTTTTAGTCTCACATTAAAGGCTTTTATTCAGGATATGGCAAATGGGATCATTGTGACCTCAGTGCAGCTCCATCTGCTGATAGAGACATTACTTTTGGGCATAATGTCACAATTGCTTTAAATAATTTAGACTGAAAACCTCCAGGATGATGTCTGCAATGGAAACCATAATGCCTTCTGTGTCATCCTGCTCTGGGAAAATGTCTAGAAGGAAGATGAAAAACTGAGCTCAGCTCTCCCTCCCTCCTGCAGGTAGGGAAAGGTTGTGCATGGAAACAGCTACTGTCTGCAATGCAGTGCTGGTTTCTGAGCTCACTCTGGGTTGGCTGGCCAGGACCCCACTGGAAACGAAGCTTTGGTGCCTGGTTCTCAGCAGGCAGGTTTGTGCTGTCGCAGTGGCCCCTCTGCTGCTGAGGTGTGAAACACGGAGCCATTTCAGCTCCTGAGGGTTTGTGCTCAGGGGAGAGAAAAGCAGAGAGAGGAAGCAGGGCAGCACAGAGGTGCAAAGCTTATGGGAACCACACCAAGGATCTCTAAAATTTGCCTCCTGCTTTAGTTAACTTGGAATTAACATCCTGCATTTTTGAAGGATACATCTGACCATACACTTCTCCTTCCTTAGATGGAACTCAAGTGATCAAAGAAATCATGAGTGGCTGTAAACAAATAAACCCCCCACAGACTGTGCCCTTTGGCTCTGAGCCAGTGGGGCATACACTTAGCAGTTTTTTCGAAGACTTGAGACATGCTTCTTCACAAGAAAATCCCTGACAGTGAAAATTCCTACATAATCAGTCAGTCTCCATGTCAGTCTCCAAGAATGATGGGTTGGAGGAAAAAACCCTGGTGTTGCAAATCTTGCTGTGAAATGGGGACAGCTGAGAACACCCAATTGCAGGAACACAGGCACACTGTGAGGTCTGGATTGCTTTGTTTATAGTGCTATGGACAACGACCACTCCAGACCATTTCCAATGTCTGGCCCATTTCCATCCATTCAGAGTATAACATGACTGCTGTTATTAGTCAATAATGGTGGCTTTCTGTGTCAGTTTATAGGCAGGTTTCTTGAAAGACAGCTGCTTTTGGCTTTTGAACAACAGCCAGCACTCACTGATAGCACTGCACAAACAGTTTCTAACTGGAATAGCTCAGGATGTTGCCCATCCTGTTCCCAGTGCACATTGCCACTACCACCGACAGCACAACCACACTGGCAATGTGGCTGAGTTTCAACAGGAAAAGACTGAAAGGCCATGAACACTAAATTCACATCCCATCCTTGACAATTATTTTTGCCTAGTGAAACTGGAAATAAGAGTTGTACAGTGCATCGACAAAGAGGACTGCACAGCTGTACCCATATTAAACATTACAGTGGAGGAAACCTCATCTATAAAAGCCACTCATGCCCTGAGCAGTTTTTTCAATTAGGAACTCCCACTGAAACTGCTGGAGATTTAAAAACAGCCTTGGTTAAGGCACGGGATATATTTTATTGGAAGTAATCCTAGGTATGGTGAAATTATTCACAAATTTTGATTTATTTCAACAGGATGGAACATTGGCCACTTTTGATGGAGTGGAGATGAGCTCCATAGGATGGCAAGGCATGTAATTTTTCACATGGTTCAAGGCAGGAATCTGAAGAAAGGCATCCTCCCTAACATGCATGTAATTAAGCATAGTCACTGTTCTACTGTTCCCAGCCTCTTTATACCGTTTATACACATTAGGCTGAATTCAGCTGCTATCTGATTTCACATATTATATTTGATGCCCAAGTTGTACTACATGACTGAAGAATTCAAATTCATAAGAAATTATAAATTAATTAACATAGATACAATTCAACACTAATCAATTGGGGTGTATGTCAATCTACAAACATCTCAATGCTAAATTTCAAAAATCCCAAGTGATTGTCCACAGTAACACATCTGGAAAGCTCAGTTTTTGCTTTCACCAGTGGCAGCTCACAGAGCTGGATCCTGGTCCTTTGTCCAGTCACTCTTCCTAAGCAGATGTCCTCACCTGCCCCATGCATTTCTGAAGTCAGCAGGCCTCTGTATGAGAATCAGCAACTCTCTTCTTATTCTCAGTGGCAAAACTGAGCCAAAGGAAGTAAGAATGAAAAAAAGAAGGAAAGAAAACACTTCATTTCTGATAAATCAAATAGGCTAATCAAGTATAGCGAGGAAAGTCCCTGCAGAAATGTATTTATAACACATAAAAAAGTCAGTGACAGGGAGAATGACTTGAGCAAGTTAAGTGTCCAAATAATCCATGAGGCTTTGAGTTGGCAAGAACGCTACAGAACCAGATGTAGGCTGTGAATCAGCAGCTTTGGAATGCCAGCACAGAAGGAATGGCAACAATGATCCAAGTGGTGACAGAGGCACGCGGAAACTGCTCCAGGACCGTTTTAGCAAAGCACAGGTTTCTAACACATATATATGTCTCTGTGATGGTAAAATAATGGTTCATATGTTTTCTAGCTTATTTCCTCAAAGCATTAATTGAGGTCAAAAAGACTTCTTGATATCCTGAACAGATGAAATCTGCTGCTGACCAGACACTAAGGCAAAATTTAAAATTAAAAAACATGCTTTAGAAAGACCTATTTGCTGGAAAGTGGAGGCAAAGTGCTGAATTGCTGCTGCTTAGTTTCCAAAATCTGTATTCCATAGACTGACTTCTGCTCTGGCTGGCACAACAGGCTGAGGAACAAGCAGAGGGAAGTGATCCCATGCTCCTGTCAGTTTGATGCCAAGGGCAGGATTCCTTTCAACGGGTGGGGATAAGAGACATGCTGTGGGCAAGAGCAGCATTTGTTCCCGGCTAACTTTGTCTGTTTGCTAAATAGTCCTAGGACAGATGCAGGTCTAGTGGGAGGGCTGGCATGTATCCCTACCCTCACCCTCCTGACTGCACTCTCTCCTTGGCAATGGGGGATGCAGGATTATTTCACTACCCAGCCTTCATTGCTAAATATCTTTTGACTCTGTGAAGATACTTGTCCAGGTCAGTGAGAGTGCTTTTACCTTTTTCTCCTCAACAGTGTCACTCATTTCCTCCCCCTATGAGAGGTGAGGGACACCAAAAGAGACTTTGGCCTCTTTGGTCCATTTGAATTCATAGTCCCTGTGCCCTACTAGAGCAAAATTATATCAGGGTCAATAGAGAAAGCAAATGAAGTTTCTGTTTCTGGAAAGAGGAAAAGCACATGATACTGCTGGAAGAATTATCTTTATTTTCTTTAATTAAGCCATGCTTCAGGAAATTTTGCAGGCATTAGAACATATTTATTTAAACTTCAAATGTCACTTATCTATGATTAATTTTTATTTACTTTTCTTTTTTATGTTGAACAAGGAAAAATAATTGATTTATACAATTCTAACAATAACTTTTTATCCAACTTTCCAGAAAAAAGGCTTTAAAACAATTTCTCTATCAGCTGACTGACTGTGAGTATACCCTGGTCTGCTCAGCATACAAAGAGACCATTGT
>JAWWLV010000088.1:14033788-14044046 GCA_035041135.1 Platyrinchus mystaceus
TGGGGCTGCCGAGGGCCGTGGGGCTGCCGAGGGCCGTGGGGCTGCCGAGGGCCGTGGGGCTGCCGAGGGCCGTGGGGCTGCCGAGGGCCGTGGGGGCGGGTCAGGAGACCTTTGAGAAAGGCTCCGGCGAGAGGCCGAGGGACGAGCTACGGAGTCAAGGCGGGTCCCGCGGCCCGGGCTGTCCGGAGAAGTGTGACCGCTAAATCCCGCTCCAAATGCAGGCGTTGGGAGCTGCCGCCGGGTAATGGTCTGCGGAGAGTTTTGGGGAAGAAATGCAGCACAACAGTGCAGGCTCCAGCGCATTGATGCTTGCGATTTGTACATCAGCCGTCAGCTAACAACTTCTTGTTGTTGTTGTTAAATAAGAATAAACAGATATTTGCCTTACTGCACGGTTGTAAATGTGTTTTAGCTGAAGTCTCCTTGCAAGGTACGAGGCCTGTTATAAAACAATCTGGATGTTAGAGGAGAAAAGATAATCCTCTGCTTTTTGTTCAGTGGGTCATATTTAGCTGGAATATAAAAATAAAGTACAGTAGTTTATTGCCTCGTTTGTTTGCTGTTGTATAATCGCACGTTAGTCTTAATGCTTGTTTTATTTTTGGTTTTTTGTTTTCATGTAAATATTTTTCTTGAGATAGACAGTGCTGGTTCTACATTGCTGAAAGTAACTTAAATGCCAGTTATCTGTCTTCAAATTTTGGGGTTTTTTCTGTTTTTTTTGAGACTGCCAATAACTTTTCTGCAAACTATATGAAATTGCAGGAGGTGACCTAATAAAATACTTTTTTTTTATGAGTTAGTAAATACCAGTGCTTTAGTCTGTTAATATTCAGATGAATTTGTCAATAAAGTATGGAATTCCTTGAGTCTGGAGCAACAAGAACGATAGCATGCTTTTGAAATGATGTAATTTGGGCTTATTTCAGCTGGCAAGTTACTATCTTGGAGTATATCTCTTCATCCTGAGGTTGTACAGGTAAACTCAGAGTATGGAACCAATCCTGGAAAATGGAAAATTTAGCTAGAACAAATTATCTCATTCCATCAGTGAATGCCCATTCATTGTGACACTGCATAATCTGTTTGAAACCCATAGTTTAGTTTAGAAACCTTGATGTTTTCTGACTTAAAAAAAGAAATTTTCCACATTTTCTTTCATTAGTCCTAGTATAAAAAAAAAAACTTATATTTTTAAAATACTCTTTAAGTGCACTTTAAAAATTACCTGAAATGTAAATTGTGCCGAGGTGGTGCTGTGTGTGAGTAGAACAGTCTGATGGTGTGCTCCTGAGGCATCACATGGGCCTTTCTGCTCAGGGTTAATGTTTATTGTTGCCAGCTCTACTTTGGTGATTTCTGCACTGGTAAAAATCACAGCAAAGAATTCCCCAGTCGTCCTGGGTGCAGTACATGCTCTGTCTGACTTGTGGGAAAATGCCCCAAAATTATTAGGTTGGGTAGCTGTGACAGTATTTGTGTCCTGTTTCACAGAATCTTAATGAAGCATTGATAATCTGTGATATTGTTTTTATAGTGGTGGTTATAGGACAAGGTCGATGTTCTCAAAATCATTACCTAATTCTGTAAAACTGTTGAGACAATTACTTTAACTTGGGTTTGTATGTATTGGTTTGTTTTTTTTTAGCAAGCTAACTTTTTACAAATTTAGGGACCTTCTAACCTGAGTCAGTAGCCAGCCAGGCTTGTGTTTCTGTGTTGCAGAGTTGCCCAAGGAAGGATAGTAACAGAAACAGTCCTCATGAAACAGTTTCTAAAACCATTCCTTGATAAGCTTTGTTTGGTTACTTCAGCTGTTTCATTTCTGCCCTTATTGGCTGCCTGTTGAACAGTAATTAAGCCGCTCCTGTTTTTTTATAGCTGGTTTCCTCAGCTTCCTGGAGGACTTGCACCTTCTGTGTTGTCTCGGTCTGGAACAGTGAAAGCTGCTTTAATAGTTCTTGGGAGTTGCCTTTACTGGTAGATGGGAGGTGAAAACTGGGAGGCAGAGGAAGCAGGGCTTATCCCAGACTGCAGATTTGATTCCTCTGGAGGAGGGTGTGGAGGAAAATCAGTGACTATAACCAAACCCTCCTCCTTTCTGTCATCTCTGAGGTAGCTCCCTTCTCTTCCTAGCTCCTATGTAATTAATGTCATCCTTGTCTTTCTGGGCAAGTGAGTCATTTTGATTTGTGTTAGATAAAATACTTGTTTAACTGTAACTAGTGTGTAACAGCAATTTGAGGGGACATACGTTGGTCTGTTTTAAAGAGCAGATTCTGAAACTTTTTTAGCTAGTAAAGAACTTTTACATTATTAATTCAAGGTGGCTTCTTTCTATATTAATAGTCAATTAACTATTTTTTCCTAATGTCTCTTCCTGTTAATTAAATATAAGGATTTTATTAAAATAGATAGTAAGGTGACTCGTTACGAGTATATGACTTTGATGTTAAACATTAGAAATATACCTGTATACAAAAATTGATAGCAGTTTGCTCATGGGTTTCAATAAGATGTAACAGGGAGGAATAGCAGTCTGATATAGGATTATGCACTTTATTTTTTCAAATATAAAACTATTTGCAACTGAGTAGCTTTATAGTTCTGCATAGCACATCTATAAATCTTGAAAAACATCTGCACCTCGTCTTGCTCATCTTAAAACTGCCCCAAAGGTACCTTACTGAATACTCAGGGATTTCTGACTGAAGCCTAAACCAAGACCAGTATTATCCAGTGGCTGAAGTGGGAAGGTGCTATGGACGTTCCCAAAAATGGGCAGTATGCCTCTGTTGTCCAAATGTGTTTAGTAGGGATCACAGTATGTTCCTTATTTCTATGACTTTTAAGAAAGAATCGAGGCTACCAGTCTGTATTTTCTTATTTGTTTAGAGTACTGGGGTTTTTTTAATGTAAGATGTAACCCCTGTGATCCTGGAAGGAGCTTGAGACATTTAGATTTCTTTTTCGTGGTCTTTTAAACTAGTGTTGGATCATAAAGGAGAGCAGGGCTAGGTTTAAGTTATGCTAGAATCAGGTAATGAAGATCACTTGCTACTACTGCAGCTTTTAGCAGCAGATTTTTCAAAAGGGAAATGTAAATTATGTGCTGCTGAAAGCTGTGCTGGACTGTATAAATGCAAGAAGCAAGATGCCTTCTTAAAGCAACTTTTTAGTTGCTGTTATTTGCTAACATGAAGGAAAGCACTGTTTTGTTACAGACACAGATAAATATGCATCATGTCTACAGTGCAACTCTAAACATGAATGAGAAATTGCAACCTGTAGCTGAAATAATACTTTTCTTCTGGAGTTATTCTCTAATTTTTTTCTTATTTCATTCCATTAAGTGGTAAATAATAAAGAAGCTTTTCAGATGATACTGGTATGATGATTTAACAGAAAGCAAATATTCTATGTTACAGTAACCTGTAAGGGGAGAGCTGTTCTTCCTGGCTGCTGTGCCACTTGCTTAGAAACACTTCTCTCATACTTGTTTGGTTTTGGTTTTGTTTGTTGTTCTGAAATTCAGTGACCATTTTTATGCTTTTCTCTTTAGAAAAAACTTTTTACTAAGGCAAAGTTTGGCTGAAACTCTTGCTCCAAAATTATTCCCTATTTTGATGCTGGAAATTGAGTTCTAGTCACACTATTTTAAATAAAATCACATTTTAGTCATTCTGTAACAATAAATAACTGCTGTAAAAGTTGATACTTGAGTTGCAGAATTTGCACAGAAATAAAATAGGACAAAGAGAGCTGAGATCCACTAACTGTTCTGTATCAGCTGCACTTTTGTGTGCATGGAGCTAGGACAAGAAGAAAATCCCCTTTCCTTATCCTAAAAATAAAATACTAATTTGTAACTGTAACTTTTCACCCACTTGCAGTGTTGGACTCAGTTAGGTGTGTCAAAGCAGCAATACCTTAGCTTAGAACAGGAAGAACTGAGTCAGGTATTTGGCATCATACTTTCCAGAAATTATTCCATGTGGGATTATTCTTTTAACATATTTTGCACGGATGGGGAGAACATTCTTTGATAAACATGCAGAACTTAAAGGGAAATTAGTGTGCTACTGTGTGCTACTTCAGCCTTTCACTGAGAATAAGCTGTCTTGGGTGGGTATGACATGGGTTTAACTGTCCATTCCAGCAAAAAGCAGTGAAGAGCTGCAGGACATAATGTGGTAGAAAAATATGCTACTGATTTTTTCAAGTAATTTTTCACTGCTGCAGATATTAATGCATAAAAAGTAAGGTGAACTAAGGTGTTATTAGGAATAACCAGTTCTGTAGTTTATGGAAAGTTGCAATAGCAGTATGAAGGTTTTTTACAATTTCTTCTCTGGAGATAAGTTTAAGTATTTCTCTGACTTTTGAGGTAAGATTTCAGTGTAGTTGTGATTGCAGATTTTTCCGTAGTCCTCACTGAAGGTATTGACTTAAAAACTTTTCCGAAGAAACTCATGTGTGCTTTAAATTTTGTATAATTTAGGTGGGTTGAGCATTCTTTTATGAGGATAATGGGTAACTAATCTTCAAGACAATTGTGGAACTGTGTACTTCTACATTAACTCCTGCTAAATCATGTTGGCAAATGTACTTTTTTGAGGGCTGTTAGAACAGTTGCGAAGTTTTTGCTGTGAGACCACATCCCTTCAGTACAGACAGCTGTAGGAGCTGAGGTTGTCTTGTGGTTGACTACTGAGAGAAGAAATGCTAGGCAAGGAGCTAACTTACTTGCAGAGAGGAAGTCAGAAGCTCTGCTTGTTTCTTGATATTTTATGTGTTGCTTATGGGTCATATGTATTAAATATTTAATGGAATTTGAGCAACACCTGCTGAAGATTTCTGGAGTGTGTCCAAGCAGCCTCATACCATGGTAGTGACACCACTGCTGTGCCTGTTGTGGACACTGTGTGGTAACCTTGCTTGGACCTTTTGTGTCTTCAGTTCATCATTCGATTTGATTGTTTACTGCTTGGGGAAGAAAAGGCATCTGGTATAGAAAAAATATCTGCCACTTTAATCTTTCTTGATTAATCTCTTAAAGGTAATGAGGAGGCTTTCTAGGGCACGGTAATCTGTGTAATACTGTTTTAGCTTTGTTTACAGCAGAAAGTAGACTGTAAGGAGAAGTGATAAGACATAGCACTGCAGATGTCAAAGATGTGAAATCATGCTGAGTGGGTGTAATTTGTATTCTTAAAACATAATCATCCTGGAACCTGCTTGTCTAAACCTACTTGGTTAGATATTGATTTGGTGATGATGAAACAGAGATGTGTGTAATA
Organism: Platyrinchus mystaceus; assembly: GCA_035041135.1. Taxonomy (NCBI): domain Eukaryota; kingdom Metazoa; phylum Chordata; class Aves; order Passeriformes; family Tyrannidae; genus Platyrinchus; species Platyrinchus mystaceus. The sequence goes on from JAWWLV010000088.1 coordinate 14,039,089, forward strand.
TGGATTTTCATAGGTGTGATAAAAGTACTGTGACCTGGGAGGGAAATATGTAATGGCATTTTTGAGTGCTTTGAGGTTGTACTGTGGCCTCATCTGGGAACCTGTAATTCTGAGGGCACATAAACACCTTCTACCTACAAGGGTTGGAGAAGTGACAAGTGACAACAGGACTCCTCGTAAGCATACTTTTGGCCAGAATTCTTAAATTTTGTGGCTATTTTTGTATCAGTTGTTAACTTGAGGGAACTTGGAGTTTGCCATGTGCCTAACAGCTTTTGCTGTATAAATAAACAAGATCAATTAAAGGCATTACTGCCTGAGCAAAGTTCTTGCAGCTTGATTTCCTGTACTTATTAGTTCATGGCATTCATCATATTCTTTATATTAACATTCTGTAAAACAAAAGGGACTGTGATTGTATGAGATACTGTAATTTGTCTCTTATGGAAGCATTTCAGTGGCAATTGGAGAGTAGATAGTCTAAAAGTATTCTGTGTCTGCAGATTGCTCTCAAGTAATGTTTTTCTTTAACACGGAAAAAGAATAGTTCAATTCAGTCAACCTTTGCTTGGCAGAATAATGAAAACAGACCCCTCTAAATGTTGTTTAAAAATGTAGAGAAGGGAAGCTTTTTTTTAGAACCTGCTGTAAATACCTGTAGATTGCAGGATGGTTGCAGGTTAGTGCAGGTTATACCTGCAGTTCCTTCTTCCTGCTCTTTGGTGTCAGAAATATTCTGTAGTATTATATAAATATAAATACACAATGATGTGTATGTATACATTCAAACACATACTATGCAAAATAATGTTGACATTTTAATGTACTTTTCTGTTCCCATTGTTGTCATGCTTTGGTGGCAGCAGCAAAGATCAGATATGTGGGGATCTATGAGAAATAGTGAGTATTGTTAACAGTTGCTCCATAGATTGTGTCAAGGAACCTTCCCTAATTCTTCTAAAATCAATTTAGTTGAAATAATTTTCATCTATGTACTTTCTGGAGCAATAATTTGAAGGAGGGTTTAAATCTGACAAGCACAAACACAAATTTCTAATGCTGTGTGGATTATTTATGGTGACATTGGACACTATCGCTTTTCTCACTGTATTTTTCCAATGTGCAATGGTAAATATGATGCTCAAAAATGGAATAATTTTGGTGCATATAAATATGCACTTGAGCACGAAACAGATCTGATTAATGTTTTGTGCTGTAGCTGGTTGGTATCTGTGAAATTGGAGGCTTTTTGAAGCTACAGCTTGTAGTGAGAAAATGTGTAGCTGGTGTCATTCTTTCTACAGTGACTTCCCTTTTGTGTAATGTGTTCTCAGTCTTCATTTTCTTACCTCAGGGTTACTAGAACTTGTTAGCTGTTTGTCTCCTGGTATATGTAATGGCCTCAATTCTGCCTGTAGAACAGAGGGGATTTGAGGTGTATTTGAAGCTAAAATGAGTAATCGAGGAGGTTTTTGCTTTCCCTGCTGTGAAACAAGTGTTCTGACAAACTTCAGCACCTTAGGGGTAGTTTCTGCCTACTGAGTCTTGTGGTTTCTTGAACTTACTTGTACAGTGAACACTTAATTGTTTTTTTCCAAGAGGGAGCTCCTCCATCTGAATTCAAGGCCTCTGCCCAGATAAATATGTGTTGAGTCTAAAAAAGCTTTGTTTGGTGTGGTGCTAGACGTTGTTAAAAGACAAATGGAAGGTCAGGCTGGGAAAGGGAAATGTGGTGGGTGGATGAAAGATGAAAACTATACTTGTTCCTTTGCCAGAGAGGCAGTTTCAGAATATCCTTGGGGGAGGATGATAATGAATTAAATTTAGGCAAAATAGAACACTTAACTGTTGCAGGGAGTTTAACAATGGTAACTGACCTAGGTCCTTTGTAAACTTTGCCCATTTGCTTGGCTACCTACAAAGTCAAGCTCTGAAAGTCCTACAAAAATTTGAACTTTGTAGGATATAAGTCATTGTAAGAGCATAATAGTTCGTATCCTAATGGACCATCAGGTGCTTAGAACTGTTATGAAAATCTCTTTTTTAAAACAAAGCAATATCCATTATTCCTCTCAAAATTCTTCATATAGCCTTTTCCAAAAGGAGTCTTTTGTGAAATGTTCTCTTCCTCCAACATGGCCTTTTCTCCTGTTGGGGGAGCTTTTTTTTTAAGGATAATATGTATGGCAGAATAGTTCTTGTGCTGAATGTTTCTTTTTGGTGTGAGTTTTTTTAACAAATATACCAAGACAGATGCTCTGTGTCATGGGGTATAAGCTGTTTTTAATAGTTTGGGTTTACCATAGTGAACTAGAGTAGAAGAGAAAAAGGGTGTACAGACCAGGCATTGGCTAACCTTGTAAATCCAGTAGTCATGTGGCAGAGTAGTTTTGGAGAACTATTTAGATAACACTTAGAAACCAAATGTATTTAATTCAAGGCCTTACTTGTAAGCAAGTGTATGAGGATTTAGGCAACTCTGTATAAGCTGATTTCCTTGTTACAGTCTTCATGTGCTTAAAATAGAAGATTGGGCTGAGACAGTATAGGATGCTCCTAAACTATATGAACAAACACCTTCCAGTTCCACTTACAGCATCTTAATGACACTTCTGTCTCTTCTTATTTTTTTGCAGTCCAAGCCATATATATTTGACCGTGTATTCCAGTCAAACACATCACAAGAACAAGTATACAATGACTGTGCTAAAAAGATTGTCAAAGGTAAGGTGGAAGAGCAGCTTTACCATAAGAAAATGTCTCATGTTTGTGTGGGTTTCAGTGTTGAAAACTGATACTTCTATTGCTGCCTTTTATCTTCTGCATGTTTAATAAGTTCCAACATGGATTGTAGCAGTATAAAATCATCCTGTAGTTGAGCTAATAAATCCTGTCAATGCTTAACCTGCTGTTTCAGTCGATTGCAACACTTGATGACTTACCTGTTATGTTTTGGGTTGGGTTTTTTTTTACAGTTCTGTGAAATAATTGTTTAAAACAATTTGTCTGAAATTAATCAAAATAACACTTATTAATAAGTTTGAGGTGTGTTGTTCCTCTGTCCCCCCCAAAACTTATTGGTGAAAAACAACCTACATAACATTGTTTGCAGGAATATAAGTGGAAATGAAACTTGTGAAATGTGACTTTTTGCTGTGCATGTCAGGGTGTACAGTTCCTCCAAAACTGAATGGTCAGAATTGGGCTAGTAGCTTTAGAAAATCAAGTCTTATCACAAAGAAGGATACACCACAGTAAGTTCCTGTAGTAAGCAAGTAGCTACTTTCTTGCAAATAACATTGATTCATTTCCTGAGGACATCAATAATAATTGACACAACTTTCAAAACAGCTTTACAAAGTCATGTCAGAAACTCCTGAGATATCAACTGTAGTGACAGGAGAATATTTGGGAAATGTAAGGGGGGTTTGATCATTAGAAGAGTGGACTGCTGTGGAAAATCCATGCTGCTGCAAGTGTTGAACCCTTTAATGAGTTAAATAGTAGTCAGGATTAGATCAGAAGTCTGGTTGTTTAAAAAGTGGAATTGAACTAAGAATTGTAATGCTGCCCCTTTTTTCAGTGTAAAACTCTGATTTCTATGTGGCATTTCTAGGCTGGGCTACATCAAGTGGCAAATGAACTCTAGTGGTGGGACAAATGGATTTAGAGGTCTGTTGGAATGGCAGGATGTGATTCTACAGTAACCGTCTCATGAACGAGGCAACCCACCAGCCCATCACCTCTCAGTCTAAAACTTTGGCTTGGTTCATTCATCATTTGGAAGAGAAGCCTGAGAGTAATATGCTTGACACTTAGGGCATAGCTCATTCTCATCATAACTGGACAATTAAACTTTCCTGAAGGCAGAAAATACGATGGCATTCTCATGGTTTCTTCTTCTAAGATATCAAAGACTATCTGTTCAGCTGGCAGTTGTATCAATTTCCTTTTTGGTCCCTGACTCTGAATTCTGGAATCTTCTGATTGAAGAAACAGGTGCTTCTAATACAGGAGACTTCTAAGAGAGTTGATGATGGCATAATTCATTAAAAGGGGTAGGGAGAAACACGCTCCCTCCTCCCTAGCACAGGGTTCCCAAACATTGAGTGATTTAACTTGCTGGATGTTTTAGGAACTGCCTGCTTGCATCCTATTTAATTTGACTTATCTTTAGAAGAAGGAGATGAACCCTAATGAAAATATTCCTTCCCTTTAGATGTACTCGAGGGATACAACGGAACAATCTTTGCTTATGGGCAAACATCGTCTGGAAAGACACACACTATGGAAGTAAGAACTATTAAAACAATTTTAATGTCACTGTTGCCTCTTTGCATCGCAGTAGTCTTACCTTTCTAGAAATAAGATGTCTGCTTGTTTTCTTCTTGCAATTTTAATTTTCTTTCCCTTTCCATTACACCATTTTTATACCCTGTTATTATTTTTAGGACTGAGAGTGGCATTTAGTGTATTTTTTTCAGCCCTCAGCAGAATGAGAAATGCAAGAATGATGTTAATAGCATATTTTGACTTGTAGTTTGGGAGTGTTCTGAGGGTGTTCTTTTCACTTTTGGCAAATGCTGGGGCTAAATGGATAGTCAAGACTTTCCTTTATAGGCAGAATAAGTGCATTGTGTATGCCAGCACTTTAATTTGTTAACTGAAACCAGTTGCTTTGCCTTTGTATACTGTTTGTGATGTTGGATTCAATATGAAAGTTAAAATTTATTGTATGTTTTTCCAATAAGGGGAAGCTTCATGACCCAGATGGAATGGGCATTATTCCAAGAATAGTGCAAGATATTTTTAATTATATTTACTCCATGGATGAGAATCTTGAGTTTCATATTAAGGTAAACTTCATTTTTACTTATTTACTCTGTATTAAAACTGGAAGGTAATCTGTGGGTAAATGGTTATTCTGTTTCTGTTTCAAATGCCTGTAATTTGAAAAA
>JAWWLV010000088.1:14046710-14070646 GCA_035041135.1 Platyrinchus mystaceus
TGATCTGCATTTCTGCAGTGAGGGTTTGTAAATAGGGACTAGGGTGGGGAAATAGGGTACAGTTCAGTTTCGGTATGAGAGCATAAAAAAAGTCTACAGGTGTGTGGGTTAGCCAGGTACTGGAATAAAGAGTTCTACAGATGTGGAATATCTGAATTTTCTCATATAGCGATACCAAGTTTCTTAACTTGAAATTCTGATTAACATTGGTTAAAATGACGGCTTGCTTTCCTATGTCAGTGGCTTAAAGCGAGGAAAGAAATGTGTACTGTAATTACCCTTTCAAGAGCTGGATTTTTGACATTCTTTTCATCTTTGCTTCTGGGTTTATCCCTGTCTTTGTCTTCAGTTTTTTTCATTTGTTTCTGCTGGTTGTTTTCTTTCCTTACATCATTGTTCTATGACCTTATTGTTGTCTCCGATCCTGTGTTTATTCTGAAATGTCCTTCTTTAATCATAGTCTTTTCTTTCCTTTTAAGGGCTGGGTTGCAGGTCTCCTTTCTCTGCAGTTCTTTCACTGTTTATTTCAGAATTTACTTTTGTGTGTTTCCCTAGTCTTTTGGAAATAGACGAAGTTTGCTAATGCCATGTCTTGAGTTGGTTTAAACACAGGGAAATAGAATTGTTTAGTTGTAGTCATGATCCAGCCTGGTGAAAATAGTAAAAGGAGGGTTATAGAACTGTTAGTCAAATTATGCCCTTGAGGCAGAAGAGCTAAGATAAATAGAATGGTGTCAGGTTAGATTTTTTTTCACGTTTCTGCTGATATCTGCTAAAGTTCCTAAATCACTCATGTAGGTCAGATTCAGCCTCTGAAGTCTGTTCTCATAAATTTCTTCTAATGAAGACTCTGCTATGTTTTGCAGGGGTAGTGGTGGTATGTGGTTTGAGTTTTGTAGTTTGTTTTCTATGGTTTGCTTTTTGGGGGGATGTGGTGGTGGTTTGATTTAAGGGTGACCTCATAATGCTTTTTTACTTTTAGAGGAATTAAATCTTTTTGACAAACTTCAAACTATTTTTGAAGTCGTTCATTTGACAGGAATTTTTAACTGTATGTTTATCTTCTACAAAAAGCCTCCTTTGCAAGGAGAAAATTCACTTCAGTGTAAAATACCAGAAACATTTTTAAACACTAACTTTTGAATGAGAAATTGATAATGAATCCGGGAAAGAGTCTGAGGAAGAGTTTGCTTATTCTAATGCAACTTGCTTATGAGCATCTCTTAAAGTCAGGGAGATTGACTTAAAGCTCAAGTAATTTTTCCACTTTTCTCTTAAACATGAAAGGTGTTTTTTGAAGATGCATTTAGTAATGTACTGAAATATTGTATAGGTTAGTAAAACTGGAGCAGAAGGTGCTGTGCTGGATGAGGCCAAGAACATCAACAAGTCTTTGTCTGCTCTAGGAAATGTCATCTCGGCGCTGGCTGAAAGCAGTGTAAGTGTCCTCTTTTGTACTTTTATACTTGCAGGGTAAAAGTTTGCATCTCTGAAATGATATTACACAAAAATTCTTACCAATCTCTGTGCCTGGACTCTCTTAAAGTACTGCAGTTGCATCAGTGCATTGCAGGTGGCCATTGGTCTTCTACTGTGTTGACAGTGAAGATTAGAAAGTTACATTTAATGCTGAGGGCCCCGAGCATCATACTGAAAGTCTTCCTGGGCCCTAAAAGTTGCCAAACATAGAAGTACAGTTTTATGTCATCCTGTGCATCTTCTGTCCTTCTATTTATGAATTAAAGTAGGATTTGATGTCTTTTTAATGAAGTTACACCTAGCAAAAGCATAGCTCATATTTCAACAAATTAAATGTGTCTGAGAAACCATAACTGATCCTTTAACTATTTTCTTGGTAGACGTATGTTCCATATCGTGACAGCAAAATGACCAGAATCCTTCAAGATTCACTAGGGGGCAATTGCAGAACCACTATTGTTATTTGCTGTTCTCCATCTTCTTACAATGAATCTGAAACTAAATCTACTCTTCTGTTTGGCCAAAGGTGAGTAAGTGACTTATTAGAAATAAATGCAGAATGAGAAATAAGTGAGTTACTCCATTAAGATTCCTCAACTAAATTAATTAGAATGTTTACTTTCTGTAAATTTTTATTGTATATATGGCAAAGTGTTGTGATCTACCTTACCTCGTATTATATAAAAATCCTTAAATTGGGCAGGATCCTCAAGACTGCATTTCCAGGAGGACAGCATATAGTTTGGTTCAAAATGTGGTTTAATGTATAGTCTTGGAGGGAAATAAGTACTTTTTTTTTCCCTAAAGTGAAAGGAGGGAGGAATGAGTTCACTCCTGTTAAGTTGAATCTATTATTTGCCAGGGGAGCCTGTCCTCATCTAGCATTCCAGTAACATTTGAGTTAATACTTGTAAATTCCTGTGTCATTTGTAACTGAATTTATAAGTACCCATTTCAAATTTGGTATTCTGTTAGGTAGCTCTTTATCATTCTACTATTAATGATTTGTTGTTATACTCCAGTTCCTGACCACTTGATTGAATCACTGCATTTACTGGAGCACATTACAAAAGCAATCAGTGTTTTGCTTGTCCATCTGATCTTTGATGTTAGTGTACCTCTTCCACTCTAGTTCAACAAGATAGTTTCCTGCTGGTCTTCTCTGATAAGCTTTGTATTTTGGAAAGTAGACTAGATGAATTCAGAACTTAGAAATCTGGCAGAATATGAATAGTTAGTGAGTGTGGAGTAATTGACTGCATTCTGCAACAGTGGAGGTTTTGGTCTTCTTTTAGAAGTTAGGAGGTCTTTTCCCTTTAGTATTTATTGAATGAGCTATTAGACAGTGTCTTCCAGCTGCAGCTATGTAGTTTCACTGCCTTGTGCTCTTGACTTCTTCAGGAGTTAACAGAATACACTTCTGTCTCAGCCACCATAGTTACTCCAATATATTGATTCAACCTTCTAGGGTTGTTCAAATTTATGCTGAAACCCTCAGCTGTAATAACTGTAAATATCACATAACACAGTAAAAAAATTGTGTCTTTTGGTAGTAATGTCTCACTAAGACTTTGCAAAAAGTCTTACAGGGATTGTAGTGTGAGGCTGGGGAAACATTTAACTGCCATTAAGCTTTTTTCATGCTCTGATCTCTTGGGGTGGGGTGTTTGGTAGGAGGAGACTATACAGGAAAACTACTGAGATAAGTGATGTATGGCACTAAAGTAAAAACCAGACATTAACTGCATGGATATGTTATTAGTGCCTGTAGTTTTGTCTCCAAAGCTAATTGGCTGATTGGATGGGGTTCACCTAACTGAATGTAGATAATCCCATCTGAAATTATCTAATTGACTTGTAACACCTTTTTGGTTAGTGGACATCTAGTAACTGGGTTTTTTTGGTTGAAATTAACTGTTTGTTAGATAAGCCAGATGGTTTGCACCCTAGAAGTATTAGCTCTCCATTTTACAGCTAGATGTGAATACTATCCTTTGTTCAAAGTTGTGCACAACTGTCCTGACCTTAATTCTTTCAGATGAAAGTATGCAGTTGAATTTTTCTGACTCAATCAGCTTGAGATTTTTCAGCCTTCTCAAAGTTTGTTGTGTTGCTCTGTCCATTAACAGTTGTATCAATTGAATTGAAAGAATAGTAACCTGACAGGGAGTAGAAATAAACTTTTGGAAGAGGTGGGAATGTTTACGCTTTCACCAGTGATCTGTGGAAATTTTATGTAATAACCTTTAATTCCTTTCTTTAAAAATGAAGTTTCAGAGCTTTTTGCTTTTTCTACGTAGAGCAAAGACCATTAAGAACACAGTTTGTGTCAATGTGGAGCTCACGGCAGAACAGTGGAAGAAAAAGTACGAGAAGGAAAAGGAGAAGAACAAGACTCTGCGTAACACCATCCAGTGGCTGGAGAACGAACTCAACAGGTGGCGGAACGGTGAGAAACAATTAGATTTTTATTATGCAAACTTTGGTCAAGACAACAGACACAGAATAAGTCTTAAGGATACCAAAAATAGCTGGGAGCACTATGCAAGGTACTATTAAGAATATTAAAACTAGGATTTCAAGTTGACTTTGGAACTTCATGCTTTTCACTTTATTGCAACTGAAACAACTTCTAATAATCTTGTAACGGCAAAAAAAGTCTGAAAGTGTATTTGTGTTAGATTGTTCAACACTTGGTTTACTAGTAGAGCTAGTTACATTGTAAATTTAATAATTCTTATTTTGGAAGAGAAAAAACTACTTTTAATTGTAGGTGCAGAAGTTGAGTTAAATGTTTCCTCTGGTTTGGTTTTCTAATTCAAATCAATGTCACAGGATCTTGCCCTCACTTAAAACACAAACATGTTAATAGGCAAAAAACCCACCCAAAACTGTTGACAGTGCAGCATGTGTGCCTGTTCATTCTTCCTGAATAATTAACTTCTTATCAACTGAAGTTTCTGCAAAATGCAAGTTAATAATGAAGTCATAAATTCCAGAAAAGAGTAACATAGGTCATAATTACAGATGTATTCTGGAATTTTGAAGATAGAGAAGATGATTTTGCAATCTTAGAGACACCACATCTTGATATAAATCTGAAAAAAGTGGGTTCACTGAAATAAGTTTAGTAGGATGTGGAGTTGGTTTTTTTTTGTTTTCAAGGTGTTTTTTCTGTTCTTTATAGAGATGGTATGAGGCCACACCTGAAATATTAAGTATAGTTCTTTCAGAATATTGACACGAGATACTGGAGTGTTGGAAAGAGCCTGTGCCTTCCAAGGACTGCATAAAATGTTTTGAACAAATCACTAAGGAATTTAGTTTAACTTGTCAAAGAAGTGCCTTGATTAGCATGTGATATTTTTTCTATGTGAAGTTAGTGTTCTCATCAGAAAAAGCTTTATGAACATAAAAGATAAAACTGTAACTGAAAAGTATTTTAAATTAGAAGCAAAGCAATTTAAAAGTAAATATGGCTACCTAGTAGAACAGACTACCAAGGACAGAAGGATTTTCTGTTTTCTGGGCAAGTTAGGTGACTTTCTAGAAGATAAGGTTTGATGTAGCTCGAAGCAGAGTACCTGGGTGAAATACAATGTTCTGTGGTAAGCAGGAAATAGTTTGGATGATGTAGTGGTCTTTTTTTTTTTTATTTGCAAAAGCAATCACATGAACTCAATTGCTTACTAACTGTGGAGCAATACTTTTAGTACAAAATATGTAATACTTCTCAAGGCTAACTTTGTAGAAGACACTTTATGGCTGATTGTACTAAAACTAAGTGTCTTCTTTAAGGGGAGACTGTGCCAGTTGATGAACAGTTTGACAAGGAGAAGGCCAACTTGGAAGCTTTTGCAGTGGACAAGGATATTACTGTTATTAACGATAAACCAGCTACCACAATTGGAGTAACTGGCAATTTCACTGATGCTGAGAGAAGGAAATGTGAGGAAGAAATTGCCAAACTATATAAACAACTGGATGACAAGGTATGGTATTCTTATTTAATATAAGACCTCTTGAAATTGTATCTTGAACCATATTACTGTGTAATATGTAATTTGCTAGTATTCATTTGTTAGTTCTGCTTGTTTAAGTATTTGCTGAGAGTGCCTACTCTTAATTCTGATTAAGAGAAATCAAAGTTGCCTTTCCTAGTACTAGTGAGTATCCTTTCTTAGAAAATAGTGAGAAAGTGAGATAAAGAGTAGTTTGAAGGCAGCAATATTTTCTTTTGGTGTTACGCCTGTTTTATTTGAATATAATATCAAATTTAAGCAGTAATATATTGAGAGAGAAAAAAATCTTTTAATTGAATCTTAATTGTTTCTTGAAAGTTAGAACAACTTGGAGAAGACTTGCAAAAGCACAGGTATAAGACTTTTCTCTTTGAAGCATGGTATGTTACATGTATATGCCAGGTTAAGAGCCTACTGGATCAGGCAGTGAAATAAAAAGGATTTTTTTTTTTACTTCAGTTGCTTTCAGTTGTGTCGTTATCTCAAAATAGGGAAAAGTGAGATGCTGAACATCAGATGTCTGTTAGATTTTTTTTCTAAGTGGTGTTTGTCAATTTACTGAACACAGTCTTATTTCAACCACAGGATGAAGAAATTAATCAGCAGAGCCAACTAGTAGAAAAACTGAAGACACAGATGTTGGATCAGGAAGAGGTGAGTTTTGCTCTCGCATCTTTATTTTTGTTCGTCTTTTCTTTAAAGAAACTGGAGGTGTTCTGAATGGGTCACAGTGACCAGGGAGAATGGCAGCTTATTACTGCACAATAGTTCTCTTTTCTGCCTTATCTAAATGCTCTGCCTATTCATTCCTCCCACTTACACTGTGCTAATCATTAAGATTAAACCAGTTTACTTGAATCTTAAGTATCCGTGAAGATTGAAAGAATTGAAGTATTTTATGCAAAGACAGCAGCGGTTGTTTTCCCCATGCAAAGTCAGCAGTCTGTCAAAACTGAAGGTAATTTGATTTACTGTAAGAAATCTGTTATAAGGCTTACTTTTGGTCAGTTGCTGTACAGAGAGAGAAGGGAGAGGAGGGAAATGAAAAAGGAAGTATCTGTGTTTATTTCAGACCATACTTGCTAGAATATTCAAACGATTTGTATGTGTATGTTGCCAGAGATGTAACTTAAATAAATGGGGACAAATGCCTATTAATAATAATGCCTATTAATAATGGAAATGTTAATTTCATTTAGCTAAGATATTAGAAAAAATATTTCTCCACAGCACAAAGATTTAAAAAATAGTAATCCTTGTGTACATGGTAGGAAGGAAGTGGGTTGAGAACTCAGGAAGTTGAAGCTACTGTTTAATCTTATTTAAATAAATAAATCGGATTCTTTAGCAGCTGTATGCTTTGACTAGTTATTCTTCAGCAGCTAATGGTATTAAAATCCTGGAAGTTTAGTCCCTAGCCTGCTGACAATTTCAGGAGTACTGTTCAGTGGCTTTTCTGAAAACTTGCTATATTACATGTGGGTTTCCAGTTGCTATCCCTATGTGTCTTGATTTGTAGTCACTTGCATTTTGAAGATATTTTAAAAGCTAAAGAACTGTGAGTATAGATGGTAAATTTAATTGTTCATTCTCACTGTATCTGTCCTTGGCATCCTTATTGCATGATGTGATACACTAAAAATGTAGATGTAAGCTATTGTAGTAGCTAAAAGAAGTAATAAAATTAAGTTATACATGGAATTTTGTTTATGATTTATTTTTGCAATTTTATTGAATCTCTGTTATTATTTCAGCTTCTAGCATCAACCAGACGGGACCAAGACAACCTGCAAGCAGAGCTGAATCGCCTTCAGGCTGAAAATGATGCCTCTAAAGAGGAAGTGAAAGAGGTGTTACAAGCCCTTGAAGAATTAGCTGTCAATTATGATCAGAAGTCTCAGGAAGTAGAAGACAAGGCAAAGGAATATGAACTGCTTAGTGATGAACTCAATCAAAAATCGGTATGAAATTGGGATAAGAATGTTCTGACAGTCTTCAATGTGACTTGACAGTGTTAGCTCTTATGTTTTTAGTGTCTCTGATGTTTTATTACCTGAAGAGTGTTCAGAAATATTCTAGATGTCAAAAGTTAACACTTTCATGACATGCTGGTGATCTGATTCAGTTTTATTTGTCTTCCTGGTGCAGTTGGGGTAATCCTGACTTTAGAATCTTCTTCTTCCAGTCTTGAAGTTACAGTGAGCATGCTACAGCTTTTCTGGAAAGGAATGTCTATTTGCCTGCTGTATTTATGGCATGTGAAATAATTTACCTTTATGCCTTCAAAAATAAGCATTTCTGTTAACTTTCTGAAAGGAGTAGTTAAGAACACTGAGGACATATTCCAGAGGATAGCCCTGGTTAAAATACAGATGCAGCATCAGCCCCCAGGATGAATACCATACAGCTCCTTATGTACCTGCAAAGTTTCTGAACTGACTGATAGTTTTAAACAGTTAATACTCCCTCACTATCCTAAAATTCTAAGTACTGGAAAGGATCAGCATGCTTGCTGGCATTGCAGACAATATGTGATGGCACAAGTCTTGTTCTTCTCTGTTCTTGAAGATGAAATTCGAGTGTGTCTGGGTCTTCTAGTGAATGTGGCTTTCAATTTTCAGTTGGTAAGATTTGGCCTGATAGAACACTGACTCTAAAATTGAAGTTCACAAGATCATGAAACTTCTCTTTTAACTTGTAAGTGTTCTGAGCTGAGTAATCTTTATTGGTAGCTTCCATCACCTGAAGGTTGGTCAAAAGTCAGAGAATCTTTGGTTGTGTTATGAGCAGCATTTAAAGTTCAGTGGAGTAGGCTTGCTCTGTTTGTGTATGATACTGAAGTGTGTGTTTTGGTTTTTTGTTTGCTTTGTTGATGTTGTTTTTACTTAGTTTATAGATAGTGGTTGTGGATATCGTAACTAATATCCACTGAGTGTCATGAATAACTCCAGCCATAAGAAAGCAACTGATCTAAGTTGTCATAAAATTAAGACATTTTGGTGTTCCCTGTCACAGATAACCCAGGCACTAACCATCCTTTGGCATCTCTGCCAGAAACTTTCCTGCTGTAAAACTGCTGGCACTTTTTAAAACCTGGAGAACAAAGAGCAGACTTTTGAGTGTGCGAGCTGCTGAGCTGCAGCCATTGCAACCAGGGCATCTCACACTTGCTGAAAAACTGCTCTAGATTTTGTTGTGCTTATGAAGTCTCAGTAGTGGGTGCAGTTTTTTGCTTTGCAGGTAGGGAAGATTTAAGAGCTCTGCAGACAAATGAATTGTTTTCCTTTACCAAAATATGGTGAAGAGTGTTGGACTTGCTGTCCATGTACCTTTTTTCTAGAAACACAAGTCTCTGCAATATTTAATTGTATGTAACTTTGAATGCTGTCTAACAATGGGGACACTGATTTTGCTGCACAGTTGTAAGCTGATATTTCGTAAACTAAAGGTCTCTGTCCCCGGTACTTTTTAGGTCTTTCAGAAGAAACACTGTCACTCTCTAAATAGTGTGAAACTAGTTCCAAAAGCAAGAGTTTGTTTTGTTTATTAAAAGGTAACTTTTTTTACTGTAGGTCACTTTAGCCAGTATAGATGCAGAGCTTCAGAAACTTAAAGAAATGACCAACCATCAGAAGAAACGAGCAACGGAAATGATGGCCTCCTTACTGAAAGATCTTGCAGAGATAGGAATTGCAGTAGGAAACAATGATGTCAAGGTAAGGATTTATCAGTGCTATCTTTAATGCTGTGTATTAAACACATACACTGTGGATAAGTGGGATCATTTTCTCACTATGGTAAAAATTACCACCATAGGAAGCCATATGTATGTTAATAATTGGGGCATAAGCTTATCCATTCCTTATACTGTGACTTAATTGGGTCCCAGATGGAATTTGATTATGCAAAGCCAGGGAAGAGCAGGCATGATTCCTGAAGTAGTGTTTTTGTGTTGTGAAACTGCTATATTAAGTGGTCTTAGTCAACAGCATTGTCTTGGAAATGTAATACTGACCTACGGTGACAAATAAAAAATGGAATGAGGAAATGAAAGGAAAGATAAATCTAGAGGATCACTGCAGGGCCAGAATGTAACCAATAGTAGAAATCAGTAATGAACTGTATTTCCCCCTTCAAGCAACTCATTACCTCAGTGCAAATTTATAAATAATCTATCAGAAATCCTAAACACCAAAATGTTAGGGATTTTTTTTTAAGAGCTGTGATTATCTGTTGAGGTGGGTCATGTGTTCTGGGCATTAAGTTGCTCCAGTGCACCTTTAGTTCTGTTTTGTTATCTGAGCTTTCTAAATGTACCATTTCTCACTTTTCAGCAGCCTGAGGGAACTGGCATGATAGATGAAGAATTCACAGTTGCAAGATTGTACATTAGCAAAATGAAATCAGAAGTAAAAACAATGGTAAAACGCTGCAAACAGTTAGAAGGAACACAAGCTGAAAGCAATAAGAAAATGGAAGAAAACGAAAAGGAGTTGGCTGCCTGCCAGCTCCGGATCTCACAGGTAAATGTTTCTCTGCAGTGTACTTCCTAAATGTTCTTTAAAACTTAAATTCATTAACCTATTAGGGGAAAAAAACCTGCAGTTTGTTTTTGACACCTAACAAAGCACATTGTGAACGAACAGCCACAAAATTCAGCTATTTCCTCAATACTCTTTTCAGTTTGGATACTTCTGAGTGATTTTGAATGTGACAGGATGTCAGAATTTCTGCAATCTATCTGTAGCCTGATAATGCTTTTGTAGCACGTGTATTAAATACTAGAGTCCCTGTTTTCGTCATCACAGGATCCTTTACGAGTCTTACAGACACAGTGGCTAGTGAGCACTTAGCCTACTAGTGCTGCAAGTTGCAACTTGGAGGGGTAATAATAGCATAGTAAAATTACAGGAGGCTTGCATAGCAGATTGAATTTACTTCTAATGCAAGAAAGGCCATTTTAATGTCATTATTAGAAAAGATCAGTAATGTGACCACTAACACTTCTGAAAATTGTGATCCACATATGTAGTTTAATATTCCTATATTTTGTTTTACATATGGATGATCATCTTTTTTTAAATCAGGAGATGCACATTTCAGAGCAATCTTGTAAATACAGCTGGCCTCTGATAGTATTTAACATCCAAAACATCTCTTCTCCCAGCCAAAAATGTGTTTCATTCCAACCCAGAATAAGGACGTTATTTTATAGACTACATTACAGGTCTACTTGAGTAGTCATATTCTTCTTAAGGGTTTTTAGTTGGTTCCATTTTTGTTTTGAGATGAGGTTACTTCTTGTTTAAAAATAAGTATGAACCATTTATGCAGATATAATTCCATGATACCTGGTTCCAAAGTAAATGAATCTTTTCATCCCACAAGCACGAAGCCAAGATCAAGTCATTGACTGAATATCTTCAGAACGTGGAACAGAAGAAGAGGCAACTGGAAGAATCTGTGGATTCCCTTAATGAGGAATTAGTTCAACTCCGAGCACAGGGTAGGACTTTCCTCCCTACACCTCACCCACCACCCCCACCATTTTCAGTATGTAGTGATAAATAGGGATTTGTTCTGGTTAGGTTGAAGGGTAGAGCTGTAGAAAGGCTTTTTGCTACTCAACATGGGGAACTATTCAATGAGAAAACGTATTTGTTGTTTGAAAGAACTGCTGTGGAGAGGATTAAATTGAAGATGTTACTGATTGAGTTGATCTTTGTCATGGGAGGGGTCTTTTTCCAAATTTTAAGTTCTTGCCAAGGGAAGGGGAAATTAACTCCATCATCCATGGGATTGCCTAGTTACCTGGCTGAAATGTGTTTTCTCTATCCCTACTAGAAAAGGTCCATGAAATGGAGAAAGAGCACTTAAATAAGGTTCAGACTGCAAATGAAGTCAAGGTAAGTTAAATTCATTGTCTAAAACAAAAAAACCCAACCAAATCCCCACAAAGTCTGGTAGCAATTCAAAGCATTTAATACATTCTGGTTTTTTCTAATAGCAAGCTGTGGAGCAGCAAATTCAGAGCCATCGTGAGACACACCAGAAACAAATCAGTAGCCTAAGAGATGAAGTTGATGCAAAGGAGAAGCTTATCACTGAACTTCAAGAGTAAGTAACTGCCATTATTTTAGTAGTGCCAAATGTTTCTGGACTGTGTGAGTACAGAAGCAAAATACAATGTGAAGGAAGTGGCAAGGGTTTCCTCCAGCAATGTCTTTCTGTCTGGTGTTGTTACTGAATGTGTTGTCTGACAGTTTCACCTGATAAAATATTTGCTTTCTGTGTTCAGCCAAAACCAGAAGATGATGCTTGAACAGGAACGTCTTAGAGTTGAGCATGAGAAGTTGAAAGCGACTGATCAGGAAAAAAGTAGAAAACTGCATGAACTTACGTAAGTGATGATGATGCATAAAACAAACGTGTGTGGGAACAGTTATTCTATAAACTACTGACCTAATATGATGAAATGGCTCTCCCTGTATAGGATGCCTATTAAAGAGAGGGATTCTAGGGCCTTCTTGAACTTAACTTTTTTAAAACCTTTGCACTGCCTGAATATTTAAAATTGGAAGTAAAGTTATGAAAGAAATGAAGGCCACAACTATTTTTTGTTAATATGCTAAGGATTGGAGTAATTAACTTTTCAGTGTGCAGCTAAGTGTTGCATTCTCCAAGACTGGAAGAGGCTTGTAACAGTTACTTTGTTCTTTTTTTGTTTCTTATGCAGTTTAAGTAGTTAGGTGGTTCTGACTGGCTTATTCTTAAAATGAAACAGTTGCATGCTTCATTGATTAATTTGATGGCAAATGACAGACCAGAAACAATGAAGGTGTTTTTTTTTTAATTCAGAGTTGTATAAGATGCCTGGAACTACTTTTCCAGAGAAGTCTGGAAAATGGATAGGATGCTGAGATATTGTTTAGAATATTTTATTACCCCAAATGTTTATTCATTTAACAGTGAACTCAGGGAAACTGGCTGATTGAGGAGATATTTTAAGAGGAGAAGAAGCTTTTTGGCTACTTAATAGAAACACTTGATTTTCGTGCAGTCCCTGGCCTTTCTATTCCAGCCTCGAGTCATAGAACAAGAAATCCACATTCCTTTCCTGTATTCTGTCATCTTAGTAACTGCAGTGTCTTACAGATCTGAGAGAGAACATTTTTACCCATGCAGAAAACACTTCCATGTTGCATGGGAAGACAGCAGCTCTGTACAGTGATAATCACTAGCTATGTACCTGTACACTGAGATTGCTGTTTATGGTGCTGGCTTGGCAATTGTGTTGAGTGAGGTGTTAGAACAAAACAAAGAAAAAATCCTTAATCTGTCACTTGATGCTTACCACCTCTGCTGGTCAGAGCTAAGAACATTTTTAGGATAAGATCTCCCCAAATATTCACTCTGAAGCTGACTCTGAGAGTCTTTTCTTTCATTAGTATAGAAACTTATGCATCTGAATGTACTTCTTTGTATTTCTTCAATATTAAAAGTACTTCCCTCTTTTCCTCTTGCAACTCTCGCACTCCCAATCCATCCCATTTGGATTTCTGAGTGTGATACCATCCATTGTTTACATCTTTAATTTAGGACTTCAACCAAAAGATGGTTTTTGTTTGTACCAGACAGTGTTTATTACCCTAGTCTCATAAAACATTAAAATTTCCAGTGTTGCTGGGATGTTTAGGATGAATTTATTCTCTTTTAGGGTTATGCAGGACAGACGGGAACAAGCAAGACAAGATTTAAAGGGTTTGGAAGAGACTGTGGTAAGATACTCAGAATAAATTCCAAAGCAAATATCAATATTTGTCTTTTTTTTTTTCTTTCAGAGTTTGTTTGGGTTGTTTTGTTAACTTCTTATCCTTAAATGTAGGCAAAAGAACTTCAGACTCTTCACAATCTTCGGAAGCTGTTTGTTCAAGATCTGGCTACTAGAGTGAAAAAGGTAATGCGGTGCTGTAGTGAAACTTGTTGTTTCTGAGAACGCTGCATAAATTTCAGTTTAGAGCTAAATTAGGAATTGATGTTTATGCAGTGTAATTTTCTGGCTCAATTCTAATATGCAAGTTCAGATTCATACTCAGCCTCCTTTCTCCCTTCCCACGTTACTGCAGAGTGCCGAGATTGACTCAGATGATACAGGAGGCAGTGCTGCACAAAAGCAGAAGATTTCCTTCCTTGAGAATAATCTTGAACAGCTTACAAAGGTTCACAAGCAGGTACAGTGAGACTTAGTTTGAAGTTTTAATTAAAATCAAACTCCTCAAGGTTCATTATTATAGCAACAACTACCAATTGGTCATTTTAAGTAACTATTTTATGATTAAATTCTGTATCTTTAGTGTGTGTCTTGATGTAGGGAAAATTTAGTCTGTTGTTTCATAATTAATAGCTATTTTACGTACATGTGTAACAAAATAGCTGCATTTAAATTGAAGAAGGTCCAAGTTAAGTGTTTTTTCGCAGTCTATGGGATTCTTGCCTGTCTCTTAGGGAAGAAGAATGTAGAAGTGTCTATGTTGGGTAGCTGATTTTTCAAATAACAGTCTTACTGTCACTGAAATATAGATTTACTAGAAGCTTAAGCAAAGTTAATATAGTAGTCCTACTGCTTTGCCTGTTTAGGGGTGGAAGGGTATTTATTTGGTGAGCTCTCCCTATGAAGAGAGAGAGGTACCAAGAAAATAATCAATTCTGGTTTTGTAGCTGGTACGTGACAATGCTGATCTTCGCTGTGAACTTCCTAAACTGGAGAAGCGACTTAGAGCTACAGCTGAAAGAGTTAAAGCTTTGGAATCTGCACTGAAGGAAGCCAAAGAGAACGCTTCTCGGGATCGCAAGCGCTATCAGCAAGAAGTAGATCGTATAAAGGAAGCTGTGAGATCCAAGAACATGGCCAGAAGAGGACATTCTGCGCAGATTGGTTAGTAGAGAATCCCTTGCCCCCCAAAGCTTCATCTGTCTCCTTTCTTTTTTTTTGATCTTTGTGCAATATGTGTATCTTCCAGCCCTCATTGGAACTGCGTGTGTGAATGTGATGTACTTTCTACCATGAGTTACATTTCAGTTAATAGACCATAAGTGTGTGTAGGTGGTGCTGTGTGGTTGTTCGGCTTTTTATTTATTTTGAATGGCTCTGGGAAAGGCTTACCAACCTAGAATTCTTGCTGAATGTGTATTGCTTTTCCTGGAACAAAACAATATACTGAATGTGAGTCTTAATCTGTTGGAATGGAATTGGAATGATCTAACTTCTAAGACTAAGGCAAGGAGAAAGATTAAGCCATCACTTGCAGAAACAACAACAGAATTGTCTTGGATCTTGCGGGGGAGAGGGGCAGACGGAAACCCACATCATCCTAAGATCCCTAATTACCTTTTCAGTTCCTTGTTCCAAACCATACAGTGCTCCACCACCCTCTCTAGGGACAAATAATGGAGAAACAGGAAGGGGAAGCAAGGTGGTGGGAAGACAGTCATATTCCCTGGATCCTCCACATGCCACTACACTGCCAGGTGCTGAGGAGCAAGAAGCTGTGTGACCTGTGGAGGACTTAACTATGCATATTACATTTTAGTTGCAGAACTGAAGGACTTGAATAATCAATACACTTCTCTTAAATGCTAATGCAACTGAAATGAGTGTTGCAGTTAACTTTTGCTCGTATTCTGTAGGTCTGCAAAGCACTGTGGCAAAATAGTTATTTTTTTTCTTGGTCGCATGAAGCGGTGGCTTGCAGGCAGGTGCTTTTCTGTCTTACCTTTCTCTCAAGTGGTCTCCAAGAAAACAGATTCTCTAGTGAGTTTACCAGAGGTACACAGCCTCTTTTGCTTAAATATCTAGATAAACTAGCCATCTCTTACTAGAGATCAGCTTCCTATAAGGCAGAAATTGGGAAGTGTTTCTCTGATGCAGCTGCTACCTGCAGGTGCTTTATATCCCCTCTTGCCTGCTGAAACTTTAAATGCTTCTGTTTAATATTACAGGACTTTGTAAAGTCATACCATTGTGCATGTTCTGTTAAGAGCTAAGTGCAAAATTGATTGAAAACACAGTTTATTAAGTGTATGCAGCTTGTGAATGACCTGTCAAAACCACTGGGTTTCCACTTCAGTTATAGAGCAGATTTTATTTTTATGTGGTGGTAGGTTGACAAAGCAGTGTTATCTGTGGAGTAATTGGTATGCAGAACCACTTGCAGAGCAGAGTAGCTACTGGCTTACCAATCAAATAGCTGTGGGAAGTACTGCAGGTGTATAATGATTCCTTTCAGGAACATAACCCTTGTGAGACTCTCTAGCATTGTGTCTTATTTGAGTTCTTATTGCCAAAAAATAGGACTCTCACAGGGTAATACATTAGGTGGAGCAGGTAATTCATGTGAATTTTTATCAAAAGCTTTGTGAGCTTTAATTCTAGTAGGGGCAACAAAAGCAAAACCTTGTCTATTTTCCAGGGCTTGTTGCAGTTGACACTAATCTGTTAGGTTCTCGGAATACCATCCCCTAAAGCTGTTTTCATATTCAAAGTGCATTCAATTTCATTTGGATAATGTAAAATAAAGCATCAGTAAATTTGAATAATCCAAGGTCCAATTGTGATGTATATATCTGTAAGCCATGTTTGTTTCCATGCAGCTAAGCCAATCCGTCCTGGCCAGCATCCAGCAGCTTCTCCAACTCATCCAAGTGCAATTCGTGGTGGAGGTGCGTTCACTCAGAACAGCCAGCCTGTTGTACTGCGTGGAGGGGGACGGCAAGACAAAGTGTAAGTTGGTCTTGTGGGATTTTTTAAAATGTGTGATCAAACTACTTTGTATTAGGTTTAATGCAGTTCATTCTGTGTCATTAAATCACTTGGATAGTCAGATTAACTTCTCTTTTTTACGGAATTTTATGGTTAGTGGAACAGTGTCCATCTGATGAAAGATGCTGCTGCTTTTCTTATAAAACTGGTGTTTGCTGTAAAGTGGTAGTTCTGGGATTGTTCTGCTGGAGTAGAACAAAGGATGAAAACAATAAGTTGGAGATAGATACCAGTCACAGACAGTAGCTACTGTTTGGGAAAGGAGTGGACATATAAATTCTTTTGGCTTGCTAGTATCTGTCTAAACATGGTTTTCTTCAGGAAAACATTCAGTGTTGAAGTAAAAATGTCACTATTCTTACATGTTACTTATTTGCTTTTCTTACTGCTTCATGTGTCAGTGATTTGGAATTATATAACAGAAGAACTCATGTCTATATCCAATAAATTTAAAATGTTAGCCTAGCTAAAATGCAGTTACAGTAATTGAAGTTAATACATGCACTTATTAATCTCCAAAGTATCACTTAATAAAGTGCAGATCTCTAATCTCCAAAGTAATTACACAGTGTGGTACTTGATATGCTGAAGTTGCTTTACAGAATCACTTTTTTAGTTAATGTCTGCTCTATAGTTGGTCTGTTGCTCACCTAACAGTAATGCTTTACTCTCCATTGTCACCTTCACTGTTGAGTGTGTCCATAAATGTCTTCTAGACATTCCCTTAGTTAAGGTTATCAGCATCTTCAGTTTGAAAGTACACCTAAAATGATTGTGGGGTGCTCTAATCCTGGGTGCTCCTATTCTGAAGGGCTCCAGAGCAGCTTATGTTAAACTCGTTTCTACTAGTTTCTTTTCATTAGCTGACTGACTTTCCAAAGCTTTCTCTCCAATTTAGAGAAAATTGGGCTGTAGTGCTAGTCAGGGTACCTGGTTCTGTTCAGGTAAGTAAGAGGTTGAAGTGATAGGTACTTTAACCTGGAATGACCAAGGAGCTGGCAGTTCATGGACTCTTGATCGTGGGCATGTTGAGAGTAATCTTTAGATTGCCTTTGTAGTCAAAGTAGCTATCTAGCTCAGCTGTCCAATGTAGAGACACTTCAAGGTATGATTGACCCAATTTATTTTAGTTGTCCTCATTAGCATGTTTGCACATGCTCTGATGTTGCCTAGAATGCAAACTGAAAAGAACCTATTTAGTCTCTTAGTTCAAGCTTTAAAAGACCAGATATAATCAGTGATAAATAGTTAAAATAGGAATTTGCATCTTGCTGTGAACAAGAGCTTTCACTGCTGCTCCTGGAGAAAATAAATATGAGACTTGGCACTTCGACTTTTGGACTATGTGTAGGTAAATCATGAAGGAGTACAAAATGGCTAAGGATTGTTTAGAACACCTTTTTAACAAACATATCAAAACACTCCCCCATAATATGCTCACAGAATCAGTTGCAAAGCTTTCCTGTAATTCTGCTGATGTCACCATGTTCCCTATTGCGGTAGAGGCGAGTAGAGTTTAGCAGTTAAAGGCAGGAGACTTGTAATTCATTTCTACTTTCCTATCTTATTCTTGGAAGAACCCGTCTCTTATGGATGCAGAGGAACAAAACTTTTTGAGCTTATTTTACTATTAAATATAAACTTCTTCGGAGCTTGTGAATACTCTGGTGGCCAGGATCATTTTTCTCGGTAGTAATGTCTATACTTTTTTTGAGGATTAATACAAATTATTATCTTCGGGTTAGAGAAGAACTTTGAGGATAGTTGGAACATGATATACTTTAAGTTTTGGAGACCACTATTTAACAAATTATTCTGAACACATTAAAGAAGTACAGAGGTGATAAATTAAAATCATTAATGCCAAATGATCTCTTAATTCCCATTCCATCTTTCCAAAATAGCAAAGTCAGAACTTTGCAGTAACTGGTGGGTGGTATCCATGCAGTTGTAATTAGCCTGAAAAAGCAGCAACAGTCATGGAAAATGGAGCTGGGTTATGAGTGGTTTCTCTCTGTAATGTTTACTCCATTAATGCAGTCAAGATTACACACCCAGTGGGTTTGTCGTGCTGTAAATGCTTTGTGTTGAGTGATTTCTTATTTTAAAGTAAATGTTTTATTAGCACTTATCTGAGTGGTCTAAGAGCTGGGCTCCTAAGTCTATGTAAATAGTGATATGGTCTACTGTGAATGTAAGTCTCTTGGCATTTTTGGCTTAACTCTGTGATTTTTCTCATTTACAGTTGCTGAACAGTAAATGCGGCGTGAGGAGTATCGGATATTGAGTAGAGGGAGTCATTCCATGACAATAATCTCTCCATTTGGGGACTGTAGGATTATTTTCTGAAAATGTATAAATTATACCTGGCCTGTACAGCTCTTCCCCCTTCTACAAATTCTGCTAACTGATTTCCAAAAAAAAAAAAAACAAAACTAGAGTGCAATTTTGGCGTCTTGAAAAATGACATGTTACTTAAAGTGTAGCTCTGCTTATTACACAGTTTGTCTTTCATGTCTTAAATTTAGTCTGCACTGTGCCAAGCTGAATGTACGTTGAGAAAATCTTAGTTCCAATTTTCTAGCTTAATTTGTGTACATCTTATTGTCTTAGGGAATGTGCAACAGTGTTTAAGTATACTTTCATTTTTATCACTTCACATAACACTACATGTCCCACTGAACTAGGGCTGCACTCTACATCACGGTTTTCTCTTGGAATGCTACATAGAGCATTGGAACTAAAGCTGTTTGTACAGTGTAAGAATACTGAAGTGCTTACGACAACTGCCACGAGGCACCGCGAGCGCTGCACCACAGATCTCAAGAGTTCAGTACGAACACGGCTGTATAACTGTTACCTGATTAAATGCCCGGTTATCGGGTGACTTGGAATTAAATATTGTACAGTAAAAAGAGTAAACCTAAGTTTACAAAAAAGACTCTGGCAATGGATTATCCCATCTGTCCTGTTCCTGATTCTGCACACAGTACAGTCTGGTGGAGTGAAAACATTCTGCTTCATTACGATGAGCCCGTCTGTCCATTTGTCTGTGTCTGTGATGGTTCACTTTCGCTGTTCTGTAAGAGCGAAATGGGCGCAATCTAAAATGTAACTTTATATTCCACTACATAAAGCACTGGAATTTTTGGCTAAAATTTTAATTTTCAGTTAGAAAAACCTTTTTCAGCAACAGGCTAATGAATTCAGATGCGTAAATAGAGGACACAACTTTTTAGAACTGATGTATCTGGAAATCCCAGAGACACGTGTTTAAAATAATAATAAAATAAAGTGCTACCCTGAATTGTATTTGTAATCCATTTGTAAGTAGGTATATGAAATGTCCAAAGTAGTAGTTATTGAATATTTTTCTTCTCTTTGCAATAAAGTCCTGTAAAGTGGCTAACAAAATGAAACATGGGGTTTTTTGTTTTGTTTTGAGCTCCAGTACTCCCACTGAGCTGAATCCAGGGTTTAAAATTTTATAGTATAATTTGCTTAACTTATTCATAGGGTTTAGCCACTATAATTTTTAGAACAGCTTTCTTCTGTGTAGAAACTGCCTACCAGGTCTTTGAGAGAGAAGGAACTTAATACCACTGGAAGAATTCAGTGGGCTTTCCTGACCTGGTTGGTACCACTTTTTGTTCTGGCTTGAATTTTTTTGCTGGGTATTCATCAGTTATTGTGGAAACAGTAGAAACTCTGACTGTTCAGACAGCAAATCACTTTCAACTTTTATATTTTAAATAGGCAAAAATATTTATATTATGATGGATTATAGTCAAATTTTAGACCTTGAACCACTTTTTTCTATTTCTACAGTAGTCTGAATTTTTAATAGTTTGATTTTTAATGGTTGAGTATATCAGTTGGAAATCTCACTGTTTTGGAGTTTTCAGCTTTTAAGACGGTTTTGTTCATTAGGGCTGCCAAACACTCCAAACTTGCAGTTGTTTTAGAGCACGGTTGAAGACAGCATACTGAGCAAAGAAAAATAAAGGAACAGCAAACTATTTTGCATTAAATTTCTCATAGGGGAAACAGCACTGTCCATTATTTTTCTCAATGTTAACTACAGGTTTTCAGACCTTCATTTGTCAATGTGCAATCATAAAAACAACACACTGAAATGAAGCAGGATTTTTTTCTCATGCCTGTGAGTGGGGGTTTCATTCCTGTAGGTATTTGTCATGGGTTTTGGTGCTGAAAATTGCTGTGTTTAAAAAAATAGATTAAATAGTAACTAGTGTGTAGCTCAGTGTACATCACCTTTTTATTTTAAACTTTTTTTTTTATTTGAAACCTTTTATGACGTTTACCAAGAACTGCCTCTTAAAATGTAAAAAAATTAAAGAAACACACAACTTTCTTTGCTTTCTGGTTTGGCTGTCATGGGTCAGCCAGACAGGACAGTTACTGTATTTTGTAAATTAAAATATTCAGTCTTTATGGGGAATGTTCAACACTGCTATTTCAACTTGCAGTCTTTGAATGGTTCTTATTTTTATGTTCCTCTAGATCATATTTTTAAAAGATGGTTTAGGATAGGAACTTGGTGAAATAATATTTATTTCTGGTGAACAACTAAATTATTTACATAACTTAAATGCTGACTCACTACTGTGTGTAACTCTAAATTTGACATGAGGACAAGTCTACCTGTGGAATATGATTTAACTTCAGTACACTTAAGATGCATTAAAACAATTGGTTTGGGGAAGACGCCATATAGTTTTAACTTACCTGCATGCTGTAAATGTATTTGTGTTTAAATAAAGAGAAGAAAAATCTTGAACTTCTTTGTGCATTTATTCTATTTATTATCTCTACACCTGTTTTTTTACATTGTTTTCCACATAATACATTTCACTTGATTTCATAACAACTTTTGTCTTTGTAAGTTGTGATCACTTGATGTCTCTTAACCTCTTATGTCCGTGTTAGTTAATATAACTAAGCTTTTCCCCACACAAATATGGATATTTAAGCCTTAGTCATCAGAAGACTGTTCACAATAGAAAAAGATAAACAATAAAATCCCAAATCAAACAAAAGAACAGAAAAAAACCCACCCTAATTGATGCTTATGGAAATATTAGATCAGTTACAGCCATGGTCCAGCAGACTTTGCACCCCTCTCGTCTCGAATTACTTTGATTTCCCCAATGATACACTTGCTATGCAGTTGATTTTTAATGGCTTCTCTTTGTTGTGAATGTTTTGGTTTGTGGTCGGTTTGGGTGGGGGGTTTTTTGGGGGGAGGGGGTGAGTTTTTCTGGGTTTTTTTTGTTTTTTGGGGGTTTTTTTTAATATCAACTGGTGTATCCTGTTAACAGAAGATGGCTCTGTCACAGCAGTGCAGTGCTGGCTTTTGAGTGGATTTGTGTCTCTGCTAGGAGATGACCAACTGGGACCTTTTTAATGAGACAAAATAAAAAAACAATGACTTTTTAATTGCCCATAATGATGATCAAAAGGAAAGTAAATCTCCTTTCACTCTGAAGTTTCTGGGGACCATTGTATGATCTGAAATTACCTCTGAAATAACGAAAAAATATTATTACATCTCCTGACAGGGAAAAGCTGTGTTTACCTGCACTGACAAAACTGATACGGAATTAACTGACAGAACAAGTTTGTTCCATTGGCTGGCCAGAGGGGCTTCCCTGTTGAATACACCAAGAGCTTGTAACACCAGTTTAGGAAGTGTGAAAATTCATCACTCTATTTAACATGTGCGATGTGCAAAACTGTCACTTAAGTACGTATTAAGTACGTAATAGAACCTCACTAAATAACACAGAAGTCACGTCTGGAAGATGATTACTGAAGACTGATGGGTATGTCAGAATTTTTGCCTGAGAAGTTTTGAGCTGATGAATCTTTCCAAATTCCCTTCAGGACTGTTCATCGTTCTATCTTTAAGCAATCCTTGCTGGGGAGAATGACGTGGAACTGGGTAGGGAGGGTAATTTGAGCTGCTGCCTCTTTTAGCGTTCCATGGTGAAAACTGAAGGTGCAGAGGGTATCAGTCAGCTCGGCTGTCCTGTATAATTGGCAGAGGGGAAGTTACATGAAGAAAATGCAGTACAAAAGAAAAGAGCCTATTTGACAAGGAAGTAAGAGGATGATGACTTCAAAAGGGAAAGATGGGATGTTGCAGGAGTGCATTTCAGCAGTGCACTCCGTGTTGTGGAACAGAGCTCGATCCATCGACTGGCTCCTACAGCACCAAGGCAAGTGTTCTGTACCTGCAGCAAGTAGCAGCAGTGGGAGAGCAGCATGACCCACATTCTCTGCGTTCCTAAATCCACAAAACTGGGCGTGGAAACGACTCGGAGGTGCCCCCAGGCGTGTGTTAAAGAGCTATTTCCACGGCATCTGCTGAGAGGAACAAATGCCTGGGAACTCCTGTCCTGTAAATCAACTGAATTGTCTCCTGCAGTTGGAGACAAATACACTTCACGGCTGATAACACCATATTGGAAATACCTGTGAAGCCACTTGCTGTTTTAGTGGATTCTTGATGTAGCTTTTGTCAGGAGATTAAAAGGTTAAAGGTAAATTAGCAAAGTGTAAATGTCGGTTGTTATCCTGTCTGCTTATCACCTTCATCAGCACGTCTAGTTCTCATCAGCCAGGAGGGTTTTGTGCTGCTGGTACAGATGTTTTACATGATCACCCAGCATCCTATAAAGAAGTGGGTGTTAGCAGAGTATTTTGTGATCTCCTGAGAGGGTGTAAATGATTCTTTAAACGATTTTACTGCAGGAAATACCCTTCAGCAGAAACCATGACAGAACTTAGTCTGCTGCCCAGGAAAGCTCCTTTCAACCACTGCGAGGCCTCTGTGTAGTGCCCTCTGCTGTGTGACTGTGGTGCCCAGGGCCTGGTTGGCAGAGGGGGTGCAGCAGGGTGACCTCCCCCTTCCTGCTGCTGATGGAAGAGGGAAGCTCCTTTGGGAGAGGATGTCCTCTCACACGTGCTCTGGGGGCTGTGTCCTGTTGGGTTCCCTCATCCTGGTGGGTTGTCCTGCAGAGGCAGCGCAGCTCCCACTGCTAATGTCCTAAGTCCTGGTTCTGCCTCTGCCAACCTCTGACTCTTCAGCCTGGAGGGCTCTCCTCTGCCCACGTGGTTGAGTTTGGTGTGTGACACTTTCTAGGTCTGAGGTTCAGCTTATGATAACAAATGACAAGTTCTTCCCCTGCCATGGCTGAGCTCATCCTCGCTGCCGAGCAAAGCACCGTTGTGTCGGTCAGCCCACAAGGATGTGATGAAGCATGAGCCACAGTTGTCATCTCACTGCTCAGGGCAGTAAAAACGGAATTCCCACCTGGGGCTAAGGTTCCAGCTGGTGAGTGACAGCCAGCACTGACCTGGCTCATGGCAGCTCCTGGTGTAGGCGCTGTATCGACCCGAGACCTCATGGCCATGAGAGAGCACGGGGAAAGATGGGGCCTCGTTCGCTGGGAACCGCCGATCCAGGGATCCCTGCTCGCTCCCTTGGCTCGGGCCTCTGTTCTGCCTTTGGTCTGGAATGCCGGTCTGGCAGCCGGGCCCTGGATCGGTTCGGGATCCCGTGCCCATTCAGCGCCAGGGGGCGCGCGGGG
>JAWWLV010000088.1:14077805-14095446 GCA_035041135.1 Platyrinchus mystaceus
AAAAAAAAAAAAAAAAAAAAAAAAAAAAAAAAAAAAAAAAAACCAAAAAAAAAAAAAAAAAAAAAAAAAAAAAAAAACCAAAAGCAACCCCCAAACATCAGGAAAGGGCACTGTGCTTTGAAGGAAGCCAGCCCGCTCCCTGATGACTCACGTCCTTGGTGGCTGTGAGCAGCAGCCGTGGCATGAACCGGAACCAGGATGTTGATGGATGCCACGGACAGCTGCGGGCATGTTTAGACTAAACGGGAAGTTCGGGTCTTGGATAGCAAGGCTGTGGCACACATTGCCATTCCTGCCACAAAACAGGCTTGTAACACAGTCAACACAGGTGCTTGGGGATACTGCACTTGCTTTGCAGGCACTTTTTGAGCACCTCTGGCTGTTTGTGACAGTGTCCAGAGTGTCACCTGGGCTCGAGCCGTCACCTGAATTGCTGGATGATTCAGTACTTCCAGAGGTGCAGGAGGCAGTGTGAGGGAGGTGTTCAGCAGGGAGGAGCCGCGGCAGCGCTGCCCCGAGGAGCGGTGACTCAGTGGAGCGTGCTGCCAGCCCGAGGCACCCGGCTGGCACTGAGCTGCCCCACGGCTGGCGTGGGTGTGCGCCAGCTGCCACTCTCCTTCCTGGAAGGAGCCTCTGCTGCTGCTCCTCTTTAAAAGTTATGAAATTATCTTGTTCAGAGTTGTATTATTTACAGTCATATTTCACCAGATAAACCTCTGAGTTGGGTGTGATGCCAGAAAAGGTCTGAGGTCAACAAGCCAGGGAGTCAAAATCCACTCTTTCTGCTTGACAGAAGAGTGTATGAATTTCACCCTTACACCGTGACTTGGGAATGTACCTCCAGCTAGTCCTCAGCCTTTTGCTGGCACTACTTGCCTAAGATTCATTGCAATTTTATACTTCTTGAAGTACTGGCTTGGGTAGAGCAAATCTCTGATGTGTTCCTACCATCCCTGTGTGTGAACAGGATGAAGTATAGAAGCACTTGTCAGGAAAACAGTAATTAGTTGCAACTTCTGATTCAAAATGCACAATTAATGCTGTGTCACATACTGAGTATCAGTCATGCAATGAGAGGGTTGTGATGGCAATTATAAATTCTTGAGTTTTAGGGCCATTGCTGTGTCAAAAATCCTGCTCAACTTGTACAAATTGTCTGAGCAGTATCAATCTGTTGTGCAGCCTAGGGCAGAGAGACTGCTTGCACCTCACAGTAATCCTATTACAACCCCATCTCTGAGGAAACAGCAGTTCCTCTGTCCTGGAACACATCTTGAAGTAATAAAGTAACCCTGAGCCCCGGTGAGAAGCCAGTTCTCTCCCTGCAAAAAACAGTCAGTGAATATTGAAGTCCTCCTGCTCACCTTTCTTTGCTGAAGTCTCCTCCTATGCAAACTCCAAGAGCTCTGTCCCTCCCTCACGAGCTTCTTCCCTTCCACAGAGTGTGGGGAGTGGTCATGCCATAGGCAGCCCAGGGCTCCAACCCACTGACCCATCAAAGAGCAGGGGCACAGTGATGGCAGCACCTGAGCAGCACTTCAACACAGTCACCACCAGGTTACATGAATTGCACACACCAGACTGATGGTGTCTCTTCCTGACAGCACCTGGGAAGAGACTTCCTCACCTGTCCTGTGAATAGAGAGCACGGAGAACCCCCAGGTTCTGCGCTGTGATGCGCCAGAGGCACTCAAAGATTAAGAGCTTCACAAAATCATGTTTTCTTGCTCTCAGAGCTAAACAGGCCAGTTTTACAAGTGCCAGCAGCCTTTACCTGCCACCTGCTGGTTTGGGGAACAGCTCTCAGACTTGTGCATGCCATCAGAGATAAGTGAAAAAACTGAGCTGTGCCTATTCAGCAATGCTGTCACGGAAAACTCCAGGGTATCCAGCTTGTACATGCACATCCTACCTCCAATGCTGGATGTCCTACACATCCAAAATACCTATCCAAGGTCTGAGACACCTTTGCAATGACTAATCTCAGAAACTGCCTACCAATAACATTTGCTGTTGCAAAAGACATCCTGGGCTGATGACCGTGTTTGTCCTCTGGTCCTGCTGAAGGCTTTTGGCCTCACAGAGGCACCGCCAGACACATTTGGTCTGGGGACCCAACCAATTATGTCACAGTATTGGGGTTTTCTCAGTCATGGTGAATGTTGGGGTGTTTTCACAGTCATCTCTGAATACAGGGAAAGGATGACTGGCTGCCCTACTGAACACAGGGGGACAAATAAATGGTGTTCCCACTGAGGCTGAAATTTAAAGTCACACTGCTTATAATATGTTCAGGCATTTAATAAAAGAGGGAGCTCGGTGCTGGTGCAGACAGAACAGCAGTGCCCTGTGCCTGCCAGAGGGAGGAGAGGGAGGGGATCAGTGATCTCCCCAGTGTCCCCATTAACACCACTCCCATTCTTTCTTCTTGATTTTCTAGAAAACAAACTTGCTTTTGAATCAAGTGCTTCCCTCTTCTATACCTCAAACTCCTCATGGCCTGGTACTGTCTTTCTTAAAGCATTTTGAACTAAATGCTGTTTTCAAACCCATCCCCAAGCCCTGCTGGTACTGCTGGATCATTTGTTTTAGCCTTCCACCTCTTAATGATCCTTTTACAATATTTATGGTTCACACTTTCAATAATGTGAGATTAATCTAACTCTGTACATTTTTCACATAGTAATTGTAATTAAATCTCTGAATCCTGATGAAATATTATTGAGCAGCTTCTACCAGATGATACAGTAGTAGGGCCAGATCCACAGACCACTGATTTCCTTAGTTTTGTGGAAGCCATAGAGGACTCAAGAATAATTAAATATTATTTTCACTGCAGCCCTTCCACAGGTCACTAAACCGATGCCTGTACTAACCAGACTGATATTGTTATTCTAAACAGGGAGGCAGCCCCATCCCAGCATTATGAACTGGTTTGAGAAAATTACTGATTTTTTTTCAGTTCAGCAGCTGAACTAAAATGTTAGTAAAAGAAACAAAGAGGTAATTACCAGAGTGAGCAGTATGTAAAATTCGCAGGTGTCTCTTTTAGCTAAAAAATGCCTTGTCCACAAAACCTATCCCGTCTGACCCAAGGCAAAACGCTTACTTTCCTTGCATTTATTAAAAAAATTAAAAAAAAAAGGAAAATAAGAAAAAAGAGACTCCATACACAGGTCTCTTCCTACACATTGAAGATGCCAGCCGGCACCACGCTGACAAATCCTCCCTCAGAAAGCAGCTGTGCCCCCACTGCACTGGGTGAATGACAAGGCTCTGTCAGGATGTCATGCTGACCCAAAACGTTGCTGCTGTGTCCAATTGACCAATAAATAATGTCTTGTTCGGTGTTGCTCTCCTGAATAGCCGGGTAATCGCTGTTCTGCGGCTAAATGGTCCCTAATGGGTGAGGTTTCTTTGGAGTGAATGTGAGTCTCTGATGCCTGCGGGTGAGGGTTTTTCAGAGGTGCAAACTGAAAGAGCCTCTGAGGGAGCGAGGCCAAGAGCATCTGCAGAATCCTCTCTCTGTAGTGGGGAAAATTGTCACCAACAATTAATCATGGTTTTGTTTGTTTGTTATTTTTCCCTACAAATAACTATTTGGGTCAAATTTATTACAGTTTTGGGATAACTGAATTTCTTTTGGGGGAGAATTTGAAATTTCCTTCTAATTAACTGCTGAGATCTACCTCAGCACTTAATTATTATTGGCAGCTCTGAAGATCCTTCGGGCAGGTGGATACAGTGCGGAAGAGACAGAAGTGAGACAAAACATTTTCCAAGCAAAGATATAATTAGGGATTAGACAGACTGATCCTACTGCATAGTATCATTAGGAGATTATGGCGTGGCATTGGCTGGGATTAGACTTGACAGAAAAATCTCTACCCTGCTATATAAAACCTTCCAGGTTTTGAACTGGAAACCTGTTAAAAAAAGTCCTCACTGTGTTAAATCTGTGTCCTGCAGCTGCTAAGGCTTGCATATTGAGGAGTGAATGGAAACTTGTGTGGTCTCCTGGGCAGAGGTACAGAAACCCCTGATGGGAGGTGACCACCAGCTCTGTCTGCTGCTTCCCCTTCCCTGCACGGAAACTGGTCCCAGCTGAGCCTCCTCTGGTGTCCCCAGCACCCCCTCAGCCAAATCTTTCTTTGAGCACCTTCGGGGTGTTGGAACCACGAGGCAGTGGGTTTGAGGACTCCTTGCTTCTGCTCTGGCTTCTAGGCAGGATTCTGTTGGGATCTCCCCTAGGGTTTTGGGAAGAGGCTTGAAGTGCACCTGCCACCTCCCTAGCCCAGAGCATCATGAGGGAGGACAGAATCACTCTCTTACACACTAAGGGGGGGCCAATGAAGGCACCCTGTGGGCTGGTGGGCAAGGAGAGAGAGAGAGAAACCAGCCTGTGCACAGCCCCGGTGTCACAGTGGTCTGCATTAGCCAAGCCAGATCCTAAATCAAATCAACATGAATAAAATTGCGAGAATCAGCTATATGGATCACATTCCCTTATCTCCTACCCTAAAGCATTTCTAAAGTCAATAGCTAAAAAAAAAATTAAACTATACCTCTAAATGAACCAGCAGCAGGATAGGCTTGGTGTGCTTTTGGTACACTAGTTGATTAATTCTTGCTAAAAGTAATAAAACACTCCAGTGAAGCATCCCCCAAAACAAGCGGTAAGACCAATGCTGCTATCCAACAGTGGTGTGGCCATCCAACATTTCTTGTGGTGCACAGAGATTAGGATTTCCTGAGGAGAAGAGGGAAGTGGAGAACTGTAGTGCTCCCCTGCAGCTCTGAATGCTTTGTCGTGGGTTTATTTGTCATACTCTATGGTTGCAGCATCAAGGCTGCCCAGTTCTCACAGCATCTTCTTCTCTCTACCACTTTTTAAAAAAATTTTATATAGTATTAATTCTTCAGCACCGGAGTCACCTTTTTACTATGTGGTATTTATTACCAGCTACTCATGGCAATGTAGATTGTAAATGTGAACAACTCTGAGTACTTAATTTCCCTCATTGTATTTACCAGCACAGGAGGTGGATAATAAAATAATAACTTCATCCTCTGGTCAATTAACATGAATAAATCTGGGGATGAGATACATGTGACAAAAGCCCAGTGTGAGAAGGCTTTGCAAGCCTCTGCAGATCCATTTTCTGGTTTTCTTTCTGATGTTCAAAAATCGATGTGCAATAAAGTTTCAGAAGCCTTCACAAGAAGATTTTAACCAAATTAAAGTATTCTTTTACTTTGGGGAGCATTGATTTTTAACAAGGTCAGTTGTGTCTCTCTTGCTGTGCAATCACAGAATGAAAAATTGCGGAATTTACAGAAAATAGGGAGTCATCAGCACATCATCTTGTCAGACTTGTCAGATTTGTCTGGAGACAAATGACTGTCACATTTCCTCAGCCTAGGAAGTTAATCTGAACACTATCTGTCATCTGGTAATTGTGTTAAACTTCCCAGTACTCACATCAAGCCAAATATTCAGGATACTAAAATGAAGATTAAACATTGATTTTAATCAGAAATTATTCCAGAGCAAGTGCTTGGATTCTTAAATATTTTAAGGTATTATTTTGAATTGTTTTGCAGTTTTATCCATCATATGAATTAAATCCTTGTGATACACCATAGGCTTGTCTAGTAAGTGTAACTGTCTCTCCTCTACACTGTATTTTCCTTGGTCAAGATTATTACCCCCTGGAGTACTTCACTTAGCCTTTTTGCTGTCTGACAAGCTAATTGAAAAGGCACTTGAAGTTGCAAATAAAGAAGTAAAAGAAGATTCAGAACTATGAAAAGTAATACGTATGCTTTTATAAAAGCACCTATCTGGGGGATATTAAATGACTACAATGTACAGTCAGAAATAAAAGGTAACAGTAAATTGGAGCTGTAATTTCATCTCCCATTAAGAGATTAATTAATTTTTCTTTGACAATGACAACAATTGAGCTTCAATGTAAGGACACATGATATGAAATCACAAAAGCTTGTTTTAAAAGTATGTATTGACAGTCATCTGTCTGCAATCCTACAAAATACAGTAGATTTTTTCCCCCACATTTGGCCCAGCAGGACCATTAGGTGTTTTGTCAGAGGCTGAAAAATGTTTCAGGAGCTCTTGAAATCGGAGTGCATCCCTATTTCCAGAGTGGTTTTTTTTTTGTTTGTTTGTTTTTTTGTTTTGTTTTTTTTTTTTTTTTTCAAGATGTTGAAATTCTTACTGCCTAAAATACCTGTTTGCTTAGGGGAATTTTAAATGTGAGTCTTCTCACTTGTGCTTGAGATCAATTCACCCATTGGAGAAAGAAGTCTTCTTGTATATCTAACAAAATAGCCTGAAAAGATCTATGTTTAAAGCAAGCCTACCAACCTGCCTGACAGCCCAGTTCTGAGGAATAATCCTGTTGCTTGGGGCTCCCCCAGAGCCCCAGGGATGGCTTGTTCCCCCAACACTCCCAAAGATGCCACTTGTACTGCAGTGAGCACAACATCATCCACCGAATATAAGGGGCCTGACCTTACTTCCTGGAACTGGGATGAGTTTCCCTGGCAGTCCCCCCTGGTTTTCCAGCAGATGGCAATAACCCATAATGGGTTAGTGGGAGAAGTGGGGGCCTGCACAGAGCCGGGGCAGGAGCCCCCCCAGCAGCCCTCCCAAATCCCTGTGGTGTGGGGAGAGGGGAAAAGCAGGGAAAAGAGAACAAGCCAATGAATAATAGATTACTAAGATCTAGCCAGCAAGAAAGTGCATACACAGGAGAGGGGAAGAGTGCATAATTCATCTATAATTGCTTGGGGGGGGATTTTAAATAAAGAAGAGAGATGGGTTGCACATTCCCTTTGTTTCTTTTTAAGTTTTCCAGCAGTAGTAATGTGTTTTTATTCACCTGTTTTGGCCTAAGGGCTCAAAGGTGACCCAGCTACCATCCTACCATCTGTCAGGTGATGTGGCTGGTCGCACATGGGATACCAAGGCGTGACTGAAGCATGACCTAAAAATGACTGTAGCCTGTAGTACTGTAGGCACAAAGTGGTGAGCGTAGTGCATGCACTTTTAAAAAGACTTGGCCAAAATTCTGATAGCATCTTGTCAATGGCTATATCACAGCTCCTGAAAATACCCTGGAGGAATTTCTACCTTGTGATTCATGGTTAATCATCCTGCTCACTTTGCAAACCATAGAATTTATGTGAGGTTGGCTTTTGTCACACCTGTTTAACTTTCGTGTGTTTCTGCAAAATAAACAAGGGAACAGGAGAAAACAACACAGGTTGACTAACCTGGAGTCTATAAAGGATGTTTCCTAGGGAATTAAGCATGTTTGTGTCTGAAAGTGATGATTTTATGTGACAACTTACACCCTGCATTTGTCAAGATTAAACACCTCAAAATTCTTATTTTTGTTACAGAAAGTCACATAAATATAAGCCCATAGTCTCAGCTCAGGGCTCTGTTTGTGCCAGTATCCTGTCTCTGAAAGTTAAAAAAATTCAAGCTCTTCTGGAGAAATAGCAAATGAGACAACATGCCCTGGTTTCCTATTCACTGTGGGGAGGAACAAAAGGCTGGTCTCTGCTGTAAAACCTGAGCAGTTGTGACTGCCACTGTTCCAAAGCTACCTGCGTAAAGTGCCTTTTGTTTTCTCATCTTGCTGCACTCCCAGCCTTGGTGAACGACTTGGCAATAAGTTCCATGTTCTAGTTTGTGTGAAAACCTTTCTCAATTTCTGCTTTGTAACATTTCAGTATCATTGAATGTTCCCTTCTTTTTTCTTTTCTTTTTATGAAAAAGTGCACTTAGAAACTTTTGATCTGATTTGTCCTTCCCATGACGACATATTTTTTTCTTAAAGGGTTTCCTTGTACTGGTCTCTTCCAAAGATGAATGTTTTCAATGTCTTAAAAAAAAAAGGCATAATAAAATGGGAAGAATAGGTAATGCAGAAAAACATGCAGAAAAATATGGAAATACTCTTACAAGAGAAGATAAATCTTCAAATTTCAGGTCTCCCTTGCCCTCTTTCAAGAAGTAAATGCAAAGACCTGAGGAAGGCAATTGTTTTGGGTGGGTATGTGATTACAAGAGCAATAGTTGAAGGCCTGTAACTGTTAAATATTAGAAACTGCTTATTATTTGCCCACTACTGCATCAGCAGACTTGTTTTAATGTCTGCTGGCATGACAGCTTCTCAGCCTCCACAACAACCTGTTTCATGCTTATTGTTGAATTACTGTGCATCCAGCACATAACAAAACACTCAATTTGTGGCATGTGTGGAGTACGTGGTCCAGATTACCAGCTCTGTGTTTATGTTACTATTCTGTTAAGATGATGCAGTGAGGTGAGCACCAGTGCATCGTTTAGTGCCAGATGGACTGTCACAGAAAACTGCACTTTGAGAGACCTGCTCTGAAGTAACTGTCTTGCCCCTAATTTTCTGACCAAGAGTCAAGATGCCTGTAGATACTGTGGTACTTTTAAAGATAACTTGAGGTTACTATAGCACAAAAAAATTTCCATTAATCAGGAGTGGAAATGGATTATATATTTCCCCTTCAATACTAAAATCACAAGAAATATGGCCTCATTCATTCAAGAAGATTCAGATTTGATCTGAATTCGTTTGAACGATGCTGCCAAGGGAGAGCAAAGGAAAAGCGATGTCACTGCATTCCCATCACAGAACTGGGGGGAGGGGGTGCCTCTCTTTGAACATTCACACTTGTCATGAAAAATGCAGGTTCGGTGTCTGCTTGAGGGGATTGAAGCCCCCTCTACCGTCGCTTTCTCAGTCCTTCACCACTAATCGCCACACCATTAACTATTCTGGGGTGCCTGCAATCCTGTTGCTGCTGTTCCACTTAGCATTAATAATTAAATCTTCACTGCAGAGGGACTGAGCTTCAGATATCTTCCATCCTCGAGGAGTGCTCCAGGCTGAAAGGCATTCACACCCTTTGTTGAAATGACTGCTTATGTATTTTTCACACACCAAAACTGTGGCAGTCAGAGGGACTGAAGGTGGCCCATTTAGAGTGACTTTTATGGTTAGGATGTTAATCTGGAAGAGATTATAAACCTGATCTTAAATCCACTTTCTTCTTAATTTGAACTAAACCACAAGGTCTTTGTTTTGCTGTAAAAACTATAACATTCAAATTTGTTTTGACCCAAGTTGGGGCCTGGTTTTAATTTCGCTTTCCCCCCCTCACCCTCCCTTGCTTTTTTTGTCTCGGCAGGAAGCCTGAGAACTCTCCCTCCCTTTTCATTAATTGCAAACGTAATGCTAACAAAACTCTGAGCCAGTGAACATCTCTCATTTGGCTTTGGAGTTTATTCATCCCTAAGGTAGGAGCTATTATTTCATAATTGGAAGCACCTTCTAGGGACTCCTTTATCAGTAGTTTAATAGATACTTATGGCTCTGCCACTACTTCCTTGAGAATCTGCCTTGGTGTTAACAGTTTTTATCTTGGCTCAGCTGTTTGCAACTGCTCTTGGGCCCCTCCCTTCCAGGACATAGTTTCATCCTGACTGAAACCAACATCCTACACAGCGTCACTCTGTCATTGGGGCAGACAGGTGCTGCACCATATTTCTTCCCACTCTACAGGAAGAGATCATGATCTCAGTTATGTAAAACAGCGGATGGAGTGAATATATTATATACTGGTAAGTCATGACCTAGTATGCACAAGGCTTCTAGACTTTCTAATTAGGGACTGAGCGAATTAGAACTGGCTAAAATGCCCATACAGTGCAATGGTTTTTATTTTATGGGCTTCAAAAGAGGTAAAAGCCTCTAAAAGGTTTAACATTTATTAAATTGAAACCTGACTTTTCAAATGAAGTCTGTGATTACATGAATCAAGTATTTTGGTGAAAATAAAAAGAGTCTGGGGATTGGCTTAACGACTTTGATAAGGGTAAGATGTTTCCATGAACACTTTAGGGAGTGCCAGCTCAGTGAATGGCTGAGAATGGGGGAAAAGGCAGTAAAAAACAACTATGGCAAAGAGGTGCAAAGCAATGTCACAGCTAACACAGTCTTTGATTTCTCCCTTTCTATATCACAGAGGAACTGTAAGGTCAATCTGTGATCTAGGATCCTTCACATCTGTTTGGGGTGTAAACCTATGCTGGTCCAGCCAAAATACAAAAAACTTCCATTCTTTCTAATGAAACTTCTATTTTACTATTTAAAAACCACATGCAAATAACAAAGACTAAGCCAATCCCTTTTTATCACTTTCTCCCATGGTTTCCTCTCTAGTGAAAAACTGGAATGACTCATTTCTGGCCAGAAGCAGGTGTGACAGCAGAACAGCAGCATTGACTGTGTCACCTAAGGCATTATTGCTATGCCAGCCTTCAAGCAATGAAATACTTTATAAAGGTTTATTTTCAGTTTTCAATGGAAAATAATTGGCCAAATAGAAAAAGCAAGGAAAACCAGTAGAGAACCTTGCAGGAAAGCAAGAAAGACAAAAGGTGGACTTGGATTCCTGAAGATATCTCTATTTGAAGAAGAAGTGACAGGTTTGGAAAGGGTTTGGGCTCTGAACTCCAGTGACTCCTTGGGAATGGCTATGATATACTGAAATTATTAAGAACTCTGAGCCAGCACATAGTTTCCTTCATACCAGCCCACTCAGGAACTTGAAATAACTTTTTTTTGTCAAAAGCAAAACACAGAAATGAAAGATAGAAATACAGCTTGTCATGGAAATGTCATGACCTTCTACCTGACTCTTTCTGCAGTAGCTATTGGCATAGGATGATTGGGTTTTTTTCTTTTATGAAGCAGAATTAAATAGAGAAGAATTGGTGCAGGGGCTATAAGAGAACAGAGGAACTGTAAAAGGAAGAATAAAAGGTGCCATCTGTACTAGTCAATTAAACATGGTGACAGGCACTGGAACTTGATCATCCACACTGTGAAATTGTTAGAGCAGTCCTC
The DNA here is from genome assembly GCA_035041135.1 of Platyrinchus mystaceus. Taxonomy (NCBI): domain Eukaryota; kingdom Metazoa; phylum Chordata; class Aves; order Passeriformes; family Tyrannidae; genus Platyrinchus; species Platyrinchus mystaceus. Next base: position 14,088,785 of record JAWWLV010000088.1, read on the forward strand.
CCCATGGCTTGGGTCAGAGAGCAGCTTGCTCTCTCCCACACATGTCCTGCAATGGGACCTTTCCCAATAGGTAATTTAGTTGTGAACACCTGATTTTGAAGAGTGAGAGCTCTATGGCTAGGCTGGTTGGCCTCCCTGTCTGACAGATGCTCAGGCCTGTTTAACTCATTGGTTTAGGCACAGCCTTAGAGAATTCAGGGACCTTAACTTCCTTCTTCCTTGAACATAGCAATCAAATCACATATTTTGTCTAAATGTATCTAACAGCATCTTGAAATGAGTTAAGATTTTTTCTGATTCTAGTATTCTCTCTGAAGCCATTCAAAATCTACACTCTACTGATGACAAGGAGTTAAAAAAAAAAAAGGTCTCTTCCATGCTGAATGATTAAAAAAGTATTTTTTACCCTTGCTACCCCTGGCTACTCTAGTTCTTATTTCTATTATGGGCACCTCCTAATTTCCAACTCATGTCTATTCCCAGCTCAAATAGGAGAGGCACCCTGCACATACAGAACTTTATGCAGGAGCAGCTCACCCAGTCACATAGACAGCCCTGGACAAAAGCTATGCCTGCACTAGTAAATAGAACTGCTTAAGACTGTCCTCTGGCCATAGTGGACTGGCAGCATCCATCAGCTACACTATTCCATCCTCAAAACCAGAGTGGATGCATCTGAAAAACCTAATGGGAACAGTCTCTGGCACATGCTAATTCTCAAACTGCTTGAACATGAACTTATTTGGTTTGGGCAAAACCATGTGCCAGAAACATGTCAGGGAGCATGATAACAGTTTAACGTGGTGGGTGGCCCAGTTTGTTTACCAGCATGGCCACAGCCTTAGACTGTCATCTGTGAGAATGTTTACTGAGTTGATTATCACAGTTATCAGATGAAAAGTCTTTCTGAAACAGTGGGATCCCTGAAGTGAAACCTCTTCCACCAGGATTGCTCTCTAGCTTGGTTTTCTTCAAGACCAACCCCATGGTGACCAAGCAATAGCTTTTAAGAGAAAATATCATGCCATATATAACAAAAGGTTATATATATGAGAGAAAAACTGAATATATTCTGAGAGAAACTGAAATATAACACGAGTGTCTATTTTTCTGGTGATAGTTACGATTAAATTAATATCAGGCAGCTGAAAATTAAAATCTAAGTCACTCATTTTTTTACCATGAATTTGTCTAATTCTTTTTGAACATGAAAACTTTTGGCATTCACCAATTCAAGTGATAGTGATTTCCACTGTTTAAGTACTTAAACAGACTCCAGAGTGCAATTGCTCTGATCACAAATGGGAGCCTTCTTTAAAATGAGATGAATTACTCTCCAGACTCCTTTTACTGTAACAAACAGAACTCCACTGAGTCTGAAGGGAGCTTAGACACCTATCTTTGATGTAGATACACACAAATAGATACTCAAAAAACTTTGGGCAGGATGAACCTCTCCCCTGACTTTTAGCTATGCCTGTTAAGCTGAGGTGAACCCCACCTAGTCTATCAATTTCTGATGTTCCTCATAAAAAATATTCAGTATTTACCAGATGACCTCACATACTTCACTTTAATTGCCCACTGGGAACTTCACTGGACCTTGAGAAGCCTCTGGGTTTGCATGGGTCTGGAAACTTGCAGTATGAGTTGGAGCTTCCAGTTTCAGAGCACCTGTCAGCAAGTGGGTAATTTACCAAGTCACTCTGGGCCCTTGCACTGGAGCAGATTCTGAACTTGTGTGATTTGGGGAACCAGAAACTCCCTCGTGTATCTTCCTTAAGCCTGAATTTGGTGCAGTATAATAAAATGAACTTATAAATGAAAAAAAAAAAAAAAGTAACACACAAGGTTTTGTTTAATTCTTTTTTTGCTCATCTATGTAACACCTTTATTCTACTTATCAGTGGTTCATAAACATACTTCCTTCTTTTCCACTGGACAAAAAATAATGTACTTAGAAATTAAAGGCACTGATGAAGGACTCTCCTTAATTCTCCAAGGTATAAATGGACATTTACATTGTGTTTTTTTGAATATCAGCATTTTTCATTATAGGTTTATTGCAGGAAAGAGATGTCATTATTTAATGGATTAATTGTGTCTTGTCTATGTTTTGCCTGGTAGCTCAAACCATGGTGAGATCAAGACACAACTGGTTGTGCAGAGCTAAGATTTAGCTTAGGCAAAGGTCTTAAGTCAAGGTAGCACAAAGAAAATGTCCCCCTTCACCCACTGTCAGCTTTAGCTATTCTGTCAGGAAATTATTCAGTACTTTTCTCCACTTTTAATTCTGTGCTGTGACTCAGAGGTATATTTTCGTGCTCAACACAGAAGTGATATAGTTTGGAACGCTATGCTTGAGAAGAGATAAACAGTTTAACTTCACAGGTAAGTAGTGAGCCAGGTCTTGGCAAGAGCAGAATTAAAGGATCAGTTTGACCAAAACAAACCTCACTTTGTTCTTCAGTAATGCTGATAATCAGATAGTTGTAAAAAACTGCCCTTTACTTGCAAACTGAGTCTGATAATACAAACAATAGGCACGTTTGAATTTTTGTCACAGCTTCCATTGGATGATGTGAGAGAGATGTAAATGCTGAACACCATGATGGCCATTTGGCTAAGGAAGAGAGCAAAGTAAAAAAACACATGTGTTGGCCACTGTCCACTCTGGCTAATCCGATTTGCAAAAATAATCTGCTGGCAAAATGGAAAAATTTTACAAATTCCTTGGTGATTTTTCACAGTAAAACAAGTAATCGTCTCTGAACTGTGGATAAAAGTTCCTCCTTAAGGCAGAGAACATTCCTTTGTAGTGTCATGGTGAAAGAAGTTCTTCACTGAACTTCAGAGGAATCTGGGTTCCTTTTGCCGTATTCTTTACTTTAGTTGTTCCCTTGTCAATTGATTTTCCATATAATGCACAGTTATATAAATAAAAATGGCTCATCTGTTAGTTGAGTCAGGAGATGTGGAGTAAATTGACAAGTTCATGCAAAAAGCCCACAGCATCTGCACTTTGTGAAAAAGTGCTTTTGTAGTACTGAGAAAGAACAGAAAGGAAGGATTGATTCTCTGTCTATGTGTAGGTGGTAAAAGTATTTTTAGATAGAGGTGAGAGGCTGGAAGCTGTAAAAAAACCTGAGAGTAGGAGCAGAGTAGACAGGAGATGCCACAGGTAATGTACTTTATATCAGGCACATTGAGCCATATAATAAAATAAATTTTTAAGTAGTATTAGAAGTAAAATAAAACTATTTTCTATTTATATCAGAACTGTTTGCTGAATTAAGTGTATTTGTCTAAATTCAGAATAGTTTCTCTAGTGCATATCACTGCTGAGATTATAGGACCAAGCAGAGAAAAAGTCTCTAAAAAGGAGTGAAAACCCAAGGAAAGAGTAAAATAAACAAGATGGATATTTGCAGTATCTGCCTGTTAGATGTGGCAAAGGTTTTTGTATTTGCCTTCTCAGTCACTTCCGAAAGAAAGAATCAACACAGTTCATAATGAGATTAGTCTGTTTGGTGAGGAGGGGTGGCAAACAATGAATAAACAACCTGGGTTTAACACTGATCACGTTTTAAGCAGCACATTTCTGCTGGTTACCTAACATCAGTCCTGGCACTATGAGTAATAGGATGGCAACAGCCACTCTCAGATATGCATTTCAAATTAATTAAAACATGACACACATCTAGAATTACTGCAACTGAGGCATAAAATAATGGACAGCTGAACTTGCAGTGATTTGAAATAGAATAGGAAGAAAAAGAAAAGAAAAAAGTAAAATGGGAATTACCCTTCAAAATTAATAGCTCATCTTTTTAGCCATATGACCCTGGCATTTCAGAACTTCGAATCTAATGAAAGAAAATAACATTTCTATGTCTAATTCAAACACCAGAAATGGATTTTTTCAAGACTAGATTTTTAGAACTATGAAGATTGTTTTCTATGGATTTGTGTTTTATGATAGATTGTAAGTATCAACTTTTTCTCCACAATTGCAGCATTTGCAATGTCACTTATGTGGCTTCTTCACCTTTGCATGGCTGACTGCTTTAACAGAACATGTGGGAGCTTACCTGCCTTTAAGACAACTCCCTTTTGGCAAACATAATTAAATCTGGACAAAGGTTTGGAAAGTCTGGCCTAACAAAACAGACAGACACAGTTCAAACTCTGACTTTTTGTAAGGAATCAGTTTATAAATACAGAGATTGATGTAATTGTGTGGAAGTTATATAGAACATTCAGAACACAACAGATACATGAATTGAGTCCTGTAGTTTCTACCATAGCTCGCGTTTGCTACAAAAAGCAACTACAGGTGCCAATGCTTTCAATCCCAGATTTGTGAGGTCAGTATGTGTACTGGATGTTTCCAACTAACACATAAATATAGTCCCATCTGAGGTGTCAGTATGACAGCCATCCTGCATCTCCAAGAGAAAAATCACGGTGAGTGAAGGTTGTGAACTCCAGCTCATTCTTCTCCAGTGAAACGACGGAGAAATCCTTCATAGGCAGAAAACATAACAGATAATAAATTTGGAACCTGGGCTGGACAGTTTATTTGTAATGTGGAATCTTTCATGACTGCACTTGGGCAGGGACTCAAAATTACATATCTTCTGGCCCCTTTGGCTCTATTATGCATGTTGATATTATGTGGGACCATTGGTTCAACACTGACTCAGAGGGAAGAGTGCCTCAGACTGAATCACTAATGCCATATCCTGCAGCACTCTAGTAAAGCCTTGGCAGTAAGGAAGGATAATTACAATGTGGTTACTATGACTGATTTTTGAGACACTTTTATATACACCTCAGGCATGTCAGTAGGTAAAATGCAGTCAATTTGCTCAGAAATACCAAGTGTCCCAAGTATATTAATTTTTTACCACAAAAGTGAACATACAGATAGAAGCCAACTAGACAGAAACATCCAGCCAAACACCCTACCCTGAATTACTCTGTCTTTTTCACGTATATGTAATTTACAAAAGTGTAAGTATGAATACAAAATTACTGTCTTTTTACATGTTCCTTTTGCCTTTTAATGATAAATACACATCTATATACAAGATGTTTTTTCCTTTGCAATAGAAATGCCGGTTTCCCGTTTGTTCTTGCAGACTGTGAACAACTGCTGAAGGAGAAGGTGTGACAGTGGTATCAGCCTCATAACATCAACAGAATTTTAATAATGATGTTTTGTGAACAGACAGCCCAGAGTCAAATGATCCTTGGTGTGTCAAGGAGACATTCTCACAAGTATTCAGGCTAAGATACACAGAAACAAAGCTATAAGGTATGTGCAGTGTTTACTACTTGTCTTGCATGTTTGTCATATAACACCTGATATGAGACATCAAGAAAATATCAACACTGCAAATTCAGTATGAATTGGGATTTAATATGAAAATATGTTCACATGTTCAACTACACCTATTGATACTATTTTTATTTTTTCCTCAATAAGAGTCTGTCTCTTGCTGGAACTCCTCCGGTCTCCTGCCATTGCCTTTCCTTCCCTCAGCAAACCTGTTCTTTCCACCTTCTGATGATTTTACTGTCTCCTTCCTTCTTCCGTGTGTTACAATAATCAAAGAAAAAGTTAGGCCAGCATTAGCCTTCATTAGTTTAATGGAGCGCAGACAGTGTACACGTCTCCATGCCATTGTTTCAGGATGTTTGCAGATTCGTTCAGATACTGCTGTATCAGTTACAGTCAGTTCGTGCTTTCAAGGTTATCTTTGCAACGAAGAGAACCAGACACCATTTTTTAAAGGAGAAAGATAAGATTACTCACAATTTCAAAACACTGTGAAGGCCACATGATTATTCCCAAACGATGTGTGAATACCTTTAACTAATACAGTAAGAGACATCAAGTAAGCAGTAACTGACAAGGTGTAACTGACAAGGACTATTTATTTTTGGGCAGATTATTAAAAAAATGTGATTTCTTCAATTATCAACTGTTAAACACTCAGACTGACCCTTGCTTGCAGCGAGGAAGGGGTGCAGTTTTTGTTTTCCATCTGCTGTTCTCACTGGGGACAGAAAGGCCGAGATGTTTCGCACCACCGTGTGAATTAGAAGATCATGGTATCACTGCAGCGGCCGCACTGGGTCGGTTTAGGGGAGTATAGTAAGACGGAGAGGCGGACGGACGGACTGCCCGGTGCGATCCCCAATTTCGGGGTCCGGGGCCCCGCCCCCGCCACACCCCCCGAGGCCACACCCCTGAGCGGCCCCGCCCCGGCACGTGACGCGGAGCGGTGACGCCGCCGTGCCCCGGAGCCGACACTCGGCGGGGCCGCGGCGGGAGCGGAGCGGGAACCGGAGCGACTGCAGGCGGAGCGGGGCCCGGGGCGGCAGGTGAGCGGCGGTGCCGCGCCGCTTGGTCCGGCGCGGGGAGGAGGAGAAGGAGGAGGAGGAGGAGGAGAGCGGGGAGGAGCGCGGCGCCGCCGGCGGGACGATCGGGGAGGGCTGGGTGGCCCCGCGGTGGCACCTCCGCGCCCGGGCCGGCGCACGGCGCCCGCAGCGCCCCCGGTGCGGTGCCGCCCCCCCGGTGCGGTGCCGCCCTCCCGGCCCGTCCCGGGGCGCCGGCGGGAGCGCCCCCCGCCCCCAGCGCCCCGCGAGGGGTC
>JAWWLV010000088.1:14095546-14221647 GCA_035041135.1 Platyrinchus mystaceus
GTCCGGGCGGTGCCGCCCCGCAGTGCCCCCGGCGGCGGCGGCTCCGCTCCGCGGGTGGCGCCGGGAGGCGGCTCCGCACCTGGGCAGTGCCGGCGGGCCCGCCGTGCCCGGGGGCGGCCGGGCAGGGCCGCCCGAGCCGCCGTGTGCGGGCGGCGCTCGCTCACCTGCGGGAGACAAAGGGAGGCAGCGGCGGCCCCGCGGCCCTTCCCGGGCGCCCCCGCCGGGCCGGGGGGTTCTGGCGCCCTTGCGTGAACTTGAGCGCGGCACCTCGGGCGGGTCGGTGCGGGTGTGCCGCGCTATTTATGGCCGGCCCTCGGAGTCAACAACTTAACAAAAGCCCGCACCGAGGAGCGAGCGGGGCCAGGAGGGAGCTCGTGGAGCTGCGGGGTGCTGCAGCCCGGCTGGAAAGTTGTCCTGACAGTTGTTTGAAATGCATCGCTTGTTCAATACTCTGAGTCACGGGCAATTATTAAATGGTTGCTTATTATGCCGTTAGTGTTTAGGGACGTGTGAGCTCCCGGAAGGTAGTTTACTCCCAGATAATGCTTGATTTCATAGTATGTTAGTAATCTCTGAGAAAACAGTGAAGGGCTAAGCTTGTTTTCATAAAGCTTGCAAGTTGTCTGTGTTTTGGTTATATATGTTGTTGCCATTTGCATGTTTGCATCTATTTTTATCAACTTTTGCATGCTCTAGATGAACACTTTGCAGATGGTGGTTTTTACAGGCACCGGTGAAGGCTGGTCTGCGTGAAAATACTGGCTGAGGAGTCAGGTGTGCTCGACAAGGAGCGGTGCCCCTTGGGAAGAAAGGTATGAATAGGGTTGGATTCTGGATAGGTTATTGTAGCACCAGTCTCCCAGGCAGTGGCCGTGCAGAGTACAGCCTGAACCCTTAGGAAAACTGCCCAGGGAGAAGCAGAACCATGGAATCTATTGAGCTGTAGCCAGGGTATCTCATCTGGCCTGAACTGTTAAGAATTTATCTTAATTTAGCCTCTGTAATTGAGTTTATTTCTGTATCAGCGCTGCGGAAGGGTTCATTTCAGCAGTGGGTGAAGTTTGATGCTGAAAATGGAAAAAGATTACACAAGTCAACTGCTGCTGCTTTATAGGACACTGTGAACAAGGTCACACAAAGAAACTTAAGGCAATGAGTTAATAGTGGTGTTTTTAACAACTTATCATCTGCTTGTATTATGAAGTAAGTAACAATTCCATAGCCACAGTGAGTAAGGAGTTTTTTTTCCCTAGAGGAAAATAAAAGAAATAGCACAAAGTATTTTTAGTATTTCTCAAGTCAGTTACCTGGTTCTGGAAGATCAGAAGAAAATACTCTATGCCTGATAATCTCAAGAGGGAGGTATGAAATACCTATTGATTAAATCCTGATTTTTTGGGGGGTGGTGTGGAGTCTTGAGCTCTAGGATAATGCTGAAGTTAGGAGTGATCATATCTAATAAGACATATGAGCCTACTGTACATGTATCATATATGATCATACTTACAAGTCTGTCTTATGTAAATGGTCTTGAAGGAAACATGGTCTTGTGTTTCAAGGTAATCGAGTGAGCATCATTCTGCAGTTAAGACTGGATGCTGTAAGGAGGTGAGGGTGCTGCTGCAGGGTTTGGGTTGCCCTAGGGAAGGCTCACCTCAGAGCAGCCCTACAGCTCTCTGAACCCTGCCTGTCTGAGAGTGGCTGAGGCTGTCACATCGGATCTAGATAAACACGGTGTCGTTTTGTGGGGACGCACATAAAATCTGGCTAGAGGCGAATGTTTGCATGCAGAACTCCTGGTGCTACGCGTGCACCCGCCTGTGGGGAGAGCTGGCCCCGGGCCCTGAGTGCCGAGCGGGCTGTGCCACCCCGGGAGGAGCGGAGCTGATCGGGCTGTGCCGCCCCGTCCCGGAGGAGCCCGTGGGGCTGATCGGGCTGTGCCGCCCCGGGCAGGGGCGCGGCGGCGCCCACGGGCGGAGTGCTGGGAGGGGAGGGAGGAGCTGACCTCTCGAACACCGAGGGTTGCCAGCCTTACTCAGCCTTAGCTGAGTAAGAGATGGGAACAGTTCCATCGGCAGCTGGAGGCCGAAGGGATCTCTACCTCGAGTGAAAGACCTGCTCGCCTGTCTCTTCCCGAACGTGGCCGGGCTGCTGCACCGAGGCCGTGCGTGTCATCACCCGTGTCCTCTCCCGCGGGACACCGTGAATGCTCCACGAAAGACCTGCTTTGTGTTTCCACGTGGGGATGTGGCCCACCTTAGCCACCCTGTAGAGATTGTTTTTTTCCTCACTAGAAGAAAAGTGAGGCCTGTTTTTTGGTGTTCATGAATAAGTTTTCTTAGGTCTTCATTGCTAGTGAGACCATTTGTTGTTATTAACTTCTTAATCAGATATTGAAACTGTATTTAAGGTATTATTTATTTGAGGTATTAAAGCTTATGATTTTTCATACTCTAATGATTTTTTTCGTCCTCTAATTAGAGTTCTTCAACCCTCTTTAGTAAATGGGGTGCCATCAGCATTACAGGTAATTGTAAAGGAAAAAAAAATGCAGTGAGGTTGCGAGGTCTGACCAGCCATATTGCTTCAGTTGCTGATTAGTAACACAATGAAGTCAGTACTCCAACTGGCAATATTGTGCATTCACACCTGCATCATTGTGAGCCTCTCATAGGGGAGGTCTGGCCAAGGCTTCCATGGCTCTTCAATCTGTGTTCTCTGAGACAGGTTCATGAAAGGACATTACAATTAGCTGTCCTCTGTGCTTATACAGTACATGTGACACAACAGCTGCATTAAAAAAATTCAAACAAAATAAAAATTAATGCATTTGAATGAAATCAAGGCCATGGCAGTTGTTTGCAGACCTACAGAGTTAATTCCCACATATACCATAGGTATTTCTTGCTTTTCTGTGTTGTGGCGGAGAATTAGAGCCTTGCTGGATCCTGATGTTGTGATCTTCTTGTAAAACTGCTTTAGTGTTCTGGCCAAACACAGAACAGAGCCTGTCTCTTTTGGATCGTATGTTCAACATTACCAAATGTTTGCTATTGACTTGATAATTTTGCAGCTTGGATGAAAGAACAAAATTTGTGCTGCTTATTTTTGTTGTTTCTTTTTTGTTGTTGTTTCGGAAAGGGATGAGGCTGCAAAACTGACTTCAGAAGAGGATAGAGCTATTTTTGTAGCAGCTCTGTTTTATTTAACTTGCATTTCTTAAAATTTTGGGGTTTTTTCAACATAAAATGCAACTTGTTGAATCTCTGTCTTGAAAAAATTTTAAGCATGCATTGTCAATAAATAGTCATATAGAAGTGGCAAAAGAGAAAGGAAAAATCCAAGTTTTTAAACACTTGTTAGCCCTGTGGGAAATCAGAGGCTTGTATTCTGTTTTTGGTTTCTGTATGGGAGAAAGGACAAGGACCCATTCACTGTGTCTCTGGTTTTCTGCTTTTACTGTTTCTCTACTTTTGAGGTAGACTGCAACTTGGTAAGACTTGTTTTTTTCTGGTATATGACATGGAAGCCATGAAAGGGGTGGGTAACAACTTTGAAGAAGTGTTGCAAGAAGTCGGTTTTAGTAACAAGAAAAAAATAACATGGCATGGCAGAGCTTCCAAAACTAGGAACAGAGTGGGAATGGCTGTAGTTTGTTCATGTTTACCTTCTGCTGCTGTTGCTAAACAACTGCACTTAAAACCACCTATTTATGTAGAGCAGCAGGTAAGCAAGTTGTTTTGTACTGAGGCTGCAAACAGACTGTAATAATGTGAATGTCAATGTACCATTTTGTGGTAGAGAGTAAACACCAGAATCCTGGCATTCTTTTCTACTGCTTCGTGTTCCTATTGTCAGCTTTGTTGAATGTGGTACCATCATTCCTTCTGCCAAGTCCTTGATAAAATTGTAAATCTGACTTTGTGATTCCATTTAGACTCTTGTAAATGATGGTGGCTTTCTAGTTACCTGCAGGAAATGCTTCCTGGAAGTAAAAAATGATGGATGCAAGAGAGAGAAAGACACAGATTAAAGATGGGCACTTCTGTCTTGGCATCATACTTTAGCTTTTTACCTTCTACTTTTTCTCCTAAGTTATCTGGCAAATGTATTTTTTTCAAGGCTCAGATCAAATAATAGAAATGGCAAAAGAAATCTGAAGAACTCTCAGTGGTTTCTGCTTTAGTTCTCCCCAGAAGTTCTTTTTTGTTATTTCTGTCCTTAGTACTGTTTAGGAACTGAGTCCACTCTGCATGTGTGTGCCTGCATGGAATTGCATTAGTTCCCCTCTGTGGCAGGGTAAACGACAAATCTCATCATAAAGTCTTAACTTGCAGAGCTGCAAGTTTCTACATAAGTCTTTTTATTCATGAAACGTGGATTTAAAAATGAAAAGATGTATTTGTTAATCTCTATAAGATTAAATGTGGCAGCATTTTACTTGAATTTTCCTACGTTCTATGTGAATGCTGGAGGTCTTCCCATTTACTTTCATGCTTTGTTTTTCAAGATTAAAAATCATATCTTTCATGTTAATTTACTGTGTTGTGTTCAGTGTAAGTTGGCAAGACTGATGCTTATCCACTCATGAATTCTGACATTGATGCTACATGATTAAATAGAGAGAACTTGTAATTCATGGGTGTGGATGCAGTTGTCTGGATTATAAGGTGCTGAAAGTACTTTAAAAAATTTTCATGTATTATTTTCCTTTCATTTATTATCTATTTTGCATTTAGTTCATAGTCCTTTTTTACTACCGTCAAGGTTTTTGTTTGCATTTAAAGTTTTAACGCTTAAACATTTGGCTAGATGAGGTTTTCTGTGAGTTAAATACCACAAAAAGCTCTCTTAAGAGCAAGCTTAATATACAGAATTTAAACCAATGAAACCAAAGTATCTGGGAAATGTTGAGCACTTTTTTCTCATACTACCATGATTCTGAATGTTGCAGTTATAGTAGTAATTTAGATAAATGAATGAAAAAAAAGTGGTTATACCACTTGTTTAAAAGACAACATGACCTGCAGCCTTAGGCAGAGTGGGTCATGCAGCCCCTTGGTCATCCATCTCCTGCTGCAGTGGGAAGGTGAGCAGGCTCTCTGGGGCCTGCAACATGTGTGGGGCAGGGATTGCCAGTGCATTCTGAACCTACTGACTGGTGTGTAGCATTACAGGAAGATTTAAGGGATTCTGTAAGGAATGCTGAGCACTCCAAAGGGACTCGTGAACTGAAAGAGGAATCAAAATAAGGGAATAATAGTCTTGACTATTTCGATTAAAACCAGTGTAGTAGACACTTTCATGAAGAAATTAAGCCTGTGTGTAAGCATGAGATTGACTCAGACTAGTCCTCCCACCAAACCCCTGATGATCAATCAACCTTATTTAGTAAAAGAAATAACAGGCTTAACGAGCCATTTGATAGCAGGAGACTTGTGTGAGTAGAAGAGTTAAATCAGTGGCTGTTGTTCTACTGATTTTTCTGTTTCATCACCAGGAGAGATATCTGAAAATACTGCACTTTTCCATCGATTAATTAATCTAAGGTTGACATAGGCAGCTTGTTTTTGAAATTATTTTCCACTGTAGTTCTCTTAAACAATCACTTTATTGCATATACTCTTTTTGTCTTACAGCTCTGATTATTAACAGGAAAATAACACTGGAACAGAATGTTGCTTACCTTTAACCTGAAAAGGTGAAATCTTTTCAAATAGAAATGGCTGATAAGGGTGGAAAGATCCTTCCAGGACAATTGTACATTCAAGTGGAGTACGACTATGAGTATGAGGCCAAGGACAAGAAAATTGTGATTAAGCATGGGGAGAAATACATCTTAGTGAAAAAGACTAATGATGATTGGTGGCAGGTCAAAAGAGATGAAAATTCCAAACCCTTTTATGTGCCAGCACAGTATGTGAAGGAAATACCCCGAAAAGCACTGATGCCACCTGTTAAGCAGGCAAGCATGCTGCCAAATAACACTTTGAAGTTGACACATGGATTACAGAGATCGACAGAAAATGTGAATAAGTCACCAGAGCTTTCTAGTTTTGGAAAATCTCCAGTTCAAGTGTCTTGCTTAGTTCGAGATGCCAATCAAAATCTGGGACCGAACAATACCCCTGGTCAAACTCTTGGTTTGAGTCTGGACCTTACCCAAAACAATGGAAAACTTAACAATGAGTTGCAATCTCCCAAGGTTTCCAATCAGTTCAGAACCATCTCCATGGGTCATTTCCCATGCCCAGAGTTCTTGGAAATAGAGAAGACCAGCTTTTTACATGAACAATCTTGTGATTCAGCAGGAGAAGGCTCAGAAAAAATTCACCAAGATTCAGAGTCTGGAGATGAACTCAGTAGTAGTTCCACGGAACAAGCACAGGTAAGCTAAAAAATGGCCCCTGTGTGTGGTTTGTTTTCTCTCATTATTGCCATAATTGCTTGCTACTGTTTTGAGATTTATTCCTAATAAAGTCAGATGAAGTAAAAATGTCTTTTCTCAGCATGAACTTCTTATTGAAATCTGAACAGTTGATGAGTATAGCCCTAGTCTTTGCAGAATTACTGTGCTTTGGGAATTCCATTTACATTATACTGTGATTGAATGTTACAGAAACACTATTGTTCTCTTTTTATTAAGGTTGTTGTGATATGACACTGAATTTGGGTTATATTTTCTTTCAGAGGAAGGGAGCCTACTGCTGTAACTCCTCACTGCTTAGCTTGTTGAAATAACAGTGCTAGTTACTGTCAATTTTTCCTAAGTGTGTATAGATAGCATAAGAGCTGTAAATTAATTTATGAGTGGGTTAAGATTTTCATGGAGTTTAATTTCTGGCTTGATTATTTTATTTGTCGACTTTTTTAATGAGTCAGCCCTGCTAATTCTGCTTCTCACAACTTTACTCTGGATTAAAACTCAAAACATGTGAGTTTGTTAATTAGTATGGAAGAATCTCAGGAATGGTGTACTCCTACTTCAGGCTAAAACTGAGCATTGATGGCCTTTGTCCTTAGTAAAGCAGTTTCTCTCAGTCTTTATTTTTTTTTTTTTTTAACAGGCCTCCCCCACCCCCACCAAAAGATTAGAACTCTGACTTAATCAGGTCACTTCTGGTACGGGTAACCAAGTTAATTAGTGTGTTGTAATCCAGGTTTGTTCTTAAACCAGTGATGTATGTGTACATACACATAATTATATATGTCTGTGTGTATATAGATAATTCCCCCACTTCACATCTGCCTACCCCATCTTTCTGTAGGGATATGTTAAATTACTTTAAATTCTGTTAAACCCTCCATGGTCTTGAACTTTCTTACTCTGTAGTGTGAAACTTGTTGAAACTGTTGTTGGTTGGGTAAAACTGATGGTTACAGTAAATCCCCCTTGGCAGCATGTATTCAGAGTACCAGAGGATCTCAAGTCAAACTTGATGCTAACTTTAGAAATTGAAAATCATTGAGAGCTGTGAATCTTCCCTAATAAGACACAATGAAGACAAAGCTGCTTAGGAATGAGTCAGTGTGGGAAGATCTTAAAGATGGAAGATTTATTAGGTGATTTATATAGTCTTGAACTGTATGAGCTCGTATATATGTTTATTAAAATACTCAGAATCATTGGTTTTTCAATATCCTACTATATTCTTGGCCTTATTCTTGAAATTCAAAGTATCTCTAGTTATGGGACAACATATGCCTCTAATATTTGTATGTTTCATGATACTTTTATTTTAACTTCACTCCCCCGCCCCCAAATAAGGAATAAAAAGGACTGCTGAAGTTAATTTCTTCAGTAATGTCTTGTGTATGCAGTGTGAGAACCAATGAACTTCCTTGCAGTTTCTTTACAGCACTGTCCTAGCTCAGTATAGTTGTTATGAGCCAGTTGGAATGATAAAATGATAATTAGATATTTATTTTAGAAGCATGTGTTGGCCTGTTGACTGCCATAGTAATCGATTGCCAAACAGATTATGAGAATATTAAGGAATGCCTAGAAAGTATATCCTACTTTAAATAGTTTACCACATTAAAATTTATATTGCATGTTAGGACAGTTCCTTCTTCTGTGCTGACTATAATTTGATGCATTTCCTTCTCTAAAGTAGATGGAATTAATATTACATGGGTGTCTTTTGTCAATAATAAATATATGGCCTGCTGCTCAGTTTCCACTGGACTTTGTGCCTGTTGATGCAGTGACACTTAATCTTTTCACCTTTCTCCCCTCTCCCACCCTGCCCCACTGTACTCAATGCTACAACCGATTTATCAGTTTGGATTTGAGAGGGGCAGCAATGCACATACTGTAGACTTCACTGGGTTATGGAAGAGGGGAGTTTTCACAGTGCTTAAAAATAAATGCTAAAAATGCCAGATTTCGGCTGTGGAAAACTTGCGGCAGTTTCTGACTGATGTTGCTGAAAAACTTGCCATTGTCGCAGTGTTGGGCAAGGAGAGCGCGGGTGCTCATCGGGCCTTGCAGTTCGTCTTATTTTGTAACTTAATCTCATTGTGCGTAATCACAAGCTCTTTAAATACAATGAAGATGTTTGACATTTAGTAGCCGTGGGGATTAAAGCAGTGGTAGCACTGATGTCACCGTTAGCTCAGTCTAAATATTCGGAGTGCCAGGCTTCTCACTGGAACAGCCTGGCGGTTCTTTTAGCATTCCTTCAATAATGAGCATTGTTTAGTAGAAATCAGCTGTGCAGAAATTAATGGCTCAGAAAGCTGTTTTTATTGCTCTTAGTCTGTAGTGAGAACATCAAGTTCCCGGCTTTCATGCACAAATAGAATTTCGCTTCACAAGACTTGACTGTGCTACTCCCTCCCCTGCCTGGTGTGGAGTTCAGTTTTATCCAGTCTGCATTATAATAAACTCTAAGCTACAGGTGTTTTCTCTTAAATTTGTAAGATTAGAAGCTAGAATGACCTTAATAATACCTTTGTATGGGATATTTTTGGGTGGTATTGAGGTGATTGTATTCAGCTTTAGCCCAACCTTCAATGTGTTTTCAGAGAAATGCTTCTGTTATGAGATTCTTCTAAGAGGTAGTTACATTATTCCCTGAAGATTATCCTCCTTCTCCTTTGCAGTAATAAAGTGCAGGTTCTGCAACTGTACAGTCTTGAGTACATAGGCTGGAAATCCTGGAAGATCCAGAGCCTCCCAATAAAGAAAGGGGTTTTTTTTATCAGATGAGGTATATGAAATGAAGGATAGAGAGGTGACAGTGTGAGCAGAAGTATTTGCTAATGAAGATGTGGCACAGGATCTGGTCAAGAGAAACCTCAGGACTGGGAAATAAACATTCTTCACATTTTATGCAAAGAAATTCCCACTGTTGGGTGCAACTGTGGTGCAGAGGGCATTGTAAGAGTCATCTTAGTTTATGGACTTGAACTAGGAAGGCTGAAGGTAATGAGAGGAAGTAGGGTTTGAGAGGAAACAAGCTTCAGTTTAACTGGATTTAAATCTCTGGTGGAGACAGTAACTGCTGGTAGAATTGGAACTGAATGAAATGGTTCAGGAGCGAATGCATAGCTGGGTGTAAGAATCACTGACATGATGGTGGCACTTGAAGGTGTGAGAATCCATGAAATTCAGTAAAATTTTAGGAAAGTGGTGTCAGGTGTGATGTCCTGATCCCTCAAGAAGGTAAAAAATACTCCTCAGAGGTGCTGGGAATATGGGGGAAAAGAAGATTTTGGAAGAGGAATTCTTTAGCAGATATGGATAATACTTGAAAGAAGCAGATGGGAGGTCCCAGCAATATGCAGTAGAAGGAGAGACCTCAGTAATTGTTCTGAAGAAAAAAAAAATTACATGTTCAGGCATGCCTAAACAGGCAGGAAAAGATGAAGCAAAAGTAGAAGACATTTAAAGTGGTCTTGAAATGAGCCTTGGGCAGAGTTTGCAGGTAAAATTGAATAATAAGTTTTGAGAGAGAAGGTGTGCAGACAGGGAGAGAGTTGGGTAAGTCCAGAGATCAAGTCCAGGATATTTAGGTGTTATCTTTGAGGATAATACTTTATAATAAAGTTGCTACAGAAAGAAATTAGAGTCTGCTTTCAGCAATGCTAATGCATGACCTATGGGAAAACTTTGTTTCTGATGAGTGCTACCTTCTCTTCTGTCACAGGAATCATAGTTCATATTTAAGAGTAAATACATGCACAGTCTTAATGTTACTTTTTATGCTTATTAAAAGTTACTTTTAGTAGCAGGCTGGTTTTAATCATTATAAATATAGACAGTGACCTATTTGCAAAGATTGTTCTGTCTTTCATCCTCTTTAGTAATTGACTATTGCATAAACTGTGAAGCACTAAAGGGGATTATCACTAGGATGGCTGTTTTGCTTTGATTAATTCTGAGTAGTAAAGATCTTAAAGGGCTCTTTCTGTCTTACCTTTGCAATTTCTATGGGATTGCTGTAACTTTTTAGTCAAGAAAACAAAATACTTTGTGTTTCTGTAGATGTCAGAGAAAATCCTCTGGAGATCTTGGCATTTTTGACTTTGTCACTAAGTTTAAGGACTGGTGGCAAATGATTAGTGTTAGACTGCCTTGCTGGTCAAATATTAAACCTCTAAAATAAATGGCTGTCACTGTTTTGTGGGGCCCAGAATTAGCTTGCTTCAACAACAGGAAATTTCATGCTGTTTTTTTACTTCATTCATTTGTCCAAGGGATAAATAATTTGACAGGATGAAGGAAGCATACAAGAACTCTTTTCTTAACAAAACTGAGCATATTTGCAGATTCATGGTGTCACGTATAATGTAATATTTTGAATTGTGTTTAAGTACCGTCCTTTAATCCCTTAATTCCCTAAAATCAGTATTTGTTATTCTAATGATGCTAAATGCTGAAATAAGACTATTATAATGAGGTGAAGAATAACTTTCAATGACAAGGAACTAAAAGCTTTATAGTTTAAGTTTTATAAAACATTAATTTAATTTATTTTTTGTAATTTCAGTAGCTGCTGCCAGAACTTTGTAAACAGCTTGAAATGTTTGCTAAGTTACATCAGTAACTCAAAGTTTCTGGGCAGATGACATTAAGGAATACTTTTCCTGGTTGGTTTCGTGTGTCTTTGGTTTGGTTTGTTTTTTGTTTGTTTTTTTTTTTTCCTACCTAGTGTCAACAGGTCTGGATAGTTTCACTTTACAGTGGTGCTGTTTGTGATCAGTTCAGTCTCAGTATGTAAGTCAGGTAGCAGATAGCTGTCCCGCTCAGTCTGAGTAAGTAATTCTGAATTTAGGTGGCCTAAAATGAGAAGCCACCATGTCCCACTAACACTGCCTACAGCCCATATCCCCCTCTGAACGTCCCTGCTGCAAATCAGACTGACCTTTTAAAAAAAGCCAACAAACACAAGTATTACCTATGTCAGGCAGTTGTCAAAAAATCACGAACTGTGAGACAGTTTGGTTTTAGTTGTTCTAATGCTGGTGTTTGAATGCTCAGCTGAGTAAGGTACAGATCTACTCGGTACATGCAGTTCTGTGTTGTGCTTTTAGAATTGAAACAAACATCTAGAGCACTTAAAATTCTGCAAGTGCCAACACAGTCTCTTGGCTTTTCACCCCTGTTTACCTTAATTTCATGCAGGAAATGATAAAGTGGAACTTCCAAGACTTCAACTTACGTGAATAAATTTCTGCCTTTCATCCTGCTAGAATTACTTACCAGCTCAAATGAAGCTCAAGCTGCACTGCCTAAGGAATAAGGGTCATAATACGGAATTGATTTTTCTCTTTTTATCTAGAAAAGCGTAATTTCGAGTGTGCAATATGAATCTTGGTGCCTGCTGTCCCACCTGCCTTTTCTTTTGAATTAGTGCAAAGTGCCAGCCTCAGCAGGGTGAAGACAGAATCTTTACGGATGGTGGAGTAAATGCTTAAACAGAAAAGCAGCCCTAGGAAAAGGAATGGGTGTTTTGTCTCACTGCTTTCTAAATTGAAAGCAGCTGGAGATACTGGGGACTTGCTTGTTCTCCCTTGGCAGTGCTTCTGTCATTTTAAGTTGGGAACCTCCAGACATAGAAAAGACTTTGTAGTAGATAAAACTCTGTTTGAGGCTGTTTGAGAATATGTGATCGTATCTTGTTCTCGCACATAACTCTGGATATAAACAACTGCATTTGGTATGTCTTTACCTAGTTGTGATCTAGGCAGTTGTTTAATATTGCAGTGCTTGCGTATGGAACAAACGTGCTGTTATTCTGTAGAAACCTAAAGAAAGTGTCATTTGTTTCACAGCAGTGTGACAAAACGGTGGGGAACGTATGACTCGGTAGAATAAAATGCAGAACACTTTTTTCCTTTTTTTTACACAGCTCTCTGGAATAGTAGACATTAGTGCTTAAAAAAAAGAAAGTAAAATCTATGCGTATCTAGTATCCAAACAGGTGATATTTTTCTGACATGCCTTGCCAGCTATCTTTGATTTAAAAGCAATTGAGAGAAATGGGTTTTGTCTTTGCGTGGAGTTTGTTCTAATGATAAGGACAATACTTTTGGCCAAGGCAATCTTTCAGGATAGTAAGAACTGAAGATTTTCAGATCACTTTTGTGATGGTGAGTAACCGGACAACATACTGTTGGTTTACATGTAACAATTTTGATTTTAGCCTATCTTAATGTGGCTTCTGAACTAGTTCTTGGGAAAGACATTAGATTTCTAGTGCATTCTAGTTCTACTGTAGTAGATTCTTTTATAAAAGTGCTAGGTTAGTACAGAGAAGCAATCAAATAAGCATGGAGAATGTCAGTAGTAGGAAATGGAGCAAAACAGAAATGCAGAATGCTAATTCAGTGGTGTTTCTGTATGCAGTTGCCTCCTTCTCTCATCTTGAAAAGGAGATAATGGTGATGAAAATGGTGTAGAAGAGGTGAAAAGTAGGAGCAGAGACATGGAATAGTTCTGTAAAGGCTTTGTAAAAACCTTCGGTGATAGTCGGTACACATTTAGTGCTGCATACAGAGGACTTCTGAGTTTTAAGTTGTTATTATGATAATTGTTGCTGAAATGGCTGAGAGATTGCTGAGAAGTAAAGCAACCTTAATTTTGGTATTTTTTCCTTTCATCAGTTTTTATCTGCTTGTCTTTGTAAACTCCTGACAGAGATTTGGAGCTTGTGTATAATGACGCTGTGAAGACTGGCATAGGTCTATAATTCATTCTAGTTCTCTATCCATTTGTAAATGGAAGCTAGAAGTTGAGCTGAGTTAAGCTTATTGCTTATGTTGAGTTTTGATGTTACATTATCTGTCTTCAACTTCTGTTTGTAATCAAAATCATGATTAGAAACTTACTGGCTCCTGTTTTGAATCTGAAATTATATATTACATTTTGAATTTAATTAACATAGTTTTAATTGGTCCCTTTTTAAATGGTTTATGTAGGGCTTCTGGATGATCTTCGTATTATCCAGTTAAATTAAGCAACTTCCCTGTGTTTTGTTTAAACACAGAGCTGAAGAGCAGAGTTTTATGTATAATTTCTGGAGGTGTCTAGTGTACACAGTTGCCATCTTTTGCTTTTTGTGGATTATTGTTCAGTTGAATCACTTTGCTGCTCTAGTCACCACCTGGCTCTACAAATATTTACTTCAGTACAGCAGTGAGATGGTGGTGGTGGCCTAAGCAGTGTTGTGATGAGAGTGTCAGTTGCCCCTTATTGCAACTGGAGCAGTCATAGTGTAGTGTAAAGTCAGCAAATCTGATGGACTGGAGGACACACTTGCCTTTTTAGTGTCACTGATGTGATGGGACACACATGCAACAAATATACTTATGTAAAGAAATACTGTAATAAAATGTTGTGTCTGATGAAACCAAAAATACAGTTAACAAACTTTCTGTACTCTCAACTGCTTTTTCAACATATCTAGGAGTATTGTATACACTTTGAAAGATTGCCAGGATATTGTCTAGAAATTATTCATGCTACAACAGAAACTTTACAGTGTTGCACTTAGCCAGTGTTTATCTTTTAAGTATTTAGAGAAAGTTTTATCCTGCCTTAAAGTGTTGTAGCACTAAATATGAGGTTTTCGAGCAACTTTGATTTGACTGCTTTTCCTGTTGAAATTGGATAAAGATGCTTTCCCCCTGCATGATCTATCAACATGCCTGGCACTATCCATATCAATTCTTGGTTATCTACATCCAACTGAAAAAGCTGATAGGTGTTAATATGTCATGCATAACTGCTTTGTGCTTTAGGCACAGGGAACTATATATGTGCGTGTGTATATATGTATATACATGTATTCTCTAGATACAATTATATATATGAGATACAAAGAAACCAAGGTTTTTTGTTCTGTTTCTTGATAGCACTTTGATCTTGAGATGAATATCATACAGTGTGGCTACCAACTTTAAGCTCCTTTGCAAAAAGTCCATGAGATGTACTCATCAGTACTGTCTCTTTTCTGTCCTCCAAGTAAGTTCATTTGTCCTGGCTGTGACTTTCTTCTTATCATCCCTCCCAGGTGCTGCACTCTAACTTTCAGTGGCATTTTCACGCTTCCCTGAGGCTCTGTACTTTTCATACTGTATGTAATGTGTTACTCCTTCATGCTCCCTCCCCGGGCTTCGTCAGAGGACTGCATCGCCTCCTCCCAGGCTGAGCTTTTCACAGCCAGGCTCTGCGGCTGCCTTGCTTTAGGCAGGGAGCTGAATACTGAGCGCTTCAGAAGAGGCCGTGTGGCCCTGCCAGTGGCTCAGTGGTCACACAGCATTGTCCTCCCGACCCTTTGCTCATCTCATTCACTCGCTGAGCTCATTTGCTCGCGCTTGTGCCCGTGGCAGCTCCTGATCAGTCGCCCACTGCAGCCTTCTCAGTAACAAGCTACAGCCTCCAGCTCCACTTGCTTTCCTTCCTCTTGCCTTTGCCAACCTGAAGGTCATGTGACTGACTGAGAAGACGATATACAGGATGAGGGAAGTAAAACTTGAGATACTTTTTCTTTTTTTTTTTTTTTGCACTTCAGTCTGAGACACCTGTTTCTGTTTCCTGAGGGCACTTGTTCCCATAGCAGGTTGTGGGTTGTGATGCACCAAGGTGTAAGTTTTAAGTTTTGTTTACTTTTTTTTCCCCCTTTTTGTTCTTTCATGGAAAAAGCAGAAAAACCCAAATCCTGAATGCTGAGTTAAAGATCTAGCTCTAAGCTATTTTATTCTTTTATTTTTATGTAAATCTCTAAAGCCTCAGCAGATTGTGTCCAAACTTAAGGTGTGATGATACCCTGTACAACATTTGTGAGGGCTGTAAGACAGTGCTTTCTAGCTGCTGCAGGTCTTTGGTATGCCGTTTATTAAAACAACTGAAGAGAACACTGTGGGGTAAAATGATACTACACTGACAAATTCTTTCTTTGCGGTTGATTTTCTGAGCAAAATTTTTTACTCTAGCTTGAAGGGCTGCATTTAAATTCTGCACCCAGCAGTGTTCTCAGGAATATGCTTATCCTGCTCTCACATCATCTTCTCACAGTGCCTTCTTACTCTCTGTCCAGAAACTGCTGCTTTGCTTCTCAAAGTATTATGTTAAACAGCGATTTGAGTGCCAAGCCAGGCCTCTGTGCTGTCCTTGATATGGTTGGATCTGGGCTTGAATACAGCCTCAAACTGTAAAGTAAATAAAATTCCATGAATACTAAGTCTTTTTATATTTTCTTAACTGTCATCCAAAACAAAAATTGCTGGTTTAGTATCTAACTTCATTGAGGTTAAGTGGTAGTTGCAGACTTACTTTGTTTTAACATCTGTTTTAATGTTGAAACACGAAATAAAGTGACAGAGGGATACTTACTTACTCTGGATACTGAATTGCCGAAATAGCTGTTCTTAAAAATGAAAGACATTCTTGCTAATGTGAGGAAAATAAAGGGGAAGAAAAAGTGCAGAAATGCATGGCTGAGTGTTTCATGCTTTCTGCCCTGAAACTGGGTGCCAACAAACTGTCTGCAAGTAGAAAGAAACAGACTGAGAAATACAGTCAAAGAACAAATACCTTTTTTTAGTTGTTGTAGGGGGGGGAAAGAGATGCAACCTGATTGAGATTCCCATAAGAATTTTATTGCTTGCTTAGTTCTGCTGCAAGCAGTATGAATAGCCTATGGCTGAGTATTTCTGGGATTATGAGATGTCTTCAAATGTACAACTGTGTACTTACTTGCCTTTAACATTTAAAAAAATCCTCAAAAGTGATCTTCAAATATCTCTAACTTCTTGAAATTAGGCACAGTGAGTTGGATGTATTTCTAAAAAAATATTCATCCTACTGTTCAGTATACTTTTGCAAAACAGGATCCTAGTGTTAGAAGTGGAGTTATTGTAGCTTATTCTAGCTCAGTTAAAAGTTGAAAATTAAAAAATATCTTAAAAGCATCATGGCATAATTAGGTACAGGCTTTTCTTTGTGTGGTCTTTGAATAGCTACTAAGGGAAATATTCCTGCTTTGCTCAAAAGTTGAAGCACCTCTTATATAAATATATAAATATGACATATATAAATATCTCAACTGCTGACACTTTGTTCATTGTATTATGTTTTTTAAGGCATAATTTTAAACTGAAGTCTTGGTTTAGTGTTCTTGGTATGTCTTCTCTGGCATGAGACTTGGCTTTCTACTTTATCCTTCATTAACAGACAAAAATGTTTTACATGATGTAATAGTAGGTCTTCTTTGTCCTAAATCATTAAAATACATGAGTTTGAGGTGGTTCAAGCAGCCCTAACAAAACTTGAAAGTTTTGCTTGTGTGCTGGAGCATATATATTGTGGAGACAGTGTCTTGTGAATTTAGAAGGACTTGTGACATTTTGTCTTAATTCTCTATATTCCTCTCCCCTCCAGTATAAGTGATAGATGCATAAATATGTGGTATTTTTTTTTTTTTTTCCTGGTCAGAGGAGTTTTCAACACAAAACATGTCAAGTATTGGAATAACAAGAACTACATTCATTTTAACATCAGGCATTTTTTCCATCTATTGCTTTTTGCCTTAAGGTTTGATTGCTTCAGGCAGGCCGGTGAATGTCCCATTCCGATGTACTGGGAAACAGTGAGGATGTCAAAGAAATGCAGTGTCCTAAAATACCAAAGACTCCTTTGAAAATAAAATTGTAATCTCTTCTCTAAGTTGTTATATGGTGACTGTCTTGCACCTTGTACAAAATTTTGCTGTCTGCCACGGAACCCACTAATTATATTCAGCGTTACACAGTAAACATGTGAGAGGATACTGGATCTGAATGCAGATTTAATAAAAGATAATGTAGTACAGGAACTGGTGGTTTTTAAAGACAGGAAGGTTTAATGTGTTGACTGTTGGTTGAAAGCTGCCAGGTGAAAATGAGTTTTGATTCTAAAATAATGAAATTTTAGATACCTATTTTAATAATGAGCTGAATGAATAAGTGGGAGCATGACATCTAATTTTAATTTAACAATTTAAAGGATTACTTGTTAACTGAAATAATGTTTACATATGTTAAAAATTATGAATACTGTGTGAAAATGGCTTTTTTATCATCTGTAAGCTTCACTGTTTCTTGAGGGAAGATATATGTGGAGAAAGAAGCTTATGAAAACAAGCTGTCAAAACCATCGAACAGCTTCTTGGTCCAAATCATTTGCTGGGGGATCTTCTCATAGGAGCACATTATGCTAAGAATCTCATTTAAGGGCATAGTTTGTGACAAGTGACTTTTTTTTTTAATTGATATTTGTAACTTCTTGCCGCTACTAGATGCGTTTTGTCATGATATGCCGGCTAGTACGGCCAAAAGCTCTGTGCTGCTGTGGCAAAAGGTGGCATAAAACTTCGGTTTCTGTTCAAAAGGGATGAATCCATATGCTAAAATGTGAAATAGGTGTTCTTAGAGGAGCATAGCTGTCTAACATGTCACTGCGTTCCTCTGAGGGCATTGATGGCTGCAAGGCTCATCTTGAGGCTTGAGGCTTCATTGTAGGTTTGTTACCATTGCTGCACTGTTGCTGTGCCAGATTGTTTGCCCATCCTCTAATCCCCCATTTCAATGGCAATCTAAAAAGCACAGCTATAACACTTCCAGTCAGTGTTATTTAGAAGATACAGCTAATCACCCTCTGTACTCAATTGCTGCTCTTGTGAAGACAAAAGCATTTGGAGTAATCTTAGCCTAAAGCCTATTCGGGTATTTAAATTTTCCCAATGAGCTTTATGTTTTTAATATAACTGTCGCACTAGATGTGAGCGAACAGCAAAATCTTAACAGTCAACAGGAAGAATAAGCTCTATTAATTGACAGCAGTGCTGTAGAAAGCTCTCTGGGCAGTGGACTGATCAGCTTTCAGCACTGTTACTCCACAGGCCCTCATGGGACCTGGAACCCAGAGCTCCTACAATGTCTGGAGTTGCCATAATACACCTTCTGAGAGGAGCTCAGAGGAAATGTTGGTAGAAAACAGCATAGAAATCAATGTCAAAATATTCCTATATACAGTAATTTTGAATACGTTTGTTTTACTGGCTGTTCTATTAATTGTTTTTCCTGAAATAGTAATGCTTTAAATGTCACTTTTTGTGATACTCTGTTTTAGCTAAATCATCAAACAAATACAACAGACATCTAAAGGTGTGTCATTTACTGATGACCATTGTAGAAAAATAACATGCCCTTTGCCCTAGTATATGTTTCTCTTGGAGATCCCCATTCAATCTGTGTTTTCTGCAGATGAACAGCTGCTTTCTGTCAGCTTTTAAGAACAGCTTCATGTGCTCAGCTTTACTATATGCTCTAGTGTAGAGATTTTTAAAACATACATGTCCTTAAAAACGTTTATTTTTTTTTCCCGATAGCTTGGCAGATAATGCTGCCATATTTTATTATACTTGTAGTTTCAATGAGAATGTTCTCTAAAGGCTGGTGGCTCCAGCTGATCTGCTGAATGCTGAGCACAGAATTATAATTCAGCAGCGTGGGGGAGGGCTGTGCTTGCAGTGGCGAGCACAGAGCACCGCTGACTGCCTGTTGCTTAATCAGCATGAAACTATTAGCAAATTCTTGCTATCTCAGCTATAATGTACTGCTAATAGGTCTGCTTTATTGCATAGGACAGTCAAAAAAGCCTGGAATGTTTTAGTAATTTTGAGTAGCATAACATTCCTCTTAATGAAGTTTGACAGCATTTTCGGAACTCCCTCATGCTGTATAATGAGTACCATAAATGCATTCCTGTGTACTAAGTGCTGATAATTTATTTGTGTCTTTCCTAATGTAAGTCTTTTTACATGAAAGCTGTTGACATACTTTTAAATTCTAACATTTTATATAAGTTAGATTCCTGACAACAAAAGCATCTGTATAATTAGTCCATTTAAACGTACTCTCTAAATTTTGTCAAAAGTTTTACATTTGTCAGAAGACTCTGTAAGTCTTACTTCAGTGAAAAAAAAATCACAGAACTTGTTTGTTTGGGGTTTTTAAATTTAGATACATTTCACCCCTGATATTTTAGAATGTGCTTTGTAATCTGGAGTACACAGTGCACAGGGGACGTGTGTGGTGTGTATGCTAGTGTGGCCTCTTTCACTGGGATCATCAGGAATAAGTTTCAGAGAGGGCTGGTGCCAGATATCTGAACTTGACTTTTTCTTTTGCCTCTCTGCCTTTTGTTTCAGGGGCAATATTTTTTTTATGGCAGTTTAATAACAACTTCATTTGCTGATAAATCAGAATGGATCTCTGATATTTGGGGCTTGGGATGATTTTCAGTTTTAGTAGTCAGCAGTGAAAAATGGTGTTGCGTGGCAGAAAGACAATTCAATTATGTCAGTTTATTTTGCTTTTAGTAAGTTGTGAATTTGTCTTTATAATCATGGGAAAAGTGGGAAGGGTCACTGTGTTTTCCTGCTTCCCAACTTGGTAACGGGCACACTGTCTGCACAGACAGTCTGCATGATGGGCAGGGATCTGACGCTTCCTATTTTTATTGCAGGGTTTATTTCGCTTACAGCTGCTCTCACTCATTTCTCTTTCACATCTGAGAGTCTTATCTCATTCCTGGAGCCAGAATTCAAGAGGGGTTTTTACAGTCTTAATCCAACAGTGCTGCTCATAGTCAGAATGGCTCTAGCTCGAATACGGTGCCATTCCTGGGAAGACCAGATGTGATCCTTATGATCAGTGCATCTTTAGCAGACCTTGTCTGGATTGATCTAACTTTGACAGCAGACCTTTGAAGACATAGTCTACTTTGAATATCAAAATCCTTGACTCCCTCCCCACACACACTACCTCCTCTTTTCTGGCAGGCTGTACCTCTTTGTTTCAGCTCTTCGCAAGAGGTCTTTCATCCTCAAACTTCGTTTGAGAAGGACATGCAAACAAGCAGGGGGATTTCTGTTAAACATTTAATTACAGTGGTTGTTGATACTTGTCTGAAGGAATGAAATCCATGCAGAAAACTGGAGTAAGACTTTTTTTGTGTGTGTGTGTCCCCTGTTACTTACAGAGTTGACTTCTACAGCAAACACAGCATTTTATGTTGAATAGATAGTACCAAGCCTTTGAATTGTTTAGTTGTCCATGTAGGACATAAGGGACTACTGGAATGTGTTCTGACACCTGTTTTGTATCACATACCAATGGACATAATGCAGTAATTTTCTGTGTGAAACCTGTAACTGTTATGTTTAAGGAAGGTTATTGGAGGAACAGAGATACTCAGATCTAATTTTGGCTTTTGAGGGTGGATGGCTGTGCTGAGCTTTTGGGGGAATTGTTGAGGAGCCCATTCATTGTTATTCTTTGAATGCTGTGGCACACACCATTTCTCCTCCCTCCTCCCCTTCCCCCTCCCCCCCCTTTTTTTTTACCTAAGTTTCTAGACCATGTGACACCCTGCCTTAGCCCCTTCACAAATTCTTTTATTGAAGATATAATAGACATGCTGTAGGTAGTACGCACTGATGCTATTTTGTGGTTCTTTCTCAGTTACTGTAGCATACAATCCACAGAATTTTTTTTTATCCTCATGGCCACTTAGAAATTATATTTGAACTCCAAAAATTACAACTAACTGCTTCTGAATAGATAAATATTGAATTTTAGGTTGTACTGCAGTTACTCAGAAGCACAAAGAAGTTAAGCAAAAGCCCCAAAGCCCAGTTCACTTAGTTTGCAAGACCCCTATTTTGTATTACAAAATGCAACTTGTTTCATCATTTGCTTATTTGCAACTTCTCAGGGAAGACAAGTGACTTGGAAATTTCCTGTCAGTGCTGCAGCTGTGTAAGTGAACCAGGGGGAAATGGCCACAGGTCCCAGTAAAACTTCTCTTCATTAAATGTGTGGTTTGCCAGCTCGTAACATTTTGGGGTTGTTTTTGCAAATTGTACCTGGGAATTAAGTTACCAGCTCTGATTTTGAGGGCTGTGAAGTGATAATTCACAGTTGAAGCACAAGCGTTTCTACTTGTCTGGCGCATTTCAGGACATTGCTTTGGGTGACTTTAGTTCTGTGCTGGAAAGCTTCTTAGTACAGAGGTAATTTTCCTGCCTTTGTGATCATCTCTGAAGGCAGAAGTGGATTTGTCCGTTGTTGAACTTTCTTGCTCTGAAAAAAACAGTATGTAATATTATAAAAAACATATGTATTAATCCCACAAAGTATAGCACTGTGTATGTTTTCTTTGTTTTGCATATGACTGATTTTTTGGGGTTAACCACCTCAATGAACAGGACAGGAGTCACTAGAGGGTTGATGTGATTGAGAATGGTGGCATGTCCTTATTTTTGCTGAAATCTGAGAAGCTTGATTCTCCAAATTGCATCCCTCAGATTTGTGGGGATGTCTGAAATTGGAAGGATGAGTAGACCTGGTGGAAACTTCTTGCTTTATCCTTGTCAGTTTTGCTACAGGTTGAAGAAAATTGTCCTCAGATTTTTACTTTTTTGGGGAAGGTGTGTGAGGTTCTTCCCTTACTGGTATGTTTTTATAACACTTCTGGGTTGTAACATATTTTGAGTGTTGATATACCCTGGTGGGTTGCAGAGGAGAGGAGAATATAGCATCTTTTCTTGCTTAAATTGAGTTGAGATATTCCCACCATTCCTGACCCAGATTTTTCTACTAAAAATTAATGTCAGTAATATTTTTTTTTTCAAGAAGTGACAGTAAGCATTCTGAGTAATGTACTGTTCCTATTTTTCTTGAAAATAAAAATTGGCAGACATAGCAGTGCAGCATATAGTCCTTTGCCTCTGTGTATTTTCCATTCCATCTTACTTGATGACACTGTGGGGAAAGTATCCCTTTTCCTTCTGGTTCTGTAAGGTAATATATTAGATGCAGACTGATGGGCAGGTTTTTGTGCTTGTCCATGCAGACTGGTGGAAGCCCTTCAGCACTGCCACAATTGGTGAGTGCCTCACTGGTAAGCACTCTCACTGAGTCTGTGCCTCAGCTCAGTTCCCTAGATGGGCTTGTTTTGCAGTTACCTTGGTTTATGCCTGAAATAGTCATAATGAGTAATGCTTATCATCAAGTTTTATCAGCCATCAGTGGTGTGTCAGCCATGTATGGTACCCTTTTTCTTGTGGTTGGAAGGAAGGGTTTGTGTGGCTGTGAGGAAAAAATTTTATTTTTTACTGCATATATAAAGTGTTGCATGTGTTAGATTTTGTGTTTAAATAGTTATTCTCAAAATGCTAACAAAAACATATTCTTCAGAGTTCAGAGTTTTCATTCCAAGTGGGGGACTTGAACTAGTAAGCAAAATTATCTTTCTCTCTTCACTCTTCACATTTCATCCTACTGCTGTGTTCAGTACTCTGAGGTGATAGGAAGAACTGTCCTGGTTCATCTTAAGAATCTTTGTTATTCTCTGCCTGAGTTACTTGGGTTGCATGAGGCCTCTTCTACTTCAGGTTCTTTAATGCTCCAATCGCTATGGTACCATATTGCTCGTTCTTACAGATTGTTATTTTTTCTTAAGAAAAAACAAGGATTTAAACCCAACCTTTCTGTTGTGCATACTTGTACAAAAAATCAGCTTCTTACTATACACTTTTAGTAGCTTCTCCATTTGTTTCTAGCTTCACATGTGAATATGCTGCCTTTCAGGATGAATGATACAAATGTGTAACAAAATCCTTGTTTACAAAACATTGTGAGAGTAAGAAAAAGAGAGAATAACCCATTGTGGTTCTTTCTCCCTGCATAGGGACAGGAGCAAGAATGCTAAAAGTGCTGTTGAAAGGTGCGGACTAAACTGCACTTAACCTTTCAAGGGAAGTTCCCTATTTTCCTGATCAGGCTGTTGCAAAGTTTAATTCCTTGGTTGCTCTGTACCTAAGTGCCTTTTTTTTTTTTTTTTTTTTTTTTTTTCAATTT
This sequence comes from Platyrinchus mystaceus, assembly GCA_035041135.1. Classification (NCBI taxonomy): domain Eukaryota; kingdom Metazoa; phylum Chordata; class Aves; order Passeriformes; family Tyrannidae; genus Platyrinchus; species Platyrinchus mystaceus. The sequence goes on from JAWWLV010000088.1 coordinate 14,118,962, forward strand.
AGCCTTTTTTTCCCCTGTCCCTGGGAGAAATAGACAATTCTTTACTTGCTTATTGTTTCTATAACTGATTCTGGTTTAGATACTTGAAGATAATTCCTTCTCTCATCCACCTTTGGAATTTATTTATGCAGCTTAATCTCCTTAGGAGCTGACAAAGACCTTCTGGAAGAGAAGGTCTTGTTCTCCTGTCACCTTAGTCAGTCAGACACTTCAAAGTTGTCACTGACTGACCTTGCAGTGACCTGCAAACATCTAAGGAGTCTAAATATGGGGGAGTTTTGTTGTTTGTGGGGTTTTGTTTGTTTTGTTTTTAAAGTCTCAATGGGGTTAATGTATTGCCATTTTCTTTTCTTTCATCAGTTTGCTGTAGGGTCACATCAGCAACACTGGGGCAGAGGGCAAGAGAGATGGGGCTGCTCCTTTTGGTGGCCAGTAGACCAGATTAGCTAGATATTAAAAATGTGTCAGTAATCTTTTATTTTCTGAAATAAATAAAATTTATGGTTTTTCATGTTTACTAAACCTTGAGTTGTTGGCTGAGTCCATTGAACTATGTGCTTTATTAATCTGGTGACATGAACTGAATTAACAAAAGCGTTTGCTGAACTTCTGCTCTGGTATAAGCAGAAATGTCAGTGTGGCTTCTGCCTTTCTGAACAAAAGAAATTCTTTGCTTGTGTGCATGGGTAGTTAGGGTAACTAACTCATTTAAAATGGCAAGTTACTTTTCTCTTGGCTTCCCTTTCTGCAAAGATGAGCAACTAGTTTTCCCAAAAGGAAAAGGAGAAAAAAAGCTATTTATTTTTTAATAGTAGGTATTCTGATGTGTTAAAAATGATCGCTGTTATAAATTTGCCTGAAATTAAAAACATGGACTTTGTTTGTACATACTGAGATTCTTATTTCCTTAACCCAAGTTTGGTTTATATTAGAGTATGAATACATTACTTGATGAACAGGTTTTATCATATTTTTTCTAGACTTTGGGTGTGTAATTTGATTTTTTGTTTGTAAAGGTATAGAGTTAGCATGATGGTATGTAAAATACGGTTCTTCAAATCATATATTTTGAAGTTGTATAGCCAGTCAGGATCCCTAGAACACACTCTTCAGGTGTTTTTCGCTGTTTCTAAATTGGGCAGTGTTGAAACTTGTTTCTCAGTTTTTTAGTATAATATTTATGGAAGTTAACGTGAACAGCTACAGCTACACTGGCTATTTTCTTGAGTTTATTTCTGAGTGGGACATTCTAATCAAGGAAATTACAGTGGAGATTTGGGGTGCATGAGTAGTGTAGTACCTTTTGAATGGTAGTTGCAAGTAATAAACTCGGAATGCTCAGGGAAGCAGATGCAGAGTGGGTGGTGGGGTGGAAAGTGACTGGGTGTTCAGGAAAGGATGGAGTCTACCAGTTACATGACCGAATATATTACTTTTAATATATTAGTAAGGCAAACCAACAGATACCATTCTAGTATCTGGTTTGATACTGTACCACAGTTGCTTCCTAGGCCAGTTAACTGTTCTTCACTGGGGTTTGCCACCTTAATTTAATTCCATTATGTGTTTCCAGTATCCCAGTAAGTTTGCTCATACTTTAGTATTGCTCGTACTGTTTGAATACTGGTGGTTTGTGCAGCTGCATATGTTATTAAAAAACTTCTAAGCATTGCAGTTCATAAGCTCAAGGAGATATTTTGAAATTATTCTAACACCTAACAAAGGAATACTAGCATAACAAATGCTTGCAGAATTTGCTGCTGCAAGCAACATTTAGTGAAGCAGAGTTTTACACAAGTGAAATTTGCTTCTACAGCAGAGTAAAAGGACAGCAGCTGTAAATTGTGTGGGAGCTGTGCATTTTCTTGTCAAGTGTTTGGAATTAAATACCCTTTCTAACAGAACACAGATTTGATGACTGCTCTGTTTTAGAATGGTCTTTTGCAAATTATTTTCTCTATTTCTTAAAAAAACCTCTATATATTGTGAAAGTGAGCCATTGATCTACACCTACATAGTTTTAAAATTCTTAATGGCTTTTGCTTTTTCCTTCTCTTTCAAATAGTAGACTATTACAACTTTTCTTTTACTGAACAACTTGAGTGGTAGGAGTTGGACTTCAGTCTTATTTCTTCAAGTGGTTCTCAAGCTGTCTTTTTAGGGTTTTGAGCTTGCTCAGTAATACAACTTCAGTAACTTTTGAGTAACTTGGGAATTTTATCAGTGGTGATGTTTACTTTCCCATCTGTACTTTTCTTGGGTTCCTGGCTTTGTGTAAGCAGTGGACCCTCAAAAGTACAATTAAAGGCTATGAGATCTGTACTTTTGAAAATGCAAGTGTAGAAAAAGTTGCTATTCAGTTTGAAGTGACTATAATGGAAGCTTTTCCACGACCTTTAAGCTATTACAAGTTCAAATAACAGCATTCTACACTCCCTTCCCCCAATAATATTTTGTAGGAGTTAACTTTTTAGACATGCTGTGGTACTGTATGGAGACAACATAGAAATATTCCATGGAAATGTTAGTAATCTGTCTTAAAAATACTTTGACATCTCTGAGGCAAATGAGATGTACAGCTATACATTAGAAGTTAAAACAGTAAATGCCTTGATAAGGGAGGGCTCCCCACTAGTTCTGGAACTTCAAGAGATTATTCTGTTGTAACAGTTCTAGAACAACTGAAGAGCAGGTTTTGCTCTTGTGATACTTCCCATGTGAAAAGCAGTATCTATTGGCATATTACAGGACAACTTTCCACTGGAGAAAGCAAGCTAGGCTTTTCATATGTTTTCTTATTGTGCTTAGTTTTTATAGCAAATTATCCTTGAGAGACATCACAAATGATTCCCAACGGCTTTCTGCACTCAAACACGTACTGCAGGTTCCACAGAACTCAAGAATTGTCAACAGCTGAACTAAAATGCAGAATAAACTTCTTGTTTTTGCTAGTATTGTTGAAACATCCTTATTAGAGAACCAACTTGAAATGAACTTCGTGAAAGTGGAGGAAAAATAAATGTGTAAATCTCCTTCTGCATGGCACATCCAGATTCAAGATTCTCACTGAATTTCTGAATTAGGTTCCAGATACTACATTATGTGTGTTGAACGTTAGCAGTGTTTTATCTGGTGAAGTGGACAGGGTGAAAAAGGAGGGAAGGAAGTTTACTGTCTGACTTTTCAACATTGTTAAATTTGGCCACCCTTTCCTAATCAGGGTAAGCTTGCTGTGTAAGCACGTGTGACGTAAAGTGTTTCATATGGTATTGAAATTTTCTATTATAGGAAAAGCAGCTTTGTCTATGTCCTTGGACAAAAGCTTTTTCATGGAAGGGAGAAGCTAGCTTGTGCAAGTGGCAAAGTACAAGTACGGTAAACACTGTCATCTTTGTGCATGTTTTACAAAGGATCCCATTGTAAGATTTTATTTCCGTTTTTTAAAATATTTGACATCACTGATGCGATCCTTCAGTATACTTTCTTTTATTGCTATAAACTTCCTAAGTTCATGTGTAATAGTTTGCTCATGCAGTGAACAACTGCAGAAACGTGAATGGGAAATCTGCAGAGCATGCAGGAAAAAAGGTTTTCCATCGACTTTGTTTGATCGGTCACTTACAATGAATGACCTGGGAGTGGTCCCTGGTACTCCCGAGACTCAGCCAAGTGCTTCCTCCTGTTGCAGGCTGTGTGGTACCAGAGAGCCCTCCTGCTGCTGCAGCCAGTTTCCATTTCTGTTCCCAAGTGCTTGTAAATGTGCCAGAAGCAGTCTCCTCTTGGCTTTTTGTGCTGCAGGATTTTGCAGTACAATTAAATAAATCATTGTCTTGACTAGTATGAAAATAAGTCACTTCTTTTGGCCTACCAAGGGAAGGGAATGTATTTAGTTTGAGAGGCTTTTTGCTATGTGCTTAGATATTGATAAAACCTTACAGTAGCACTAAAAAAAAATTATATTTTTGTCAACCTTGGGAATTTTTTTTTTTTTGTGTATTATGAGAGAGGTAAAGCAGAAGGGAACTCAAATGGCTGAAATAACACAAGCACATTCTGGCAGACCCTCATGTCCCATGTACTAAGACTCTTTGCTTCATAATCTGGTTTCATAAACCAAAATATTAATAGAGGTATATATATAAAAATCAATCTTATGCAGATATTTCCAGTAATAGAAGGGAGTAATATCTCAGCCTATAATTCAGCACTAGTAAAATGCAAAACTTACTGAAAGATAAAATTAGAGAAGGTGAATCAGGTCCTTAATTGTTTCCAGGCTGATGGAAAGTTACTGGCTAACCATTAAAAAAAATTATTTGGAGTCTATCTGCTCAGTTTTTAAATGGGACATTAAAAAAATTTAACTATTGAATGGCCTTTATTAGGCAGATATATTTGAATTACTTGTATGGGATGATTTTAATTCTGTATTGTTTTATTATGTCATATTTTTGCTTGCCACTTTATAATGGCAAATCATCTGAACACCACAAGAATTTCATTGCAGTTAAATAACATTTGCATAACTATAGCTTATTTGAAATTTATAATCAACAATTAATGGGCTTATATTTACAATCATTGTTTTATGTGTTCCTTGGACTTACAGAGTGAATTATCCAGCTAAGGCTGGAGAATGTTAATGCATAAAAAATTGTTTGGGTTCCTATTTCAATTTGATTTGTTAAATTAGCTTTCTGTTGTCACCTCTGAGGTAGTAGAGGACTTGCTGAAAAACCTCCCTTATGGATTTTTGGGTGTTACAATAAATGTTAAATATGCCTGTATCTGTTAGAAAGAAAATGGAGTCCAGAACATGTCTGTAAAAACATAAACCAAGCAGAAAGAGGAAGGAGAAGATGAGCTAATTATTCCAGCTGAAGATGTCACTTTGTGAAAATGAAACTGTAGAGTTTTTGAGATTTCTTTTGTATCACTTCTGTTGAATAAAGCTGGTATTGAAGTCCCAGGCCTTCGTGAAAGGACAGCGGCAATTCCTTGGCAAGAAGCTCAGTTGTTGAGGGAACTCGGATGTTTCATTCCCTGGCTTGGGATGCTGAGGGATGTGCCTGTTCTCCTTTCTTCAGCTTGCTGCTGCAAAGAGACAGTATTCCCTTGCTTTCCTTCTGTATCTGTAGTCCTCTTTTTCTCCCAGAACTGAAGACCTACCCTGCTGAAGTACATGGAACTTTCTTTTTTTTTTTTTTTTAAGTTTACTTTAATTTTGAATGCTTTAACAAATACTGCTATCTGAAAAAAGCCATTTGTATAAGGTAACATTAAAATTTAAGGTAACCTCTGTTAAGCTGATGTGCATTTTGGTAACAAAAAGTACGTATAGTAAGTTTGCTTTTCATTGCACTGAGTTCAAGTTTTCAGAGGCCTGATAGCATATCTGTGGCCTTTGTTGAAAATGTTGACTGTTCGTTCATGAATGATTAACAGGTTGTTTTATTTAAAGGCACGTATCTGCTTCCTACTGTGCCACTATAAAATCTGTGTTCTGAAAATGCTGTGTGTGCAGTCTCTGTTTGAAGAATGCTGTGTGTTGATCCCAGAAACTTTGTCCTGCTTGCATGGAACTCTTTCACTTATCAATTTGCAAGGATTGAGTGCTAGCAGACTTTTCTGAGAGACCAAAGTTAAATGTGGCAGATTTCTAAAGTATAATAATAATACAGAGCATTACTGAGCTCTGGGAGAGGTCCTTATGTTCTTGAAGTTGCCAGATTGCTTAATGGGCTGTACAATTTTCATTCATGTTGTAGTGTTATAGAAGTATTTCTGCTTTCTAATTTTTCTTTATCACTTTTCTAGCAAGAGTGCTTCACTGTTCTTAGCAGGAGAAAGCAACATGAAAAAGTCTGAAATCCATACCAAATAGCAAATGAATGTTGAAATGTTTGGAGTATAAGTCATTTTGTGTGTGCGTGCATGGGCATGTTGAAGGACGTGTTCTTGTAATTCTGATAGTGAGAAGACAAAGAATCTCTTTTGGCAGATTTAATTCCATGTTTATGAGCATTCAGAGTTTGTTAGTGCAAAAAAGAACCTCAGGGGGTGAAGTTCTAGCTGGAACTCTTGCTTAGTGCTTAGCTTATGTTTAGGCTTCCCTTAACTGCTTATGTTTGGTTTTGGGAAAACAGCCATGGAAGTGGTCAGAAACTATTTTGATCTAGGTAATGCTTTGTCTATTCAGATTTATATATTGGTAATGGTTTAGGTAAATGAAAGGAATACAGTTAAATTAATCCACTTTTTGGCTTGAAACTGTTAAAGGTTTTTGCAGAACACAGTATTGAACTCAAAAATGGTCATCTGAAAGGAAAGGGGGAGGTGGTGCATGGCTCTGGAGCTCTACAGGGACATCTACTGGGACCTTCCTCTGCAGGACTCCCTTCCCAACTTGGGGAGGTGGGGGCGAGGGGGGGATTAACCTTCCTGCCAGCACTGGTGTAGAAAGTACACTAAAGTTAATTTCAGGAAACTTTGAACTTTCTAAAAACTGTTTTTCTTATCAATAAGAAATTCTTGACAAAATTTGCCTTGATAAGATTGGGTGCTATTGAACTGAGCATTACTGTAGACACAACAACAAATCTCATCACATGGCCTGACGTATGAGGAAGTATTGTTGTATGCTACGTGGTTATTTAAAATAGTTCCTGATAAAGTTGTGTCCCTCGAAGATGTACTTATGAGCTAAGCTGTGTGTTGTTTTCAGATTGGTGGTTTTGCTTTTTTTTTTTTTTTTAATTCTTCACTGAAAGCAGTAACTTCCAGACGCCTTTCAAAAATCATGCAATTCTTCTAAAAAAATCTGTCAGAAGAGAGAACAATAGAGAATGAAGGTAGCTGGAGGATTGGCTGGCAGGACAGCTAGTTGTCTTGTTTGTTGCTTAGGATAAAAACTCTGGCTTTTCCATGAAAACCAGAAGTTGGTATATTGAGTTTGGAAGCACTAAGCATTCAGAAGAAAATCCCTCATTACACTTTGATATCATGGTTTAAACATAACTAGTATGCTGCTGGAGTTGTGTGGCAGTACATTGGCTGTGAGCTCCCAGTATTAGTTTAGCACCTCCATGTCCTGCAGTTTCACCTGGAGTTGTGCTGGTTGTAATGCTGAAACGGTTGAAAACCTCAGCGTGAAGGCTCTGAGCCATATTCCTATGTGTTACTTGAGAAAATGTTCCAGAAACTATACCAAGCATTCTGTGTCACAGCCTATTTAGAAAACACTTTTATTAATACACAGAACTGTTCTTTTAATGATGGCACCTAATTAAAACAAAGCAACTGGCAAAGCCTTCTTATTATCTTGAGTGGAGAAGGAATTTCAGGAGGAGGTGGGGGTTGTGCAAGCCACCAACCTCCCATTGCAGCAGCCAGGGTGTGCTTAGAGGTGGCACTTTAAGTAGGGGAAGGAGCTGAAGGTTTGTGTGTTCTGTGGTGCAGGTATGTGGTGTCATTTCAGTGACAAGCCCTGTGGTTGTGTGGCAGGATGATTTACATGGGAAATGTAGCTCTGCAGGCTATTGGGAAACCAAAGCAGGAACTGCACTCTTGAATGAGGAGACATCTAGGTTTCTGCCCCAGCATCCTGGGAAATTGAAGATCATTCCTGAAGGATGATGCTTCATTTATAGTAGCACTCTTTATTCTACCCTCCTCACATAAAAAAAAAAGGCAGGCATTTTGTGACCTAGATAGTAGAAAAAAAGCCTTTTACTGTTCATGAAGTTTTTTAACAGATTTTTCCTTTGAAATAGGTAGAGGAGGATACTAATTAGTTTAAGGTCTCTGATTTTGCCAGTGCTGCATTTTTTTTTTCTTTTTTCCCAGCACTTGTGGTTTGCCTTAAATGTACTGTACTTGCTATATCTAGTAAGCTGTGTTTTCTCTTTTAAAGGCGTGCAAAACAAGTCCATGCCCGTTATAATCTCATTAAGTTCCTCTCTCGCTGTTTCCCCCTTTGGTTGTGGATATTGCCCATATTTGGTTCTCGCTGTGGTGCAATCAGTTTATATCTGATTGTGTGGTATGATAAGCTGTCTTGCCTGAGCAAACCCTGATAATTTATGATTAGATGTGGCCTAGATTAGCATCTTATGATTTTAATGTTTAAAAGTACATTATAAAAGATCTTTTATAATGCAATAGCAACAAGAGGCACAAGGACTTGCCTACAGTGAGGCTTCTCAAATAAAACCAAGGGGATGGTATGAATTATATAGTTCTTTCCTTTAGAGTGCTTTAATAATGTGCCCCAAAATACAGAGATGGCATTGCATTACCAGGAAACTCTTCAATTTGGTTTAATAACTATCTGCTTTCACAATTTTATAATCACAGCTCTTGTGAAAACACATGCCCTTGCATTCTGAATGGCATGTTTGTATTATACATTAAAAATCGAACATCTGAAACTTTATTTCTCTCCTAAACACCTTAGTGGCTTATTTAAAAGTACTTATGGTTTTAGAAAGTGCTGTGAACTTCTGACCATGATTTCTGATGGCTGTTATGTTATAAAATCATTTATTAATGAGAAATTGTCAACATAGGTATTTGTTGTTCTACTTTTGTGCATGTATATCAGGTGGATGAGAATATCCACTTAATTTCTACAAGAAGAGAGTGGAATTCAAAACATTTGGTAGTGTTGCCTAAAATATTTTTAAATAAGCATCTGTTTGGAAAGGCATACAGGTAAACTGTCCAGATGTTTTTCAGAGTTTCTTAGTCAGTACATTGTGCTCATCTTTCCAGCTGAGCTTCCTGTTTAGATTATATGGAGAAAATAAAAGTGCTGCTTTACATTCACCATCATTGTATTAGCAGTGAGGAGGAAAGGCTGAGGAACAATCTTTGCCTAACAAGTAGCATCTCAGAAATGCTATGTGGTTTGTTTTTTTTTTTGAACAAGATCACATTACTTACAGTTTCTGAGCAGTACTTGAACTGTAAAGCTGAAGTTTTACAGCAAGACAAGCATACAATTTTTTGATGATGATTCCAGTGTATTTCAAATCCGCTGTAAGACATAATTATCAGTTGTCATCTGGAAAAATGCTGAAAAATTGGTTAAGCATTAAATAAAGAGAGCTTGTGATATCTACCTTAAAATTAACAATCTAATCTTCTCCCACCCCAGCATCTTGTGGCTGTCCTTTGTGCTTTTGTACTTAACAACAAAAAGAGGAGTTTGTTGGTTTGTTTTGCTGCTGTATTCTGATGTGTAAGGGAGCATTCGAAAATTCATTTGCTCTTTAACAGTACATTTCTTCTCTCAATAGCCAACTACTCCACCAAGCCAAGGGAGGCCTGATTCACCAGTTTATGCTAATTTACAAGAACTGAAAATATCTCAGTCTGCACTTCCACCACTACCTACAAGTGCTCCGATCCAAATAAATGGGGAATGGGAAACCCATAAAGATACGACAGGACGCTGTTATTACTACAACAGAGGATCACAGGAGCGAACCTGGAAACCTCCGCGGTGGGCCCGAGATGCAAGCATTAATAAGGGGGATTCCCAGAGCCATGCAGATCATGAGGTAGTTCCTTCTGAGATCACAAGCATTGAGATTGTAATGCATATGAATGCTCTTTTGTTGTGGAATTTGGTATCTCTCAGTTTCAGGGTGTCAAGGAGTGTCTTAGTTTCTCTTTTTTGTTAAGTGTCTTGTTATGGTATGAAGTAGTCAACAATTTCACTCTTCAGTTACTTTTGTGTACAAGAATGTGTACATGAACTGTGTACAAGAGTACCAAGTTGTAAAAATGCCTGTAAAAACAGCCCCTCAGCAGGTATTGCAGCTTTTGACTAGATTATCTTCAGGACATAAACATATTCTTTACATATATCCATGGGTTTCTTTTCATTATACAAACATTTTGCTTTTGGGAAAGCTTTGCTGCAGACCTTGCTTAAGAGAGTTGAAGCTTACTGTGAAGTTATTTGTGTTAAAAGATAATTTGGGATAATATTTGAGGTGCCAATTTATTCTGTGCAGCCAGTCGCTAGGGAAAGCCAGAGAGTGATGTATGTTTATCTGAACTGCACTGGTTCAGATTAAGCAAAGGAATAGTTGTGAGATGGATATTACTATTTAAATATGCTTTAAATAGTGCTCTTGTGTTCAAACAGTACTTTGGTTAACCAGTTTCCTGATTGAAAGAAAAAGCAAATACTTATCAAGAAATCTTCTACACAGTTCACATTTATATACCCATTTCAAATATATATATAGTTTAAGTGGATTTTCTCCTGAGCCAATATATTTATACACACTCTATATAGAATATATATATATTTATCCCAATTGTGGACTGCTCAGAAGTGTTTGATTGCTGGAAGCCTGTTGTAGAAGTCTACCTCTGGAACAGTAGTAACAGAAACAGGAGAGAAAGTGAAAAAGGAAACCTTTCATTGCCTTTGGCATTGATCTTCATAGCAGCCACAACATCCTCAAGCATTTAAATAGCCAAATTCTCTTGCCACAGGCTAATGGCAGCAACAGATAAACAGGTGAAATGTTTGTGGCTTTCCCTTTGATATCTCTGGCGATGGTCTATTAATTTATCACTGACTGTCCTTTTGCTGGATAAGATTCTGATTTTAGTCTGAATAAGGTGATTACTTTTTTATAGTAAGTGTAACTGGTTTTCTCATTGCCATCATTCTTCCTTCTTTTCATGGAAGGTCTTACAAGAATTCTTTCTCCCTTCCCATCTGCAAGTGATCCCTTTGACTTTTCCTCATACCTCTGTACCATGACTTCATCACACGGTTGCATCTTCAGAATGCTTGATTTTGTTAATTATTTTTTTTTATTGCCCATAACGTCTTTCAGTTCAGTTCTTCTGTTTATTTGTGATGCTTGAGGTATCACAGATTGGCCTTCATTCAGACCGTTATGTCTATCAAGTTTTCAGTCTTTGTGAGACCAGTGGATGATGATGCGTTTTGATTTTTAACTAGACAGTAGTTTGTATTTCCAGTAGCATAAGCTCCTTAAGTAATTTGTGTCTTGAACGGATTATCAAAGTTTGAGTCTAGGGAGATACATGTTGCAAAGTCATCTCAATCCATTTACCAGCAGTCATGTGTTGATTTTGAAGCTGTTTTGTTTTGTTTGGTGGTTGTTGTTGTTTTAAATTCTCCTTTCCCCCTGCTTTCCTTTTCTGTTCTGCATTTGAGAAGGTACATCACATTCCACTGTTTGTGTTCCTTTTTGTTTTTGACCAAAACTTAAGATTTGGTCAAAAGTACTTAAACAAATAGAGTAAAGGTTGAGATCTAAGCCTAAGCTACAGTAAAATATAGGGTATCCCACATTGATTATGAAGAATTGGAGTAAATATGTCTTAATAATTAGTAAAACTAGATTTAATTTATTATAATAAAGTTAAGTTGTTTTTTACACTAGTCTGAGTTATGCTTATTTAGTGATAAAAGAGCACATGCAGGAAGGTAAAATTCTAGTTGTATCTTTACTGATTTGTACTCAGAGGAGCTTGTATCATATTAGGTAGCAAAATATCAAGGTGATACAAAAATGAGAACTTTGAATGATTCTAATATATGTGTAATATGTTAGAACATGAAATAGTTTATAGTCAATCTTAGAACTTTATGGTTAGGAAATTGAGTTTTATTGGCTAATTAGAAGGGACAGAATTATACCTAATTTGTCAAAGAAGTTGGTAACAGACATGGCACAAAGAAAACAGTTGTAGCTTATGACAGTTGTATGGATGTTATGTGGATGGGGTGTGGGAAAACAGTGAAGTCCTATTGACAGGTCCTCTAAGAAAGTGCATAAGATTTTGGAATTACAAATAAAATGTATTCGAGGTAGTGACTTGCTAATGTATTTGAGGAAGGAGTGCTTATAGAGTAACTAGGAGAAATTTGTCAAGTGAAGTGAAAGTGATTTAATTAAGTTGGACTGTAAAAGGAATGAGAATGTCACCATGTCAGAGGAAGGCAAACCTCTAATACCAATCTAGGAGGCCATAATGTGAAGCAGACATCAATAAATTGCCCAACAAGCTGTAGAAAAGCAAAGGGATTTCATTTAAATTCAAAACTACATTTAAAACATATGCAATTTCATTCCCTGATTTTTGTTCCAAAACAAACAAATGGCAATACAGGGATGCTAGCTTCTTTAGTTAGTGTTCATTATTGCTTTCACTTTCAGAAGTAGTAGTAACTTTAAAATCTAGACCAGTTAAGTGATAGAAGAGAGACAGTAACTGTTCCTATTAAATGCATGGTGATGAACTGGTCTCTGCCCCCAAGAATTTTCCATGTAAGTGGAAAAAAGCAAAAAAGTGATAATGTGGGGATCTTTTCAGTAATTCCCTTTGGTGTCACAGCAAATTTCCTACAAGGTGAAAGGTTGGGCAATTGTCTGCTTAAGATGGCATTATTTAAGTGCGGTATAGTATAACTGGGGATGGGACTCTGGGGTAAAAAAGCACGGATCGCACTTCAAAAGCACATAGGCAGTTAATACAGAAAAAGTGTTGCAAGTGAAATTGAAAGCTGTTGAATGTGGTTTGGCCAGTGTTCTCTAACCCCTGTCCATGCAGCTCTAGCAGTTGTTCCTGCTAGCTAAGGGACAAGGAATGCCTTGTCTTGGCAAACTTTGTACCAACTCAGGAATTCTGTTGAAGTTTAGGTCTACAAAGGTACAGGACATGAGTTAAACCTTGAAGCATCTAAATATCATTGTATGGATGCTTACAGATAGACACATTAACAGTTATTCTTACTGAACAATAGTGATTTTTCTAGGAGAATTTTCATTTTTAGGTCCTCTATTTAGTTTTATGCGTGTAGGGTGTTTCTTCAGTATCAGGAGTTGCTTGGAAGATGCAAATACAAATGCAATATATTATTACAATCCCTGCTGATAATAATAATAAAAATGTCCAAAGTCTACTAGTTTGACCATGTGTCAATGCAATTAATATTTAACCATTAAAACAAGGTAAACAAAATACATGTATACAATATAGTTATCTTATAAAACAGTAGTTCAAGTGGGGCCAATAGCAGTCTTACCAACTTAATTCTGCAAGTATAAAAATGGGACTGAAGACTCCCCACAGTGGTTAGAAATTGGCACATCAGAGTTTCATTACCCCACGTGCAAGAGAGGTAGCATTGGTTAATCCATAGTTTACACGCTCACATTCTGTAAACTGTGGAGGACACTTAAATTTTTTCATGTTCCTTTATTAATGACCTGAAAACTTCCTGTGGGTTTTGCTGTGCTTGTTAAGCTGGTTCATGTCAGTGGAGGGAGTTTGTCACACAAGTGGTAAGGTACTCAGAAAATAACATGTAGTAACCTTTGTAGTAATCATTTGGAAATGTCACTAAATGCGTAGTCTCTAAACCCACTGACTTTAAGAAACCGTTTCTGATAATTGAATATTTTTTTGTAAGATTTAAGTTTTTAGGAGAGGTTTTTTCCTATTTAAAATTGAAATTCTGTCGTTCTCCTGCAGTCCTCTTCTTACAGTTCTTCTCAAAACCCTCATGCTAGTGTTACTGAACCGTAGTCAGTATTTTACTGCTGTAGTTTCTGAGTAGCAGGATGTGTTCCCTCTGAAGTGTTAATGCCTCCTGCTAGCTGAGGATCCAAGACACTGTGAAAGGAAATCTACATTGAATTCCTCAGGAGACCATGGCATAGAGATATTATGGGAGATGAAAGCATTGAGATTTTTTTTGATGCACAGAATGGATGCTTAGACTAAGACTACAATACATTAACAAGGAGACGAACAGGGTTTATGGGGGAACAAAAATTGTTTGACGTGTGTGCAAAATCTTTTTTCTGTATTACACACGTCAAACTTGTTCCTCACATTCACTTCTATCTTCAGAAAATAATTTTGCATCTGAACTAGCTGTGCCTGGTAGAAAGCCTTGCTTTTGCACTGCTCTTTGTCATGTGCATCGGAGTTGGAAGGAGAGTGGAAATGCCTAGTATTTTAGGATGAATTGCATAAGTACTGTGAAGTGGCTGGGGCATAAAAAGGTGCAACTGGAGATTCAAGTTGTCCTTAATGATAACTGCGTTTCCAAGGTGTATTTGAGAAACAAAAAAGGATTTAGGTGTGAAATTTGTGATGTTGCCAGAAAACCAAGTTAGCAGGTATCCCAGGTTTTTTGAGGCAATGCAGATTACTAAAGCTCTCTTCATCATTCAGTAATGTAAATTTGTAGGAATAAAATTTAGATAAGCAAAAAACCCCGAAGTTTAAATTTGAGTAGATGAAACCTGGTATAGTGGAAATAAAAAAAAGATGTATCAGTATAAACCAGTTGTTCTGAATATACTTTGGATTGTCTGTACTGTGAAAATGCATCTCATTCTCTAATGTAAGATATAAGATGTGAACTCCCTGAATTCATTACTATTCTCTTTCTAGTCAAATAATCTTTGATCTTTCAGATTTTAAAGTGCTTTCATTCTCAAATCTGCCTTATATGTTTCTGACTACTTGTAGCATCTTTCATCAGAAGAAAACGACCACAGTTCTTGTTACAGCCAGTCAGATAGTCAGTATGGTTCTCCTCCAAAGGGTTGGTCAGAAGAGTTGGATGAACATGGTCAAACCTTATATACCAATGACTATACTAATGAAAAGGTACTTTTTCCTTCTTCTCATCACATGTTCTAAATCTTTTCCACTAATTCACTTCTAGAAATGAAATCTGCATTTCCAAAAGTGAAAAGCATTCCTCAGGAATTCCTCCCTTTTGTTTTCTTAAATATGCATGAAACTTTGGCAACTGAACTGACTTTTTTTTTTGTATGTATGTTCTATGCTATTTAAAAAGTTTTCTTATTTCCAGTTGCATATCAGATATTAATAAATGAACATATTGTATATAGTTTTTTTAATTCCCACCATCCCCCATCCTCTTGGTTGTACTTCAGGAATGAACTTCATACCAAAATAATGTTTTTCTTGCTGTCCTTTAACAGCTGCTCTTGTCTTCATAGACCTTCCAGTCAGGATGGTTTTGAACTAAATATAATATAATACAACTTTATCAGTTTCATATTTTCCTTTATCAGATATTTTCAATACTGCTTTCAGATTTGGACAAACTTTGTAATTAAACTACAGCCATATCAGCAGATTTGTGCTCTGTTCTTATTATCTAATTGCTACAGAAAACTTACTGCTCTTCTGGGCATGTCATAAGACTTTCTCCCACATAGGATAAATGACAGCAGTTGCTTATATTTGTAAAGCAGTCCATTTTTCTAATTGTTGACTGAAGTTGCATTTTGGTTGTTTTTAGACTTCAAAAGTGTTCACTGAAACAGTACTTTTTTATTGTATTATAGCACCACCTCTTCTCCAGTTGAAGTATGCAAGTTTTATTTGCAAGAAGTTTTTAAATAATTGAGTTTTATCTCTGTTTTAGAATTTTACCCTGTTTAATCTGTTTCTGATAAATATCTGTAGAGAGCATACCTCTGTTTTAGCAAACATGCAGACATTTTTTTTAATTGCACTGGGATTGATAGAAAACAGTGTGTTTCCTATCAGATTTTATTGGAAGATGATTTTGTGAAACCTGCTTGAGCCAAGAGCCTTGCTGTGAGTGTTTCTGTGCTTATTTGTCCGCAATGTTCTCGTAGATTTTTGCTCGTCACAGTTCTTTCCTTTCTGCATGACCAGTCCCAGTTGTCATGGGTTTACCCCTTTGATTGTAGGAGTTGCTTATAGAGGTTACATAAATTATATTGTCTTCATGTTTTATCAAGGAACTGCATCTCGTGTTCCTATTAATGTTTTTTAAAAGTTGTTCAACAAATGCATATATCTCTTAATGTATCAGCAGTTGCTTCTTGTAATTTTATGTATAAGATTCTAACACAGATCTGGTGGAAAGATAGTGCCTCCTTAAATTGAGAATGTAATGTTGATGAGAATTAGATATGCCATCTTAAAAAAAATCTATTTATCACAATCTCTTGTATGATATTGCAGGACTGTTTTCTGAGGAGTTACAGAAAGAAAAGATGTTAGTGAACCCAATTCAGGATGTTGTTCTCATTGCAATCTAACCTTGGTTAATTAATGTAGGTTGTGCATTAGACACTGCTGAAGTGGATGGCACTTTATTAAAAATTAACTTTAAATCTCAGGTCTCAGAGATTTTGTTTCGACTGTCACTCTGATTACATTTTGTATCATCACATTTCTTTCTGCAGTGGATAAAACATGCAGATGAACAAGGTAGACCATACTACTACAGTGCTGATGGTTCCCGATCAGAATGGGAGTTACCTAAGGTGAGTGACCTAAAAAAGAAACTTGGGACTTTCCCCTCCTCCTGAATACGTGTTCTATGGGGCCTTTAATGGGAGTTATTCACCACAAGAGGACTTAAAAATATTGCACTTCGTTATTTATTGCATTTTTGTGTAATTTTTGATGTGAAGAGAATAAAAAAATATACTCAAGGACATGAAAAATGGATGTATGTAATTATTCAGATGTCAAAGGAGATCTTGTATCTCTGCTGAACTGAGCTTTTCATGCAAGGCTGCAGAATAATATCTGTGATTTTGCTGTGATAAGGAAATCTTTATAGGAAAAAAGAAATTTGTTTTCACTGAAAAATGTTCCTGAGAAACTGGTCTATTTTTAGTAGCCTCCAAAATGCTTATAAGACAACCGTTGAAAAACAAAAGTTTCAGCAGAGTTTTTGAGGATGACACAGTTTCATAAGAATTGTGTTCTGATATTTATTAATTTTGTAATGAAAACAGAAATTTTGTAAGGAAGTGACAGATCTAGGGTCACTTGGTAGTCTGAAGATGTACCTAATACTATTTAATTCTCGTTTTCACTTTCAAAAACGGTAGCGCATTTGCCATAATGATATTGTTGTATACATCTTTTCTATTAGGATGCTTGTTCAATCCTACATAGTAAGGTGTGACCAGTAAAAAAAAATTGTGTTTCACACAGACTTGTGTGCATAAATTATGAAATAGTTTCTCCCTTATTGTTTCATCAGTAAAAAACCCCAGTGTCCTCAGTCGCTTTCACTTAGAAAGGAGCAACCTTAATAGATAGTGCTTTCATAATATTTGTGAGAAAATATTTGCATTTAAGTTTATGAGTGAAGTTAAATACTAAGCTGTTTTGTTATGTCAGTAGAAGAATTTGTATCTGAGTCACTGAAGAGTTGAGTTAGCTTTGGGAATTCTCCTATGTTAGTCTGATGTTAGGTAACTTAAATTTTGTAACATGCATAAATGTAACAATATAGTCTGTACCTATGGGTTTTAAAAGATATGTAGCTATTGCCTTATTATCAGATTTATTAGATGTTTGAAAATCTGATAGACCAGGTTTTACCAGAAGCAATTATTGGTTCAGTATATATCAATGAAGTTAATTTTGGAGAAAAATGTCTTGGGTACTTTATTTTATGACTTCTGTAATGCAGAAATTTTTGACTTGGAAGAAGTTGGTTTTCATTAAAATGGATTGAGTTTGGATTTGAGCTAAATAGCAAATTGCCTTTAATCCAACTACAATAAGTCACAAAGATAATCTAGTACTGTTACCTGAGGCTTATTAGGATTTATTCTAGTATCTATTAGTGCATGCTATTTTAGTGATTCTAAACAAAATCTGAGTTCTGTTGTATTAACAGCCACCTCCAGAATGAAACATAGCCTTTGTTTTGGAATTCGTGATCTGATATGCTTTAGTTCTTGTTTATATGAAAATCATCTCTTATTACCGTCACAAATTTTCCTTGAAAATTATTTCTTATTATTCATTTGGACAGAAAGTACTTTTTAATTCCTTTTTGAAACTAGTAAATCTTGGCTGGCAGCAAATGTAAGGTCAACGGAAGAAAATGAGCTTAATGACTCTTGGATTCATGATCCAAGAGCCTATGTTTTTCCAGAAATCCTTAGCTTTTAACTTTAAATGCTGTGGAATAGATTAAAAGTTTCAACAAAAGATTTTGGCTAGTTTATGTAACTATATATTTGGAGATGTTATTCTTGTGAGTAATTAAGTGTGATTGAAGATTAGCCTCTCAAAGATCTTGCTGAAGCTGGCTCTAAATGTACTTAGAGCAAATGAATTGGAAAGACAATGCAGACCACAAAACTGCTTTGAAGAAAAATAATCTATATTGAAAACTCTCATGAGTAGTGAAAGAAAACCATAGAAAGACTTTGGTGTTATAACACTTGCTTAAATGAAAAGTAAGTTACTAGGAAAAAAACCCTACTCTTGGTCAGTTTTAGATCCCAGTGGATTTAGTTCAAATATTGCCTTCCAAAACTTGTGAAATAAAGTGATGGAATAACATGGTCATGTAGTGCTGTTAAACCAGAAAAAGAAGATAATCCTTTTGTTAGATGGTTCTTAATAATCTGGACTTCATTAGAACTAAAAATGGTTTGGAGGTTTCTGGAAATAGCACACTAGCTGAGCTAATACTGTGACATTAAAAATCTTCATGGTAATAGCATTAACTGTAAATGTGCACATGCTTGGGAATAACACAGTATTCTTGTACGTGTGCTAAAAATTATGAGGCTGTATGTTGGAAAGGGAGGGCAGTTACAAAACAAATTACTTTAGACAGTCTCACAGAAAGCCCTCCAGTCATGTGAATTTAAATAACATCTAGGAATAGCTGAATGCCTCTGGCTAAAAACGATGTTTCAGATGGAGTAGCTTTGACAACTGCTGAAAAGTCTATTAAGGCTCATGACGACTGTGACCCAGCTTTCTATAGTGGAAGAGAAGAACATAGCAAATTAATCTTTAAAATGGGTAGTAATATTTTAACCATAGTCTCTACTACATCTTGCAAAAGACTTTGAGTTTTCTCCTATGCAGCATTCTGTTGGTTTTTGCCAGTTATCAGAAAAACCCCAAACAACCAAACAACAAAAAACCCAACAAACCAACTAATAAAAGTTCATTCCTGCACAGATCACTGTGATAAAATATGTTTATTTCCTGTGTAGTGAATGAATAATACCTAAATCATGCCGAGAAGGGCTACAGCCCTATTCCAGAAACCTGGTTTTCTAATATGAGTTTTATGACTTTAGCAAATGAGAAATCTGTATTAAGGGTGGGGGTAATTAAATTGATCTCAGGAGTGAGAACATTCTAATTTCTAAAGTTTTAAAAAAAGTTAATCTATCAAAATGACAAAAAAAGTGAGGAAAGCTATGTAATAAATATTGAATAAATAGCTCAAAGGGGAGTTAAAGACGACAACCTAATAAGAAGTAGAGATCAAAGATCTCTGATTTTCAAAATGTATTCCTAGACCAATACCTGACCTCCTCTGAGTGAGCTTTCTGATCCAAAAGTAGCCTTTGAAAGAAAATAAATGTATACTATAATCCTCAAGTGAACTCAGTTTTGGTGTTAATATTTACAGACTGTGACATTGCAATTGCATGTTTTCTTCTCACAAGTGCCTGCAGCGTTAGCTCCCCTTGCTGTATTAACAGACGAAGCAGTAGGTGGAGGAGCTTAATTTTTGGCAGTCTTAATGGACAAACACTTTGTTAGTTCACTCTGTGCACTGTCAACATGGGGTATGAGCTCAGGGGCCTCAGTTCTGGTATTCAGGGAATGATTTTCCTGCTGGAGACCTGAATGCTGTCAGACAGAGCATGCTAGCTGAAAAAATTACACTAAAACACGATGCAGGTAATGTCAGGAGGATATCATGCAATCATATGGTGAAAGGAAATAAAGATGAGAATATGTAAATAGGGCTTGGTTGTCTTCTGGTAAATTTGTTTTGTTCTGAGCTGTGCTGCTCCTTTTGAGGTTACAAACTGTGTGTTGGCAGTTATATCTGCAAGTCAATGCACTAGACAGTATCATTAGCAATACCGAATCAGCTTCACATTCTTGTCCTAAAATTTTGGATTGCTTGGCGGATGTTGAGACAGTCTAGGTGGTCCAAGGATCTAAGTATTCTTAATGACACAAGTGGTGCAACAAACCTGAGATAAGTATGAGAAGACTTTTCTTCCCCCCTTTTTCCTTTCTTTTTAATATAATAATTTGTACTAACTAAGCCTGGTCTGGTCTTTCTCGTTTGTCCTGGTGTTCGGTGGTTCTCACCCCCCTTCCCTCTTCCCAAATAAGATGAGGGAGACAAAAGTGCCCCTAACTTTTGCTTAGGCAAGCAGCAGGACCTGTGGCCATCAGTGCTGACTTAGAGCTGCTTGTCAAAGATGAGCAGTCTTGGTGATCCTGAGGATTAAAAGGTGAAGCTATGGGCATCCAAGACAGCAAAGCAAACAGAGCAGGTTATCCAGAGGTGTCTTTCAGTCACTTGTACATTAGAGCTGAAGCTGCTTGTCCCACGGGTCTCTTCATTCTCTGTGGGTTCTGTTCCTTCCAGTACTGCTGATGCCTCCAAATGCTGCCACCCAGGCATCCTATGGCAGAGAATGAGGAATCACTTTCCCTGGAGAAGGAAAGGGAATGAAGTCCTTAAAAGGACAAAAATAATTCTTATTTATTTATTTATGTAGGTAAAAAAAAAAGTTTAGTTGATTTAGTTGATAAGAAAAACATAAGCTGTAATGTAGGTGTTTATCACAACACAAAAAAAGTTCATTCAAAGCCAATGACAGTAGTAGCACTAGAAAGTTGTTTTGTTCTGAGGCAACTTTAAATTTTTTTTAAAAAAAGAATCTTCTATTTCAGGCAGTGTATTGGGACAACTGCCAATAACATATGAAGTGCTAAAGGGTACTAGGGGTAGCACAATATTTTTTAAATGCTGCTGTTTTTGATCACTGAAGGTAAAATACTTTAGGTCTCTACTGACTTTCAGTACCCATTGCTTCCCAGTGTTTTCTCCGTTCACCCACCCAGTTCCTTTTATCTGGCTGAGGATTTGTTAACACAAACCAAGAACAATATTTTTTCTTTCTTAAAGCTGACATATCTGTGTCATCTCTGTAAGAATGGGGACAACTGCTACAAATATCTTGGAGGTGTTACATTTATTGCAGCCACAATTAGGCTAGGACAGAGCCTTGAGCCATGCCACATATCAGGTTAAAATTAAATATAAATCACTCAGCCGGTTGAGAGGGTTAGAAAATTTTATACCAAGGCAAAGAAAGCCTTTAAGTAGACAGTGAAGGTATTGAACAAATTCTGCAATGAAAAGAATACTGTGTGACCTAAATTTATACCACTGGTGTCCTTAACCTACACCAAGAGCTGTTACAAGAAGATAGCTGTTTTACTTGGTGTGTACATTCAGAGAATGAAAAAATTACTCATGTGCTCACTTTGTGATAGGAGATGCTCCCAATGAAATGTGAAACAAATTGAGGTTATGTTGGGTTCCTGTGATGCAACAAATTTGAGTTTGTGAAGGATTTTCAAGGAGCAGAAGTGTGTATATTTGGAGTTGTGTGTTACATTATAAAAAAGCTTTAGAATTAGGAAAATAACACTGCACCCTGAGAAGGTGCGATTAAGGCACATGGTTGTAGCAGAGGTTATCCTGCCAGGCAGTGTGTAGTCTTGGATGGGTCAGTTTTATTGCAGGCCCTTGCCTGATCTCAAGATTACCCCAAGGCTTAGGCCTAGAAAACCTTCTTAGAGTTATGTAAAAACAAGATTTGTGAGGGGAGGCAAGCCCAACCTAGTTGCTTATTGTTGCTGGTTAACAGTGGTAAATATTGTAAAATGTATGTGGGAGAGACAGCAGCTCCTCTGCAGGTGGGAGTCCTGTAGAGTGTCAGTAAGTGAATCAGAGCTGAAACTGTTCTGCAAGGGTTTTTTGAACTAAGATTGGGCAAGAGCAGACCAAAGAGTAGAAGGATGGTGTCATCCAACCTGGTGAGGCTACTGTCTCTGACTGCTTCCCTCTAGCCAGTGGACTCTGCCTGGTCTAGAGGATGGAGAGTTCTGTTGGACAATGTGGAGCAGTGTCTGAATCTCGCTCTGATTCTCCTTGGAGATCACAGATCAGTCCATGTATTCTAAAAGTGGAGGCTTGTCTTGACCCAGAAATATATAAGCTTTTTATTTCCACATCACTTTCCCCCACAACCTCACCAGTTTTACTATTTATAATGAATAAAACAAACAAACAAAACAAACCTTGCATAAAGATCTGAGAAAAAAACATTTACTTGAAGTCTCTATTGTGAGAAAATGGGGCAAAAATGTCAAATGTTCCCTTTAAAGACTTGTCAGTCTACTAACACTGTTTGTATCACCATTGCAAATTATTTATGCTGCTAAGATGCATATAGCTCGGTGTTCCAGAGTTTTTAGCAGAGCTTTGTTGATGAGCTCCATATATTGTTGCTCTGCTTTCTTGTTAATTATGTTTAATAAAACTTGAATTGAAGGTCCTTTCTCTTTCAAGATGGTGTTGTCTGTTAACTCTTGATGGCTTGTGATAGTATCAAAGGCACCTTTTAAATACAGAACACCTGTAATTAGGCTTGTGCCTAACATATCCTAACATAATCTAAGTCCATGTTAAGATATGGGCACATATCTGAACATATGTTAGGATATGTGCCCATATCTTAACATAGACTTAAATTCAAGATACATTACTTTAAAATATGTCTTTGTTTAAACTTCAGTTCCTCAAGTTACTCAAATGGAAAGTGCACTGAGGATTTCCATAAATAATGTACACCAGTGTCACTAAAGTGTAATTCTATTTCTGAAATAAGCAGTTCTGTTTCATAGCAAGAAATGTTTGAATTGCCTACTTAAATAGGTTAGAGCTGCTGCAAGGAATGATGTTTGTTGCAGCCTTTTGTGATTTAGACATAGTTTCACTGAAAATTGTTTAGATTTTAGTTGTAATACTGATGGGCAATTTTGTTGCAGATTGCTCAGCCTCCTGCTGCAGTTTGGGCTGTAGGAGCATCTGCAGAGTGGGCATTTCCATAATAAGAAAGTAAGGTAGTATCAGGGCCCTTGCAGCATGAATGATGGTTCAGCTTTTGATTTAACGAGGAGACTAACAGAGAGTTGCTTGAAACCTCACCATTGTGAGGAAGCAGTTGTCATGTGAGTGTAAATGTGCTGAACCCAGTACAAAGGCAGTGCAGGCTCGGAAGTGAATTTCTGCAGTGACAGCCAATACATTTCTGTCTGTACACGAGCTACCGACTTTTATTCTCGGTACTGCAAGATCCATTCACTGGGGAGTATTTTTCTCTCTTGTGCCTATTGAAGTAATGTAATGAAACATTAGAGTTATTTAGCTTTTAAACATCTGTTGACTTATTGGAGCATTAGCTCTGTTCATAGTGAAATACAAAGCTGACTCAAGCATCATGACTACCATGGCAATAGTAGTGCTGGTTCTTTATTTGGGCAATAAATATAACTATTATGCCATTTAGCTTAGATTTAGCATTTATGTTGTTTAGGTTACACTTTGCCATGCTTTGTTGTTATGAGCAGGTATAGGTTTTTCTGTCTTTGAAGACCTGAGGCTCTGACCTTACAGTAGGAATCAGTAGCAAAATCATTGCAAAATCAGTAGCAAAACACAGAACTGCTTGCAAAGATTATTGCTTTAGCCTTCTCAAATAAAGGGGACACTTGACTTTCCTTTGTTACTTCTTACCTAGTGGATTCTAGTGCTTTACAGGACTCCAAAAATACTGCCTTAAATTTCTTTATATGTGTAGATTTTAGTTTGATAATGACTAGAAAGAATGAGGGGTTTTTTTTAATGACTTAAAAAACCCGTATGCTGAGGTTGTCTCTTCTTATTTGTATTTTCACTATTAAACTTTATTTGAAATATTTCTAGAACTTTTTATAATGTATTGATTGTTATGATGCAAAATGTCAACACTAGTAATGATAAGTATGCTACAGTTCTGAGATCTAATTAAAAGCTATGCTCTTCTCATGACCTTCACATTTTTGCAGTCTCTGTCTTTGCATGAGTTACTAGAAAACCTATGTTATGGTAAATGCAGTCTGTCCTTGGATGTTACAGTTCTAATAATAATAATTTTAAGACGTTAAAATTATTTCCTGCTAAATATTTGTTTTCCATGCTTATGGAATGTGTAGATTTGTACATGGTGTGTATGTTCTTTTATAAGTAATTTGGTGTCCTTATTCTGAAAAAGCAAGTCCTCACCCTCAAGTTTTTCTCTCCTAGGCATCCCAAATCTTTGGTTTAAAGAGTTAATAATGCTATAGTACTGTCAGTGCAATATGCAGAGTGAATGATTAAATCTTGTATTCATTGTAATTCCTTGGGGGTTCTCAATACCCTGTTGGGTTGCAAAATCAGCAGTAGGCTCTTGCACAAGAAATCGAATATCTCTCTGCTAATGGAGAGTATTATCCCAACAGGTCAATCTTAGTTACTGCTTCAAAGGGGACTGCTTCAAATAGGAGAGAGTTCTGAAGACCAAATGCGAAATAAAACCAAGGCTGTTTTCAAATCCTTGGGTAACATTAGGAATCTGAAAGTTTGCAGTGTTTAGGCACATGAATGGTATGTGCAAGTCTTGTTTGCATGAATTAGATTCTACTTACACTTTTATTTTTTTCTTCTTTAGTATAATGCTTCACCACAGCAGCAGAGAGATATAATAAAGAGTAGGAGTCTGGACAGGAGGCTACAGGAACCAATAGTTTTAACAAAATGGAGGCACAGCACGATTGTGCTGGACACCAACGACAAGGTAGGAGCAAGCTCAACAGCATGCTGAATTACCAGCTGTTTCTGGTGTATCTAACAGAAATGAGTAAGCATGAATTTCTGAAATTTCATTTTTATGTTCTCTTGTATTGTTGTGTATAATGTTCAGCAAAACCAAGGGCTGTTCAATAACTTTACTACTGTAACTTTGTGAATAGTAGCTCTTTTCTTGTTGTCCTTGAAGTGTTTTAACTAGTATTAGTTCAGGGGTTGGCGTGTACAGCGATTTTACATATGATTGGGAATTTCCCAATTCAGTTTAAGCTATGGATTGTAATTAGGGTTTGTATTTGAGAATTATGGATGTGGGCAAGGCTCTCCTGTAAGGTATAGTGATATTTCGAGCCTGAATGTTTTACTCGTAGGAAGCACCAAGTAGAAATACACTTGAAAGATTGCAGACCAGTAATTAAAACATACATGAAATTGAAATAAAAGTTGCATTTGCTAAAGTAAAAACTATGACATAAAGATTTAAATAGTAGTGTTTTATAGTGAATTTATCTCTAATGAAGGTTCCATTGAGTGCCACTGTAATATTTCAAGGAAAGAGGAAAAGCTGTGTCTGGTTATTGCAGAGTTTTAACATTGTTATTGAAGGGCAGAGGACAGTACTGAAAGTGCTGAAACACTTGGCTTTGATCCTGTCCAGACCTGAGCTGGTGTTTAGTCTGAAAAAAGCTGTGGGTCAGTAACAACAAAAGCTGTTTTCTGCCCTTTCTTGATAGTCTGTTTTGAGCTGCACAGTAACAGATTCTGTGTAGGCCAACAAGGAGACAGGGCCTCTCCCTTGCTCTCCCTCTGCCTCTCTCTCTCCACTTTGACTTCTGTCCCAGCCATTTCTGCTTGTGCTGAGACACTCTGCCTGCGGGTGAGGAGAGCTGATGTGAGCTGAGCAGGGAGGAACTGAAATGGGTGGTGTAGGGTGGTAACTTGCTGGTTTCTGTAACTTCACTGCAGTCTGTCCCAAGATTCATGGAAAATGAAATACTTTGTGATGCTGAAATGTCAGCACAGACTACTCAGAATGAGATACCAGGAAATGGCATTGTAAACTCCCTTTTCCTAAAGATAAAAGAAAAAATGAAATGAGTGTAGATTTGGGAGTGTAAGGAAAAGCCTGTGAGTGGGCTTGTAACCACAGATGTCAAAAGCAAATTTAAATGGACAAAGCACAGTAGCTGTAATGAAAAGGGATTTGCTACTTAGAACTTTACTTGCTCGGCTTGTAGTTTCCAGTACATTTTAATGGACTTCCTTTTCAGGAGTTGACTTAATTCTTCAGAATAGGATTTATTGGATTTGATCTTGAGCTTTTGAGTTGTCAGTTTAGAATATATCGTGTGTGGTGTTGAGGAGGCAGTGGACCATGGTTGGCTGGAGAGTTTGTACCTGTACACATTAGTTTAGCTTGAGCGATTCTGAGATCCTGCTACTGCTCCTTTCCCCCCCCCCCCCCTCCTCCTCCTCCTCTGCCTCTGCCTCAGACATCCTTCTGTACTCAGTGTGTGTTGTGGCACTGCATGAGAGACTGCCTAGATGGAGCCCTGATAAATCAAAACTGAGTAGACACTTCTAGCCTCGCGTGCAGTTTATGCCTCGCAGGTATGAATAATTTTGTTGGAGATGGCTTAAAGTTTTGGCTTTGCTTTTAAAGTAAGACTTTTTAATTTTTGGTGTGAGATTTACTTCTGTTTTGAAAAGACTTTCATGTCTGGTGCACTGAAGAAGCTTTTGTAAAACACTAAATAAATGGAGCTGTTTACATTTCTTCATGTGTCAAGAACTTAAACATAGTGAAGCAAACATGAATGTGTACAAATCTTAAGTTTAATAACCAAAAGAAATTGTATATATCAGCTGCATTTATAAAGTCTAAGGCAGTAGACTAATGTTCATTTAACAGCTTCAAAGCATGTAGGCAGCATGTATTTTTTAACGGTAAGGAGACTTACAGTTCATATAAAGCACAACATTAATGCTTTGAGAAAATTAAAAATACATAGTGGAGCAATAAACTGTTTTCTGGAAAGACAAATAATTTTTAGTGCATTAATGCACGTGTTTTATTACCACTAGTGGGCACACTGTTAATATATTTGCTTTAAATTAGTATGTGACAAGGGAATAGTTTGTTACCACAAATACTGGGTTTCTTGTTCCAGAGTTGCTTACTGTATGAAAGTTATCTCAAATTTAGAATGAAATAGGAATGAAAACAACTGGTATTTGTCTGGATAGGTACCTGAACCCCAAGTTTGCTTTTTAGCTGACTCATAGAGAAACTGTCTTCTTTTTATTTTCCTTATTTGCTTTTCCTGGAAAAACAACACAACTCAGTTGTATGAAAATAGGCCAGTCAGCAGAATACTTGAAATGTGTCAGAATGAAAGTATGGGTTGCTATGGCTCATGAGAATTTGATGATACCAAACATACTTATTAACAGTTTATTGGCTGTGGCACATATCTGTATACAGCCATCAGCTAAAAAATTTCATAAGCAGAGGCAAAAAATACTTTCCTGGGAGGGACAGTGTTGATTTTCATAAATTGTACAACTTTTTTTTATCTTTGCAGACATCTGAAAATATGGAACTTTTAGGCTGTTCTTAGGAGTGCTAAAGCTCTCTGCTATTATGCTACTGAAAACTAGTGGGCCACTGCTGTAGGTAGATTTTCAAGTGAATTTTAAAGCACAGGTGGGCAGAGTGTTATGTAATGCTGCAAAAGCAAACTGAATTTGGGAGAGCTATCAAGGGAGTTAAAAAAGAGGGAGTGGGGAAAATGTGTTAATGGTGGCAGAGAAAGTGATGTTTTTCTTCCATTTGAAATTCTTTACCAGATTTTTAAGCAACATATTTGTGCAAAGCAGTCATTTCTTCAGAGGAAATGCACATGCCTTGGGGTTTTTTGCTCCAGATGAGCAATTTTTCTAGTTTTCTGAGATTTAGTACTTTACTTTGATATGTAGTTAACATTTAGTTTAAAACAAAACCCCAAATCTCTAGAGATTTTCAGTGCTTAATAATAAGGAAATTAATGGTCATGACTCACAAAAATTAATAGAGTTGGTATATGTTTTTCTACACATATAACAATTTATTATACTAATCTTATGTTTACTAACCACACAGACATATTGTTCTTTAAAATATCAGTATTTAGTATGTGATACCCTGTAATAAGCAAATATGCTTCATAATTTGATAGCAGTGTCATACAAAAGATCTGCCTCTTAATAAGGATGAAGGCTTTGCTTTAAGCTGATACAGCATGTATTAACATTTTTTCTTCAAATGGTTGTGTACTAATTAACCCAGTTTGAGTGTTGTCTGTAAATATTGTTAGAACACTGTTTAATAAGCGAGTTTAGAATATTGCTGTCTGAGAATATCATGAGTGATGAAAAGAAGTACTTTTTTTCCTAATGTGTGAGTATGTAAAAAGAGAGAGGAAGAAAGTATCTTTAGGGTTAAAAAATAATTGTAAGAAAAATAATAACTTATATTGACTATTTGAATTTTATAGGAATCATCAACTGCTTCTAAGACCAGCTTTCCTGAAAATGAGTCCTCTCCTTCTTCACCAAAGCATCAAGCCACAGTCAGTATGCAAAGTGTTTAAATAGATAAGTAGATGTTGTAGAAACTGGGCTATTCATGACTAGAGAATTGAGGGTAAGCCTTCTTGTTGTTGGGAAAAATAATGGGATAAAACTATTTGAAGGCTTTACGTTTTAAAAGGAATGCATTACATCCAACTCTGCTTTCAGAAAAAAAAATGTAAATTTATTTGGTTTAAATGCAATTTAGAAATACGAGATTAAATTGGAAATTCACCGTGAAATAAAGTTACGTCTAATTATGTAGAACTCAGTTTACTTCCTCCAACAGCCACATCTTCTCATCTAACATCTTGAGAGGTAAAAACAGAAACAGATTCCCCTTCTTCACAGAACCCCTCACTGCCATTAGTCAGTAATAGTTTGTAGTATTTGATATCTCTAATTTTGACTTGTTGTTTCAGTCTCCTTAAAGAGACAGAGAACCTGGCATAAATAAACTATGTCCTTTTGATTTAGTAAAATAATTAGTGGGTGAAAAACCTAAGCCTGTCAAACCTGTATGAATGTTTAACAGATTTTTTAAATTTCAGATTATACTTTAAATGTGATTCCTTTTTAAACAGTGGAGAATAATTTAAAAAATGAAGGTTTTTGGAACTGTACTACAGCAGTATTGAAATAAGTAACTTGATCAATTTTACCAGCCCTTTAGTAGGAACCTCAGGGCATTAAAAGCACAACTTCTCTAGTTTCATTCTTACTCTGTATGCGGGGAATGGTTCTCTGGCTTATTCATGATAATCGATTCTTAGAACTGTTCAAACAGTTTTTCACAATAAAATAAACATTTTTTATTGAGCAAGCATAGTTGATAGCCTTACACAAAAGCAACTATTGCTGCATGTGATCTAATTTCTTTAAATATGGCTCAGACTTTGCATTTCTAAAATTGTGTTTTTCAGAAGAACTAACTACTGCTTTAGATAATAGACAAAAAAATCCATATTTTCTTTAGATATCGCCTGAGATTTAAATATTCCAAAGAAAGCTGGTAAATTTTTGAGTATTTTGATCCTTAACTTGCTTTCCTCTTCTTTTTCCCGATCACATTAATTTTCCTGTTAGTACCCCCTAGTGTTGCTGCTAAGTAGGGCATTATGATACTTTTTCTGAATAGCTCTTCTGTGGAGCATCCCCACTGGTCCCACCATGAGTAATTTATTAAAGCCATAATTTATTTCAGAAAGTACAGGTTGCTCAGTCATTGTGAAAGATGGTGAAAGGCTGTTCTGCTTATTAAAGCTACAGGTTTGTTAGAAGGGTGCAGTGCATAGGACTGCATAGATCACAAAGTCATCTAAAAAATGGGGTAATTTGTTTGGCTTTTTGGAGGGTGAGTGAGGGAAGGGACTCACTTCCTCTATTGAAAATATCAGTTTTGGAAAATAAAGTTTATATCACTGGCTTGGGAAAGCATTCCAAGCCAATGAAGATATTAGATTGAGTAAGAGTAATAGATACCATTGGACTGAAATAACATCCGATCCACCAGCTAAACACCTTTGTCCTTTAACATTAACATGTCCTTTCTGTATTTTATGTGCTGGGCTTGAAACATGTAAGTAAAATTTTTAAGGTTCATGAAAAACAGATCTGTGTCTCTGTTAAGTGTGTTTTCATGGTATTCCAGCAAAAAAAATTTCTTCAGTATGGTATTCTGCAGTTATGGTCCACTTAAATTGGAGATTTAGAGAAGAATGCTGAAGAAGATTTATCTTGTGTTTTCATTTTATCTAGAATTGCAGTCATTTTTTTAAGAATATAACTAATTTGGATACTTTCAATAGTTGATTGTTTCAACTAATAGCTTAGTTCATAAATTAAGTTAGAAGCTGTTACTGAAAAGGAATTGATTAAAAAATAATGTAATATTCTTTTAGCACCATTGGCTGGGATGACAGGAGAAAATGATAGAATTTGCCTTATTTTGAGATGATGGTATAAATGAATGGTTTTACTTTTTATCCTAGAATGCTTTTTTAAATGTATCTTTATATTACTATTTTTGCACAGAAACTAGAAATACTCCACATATTTGAAACTTGCAAACACTCTTCTTGTTCAGCAGTGTTTTTTTTCCACCCATCACTGACTGATCTCCAAATTTTTTAGTAGGCATACTAATATAGATGGCTTTCATCAACAAGACATAACTAAGTAGTTTAAAATTCTAATATTTTCCTTGGGGATAGGGAGAAAAAAAAGAATATCAAAGAAATGTTTCTCTTTATCTATTTTTAACATGAATATGTTAATATTTTCATGCACTTCAACCATGTTTTATTTAAAATATGAAATTGTGGTAAAATTACTTGAAGAATTTGTCAGGGAATTTAGGCTGTTTGTCAGCCTTTTTTAGTAAAGGACAAGACCACTAATGTGCTATTACACAAATAATTATAAATTTACGTTCATAATTTCCACTATCTGCTATCACAAATTATTTAGTTTGGCTTGTCCAAATAACCTAGGCCTTGATGAAGGAAAACCTTTTATCCTCTGAATGGTAATGAGTACTTCCCCAGAGGAATTTTGATTTTTGCTCCTCTCTGAATATTTAAATATGCTTAAAGACAGTTTCTTGAAGTTATAGCATGGGTAAAGATGGCTCATTGCCAGAAATTGATTTTTTGGGGGATTGAGTTTGGTGAAGTTAATAGAATCAGATTTTTTTTATATTTCTTATGTCTTACTCTTATCTTACAGGGCCAAGAAAAGTATGGTTTATTAAATGTGACAAAAATTACAGAAAATGGGAAGAAAGTTCGGTAAGTCTTGGACTTCTAGAAGTGTACATGCTTAGGGTTTGTGTGAGGTGCTTTATGTTAGGACAGCATGCTGGGATTTGCAACTTCTTTTTGTCTGAGTTTATCTTAGAGGCTTTCCTGTAGGACACAGCGTTAATCTTATCCCATGTGTTTCTCCCAGTGAGCTAAAAATGATGGACTTCAGAGAGCCAGAGGCTCATGTATGCCAGGACTTCACAGAGGGCAGAGATTTCTTGAAGGTGTTTTGAGGAGAGACAGCTTTTTAAAATGGGATTGATTGATTGATTGATTGATTGATTGATTGATTGATTGATTGAAGAGAAAATCTGTATAGGCTATAGCCTGTCTTGTTCCTTGGATAGAACTGGTGTAAGAGGAGCTTTCAGACTCGATGTCCTGTAATTTCCAAAAGTGTATGTGCCATGTGCTCCCTAATTCTTCCTTCACTCTGCTTGTGAAGGGTTTGAAGCAGCGTAATACCCAACATCAGTCTTCCTGTAGGTGATGAGTGACCTCATTTCCAACTTCCTTTCTCTGCCTCCCAGTCAGGCATTTGCACTATAAATCATAATGTGTAATCAAGTGGTGCTGGCTAACGTACATTTCTGGTGTTTTGTAGAGTCAATGGAAAATACTGCATAAGTGTGGCACATCCTCAGATTTAATTTAGTGTTACTTTTTGCCTTCTTTGCTCTTTTTTTTTTTATTTTCATTTTATAATTTAATCTTTTAGATCTAGTATTGTGTTACCTCTAGTTCAGTGTTTCCCAAGCTTTTGATACGTGAAGGATTAAATAATCAACACCCAGTTGATATTCTAGAGCCACCCTGACCTAGTGCAGTGCAGCTGGACAGCACATCTGGCCTCCAGTTTGGTTCCTCAGAGATGCCTCTAAGAGCTCAGTAGGGCAGGGTGGACAGTGGCTTATGCAAGCTGCTACTGGTGCAATATCCTGTCACCATTTCTGTTGCATCTGTTGGAGTCACTGGTCTGGATTACTGCTGCTATACAGAGAAATGCATCATGTCCACCCTGTCACTTGGAGAGCTGTTGAGTAATAATTTACGTTTGGGTAATGGGGATAGATATTCAGGGCTTGTCAAGACTTTTATTTATTTATTTATTTTTTTATAACCCCAGGAGGACAGGTCCTCAGGCTTAAAATCAAATAGACAACTGAAACAACTCATTTGTTCTTAATTTTCTTTTTTCCTTTTTTTTTTTTTAGATTTTTAGCAAATATTTTGTTGCCAATGTAAATGAGCTTATTACATAAGTATGAGACACTTGCATCTGAGATGTGATCAATGAATTTCAGAACTGTGAAGTACTTTGGCATGATCTGTTAAGTACGCTTTAGGCTGAGCGTTCCAGATTAGCCCCTTTGAAATTATAATTGCCTGGTGTTTCTCCTGGTGAACTGCTTCCACTACTAATTAGCTTTGTTTGATTTAGGCTTTGATGGTCAGGCTGGGACTGTTAACATACTGTTCCCTTCTACAAATATGATAGTAATTAAGACTTACTGATGCCACTAATGACTGTATATGCGCTTTAGTATATTAACATACAGATCAGGTGGGCAGCACTGATCGACAGTTTAAACAACTACTTTCAAAGTCAATTTATTTTATGTTTGTTTACAATTATTTACAGAAAGAATTGGATGTCATCATGGGCAGTGTTACAAGGGTCGTCATTGCTGTTCACTAAAACCCAAGGAAGTGGAACTGGCTGGGTAAGCTCAGGAATAACCCCCACCCTCACTGAAATGTTAGTCATGTAAAGCACAATAAATTAAAGCTCTCTTATTTGTATGGCCTAGATACCAATATATATACACTTAATTTATTAAAAATAAGAGTGTGTATGTTAGCAAGAAAATAGTTTAATATAACAATTATGATGTAGCATAAGAAGAAAAACAGTTGTACTTCTGTGTCTATATTTGAAAAGTAAGAAACTGATGAGGTATTCAGGTGCCCTGTAGACTTGAAGTTTTTGCTCCAGAACTGATATTTTTTTGTTCCTTACTAATGTGTTTGTCTAAACAGTTTGTTTGTTTTACCCTTCTTCGATATATTTTCATAAATTCCAAGTAATTTTGAATGTGATACAAGTAATAAAATAGTCTGACACTTGGCTTCTTTTGTTGGACTATTTGAGCAATGTCATATTGTTGTCTTATAATTTAGTCTTTGTCTTGCTGGATTCCATATCTTGCTTTAGATCTGCTTAGTGCATGGCAAGTACTTGTTTCTGTTTTGTTGTCTGATGAAGACCTAAAGAGAAACATCACATTGAAGACTATGATTATTCAATTTTTTTATGTCACCTCTAGGGTAATAGCACAATAATTAAATTGGTTATATTTATCCAGCTACATTCCTACAATAATAGGTATAGAAATAGCTCTTTATCTGTGCCTTACTTACCTACTTTTGAAGGTCTGACATTAAACTTTATGGATCTCCTGCAGTAACTGAAGACAGGCTGGATTCAGTGCTGGTTATTTTTGTGTATTATTATATGAATTCCAGCAAAATTGCCTGTTACAGATAGTGCTATCTTGCTGTTCTTTGCTGATTTTTCTACTTGGTAACTTTCTTCTGCTCTTCATTTTCGGTAATGAAGTGGAATTGACAATTCTTTTCTATAGCATTGAGTCCATTTCAGAGCTGTAAATATAAATTTTTTCCCCTTCTGCAGAAGGGGTGGTTGGAAAAAATTAAGTGAGGATGGATAAATGAAGTTTGGAGTAGAAGAGAATAGAAAGGGTAAAGTTGGGCAAGAAGGTCAAGCAGAGGGAAAAGAAAGGAAGGAAAAAGAATAAACATGAAAGGCATGAGAGAAGGTAAATTATGCTTTTTGGTAGGAAGAGGATTTTGGTGACTTCTGCAATACAGCTAAGGATCCAAAAGTATTTTAGTTTTGTAGGTGTAAACATGCTTGTTTGGAAAGTAACATTTTGCCTGAATAACTACTAAAGTTCCAGAGTCTTGATTACAGCTACTAAGAGCCTTCATCCAAATGTAGCTGTAGATCAAAAAAACTTTTTTTCACCTGTATGTTGATATCATTAAAACACACAGTGCCATGTTAATTTTATGGGTGATGTGTACCCAAATGAATTATCCATAAAAGATAACCAATAAGCAGAGTTGGATGGTTTAGGGGCACCAGTGTAAGTTGTATTGCACCATCCAAGTGCACTCATTTGGGGGGAAAAATAAAAAAGCATAAATTCTTTTGATGATTTAAATGGAGCAGAAGTGCCATAGTCACAATATTTTTGTGAGACTCTGTCAGTTATCTGCACTGTGAAGTATTAGAGTAGGGTGAGCAAAATGAGTATCAACAATATAAACAGAATAAAGCGAAGCTGGAAATATTAAGCGAGAAACTCTTTCAAGACTGAGTGTTGTATATCTGCATACTCACAACTGGCTTTGTAAAAATTTAGGTATTTGGCACACACTCTTTTTGCTCTCTGTAGGAAATTTTTTGGGGGTACTAAAAATTCCACCTCCCCTCTCATGGTTCTATGTCCATATTTTAATAAGGTGAAGTCAAGTCTAACAGTTTGACATAAAGAATTACATTTCTTATTCATCTTACAAGCAGAACATTTATTTATCATTCGTCTAGTGATTGATATAACCATATTTTCTTTTTTTGTGCATTGTTTTGTGACTTCATCACTTTTCTTCCTTTTTCTCATCAAGTCATTTTGCCAAGTGGGCTCAATTCCTGAGCTCTTGCTCTCGCTGCTTTCTTCTTGGAAAAATGCTCTCAGTCGTCGACCTGCTGTCACCTATGTAAACTCTGCCCAAGTTTCAGCTATCACTGTATGTGTTCTTGTTGCATGCCTCTTGTCACTGTAAGGCTATTTGCCACTAATCCTGAAAGTAAACTTGAATTTTTCCAAGATTTAGTTTTGACACTTCATATAACACCTCACGTATCTTGTTTGCTGTTTTTGAAAGTCATCCAAGGTGAAAATTAACACAAGTGTATCGCAATAATCCTGTAATTGTTCTAATGGAACAAAGCAGAAAGTATATCTCGTTCATCGGTGCCAGAATTATAATCCCAAATTTGCCTACTATTTGAACCACTAGTGCCTTGACTAATAAGCAGCATGATATGGTTAGTTTTTTAACAGATATTTTATGTCTGATTCTAACAAAACTAATTTAGAATCTTTGTATGGTGCCTATGATAACTTTTATACAATGATGTAACTGTTGTTTGATAATTTTAGCTATAATTGGAATACCCAAAACATAAATATTATGCGTACAGAGATGAAAGAAAAAGAGCACAAAGCTATTTTTGCTATATTCGACATATAGAAAGCTGATGTAAATTTTGTAGGACTCTTTTTATATATAATTTAAGCATCTGTAGTTATGTTTTGAAGTCTAGATGTCAAGCCCAGAAGTGCTGCTTATCAATGCATAAAATGTTGGGAGTTAATATGATGGCTTGTTGCTCAAGGTGAACGAGGAGGAATTTACATATTAATACTAGTGTGAAAAGTAAGTTCTGAAGCTCCTCTACCAGCCACAAAGGAGCACCTGTCTCCTCAGCTTTCTTTCTGGAGTCCATCCTTGGGTGAGCAGGACTTGGAATTAAAACATTCCACCCAGTTCTAATTAGAAACAGAATTACAAGAAAGCCAGGTGTTGTTCGCACATCCAAGGTCTTCCCATAAATAGCATCCAGTTCTGTTTCCAAAGAATGCTGGAATATATCACAGTACAGACTGTGTGGCTTGCCCTGTGCAGGCGTTCAGGACATAAAAAAAATCCTGAAAATTATCCTATTTATTGATGTCAATACACATCTGTCCTGAAGCTGCACAGCATCTACTTTATCTAAAGTAAAGAAAACACCCTATTCTTTCCAAAAAATAAAAGATATCTCAGCATAAGTGTATCCTGTGACTTTAAAAAAAAAAAAAAAAAAAACAACAAAACTGTCAGAAGTAACTGTAGGACAGCTTCATATCTAAGACAGCTGGCAGGACCACATGTAGAATTCTCCCTCTTTTTGCCTCACACTGCTGAGCTTTCCAAACTTTCCAGACAGCTCAAAAGAGAAATCCAGTAAGGATAAGGTGTTTGCTCAGTAAGAGCTGAATTTATCCTGACTGGTGCTGACTGTTTTGAGAAAGCAGACTAATGTCTGTGTGGCAGTAGTTGCAAAGGGAAGGCTTTCTTTTTACTTCTGTCAGCAGAATCTACTTGCTTCAGGAGAGTTCAATTGCCTGTAGCTGACCTTTGTATGCAGAGTGTCTGAGCAGCCCTGTGCAGGACTTCCTCCTGGAAGCTTTCAAGGAGGGAAATGGCTGCTGGCATCTCATTTTCATAGACCCAGGAACAGAAAAGAACCTTGACAGGAAAGCTCGCAGGAGAGTCTGCATGGTAAACTTAAAATGTCCTGGAATAGAAAAGTTAAGTTTGTGATGATTATGTAATATATTGGTATAACAGAAGAGCTTTGCAGGGAGACTGAATTGTTTGCATGGGTTTACCCACCCTTGGATCTCATACAGCAGTTTGGCCACCATTTGAGTGAAGGAGTGAGGGGAGACTTCTTCTTTTTCCCCTCTTTTTAGCTTCTAGTTTTTGCTTTCTTCTGTGCTTTTCTGGAATGCCGGAGTTGGGCCAAAATGATGGGTGGAGCGTAAAGGTGTTGGAGGTGGTGCTGTGATCTGTCAGTTGTGGAGTTCAGCAAGATAAGTATTGGAGGGCTTTCCTTTTGGTCAGAACAGCCGTGAGTCATATTTTTGCTGTTGTTTGTTGATTTCAGCTGTAGCAGGTTCTGTCCTCCTCTTCTGTGCTTCTCAGCATCATCTGGGTCGTGTTTTTAACTAATTACACGCAAACCCTCCCTACCCACAGTCCCACAGTGGACTTTGGCAACAGCTTCCTGCTCTCTCCAGTGCCAAACTCTATAAATTGATTCGAATTTTTTTCCAACACGCAGCAAGATTGATCTAGGCTGCCAGGAAGTGCGTCTGGGACACTTTTGTTGTGTGTGCAGCAGTTATATGACTTTCTCTTGAACAGGCAGCTGCTGCAAGAGCCATAGTGGCCCAGAGATTGTTCCTGTGGACTCCACTACTGAGCTGGGCCTCTCTCAAAAGCTCTACTATAAGTAATAATAAATGTTCTTGGATGAGGTATCTGAGAATTAAGTTAGAAGGGGAAAAGTGGTGGAGTTTTTTTTTCCCAAGTGCTAATTGGCATTGGGCAAATTAGAAATATTCCCCTTCTCTGGTATTTCAGGGGTAAAATAAAGAAGTTAAGATGCTACTTTCCATTCAACACTTCATTGCCCTTAGGGCTCAAGGCAGGGAGATTTTCCAGTGGTAAACAGCCTTTCTAAAACACAATTAGCATTAATTAACATCCATGCTGGGAATTTAATCAGAAGCAGCAGATTGGTCCTGTTTTCTGAACGATTTTTTTTTCTCCCCTTGGATATGACTGTTCTTATACAGGCTGGAAACTTGTGTTTGCAACAAGGAGCTTGTCCTGGGGCTTAGGTTCCCCAGAGCTGTCACAGGAGCAGCATTCACACATCAAAGACTTCTTACAGGAATAAAAAAGAGCCTTTCTGATGGAGCAGATGCTATAAGCTTTCTGTGGAACAGCAACATTAAATTTCTTTGCTATAATTCAGTGACTTACAGCTTTTCCTGTTCCATATTTTACTCACAATTAAAGCTTTTTTTCTGTATGGGCCACCGAATTGGTTTCCTTAAGGAATTGTGTTTCAAAGCTATATGGTGTATGTTGAAATCCTAGTGAAAGTACTTTATTTAAAAAAATTTAGATAGCTAGCATAGATGTAAAAGTAGTAGATAAAAATAGCTCCCTGATGTTCGCTTCCAAATTGTTTGAAGGGTTACTTGTGGGTTAAATGTTTTGGGGTTTTTTTTTGTTAATTGCTTTGGTTATTTGCTGTTTATTTTGTTATTTGCTAGTTTAGTAGCTAGACAGTGAATTCTGTTTACTTGGTAAGATATGCCCCAGTATTGCAATGGAAGCACTACAGAAAAATTTGAAAGTATTGGGGTGTAAATGTTTTTAAAAACATAACAAATAAAAATGTATAGATAAATGTGAAAACTGAAAGTGCTCTTTCAGTGTGGAGGGATGTAATTCCTGTCTAGCAAACCTACTGTCTGGTTTGATTTTGGGGTTTATATACAACCACTGATGAAGTGACGGAATGTTTGGGGTTTTTTTTGTTCAGTTACTTATTAGCCGGTTTTGTTTAAAGCTTGTGACTATCTTGATTAAAATCAAGCTACAATCAAATGCTGTTTGGATTTCTACCATTTCTGATAGGGAAAAAAAGCTCTGCTGGAATCTGATTGGCACTTAGTTATGGAATTTTGAAGGCTTTAATTTCAACAGCTTTTAATAGATATGCTTACAGGGTGTTCTGTGTAAGGTTTTTTTGTTTTCCTGGTATCATGCCTGTTGATTTGTGGCAAAGTACTGTATTTGGGTTAAGTTGTATAGACTGTAAATAACAATGTTGTATTTAGGGGCTTGCCAGATTGTGTACCTGTAAGGAATTTCTTTATTTTTAAGTTTGTCATCATTGTTCCTGTTTTTTTCCAGAAGTTTGGTGTCAATCAGTCTAAGCCAGAATTTACAGTGGATCTCAAAGGGGCATTGATTGACTGGGCCTCAAAGGACAAATCCAGCAAAAAGAATGTTATTGAGGTGAATTATTTTATTTAAATGAAGCAGTTTATGCTCTCCAATTACTGACGTAAGAGGTTTTTCCTAAAATTAAATACAAAACCTCAAAAAATTATTTTTATCCATTCCTACCAGCTTAAATGTATATGGTATCTTTAGTACCTGCAAGAAATGTCCATTTTAAATATTTCTGTATGGGATATGCTTTTCAATTTTAAGCAGACTTGTTATTTACTGTTTTCACTGGTAAGTGTTCTTGAGCGGCTATGTATTACCTAACAGTTATGCCAGGGAAAAGTTTAATTTGATTTGGGTAATTTCACTTTTGAATTGTAGTGTGTTTATCAATTCTGATGATATCTGTTTTTATTTCTTTAAAGCTAAAAACCCGTCAAGGAACTGAGCTCTTAATTCAATCTGATAATGACAGCTTTATTAATGAATGGTATAAAGTTCTTAACTATACCATCAATAATCAGGTATGTATTTGAGTCATGAAGGCTCTATTTTCAAAGTGCTATTATGTAGTAAACTGATTGATGTAACAGCTTCTAATGTTCCATGTACATCTTCATTTACTGATCTTCTTGAGAGTGAGCAGGACTTTGAGGATATGGCAGTTCCTGATGGTGACAAGTGAAATATAATTAATAGTGGCAGAGGAAGAAAGATGGTCCACTGGATTAAGAACAAGAAAGCGTGGGCTGGCCTCTGTCTCAGAAATAAACTTGCTTCTGTGGCCAAATACATGTCTGTCTCAGTGACCTGAAAGGTTCTGATAGAGAGAGAGTGAAGAGGGGAGGATGGCCAAGGGAATGCTTCATGACACATTTGTCAGTATTTGGTAGTGCTGTTCACTTAGAAAGGCTGCACTAAAGTGCAGATTAAAAGCCCTGGCAAAATACTGTATTATCTTTTCCTATCTGACAGCATAGTGCCAACTGCTTAATTATCAGAAAAGTGCTCGAGCATTTGATCTTGGTATTACCAAACAAGAAGAACCATTTTTGAATTTAGAAGGAGTTGGAGAGATCTTGGGGAAAATATTCCTCTCTTATCAAGTTTACTTCATGTGTATTCTTATTTTTTAATAGTTACAGACTTGGCTGCTGCCCATTATCTCCGTTTATATTGCTTTCAATGCCACTCAGTGGCCTTCCTTTCTCTTGGCTCTGTTGTTTTTCATATGTGGCTGTTTTCCACCAAAACACAGCAGGCTAATATGAATAGTTCCATTTCTTTCTGAGTGCTCATGGTTTAGACTTCTAATCTGCTTTCTCCTGGTATGAAAATGTCATGACCCCTTAATAGCCAGGCAAGGCAGTGACTCAGCGACACCGTTCCATCTGGCCCGTGTAACACAACTGAGGCCACTTCTTCCCTGCTTGAATGTGAACAGAGATGGAAAGGCTGAGATATGCTGAGATGTGAGTGAGATACTGCATGTTAGGCTGAGGAAGTGAATGGTGGAATAAGGAGAGTTTATCAGTACTCTGGAAGAAATGGTGATGTATTATTACTGCTGAGAGCTGGTAGCCCAGAGACCCAAGATAACAAGGCATAAGTTAAAGTACGTCAGACTACTTGATAACTTGGAGCACTGAAGCTTTGGATCTAAAGCCAGCTTTTAATTTTGGAAAGGTTATGGTAATAGTAGCTGTGAATCTTTTTCCCATGACCAAGGCACTAGTTCCTAGTGTGATGAAATCTCCCTCAAAAGAAGGGGCAGATGAGATTCTGTTCTCTTTGCTCCTTTACTGTTGTGGCAATATGCTGTGCAAGAGAAATAGCTACCTACAAAGGATGTGATGGCTCTTTTTTGCATACAGAAATTTCCAAATTATTAGATTAGATTTGTTACATAACGCAAATTAGATTCCAGGTGATTTTTTTTTCCCCAGAGCAGTTACTAGATTTAAAATGTGTGAATCCTAAAGAGCTTTGAGGCCTCTTGAAGAGTGGCAGAGGATCCTTGAGGACATTAATTGGCCAGTTGGATAAATTGATCTTTGTGTAAAAAGGCTATCCAAAGTTTTTGAGAAGGAACAAGAAGTGAAGGTGTTTAAAGCCAACAGCTGCCCTTTGAGTTAAAATGCAGCTTAGTCAATGAAGTCATGCTGCTACTCACTGAATGCTCAGGAGTACACAACTCTGCCTTATTTTTAAAAGGTCCTTCCTTGTAACAGAAGGTGCTCTACAGTCAGATTTTGGTAACTGTGTAGGCAGTCCAGTTTGCTTCAGTAGAAGTGAAGTAAGAAAAAATGTGGTTTTGGAAGGGAATATGTTGTCCTGAAACCAGAGGAAGTTTCTTTTCCTATCTCCTGATGTGCAGTCATGCACATAGCACAGGTATGAGGCTGCAGGTGTACAGATTACCTGCCTCCACACTTCAATGTGATCTACATTTTCACTTGACAGTGTTTAATGAGAATATGCTGAGATAGCAGTAACACAGGGCAAGAATTTTAGGCAGGGGCACATGTGGTTTTTCAGAGTGAATTCAGTGTATGTTTTGACAGTAGTGAAATTTTCCAGTTGGTAGTCCTTTTTTCTATTAAGAACATTTTAATTACAGAGATAAGAAATTGGGTAAATGCTCTAGAAGTGTTCAACTCAGTCAGGCATTTTTGCAGCAGACCTTTAAATAGCTGATGTTTGTCTATTGGATTTGGAAAGTAAACCTAAACAAAAATAATTTCTATTGTTTATCGGTTGATGTAATGAAGAGTTATCACGAAGGGCTGGTTGTACTTTGTTCAGTGTCCAGCAAAATTTCTTTATTGAGTCTAACGATTAAACAGTGTTTCTCAAAGTAATTCACTCTGCCAGAAATGGTATCGTCTCTGAAGATACATTTAACACCTACAGTTCAGGAAAGAACCAACTGAATATCATTATGGGAGGAAAAATTATGTATTGTAGAACTGTCTACAGAAAACATGTGTGTTAATGCTGTATTCTGTGAACTGGCAAAGTGATCACTGTGTATCTTCTTAAATCTAATAGGTCATAGAGTCTGATGAAGCATTAGAAGATGAGGTACCAGATTCTCCTGGGGTGGAAAAACAAGACAAAGAGAAAGAGAAGGAGAATAAAGACTCTAAGAAACTTCGTTGTGAGTTGAAATTTTTCCGTTAATTGATTCTAGCAATGTCAGTTTTCATTTTCTGCATCTTCAGTATTACATGCAAATAGGGAAGAATTCAAAAGGACAGATAAAAACCAAACTGTTCAGGTTTGGAAACAGGTTTTTATGTAGTTCATTCTGCATCCTAATGCCATTTGGTAAATTTTCTTCCATGTTTTATTAATCAAACTAAAAAAAAAAAAAAAAAAAAGTGTGAAACGTCTTTATCTTCTGCTGTATAAGACATTAAAAATGGGAAAATAAGTGGTGGTGAAATTAATTATTTTCGAGGTGGTGTCAAATGCACAGAAGTAATTAGTTGTTTGTTTTACATGACTTTTATAAATAGTTTTGAATAAGAATTTTTTTGTTGATCTACCGATTAGAATAGTTTTACTTGATTTTTGTCTGTGGCACAGTATCTAAATATTTGCACTATTAACTTAAACTGCAATTTCACTAAGTTGGTAATGATGTATTGGCTAATTTAGAGAAACTAAACATTTTTAATTACAACTTCAGAATTTTGGAGCTAAATTTCTTTAAGACACAGAAATTAACTTCCTGTGCACAGAGAGATTAATCAGGCAGACTGTTTTGTGTGTTTACCTTTCAGGTCTTATATGTAATTTTCAAGAAAATATTTATTTCTTTCAAAACAGCTAACCTAATGAGAGGCAAGATTGGTTTGCAAACATAGCTGTATTTTTAAAATCCCACATCAATTCCTTATGTAACCTACCATTTAGCTGGCTTTGCAGGCTTTTTGTGGCAGGGTTGTCGTAGTGGTTTGAAAACTGGATGCTATTTACGAGGAGTTCCAAAAAGTTAAGGTAAAAATTGTGGATGCATTGCAAATTCGAA
Source organism: Platyrinchus mystaceus (assembly GCA_035041135.1). Classification (NCBI taxonomy): domain Eukaryota; kingdom Metazoa; phylum Chordata; class Aves; order Passeriformes; family Tyrannidae; genus Platyrinchus; species Platyrinchus mystaceus. Next base: position 14,161,866 of record JAWWLV010000088.1, read on the forward strand.
TGGCATGATAAATGCAGTGTTGTTTCTGTGTCTAGTAGTGCTAAATGTGTTTCTCTTTGCAGCAGTGAAAGCACCTAGCAATATAGATTCCACAGATCAGAAAAAGACCAAAACGAAGCTCAAGAAGTTTCTTACACGGCGCCCCACGTTACAAGCTGTCCGTGAAAAAGGCTACATTAAGGGTAAATGAACCTTTTTAACAGAGGAAATAATTTGAAAAGCTGAGCTTTGTAGTTCATGTGTAAAATGGGGTTAAAATGGTCTAGTTCCAGAGTAAAATACGTGTGTATAGTTTGTTTAACAAAAGTCTTGGATGTATAGTGGAACTGGTGATTGACTGTTGTACTTCTGAGCGCTGCTACGAGCCATTAACTGCAAAGGGGTTTATGAACAATGAGCTCTCCTTCAGCTCATTGCTGGCAAAACTGCAGTGAAAACTGAGGGCCTAGGAGCCCATTTGGACTTGGACTCTTTAGCTAAGAAGCACTGCATTTCCCTGTTCTGAGCTGGAACTCCAGATAGCTGATCATCACTTGTGCATACAAGGGAAAGAAAAGCCCTTTCGGTACAAAACTGGGTGCATGTGCTCATCTGTTTCACAAGGGTGTTTTAGTCTGTGTGGAAGCAGACAATTGTGCCATCTCATAAGAAATGAGATATTTAGGCAAACCAGGATAAGGTTAAAGGAATCCTAACTTAAACATTTTTCCCCTAACCTTTTTTTGAATGTATACACTGTTTTGTTTCACAAACAATGAATCTTACAGATACTCTTGAATCAAAGTTATGAAAGAATTGATTTCCTTTTGTCATGCTTGTAGAAACTTTCAGTGAACAGTATTTGCACAGGTTTAAGTTGATTTGTTTGTGTAAATTATTGACTTGGTACTCACTGTAAAACTTCATTTATTTATTTATTTGTATGCTCTAGCAGGACTTGTAGATGGTGCTCTACTAGGGTCAAAATAGCATATGGGTAGGCAAATACCAGACCAAATCCTACTGTGATTTGCCTAACTGCATACTTTAACAGGTGTGCTTCTCTTGCATGTGGTGTTTGATATATTTGTGTATCTGCAAATATAATTAAATTGTAAATGATGGAAATTTTGTTTGGGATAAGGAGGCATTATTCCCAGACTTCGACATTTTGCTCTGCTTTACAGCTTAGTATTCATGTCATGGCTCAGTGACGTAACTTCTGACGTTAGCAACAGTAAACACTAAGCCAAGTTTATTTTGTACATGTGCATGCTAATGATTGGATTTTTAATAAAGACGTTAAGGAATGAAGAGTTTGTTTTTATTTAAAAGCATGGTGTAAATTTTAAAAGTTGGATCTGCACTGTACAGTTTTACATGTGCTGTATGAATGAAGAATACAGAAGTCATTATTTAAAAGACCAGCGTACTTTTTTGTGGCTGCTACAGAATGAGCTTAGTAAATGGAAAGCTTGGCAAACCCAGTATGAGCAGAAAAAATAGTGAAAAGTTGTAGAAAAAAAAATCCCACTTGAAACAGCATGCACTAAGTGGAGAAGTAACTGTGCTAAAGTTTTGTCACGTGGAAAAACCAAAGTACAGAAGTTACTTTTGAGATAAGAAGAAAAAATATTATTCCTGTGTATGTTGAAATTAATAAAGTCAAAGGCAATTGTACTTTGTTACATGCTACTATTTTCTTCTGCTACCTAATCTGCACTGCTTTACCTGCCACAGCTGCATGCTAGCCTGGCTTTCTACTGTGTCCACTTTTTCAATCCTTTGCTACTGATTCTGCTTATACAGCTGGCTGTGTGAGTAGCTGCAGCAGGGCTCCAGGTGGTTTGGACCACTGGCCTTATATGTATACAGCTAATAATATCATTAAATGCCCATTTTTATACGGTATAATTGGTTTGGTGTGCTGTTTGGATTTCCCAAAGCAGTTGTCAAGATGCAAGAGTTGTTAATGAATCTACTTCAGTTACTAAACATGAAAAATGGCAATGAAGTAGATACTGGGCGTGATGTAAATGCAAGAGCAGTCTCTGCAGAAGCTCTGAAGTAAGATATACTTCATTCTGGGAAGATGGCCACTTACCTTATTTAACAGGTTAAAAAAACAACCAAACAAAAACCTTCTTCCCTTTAAGAGTGTGAGCTTTGCTTCTCTGTCTCATGCATCGGAACAGAGGAAGCCGTCTATTATTTGGCCATCTTTGATGAAAGCCATAGAAATGGGTCTGTTAAAGGTTTTGGTGAAAACATAATTGAAATAAGAAGAATTAATGTTGCTGAGATGCACTGAGACATTGCAAGATTCTCTTGTCTGCCCAAGCTGACTTTCATTTTTGCTTCAGTTTATGGTAGAAAACACTCCCCCTGGATTCTGTAGTTTTGAAAACAAGACTCAAATTTATCTTCGACCATAAATATCTGTATTTAGATTCTGACCTTGCAGAGATGTTGCCTATTCATGGTCACATTTGTATCCATTCAGAGGTCTGATATTAAGGATTTTTTACAAATCTGTGTTGGAACTCAAAAATGTTAGAAGACTATATGTTAAAGTAAATTGATACGTATTGCTATGTTAAACAGTAGGTTCAGTGAAAGAAATTTTACAGGGTTTTCCCCCAAAGAATGCCTAAAGCTTTCACTCTCATTAAAGTTTATTATCTCTGTCCACATTTTTAACAAAGATTACAATAAATATATTTTGAAGTCAGAACAGGAATGGAGCATAACAGGACACATTTGAATCCACCGCATTTCTCATTACATTATTGACTGTATGACTCGTACAAGTACCATCTGATGGGTTAAAATTATTTCAGTAGCAAAAGTTTCTTATTCAGAGGCTCACATTTGTGTAACTGCTGACACTTTCTTACTGGGAGCTTTTTCTCGCTGGGAGCTGCTGCGAACTCTTTTCGAAACTTTCCTATTTCCACTCCAATACCGTGACAATTGTATCCAGTAGTTTTTGCCCTTTGTAGAGGTTTGCTTTAACCTGAACTAGTTCTGTCACTTGAGCCCTGTTCCACTGTAAATTAGTCTCTTTACTTGGTTCCAGATCAAGTTTTTGGTTCAAATCTCACCAGCTTGTGTCAAAGAGAAAACGGCACGGTGCCAAAGTTCGTGAAGCTGTGCATTGAGCATGTTGAGGAACATGGTATGGTTGAAGTTTTTTGTTTTTAAATCTCTCTTGCTCACTTCTCTTACCTAATTTTGAATGTTTTAATCTTAAAATGCTCTAGATTTATTTGGGGAAAATAATCTGAAACTTGTATCTGTAGTTAGCATTGGGTTTTCAAGAATGGGAATGTAGGTGGAATCTGAAATGGGGAGAGGGGAGGAAATCTTATATCTGAGAAACTGATCTGCTTCAGTATATTTCAAGCTGATGAGAAGGCAGGACAGCCTCCTGGCAGCAAGGCTCTAAGGAAAGAGGGATTACAAGAAGTAGTAGAAGAGCCCAGCCCATCAAGTTTCTTCTCAGATTAAAAGAGAGAGACAAAATTCATTTTCTGAAGGTTTAAGCATGCTGACAATCACTTCTATTAAAACTTCCTTGAAACAAACTTCTAGGAAAAGGTTGTGTTCCTGCTCTGTATACACACTGACTGCCAGAAGACGAGTCTATCAGTTTGATGCCCTTCAGCCAGTTACACCAAGTGCTAAATTTCATGCAATTCTGGAGATTATCAGTGCCCACACATTGAGTAGATTTTTGTTTGCTTTCATTGAAAATAAGAGTCTCCTACGTAATAACTGAGAAAACTTTGAAAGCTACATGTGACATTCTGGGTTGTCTGCTGTAAAGGACATCTTTGATTTTTGTTGAAAATATGTTGGTTGTGACTCCTGACTTGGCTGTAGTCTCTGCTGGTTTTCTTGCTTGTTTCTTGCTGTTGTCATTGCCCTATCTCTTGGAAAAGATGACTGAGAGGGGATTATGGCATCTCCGTAATCATCATTCAGATATATTCCAGTCCGTTAATCTGAGAAGGTTCTCTTGAGAATCAGGGTAAGTGTTACAGGGGAAAACATGTGAATTCTAAGGCATCTTCCATAGAAACTTCATTTAGGATTTTGTTGCAGCCTGTAGACCTCTTTCTCAGTGCTGTTATCTTACAGCCTGGGAGGGGAAAAATAAGTGCTTCATTGCCTTACTCCTGTTTGACAAACTGCCACCTTGCTTGTGACAGCACGTTTTATTCCACCTGTGATCTGTAGGTTGTAAGAAAGAGGTTATTTTGGTTTGTTCTTTTTTTTTTTTTTATTTCTTTTTTATTTTAAAGGCAGGACTGCAGTGAAGATAGTGAAGTTTTCCTTTTTTAAATACCTGAGGGGAAGCTGACAGAAATGAAAAGCTTTTTCCCCCCACTTCTCCAACTCTTCTTCCTCCTGCCAATACACCTCAAATCAGTTTTTTCTGTAAAGGAATAACTAGTGGATTATGGGGAAAAGGGATATGTCAGATGGTGCTGGTAACTGTGCTCTGTTGCATCAGACAACTCCATGAGGAGCTACAGGGACTTACAGGTATTCTGGCAACACTCACCCGCTCAGTGGCACTGACTCACATGATGCATTCAAGTGACTTCTAAAATAAATTCTTTACCTCCTAATCACTGCTGAGTAACTGTAGTAACAACCACAGAGACACAGTTTTCTTCTTTTCCGGTTGAGTGTGCAATCCTTTAAGGCAAGGGCTACCCATTTTAGTGTTGTAGGCTGTTGGGTAGCTCTGTGCATGCACAGCATTCCTTCTCTGTGCAAACCTGGTCACTTGACAATTTTGAGATGCTCTCTATGCATGACTTGATGGGATTTCTTAACCATACATTAAAAAATTGAACATTGTATCCACAAAATGTGGTTCTTGCATGTTGTACTCCCGTGTATTCCCTGCCCACCCACCAAGAGCATCTTAAATAAGACAACTAGTCTCACTGGGGAAGCTTAGAGCTGTTGCCTCATTACTACTTGCATAGGAAGTTCTAGAGACCACTTTGAACTTGGCCCTACCAAACCTGTGCCAGCAAATTAAACCTCCTTTTATAAGCCCTGCCCATCAAAAAAAGCTAATTTAACCTTTTTGTTCCCCTTTGTTACAAGGTGGGTTTCTTTTGTTTTTAATTTTGCCGAGTAGACCTATAAAGAAGCAGCCTAATGATTTCAGAATTCAAATATGTGTGAGGTATTACAATGGATTTATCTCTTTGTTTCAGGATTAGATATTGATGGCTTATACAGAGTTAGTGGCAATCTTGCAGTGATACAGAAGCTAAGATTTGCGGTCAACCATGGTAAGTTTCCTCCAACTGTATTACAATTTCATATATTTTCAGATGGTTGAAGTTCCTAGAAAGCTCAGGAAAAAATTTTCTCTATAACTGTAGTATATCATGAGAAATTACTGCCATCTTCAAAGTAAAGTTACTTCAGAATTGCAGAATTGAGTATGTAATATACACCACTTGAAATACCCAACAGCCTGGAGGCTTGGTCTCATGTGGAGCATAGAGGCATTGCTAGAATGGAATTCTAAAGAAAGGTGGCAATAGAATTTGAGAAGAGGGGGTTATTTTGAACAAAATAACTCCGTACCTTATGGAAAAACAGCAAGCAAGTTAACCTTCCACTAGCATTAAAATTGTAAGTTAATGGGTTTTGTTTAGTGAGATTTGCTACTGCCTTTTAGTGTGGAGAGGCTTAACTCCACCATGCTCCATGTATAAAACCCTTTCATCTGGTGATATCATAGGGTTTTGTTCAGTGCAACTAGGAAGGGGACAGTAGCCCATCTACAAGCTGACCTCTCGTTTCCTAGTTTTGTGTTATATCAGCAGCTCCTGTTCCCTTCTGGAAAATGCCCTCAGTGTAAGGGAGCTGCCTGTAGTCCAGTAGGCACTGCCTGTAGTAGTGGTTGAGGTTTTGTACCCCTTTTTGTGCTGCCACAGCTCTATATCCCAGAATGGGATACAGAAGGGGCTGAAGTGGAACAAGTCTTCACTGCTTTAAATGCAATAAGTACGAAAGAACAGTTAAGTTTATTTAAAACAAAACAAAGAAAAGCTTTTATAGTTAAATTATTATCATTAATTATTCATTTTTCTCTCTCAGATGAGAAACTGGACTTGAATGACAGTAAATGGGAAGATATTCATGTCATCACAGGAGCTCTAAAGATGTTTTTCAGAGAATTGCCAGAGCCACTGTTCACTTACAATCACTTCAATGACTTTGTCAATGCAATTAGTAAGTCTGAAAAACATGGGTGTGGTGTTTGTAGGAGTTCTGCTCAATATGTACAATTGTTTTAATTATTTTGGACATAAAAAGAATGTTTTGGTTATAAATGGTGGTAACTTCCCTGGAATTGCCTGTCTGCAATGCAGGGGCCGGTCGGGAGGTGGCAGTGTCCTATCTCGTATTGCCACTGCAAACCATGGCTTTTATTCCCAGCCTGTTAAATTTTGTGCCAAAGTTTTAAACAAAAATACTGAATTTTTGTTTGTATACATCATCCTTTTGCAGAGCAAGAGCCAAGGCAGCGTGTCCCTGCTGTTAAAGATTTAATCAAACAGTTGCCAAAACCAAATCAGGACACTATGCAGGTACTCTTTAGACACCTGAAGAGGTAAGTAAGAGATAGAAGGAAAGGCTTTGTATTGCTGACCCTCTCTTAAAGCTAAATAATCCAATTAAAAGTACTAGGTTTCCACTGCATTTTTATGTCCTATATTGGACTTGATATGAGCAATATGTCAGTCTGTTTTTATATGAGCTTGCAGAGCAGCAAACAGACCTTAGATGGTATGTTTCATAGTTGTGATGTTTACTGCCAAGCCCCTGTGTTTGAGGGATTGTGAGAGGACCAGGAATAACATTTCAAAACAAAACTTTTGTAAAGAGGGGAATTACAGCAGCTGCATGTCCTAATAACAAGACTGCTCATTAAATAAATACTGTGACTAGTCTTTTGCTTTGGATTGTGTCTTTTTCTGTCATCCTATTACCACTGATAAGTCTCTTTTTGTGTATTTTTTTTCTCTTTCAGAGTTGTAGAAAATGGAGAAAAGAACCGAATGACCTATCAAAGTATAGCAATAGTTTTTGGTCCAACCTTATTAAAACCAGAGAAAGAGACTGGTAACATAGCAGTCCACACAGTATACCAGAATCAGATTGTAGAGTTAATTCTACTGGAATTAAATTCCATCTTTGGACGCTGACATTTTTCTTGAAGTAGAAACTGGAAGTGATGGGTTGGCAGCAGTACTCCATCAGAAGGAATTATTTTATGTTTGTGGACCAAGCGGCAACTCATTTTTTGCACTTTTGGGGAGGGAAGAAACAGGAGAAATGTTTGACCACTTTAATGCAAATTAAAGACAACACTTTGGATTTCTTTGAGAAGTTCAATGTAAAAAATGAATTGAGAAGTTTATAGTTTGCCTTTTTAAGTAGCATTGGAAAAATGTAATATAGGTTCATACACTGGAGTTCTTGGAGAGTAAAGCCATTAATCTCAAACTGGATAGTCTGGAATTTAATCTCAAAATTCTTTCACTTGGTAGGGAAAAGTCCTGCCAAATAGCAAGGAAAAATTCGGTGAAATTACATCTTAAGCTTGTGTATTACAACCTACTTAGATCTCTATGACACTTTTCCAGGGAGTTTCTGCATGCAGTGACTGTCTTAGACTTGTGCTAACAATTGGTTTAGTTACTCAAATCTAATGCTTCACTTGATATCTCTTGCCCCTTTTCCTTCTGTTTTTTTGGGGTTTTTTTCTGTTTTCCCCCTTTTTCTGTTGGGTTTTTTTTCTCCTTCTCTTTCTTTCCTTTTTTTCCCCAGCAACCTTTATAGAAGTTCTTAGCTGCTTCATAGAGCAGCACACGATTACACTATTTCAAACACTGAACTTGTAAGAATATCCAACAATGGATATTTGTCTTGTGGCATAACAGAAATAATATTTAATAAACATGTTCATTTTTTCAGGGTGTTTCTTGAGCTAAGTTTTGTGTTATACTGATCTAAATCTGAAGTCCTAAGTAAACACCAACTGTAACACTGTATTGAGTTCTTGGTATAATGCTGTGGTAGTGGAAGTTCATTCTCCATGTAAATATGGGCTGTCCTTTTGATTCTTGTATATAATTCAGTCCCTGTATAGTTTAAGAACACTTTAGTCACACATTTCTAATCATGGGTAGATTAGGTACAGTAGCATAATGTTTCCAGTGGATGTCTGGGTTTCAGCAGGGAAACGGGTTATGGGGAGGGAGGGAATCTAACTGTGTGCACTTTTAGATGTTAATTACATTTGCGGGCAAATAACTGTAATGCAAATGGTACTGGAGAAATACTGAGTGTGCTTGCTAAATTGTTAATGCACTACAAGAGGAGCCTTTTAGTTTATTTAATATGTACAGGATACATTAGGAAAATGTATTATGAATTCTAACATCTACAAATAGTCAAAGTCATGTTTTGATAGATATTTGGTGGAAAACATAATGCTAAATTTAAGATTTTCTTTTTACATTAATGTAGAATAATTTGTAAAATTGGTTTTGAAAGATTTTGTTACAGGGAGCATGGTCTGCTGAAGATTTTTTTAAATGTATTTTTCTAGACTAACTGCTGTACCTGGCATATTTGTTATGTCTAACCTGAATAAAGAAAACCAATAGTTCTTTTAGAGTTTGCCATTCACACTTCAGACAACATGAACCCCCTTTAAACAAGACCAATGTATCTTGCCCCTTAGCATGGATGGATACCACTTGTGGCAAAGAGCTGTCACACTGAACTGAAAGATGAATGCCTGCTTTATAACCTGACAATTTTAGGAACTTCCCAGTCCCTTCCTTTAACAACTTAAATTCTAACATTAGGTTTAGAGAGGGCAGAAGTAATTTATGGATATAAATTCGCAGTCTTCAAAATGCATCCCAACTTGGAACCTACTGTACAGAAAGCAGTTACGTTGAGGAAGTGATTGTATGTCAGTAACCTTTGACCTGCTGTGCACCTTCCACACACAGTCCTGGCTCACAGCAGAGGGGATGTGTGGTGACGCACCGAGGCGTAATCAGATGAATGGTACGAGAATTTCATGAGCATAGGGCTTGCATGAAAAGTTTTTGGAGATAAGCGAGAAGATTAGTTACCCTGTGGCTTTCTCGGTGTCTTCTTGTGGTAATGGTGAAGTCTTGTGGTTTGTTGCAAAGCGACCTGTGTGAGAGCTGTGAAAGCCCCATCTCCACGGTGTGTCGGCACACCGGAGCAGTGCTGAGCAGCAGCCGTGTCCCAAGCTACTGGAAAATACCAGCGAAGTTGAAATCTGTGGCTGTACATCCTTCATATCCTTACTTTGGCTGTAAAATAAGAAAGAATTCTCACTGCTAAATGAGAGGGCTTGTTCACCGGTCATCTTTTCTGTACGAGTGTTACCTTTTTCAAAGGAAGAATGCCTTTTTAAAGCAATTTGGTAATGAGGATGTCACACTTTTCCTTGTATTCGCCCCAAATAAAGCATTTTGTTATTACAAATATATAGTATGGTTTTGTGCAGTGAAGTTTTCTTAATATTCTAATTTTTAGTTTATGGATAGGAGAGTACTCTTTTTAATTGAAAGAGGTGTAGGTAAACACTTGAAACATTTGGGAGGAGGAGGAGGATGAAGTCCAATCTGATGGTACATTCGTTTGTGACAAAATTAAAACTGTATGTCACCACATTGGGGTTTTTTACTGCTTGAAAGTTCTTGTCTTGTTCCTGCAGTTAGCTTTCTTTTAAATATTCAAAACCAGGGGTTTGCACAGACACAGCAGGGGAAAGCTATTTGTATTAGATGAAACATAGTTAATTTTATATATTCCTCAGTTTAGGCTCTAAATCAGATTTGGTTTTGGCTTAAAACCAATTTATTGAATATACATTTTTGAGGCCATAAGCACTCAAAGATAGTGGAGGGCCAAGATTATGTATTGCTGCCAGCTGAAATTTTTGTTTGCTGCGGCGCTGGAGCTGTGTTCAGCTCTGTAGTTCAGCTACACAGCATCAGTACCAAACAACTTGCAGACGTGTTTGATCTGTACCAGTTATGGGTCTCTTTACTTTGAAGCTTGAGAGAGAAGTGGACACAAAGAAAGACAAGGCAAATATATACAGTCATTTCATGTAAACTAATTTTTTTTGAATCAGAGTCGCTTGCAGGAAGCTTTATTTACGTGCAAGTGGATAAGTCACACTTACTGCCCGGGCCCTGGCTTTCCTTGCCATGTTCACAGAAATCCATGATAAATTCCCTTTGTACTGAACCTATTGTATCCTGGCAAGTGAATCCTCAACTGGCAGCCTCAGAGGGAAGGGAGTTTGTAGGTAATATAGTATTAGTTTATTCCCATGGAAGGCCCTGACTTTTTCCCCTTTAAGGGAACAGCTTTATTTAGCCCTAAAGTAATGATATTTTCAGAATCAATTGGTTAATTCATAAGCCTTGAAACGTAGAACAAGCACAGTAGGTCATTCTGCCGGGCCCAGGGGGAGGGACAGCATGTCTGATGAGGCCACTGCAGCCGCTGGGAGAGGAGAGCTCCTCTGAAGAATCTTAATTAGCCTCCACAATTGCAAAGTTTTGTGGGCAAGCAGCTGGTAGGACTGGATCAGGCCTTTACAAAAGTAGCCCTATGTGAATGTGGGACTTAAATGAACATCCCCACCACCCCCCTGCAGCTCCCCCAGCATTCTTGTAAACAGAGCACTTGTAAAACAAGCTCACACTGTGTAACAAACCAACATGAAAGACATTCAGAGGCAACTTGGCCTCTCAGTCCTTTTTATTGCCTTGAGAATTAAATGGCAGCTCTAATATTAGTTTCCTACAACTTCCCCAAATGGATTCAGTTTGGTAAGGTACTCGGCTGCTACTTAGAAAACATAAAAGATATATGTGTTGAATACATCTAACTCAGAACTGTGAAGTGGAACAAGCAGGGATACTGTCAGTTTTGTTTCTCTTGGAACCTCATCTTGCAGCTTATTGCACTAGAATAAAGTTGGCTAGGGAAGGGGAGAGAGATCCTTAGTGTGGGAATAAGTAAATGCAAAATGCTGAAGGCAACCAGACAAAGCAGGTGTGACAGACAAGCAAGAGAGCAAAGAAACAGTCACTCAGAACTGCAGGAATCCAGGCCAGAGACCTGGGAGAGAGCCAGGCTGCCAAGAGTGTGGGTTGGGGTTGTTATTTCTTTTCTCTCCTTTTCTTCTTTTGCCTACTGCAGGGACACTCTCTCCCTCAGGACTGAGTGGGTACATCTTCTTGTGGGTGCTGGCCTTGACTAGCACACCTGTGACCTGCTCAACTTCACAGCTTTCTTTTGTGAAGAAAAACTGAGACAAGGTAGTGTCTGTCCTCTGCTCTCCTTTAAAGCATTATGTAGGATAAAGGGTGCCACCATATTTCCCATTATGAAAAAGCTGTTTCAGAGCTGAAGTGCTGTTCTTGCTGATGTACTAGTCCTGCTCTATCTTTTCTCTTTGAAGTTTTAATGATAAGACTTTTTTTTTCCTATTAATCTCTCCTTTATTCATCCACCTACTATTCCTGGTGTACTGGAAGTCAGTCCAGCTTGGACCTTTTGCTTCCTTATTTGTACAACAGCCTGGAGCCCAGGGGCTGGAATGTGCTGTGCTTTGCCCAGAGCACTGCTTTGCCTGCGGAGGCTGAGGCACAGGCCACTCAGCCATAGACACTTCATTACAGAGCAGTCATCAGCATAAAAGCATGGACTAGAGAATTAAAAAATGTTCCTTTTCAGATAATAGGTAAAGCAGGCTGTGTGCTGCTCCCTCTTTCACAGAGTGTGTGTTCTTCTGTATTGCAGAAATGTACGTAAGCTAAGCAATTAGGTATTGTTTTTGGCACGAGACTGAAGGAAAGCAATATAATTCCGTGCAACCTTTGAATCCCCATCCACATCACTTGTGTAGGCTGAGCTGTGAGCCAGCTGCCAAAAGGACTGCACAATCTTCAGGTTTGCATTAAAACACTGCAGCTATAGGCCAGAAACATGCTTGTCCCTTTTTTGCCTGAACTTCCCAGCCTACTCCATTCAAATGCATGAAAATAAATGACTTTCTGTCCACCTTTCCTATTTGTGGAGTACAGCAGCTCCATGCAGCAAGCCAAGTGCTCAGGGTGTCCTTGGGTACAGCTTCTTACCCTGTATATACACAATTTAGTTAAGAGGGGGAGAGGACAGTTTATTATAAACATTGAACAGTGGGCGGCATCATTAGCTCTTTAAAATCATAACTAACTCCCCAGGTGGTTGTCCTGGGCTTTCTTTGCATCCCTGAGATAAAAAGAAAGCCTGAGTACATGAGAGCAGGATGCAGCACAATGAAACACTGAGTGCTGCTGTTGCTGGCAAGGCAAACTCCTCTCTGCCAAGCATCAGTCTCAGGTGGCAGAAGCACTGCCCATGCTGTGTGAGCCAGAAGTGGGGGGACCAGTGCCTTTCCTTCCTTCCTGCTGCCTTTCTAATTTGCTAGGTCATGAGCTAAGGCTTCTGGCATGTTACAGGCCAGACATCATGATTATAGTGGTCCTCTCTGGCTTTGAAGAATCTATGAATGGAATTGGCATGTAGCCTTCCATTTAGCCATCAGCTTCCTTGTTCCTACTTGGCCATTCATGTCCTATATCAAATGAAAGTGCTTCTCCTGGCCAAATCTTCCTTCCCATTTATCTCCTAAAGTAATGTTACCCAATTGAGCAAAAATGACTCATCACCCAGAGCAGCACTCACAGCCCCAGTGTGCTGGAGCATTCCTGGGGACTGGGATGGTCATGGTGGAACCAGGTCCTGTCACTGTCCCCATGAGTTCAACAGAGTCCAGCTGAAGCTCTTTCTTTACCACAGTCTGTGATGTGTGAGTTGGGTGAGACAAAGAAATCCTGGAGCCATGAACTGCTGCCAGGTGGTATCATACAGAGATTCATGGACCCTGACAGCCCCCACCCACACAGGCCTGCCGTGGGACATGGCACCCAGCACCAAAGCCTTTCTCCCAGCACTGCAAGGGAAGCCCCTCTGGGAAAAACACAGGCAAAGCAAGCACCCAGTACACCTGCCCAGCCCTGCCTGGACACAGCAGCACAAGCATCCCCAGCCCTTCAGGAGCACTGGAGGCAACTGCAGACACAGAACAGGGCTGGAGACAAAGCTGTGTTTCTCCCAGGCCCAGCAGCAGTTTGGGCTGCTCTTAAAGATATCCACTGATGGAGAGGGTAGAGCCTCCAGACAGTCTTGTCTAGCACTTAATACTCATCTCACTCAAAAGTTTTTCCTTTTGCACATCTGTCCTTATCCACTACTTCTTTTCCCATTCTGCAGTGCATTTGGTGAGCTATCTTTCCCTGTGTCTCTAAGCAGTCCATGAAATGATAAAGGGTTACCATATCTCACTTCTCCATTCTCTTGAGTAAGCAAAGAAAGGGAGTAGGGTGTGCAAATCAGTCTGCTTGACATCTGTAGAGACACGCCCTTGGGAGGAGCAAAAGCTCAGCTGATATATCAAAGTGCTGCAAAATTCACACATCTACTGAGATGTGCTGGCAAGAAGAGCCAGCATTAATTAACAGGGAGGACAGTGAAAGCCATCACGGGCAGCAGCACTGGGTCTGTGCAGATGAGGTGTTTACTTTTACCTCTTTCCAGACCAACAGGTTTGCATGATGTCAACACCCAGGTAACTGCAACTCTTGCTGCCCATGTGAACAAAAGCTCTGCTGAAACACCAGGGACCAGAGCACTGGTAGAAAGTGCTGCTCCAAGGGCTGGGCTGTGGGTGAGGGTGATGGAGCCTGAAGCAGCACTCACAAACTACCTCCCTCACTGTCACCAGGGCACTGCAAAGGGACTGCACTGATCCCCAAAACACAGACTTTGGAGAGGGAAGAGAAAGAATTGCTTTCAGGAGCTGTCACCTAAAGCAGCAGACCTGGCACTACCTTCTGCTGTCTCCTTAGAGCACACGGCAAAGCCTCACAAACATCCTGGATAGGGCCAGTGCCACAAAATAGGGCAGATGTTGGAGTTTCCCTCTTCTGCTTCTGCCAGTACCCATCCCTCTGTGTCACCCACAGTGGTGACCATGATAGCTGCTACATTGTCCTGCCCTAACCTGTAGCTTCCATGAATCAGATTTTGAGGGCAAGAGCTGTGCACTGGAGAGAAAAGGAAAAGTTGGAATTACATTTCTGCTCAGGGCATGAAAGCCAACACTTGAAGGACAGTGCTGTTAGCTGCCTTGTGGCATCTGGAAGAGGTTTTGGAGACAGAAACATCAAAAACATTTAGCTTGATTATTATTTCAAAGACAAAGCTTGTTGTGACAATGAATTATTTAACTTTATGTGGGTCTCAGCTTCTTACGATTATGTAAAAAAGATTAAGGCTCTGAACATTAAGAAACAATATTAAAATAAAACAAGGTACTAGCACATTTCACTTAGTCTAGCAGATTTGCCTAACAAATTAAGAGAACATACAGAGGTGCTATTTATTACTGTTTCACCTGAGCTGGTGATCAGCACTACACCTGCATCATCAGGAAGAGCATGGCAAAGCCAGAAATTCCTGTCGTTTTCAGGCACCCATGAAAAGGCTGTAATTTAAACTCTGAAAAGAAAATATTGTAAAGCCATGCAGTGGTAGTTTAGGGGCTAGTAATGATTCCCCCATAGTTCATTGCAGTGCAGAATATGTGCCCCAATACCCTTCCTGATAGATAGCTCAAGGTCTGCAAAGCAGAGCCTCCATTTCCCTTTTTATTCACAGAATGTGGTCCCCAAACAAGTCACAAAGCCCGGGGTGAAGTTGGAAGAGCTGGAAATTATAACCCAGGGCAGAGCAGATGGCGCAGTCATAGTGACTGAGTTACTGCTCCTTTGATCCCACCATCTGGGCCCCTTCCCACCTGCCCTGCAAACAAACCTCGGGCAAAGTACTTGCCCTCCCCCAAAGCTCTGTTCCCCACCAAGCTGCCCAGCAGCATCTCACACTCTTCCACAGTCACTTTTTATGGTTAAAGCACTGAAAAGAGAGGGAAGACACAATTAGGAGGATTCTAGTCCTCTTTTTGCAAGCTTAACCCTGCTCCTGTTCAATCTGGCAGAACAGCACTGTCACCTTCTCCCAGGATAATGAACTGGGGTCTGTCAGATTCTTTCCTAGAGAGGTGAAATATCTAGCAAATTCTGGCCCCTGTTACCCATTAAGCACAAGTAGCTCCAGAATTGCCTTGACCTGATCACATTGGTCATCTTCGGTCCTGGTCATCGTCCTCATTACATCTCCTCTGCAGAGCACACTCAAAAATGCGACTAGGCTACAAAAATCCCCCCTTTCTATCCTGCTCCTTGAGTCATACACTGGATGCAGCTCCGCATGGTCAGAAGGGCTCTGACTTTTGGCCAAGCCAGCCACGACAACCAGGGGCAAGGCTCTGGGTTGGCTGTGACTCACCCCACCACAGCCCTCACCACGATGGGCACAAGCAGGAGGCACAGCCCAGGCCAAGGGAAGGCTGTATCCTCTGACTGGAGTGCCCTGGAGAGGACAGGCAAAGCTCACCAGCACAGGGGCAAGTAGGTTTTCCAGGGAAATTTTGGCCAAGTTCTCTCCTTGTCTAAGAGTTAATTTCTGTTTGTTTGATTGTCTTGCATTGGTTGGCTACCAGCAGGATTAAGGTCGCAGCTCGGTCAGTTAAAAATACCCACCCAACTATCTGTTGGGCCATGTTTATCCTTTCTTTTCCTGGCTGCAAGTAGTTCTGGAAGGCACAGGACCACTCGCCTCGATGCAGGCAGCCGGTCTGGACATATGGTCTTTTTATTCTTACCCGCTTTCTCCCAAAAAGTGCCGTGCGAGGGCTCTGATGTCCCTTTTAAGGGGGTCTCAGTCTTCCCTTTGAGAGTGCTGCGAGGTCTCTGCCACGCAGCAATCTGTTCACGGCATAATTATTCTCCGTTAAGGCCTCAGAGACCGTGAGTCTCCTGACATTTTTCATTGCCTGGAGAGGGGTAATTTTTCATTGCTTTCCTGAGGACTCCTGCGCTTCGCAACAGTAATGGAGCATCCAGCTACACTCAGCTGCAGCCTACAGTTTATTTTTATCTCTTGATGGACATAAGCTGAAGGACTTCCAGCTAAGACTGGGAAAATGGGGAGGTATAAGCAAAGCTATTAAGTAAACAGAAGAAGCCCATAGCAAATCACAGACTGTCATGGTGGATGTAACATGATTTTGAAATTGTATAATAACAAGATATGCTTTACCAAATACTAAGTAAAAAGTAACAGGAGAGATGGGATCTCGAGTTACATTAAAATAAATAAACTCTGAAATACAATCAGCACTATCATACATGCTTCTGACTTTATCTATCTCCAGCTACAGATCTAGAGGCCAGATCCCTGCTGCAGCTGGTGTGGGATTGTGTCAGCTGAGCTGCTGATGAGGAAAAGACCAGCAGTGTGTATCTCTGGGATACACACTGAGGAAAACAAAGCCTAGAAACTGTACTTTGGCAGGATCTACACATCTCCAGCATTTTTTCACATAGTCTGTTTAAAAGGAAGTAATTATAACAGAAACTGGTCTAGCAAGGAGCCGGTAAAAAAAAAATCATAGCAAAAAAATCATAGCAAAAAAGAGTTGAAATTATAGCACTGATTTGAAATGTCATTGCATGCAATAATTTAACATCTAATTTAACTTACCAAAACAGATAAGCAACAACCCGGAGGCCCAAAAAATAAAAATAGCTGAGTTTTGTCAAACCTTTCCAGTGATTTTCCAAATAATAACTATTTTAATTTCAAGCTCCAAAAAAGGAATTAGCTCTGAGAATGGATGTAAAGCAAAAAATAAACTCTCTTTTCATTTTTTTTTCTAGTAGCATTCCCAGTGGGGCTGATGAAAGGGTATGGGTGGTGGTGGGGAGGCAGAAATAGGGCTGGGGACACTGCTCTGGGCAGGGCAAATCCCTGCTCCCAAGTCAGCTGATTTCCTTCCTGTCCTGCAATTACTTCTCTCTTTTATTAGACAGTCCACACTTAGGCAACAGAGTAAAAGTCAGTCAATTTTCTTTAGTACAGTCTAGGGCAAAAATTAGGTTGATGCTGCTTTGCTCCAAACAGGTGTTTTGGTTTTGTGGGGTGTTTTTTTTTGTTTGTTTGTTTCTTTTTTTTTTTTCCTTTCTATCCTTTCGTTTTAAACCCAGACCTAAAATTCAAATTAGGCTCCAGCTCAAAGCCTTTACCACCAGGGCATGAATGCTAAATAGCCTGTTCCCAGTCCAATCTGTTCACTGCCTGGCTAATGATTATTCTCCATAGAAACCCCACCAGAGTCAGTTATTATTCTCTCCTCATGCACTTGTATCTCTCTTGTATTTATATAAGATTAAGTAGCCCTGTTAAGTTTTTACCTCTCTGATTGGAGCTTATTTTAACCTCAATTAAGCCATCAGCCTGGCTTTCTGAAGGCAGAGCAATAGCATAGCCATTATCATTCTCTCCACCTTTTGTATGAAAATGATGTTGAGGATTGGTTGCTTTGGGGATTGCTCTGTGGCAGGTAACCAACGCTGAGAGTCGGGGAGGATAAATGGTGCCAGACTCCCAGAGGTGCCGTGGCACTGTGTAATTATTGTTCCAGACAGCTGAAAGCAGCAGGGTTTCTGGTTCCCCTGCTTAGTTTCAGTCTGCCATGATTGCTGGCACAGAAAGATGCTGATTGTAAGTAAACATTAATTATGCCCTGGTACCCCACTGCTAGCATTGCTGGGCTTGCAAGAAACAGAAGCATAGTGCTGTGCTTGGCTCCTGCTACTGAAAAAAAACATCTCTACAGATTTCAATGTCCAGGTTTTCATTTTGCTTGGTCAGGGGACATTGCGCCTAAATTTCATCCTCATGAATAGCAAGAGTTATGGTGCTCTTTGTATCACTGCTTATTCACTGCACTTCAATGCTGTTGCTAATATAATGACTAAAGTACTTATTCTTTGAAGAGGGCAAGCTCAGATGATGCAGCAAGCAATTCTGTTATCTGCTCTGGAGCAGAGGAATCATTTTAGTGTCTTTCAAAGAAAAAAAAAACAATCAACCAACAAGGCAAATATAACTTATCAATCATCTTATATGTCAAGTAATTCTTTTCAGATGATGTGTTTCTGTAGAATGTCAGCCTATTTCTTCATCATTTTTTTATGTGGCTTTGGGATTTCTTTTTTTTCTTTGCTAAAGGAGGCTTAAAAATGCAGAGCCCACACTGTCACAGATGGCAAACACTGCTCCTCGGGTTGCGTGGACAGTTACAAAGCGATTTCCGAGGCACTCGAAATGCAGCCTGCGACGCTGATGGAATTTCGCTGTGCTGTGATTGCACCACACTGCAGTGAAATAGGTTCAATTTGATTATCTGGCTATTCCATTTCGCCTATATTTACAACCTGCCTGACTTCTGGGGGAAGGGGAGGACAGGCAGCCAGTCATGCTGGAGACATTTCGAAAGGTCAAAGCAATACAGCATTTACCACTATAATTCACAGGCTCTACAATTTGGAGACGGCGCTCTCATGACAAAAATTGGCAGAAGAACATAGTTAATGTAAAATATTTATCCATTCCCAGAGCAAACACAGAAAGTAGGGAATGTTTAAATAATTTTCCCTTTCTCCTTTTGATACATGATGATGTGCAAGTGCATAAAAGCAGTGTGCAGACAGCACCTTCATTTTTAAAAGTTGCCCTTGGCTGGTGCTGAAAGGTTTGTGTTGGACTGGCTACCTTGTCTGCAGCCTCAGCGCTGATGTTAACACATTTACAGCCCCACGGGGATGCTTTTGAGCATTTACTGCTGCCAACACCACTCTCAGGTGGGTGTTGCCCTCAGCAACTCTACTCCACTTCCTGTGGTCAGCAGTGAGGCCACAACATCCCTCCGATATTGCACCAGCATCTCAGGGGGCTTGGGGGCAGAAATGCTTGACAAATCTTAATTAAGCTTCACATGTCATCCTTCTGTCCTGAGGTACAGATTCATTAAGGTTATAAACAACCACCACTCATTCCAGTAGGTTAGATAATAAAATGGTGTGTTGACTTCAAAGCATTATTCTAAAGCATTATGTTAAAAATCTTTTATACTTAATACTACCAGTTCTGAGATTTCCATTCCTCCCAAGCCTGGGTCCAAGGTCTGAGTGGCCATACTATCTGGATCTATGTTTTGCACCTCTTACCTGTTTGTATTTAAACACTGTTTTGTCTTGAATCTCCTCCTA
Source organism: Platyrinchus mystaceus (assembly GCA_035041135.1). NCBI lineage: Eukaryota > Metazoa > Chordata > Aves > Passeriformes > Tyrannidae > Platyrinchus > Platyrinchus mystaceus. The sequence goes on from JAWWLV010000088.1 coordinate 14,181,233, forward strand.
AATAAAGCTTTCTAGAACTAGTGGAGCCAGAGATGCTGTGAGTTACAGTAGTTTCATTTTGAAAACTGGACTGGTTTTTGTTTTAAAATGAACACTTTGTATTACATCTCCTGAGAACTCCTGTCAATTGTTTTACAGGTTTTTGGATTAATATAGGAGAGAGTGGAGTCTGAAAGGCAGCTGTAAGACCTCCTTCTTAAGCATCTTTTATCTTTGCTGGAAAGATATTTGAAAAGCAGCCTAACAGAGCAGAGCTGCTTGAAAAAGGTACTGCCTCAGCTTCATGAGTCATTACAGGTCAGCACTATGAAGTGGTTCTCATAAGAAAGCATTTCAGTTAGATGCTGCATCATATTCCAAAAAGATCACTTGAGGCTCATGCTGCCTCTCCCTGCAGCTGCCATGTGCTCCTGGTCCTCTTCTTAGTCCCTAATGGAGGTGTCTGGTGATACCCAACCCCTGCACAGAGCCAAGAAGATGACTTTTCTATCTGGGACAGGGACAAGCACTGGCTTTACTAGTGCTGCTCAGACTCTTTCAGGCAGAAAATACTTTGTTCATGTAGCTCCCTCTGCTCCAGTCAACATCACACCATCGGCTTCTGCCCAGTCTTCACAGGGATATTCGATGACACAGCAAAACTATAGCAGCTTGCAGAGAAGGGAAGAAGAGCAAATGAGACCTGTGTGTCATTGAATATGACAAGCCAAAAGAGAAGGAAAAAACCAAGAAAATGAAAAAAGAGCAAGGAAAAAACAGAGTGTACCAGAGGCACAGACTGTGCTTATGAAGCATGTTTAAGTCTCACTCACAGAGCATCTTCCTTGCATCCCAGCTCTCCGTCACAGAGGAATTACCCAGCTTGGGCTCAGGAGCAACTTTCTGGTTAGGAGGTCGTTGAAAGCAGCTTCTGCTCACACACAGGGCTTAAAATAAGCTCTGCACCAGAGGAGGTAAGTACTGCTTTAAGGTCACAGCACCTGTGAGTATCCAGGACCTGGGAGCAGAACATGGTTAGGCAAGGTCCTTAGTGATGTTTCATGCAAGCTCAACCACTGGCACATATTTGGGGTTTTCTCATACATGGGAAAGGCTACAATTTGTCTTTATCTTTAGTTCTTTTTAAAAATTCTCTTCTCCATCTCTTTCCATTTCTTTTTCCTCACCTTGCATTTTATGTTCCCCGTGGTACATAAGAATTACTCATCTCCCTATATCCCTTTCCCAAAGCATCTCAGTATTTATAATTATAAGCAGTTCAGGCAGTCCAAAACTCTTTAATACAAGATTCCAGTGGATTATAAAAGCATCAAAAGCAGAAAAGTTTGACAAGATTTGCTATGTGGGATTTCTGCTTTGGTTTGTAATCTTGCAGAGGTGCTGTCACAAAACCTGCTCAGAGAAACCTCTGAAGGAGCTCAGGGGAAGACCCTGAGGTGATAGACCTTTGTTAGGGAGATTTAGCATATCTATTGTTCAAGGCAGAAATTTAGAAACTTGCTGAGAGATCACTGTCATGTTAGTGATGGGATTTTGTCATTTTGCACAGTCTCTGTAAACTTCCAGTCGGCACATGGGCAATAAATGCCAGCTGGAGTTTACCAACTAAAATGTCTTTGCACTGAACATGCTCCTGCTGAGGGGCCACAAGATGTTACCTGAGCTTTCCACACCTCCCCTTGTGAGACACAAGCACTGGGGGGCAAAGGACCAAATTACAGTCAGTTTAACAACCTTAATCTTGAAGTTCCCTTTATGTCAGTGCTTGGCTCAACAACCCTACTTGAAGCTGTGCAAACAGAACAAGGTGAAGATTCCCAATGTAATGGAGCCATTGGAGAAAATAATATTCACAGTATTTAAAGTATGCAAAAAAAACCTTCTGAAGAAACATATTCATGTCACCAAAAATGTCAAAGGTATGTCTTTATTGTTTGTCAAAATAATTGTTTAATTATTTATAACTCTGCATTACATTGCCAAGATTTACACATTAGTTCAAATAACAGAGTTGCTTAAAGAGCCAGATGATGTCTTTATAGAAAAAGCTTATGTAATTGGCATAAACTCTTGGCTGGTCTTTATCATGGATTGTCTATAATATTAAATTACTAGGACACAGGGTAAAAAGGAGATAAGCCCATCAGACTGAAGATCAGAGTGGGAATGAGAGAGACAGCTCCTGCAAAAACAAGTTTCTCTCCTTGAGCAGTCTGGAAACTTGGCTCAGCAAAAGCCTTTTTAAAAGTGAAGCAAGGGATAAAAATAACAAGGGCAGAAAAAAAAAAAAAGAAAACAAAACAAAAATATCCACACCAAGAAATGAATGCATCTCCAAGGCAGGATGAGAGAGCAACTCAGGGAATTTTTCTGCAGATAAGACAATTCAGTAAAAAATCCCCAAGCCCTCCACCCTCCAGCTCATGCATTGGTGACGGGAGGATGAAGGATTGAATGCACTGTGAACGTACTCTTGTTCTTATAGCTTACAGAGACCATTGCTTCTGCAGAAATTGGCCTGCAAAAAGGTGTCAGAAAGTACACAACTCTGCCAAAGCCACCATCCGAAATGTCAGGCATGTGCACACGCAGCAGAACCAGGGGAAGACGACTGGTGGAGCCACAGCCTCCAGGTGTGAGGTGGCTGGAGGGAACCATCCAGGCCAGGTAAAGGAATGCCTGTGAGTCACGTGAAGAAATGTCATACAACTAACAAAAAGTTGCTTTTAGGAAGTCTACAAAGGAAAAAATACTCTATTGTGCTTCTTGTTATTAAGGCTCCTTTCCTTATTTTTTTTCCTATTTAATTCTAGCAGTGAGCAGAGGAAAAGGCTTTGAGAAGAAGCAGGGCAAACCTCTAACCCAGCACGGATTCCTCCAGGCCATTAACAGCTCTCCAGACAACTGCAGCTACACAGCCTTGACATTCCTGATCTTTTACAACAAACTGGGCATTGAAACAAGATTTTCCATGTTTGCTTCTTCATGTTACAAAAATTAGAAAGGAACTAAAAATTACAGGCTGCACCAAAACACACAGACCCAGAGGGACATTCCTGAGTGTCCGCCCTGTGCCTGACCCTGGGCTGGCACATGTAACTCGAGCTGCTTTGGAAATGCCAGACACATCAGTGGCCATCACGTAGTTTTCCTGCCAGTGCTAAAACTCCAGCAGCAGGTTGCTGAAGACCCACAGAAGCACGACAGGAGCCCTGTGGTACAAATGGGCAGTCAGTGTCACCATCCCTGTCATCCATGGCAGTAGGGTCTCTGGAACTTTGCCCTGATGGAAACAGAGTCAGAATCACAGAATCACTGTAGAGTTGACGTTGGAAGGGACCTCTGGAGATCACCTGGTCCAAGGCCCTGCTCAGCCAGGGACACCTAGAGAAGGCTGCCCAGGATCATTTCCAGACGGCATCTGAACATCTCCAAGGATGGAGACACCACCACATCCCCGGTCTTGTGCCTGTGCTCAGTCACCTTCACAGTGAAAAATTGCTTCCTGATGTTCAGAGGAATCTTCTGGTGTTTCAGTCTGTGCCTATTCCCTTTGGTCCTGTTGCTGGGCACCACTGAAAAGAGCCTGGCTCCATCCTCTTTGCACCCTCTCTTCAGGTATTTATATACAATGATAAGATTCTCCTCTGAGCCTTGTCTTCTCATCCCTCCTCTAGAGAGCCCCACGGTGCTCTTCCTCTGGGATTGGGGCACTTTGACAGGAAAGCACAGTCACATCTCTGGCCTGGGACAGTCCAGTGTTCAGGGGAGCAGTAGTAGCTACCCGAGATGGGGGGAATTATCATTCAAACTGCACTTCTACAACTGGTGCTACTCCTACAAACAGCATGGAGTTGTGGCCATCCTGTCTTCCTTTGGCCAGGTCTGGAGAAAAAGCTCATCCTTAGTGACTACTTCAGGAACAAGGATACACAATGCACCCCCAAGATGGCAGGACCCCTGGCCCCAAGAAACACACCTTCTGGGTGCCCAGTCATGCAACCTCCCTTGAATTATCCTTTTCTATGTGGGTCACATGCCCATCATAGGGAAAGTGGAGCTAAACGAGGGCTTCACATTCCAAATGGCTAAAGACTGGGGGCTGCAAGAAGTGGCATTGCAGTACCTAAAAGGTTTAGAGTACTTAGGCTTTAGATTCCTGTGAAGAAGCAAGAGCAGAGGGGAATGAAACACATCCTGCCTTCTTTGGTGGCAGGCAATGACTCTTCAGCCTCCTCTTTTCCCATCACAAGTTTATTGCCTACTGTAATTGTGGCTGTACCCACTGACAAAGCAAAATGTTCATGCCCAAATTGTTAACAGATGTTGGGAACTTCTCAGAAAACACATGAAGCCCTAAATTGGTCTTTCACTGAGATTAATATGATAATGTCATCCCAGCATGGTGCAGCTCACAGTAATCTGCCAAGCCAAAGAAAGTCAACAACAAAGTTCAGACTGTACTGTAAGTCCAAATAAGGGAAGAGGAAAATGGAGGTTTATCTTAAGCTATCCTTGGCTCACCTTACTCTGCCTAGACCTGGCAGGTTGTCAGAGAACTCTTAAGTGCCTTGAGAGCAGGTATGCAGGAGATCAACTTTTTCAGCTCCCAGATGAGCAAGACGTCACTGGGGCTTACAGGCTGAAGCTCACTGGGAACCTCAGCAAAGCATGGTTGGATTTTAAGCCTGCTGTTTTTCAATCTCCTGATGTATTGAGCCATGGGGTGAATTTACAAATAAACCCAACATTACAAGTCTTATGCACAAAGGTGTGGGACTTTTGTTGGTCTGAAGAATGGCTCACTAGAGAGAGCTCCATGGACCATCCTACCACCTGCTAGCTGATTTATAAAAGAAAGACAGTTAAGTATCAGTATAAAGGCAATACAAAAGCCATGAAGTTTTGCATTGACTATGATTTGACACTGCAAACTGCCTACTACATTTACACAAAACTCACCCTCAGGAGGGAATATCACGTTGGGTGAGAGGGTGAAGATGGGCAGTAGGGTTATGGATTCAACAACTTTGAAAGGAAATGAACACATCCAAAGAAAAGGACACGAGCTGTTCACAGAACAGTTTAGTCTTCTCCTACATGCTGGTGCTTTTTAAAGCTACCTTGGTGCAAAAGAGTTCTCTTCAAGCATAGGTTTTTAAAGAAAGGCTTTGAGATGTTTTGCCTTAGAAATTAGTAGCTAATGCAGCAATAGAAGGAGATCACATGGGGCAAGAGATGGTTACAAAGAAGGAAAAAGACAAAAGCAAAGGGAGCTGGGAAGGTCAATAAGCATGAGTTGAGCACAAAGCAGACTATAGCAATTACAGCATCATTTTGCTCTTATGTGCTCTTATGTACTCTAATGTACTTCGAAAACAAGGCGTTTTTCTGTTCTCTGCAGCATAACCCACAAAGTCACGGGCTTGCTGTGCCAGAAACCTTCAAGTTAACATGCTGTATATTCATATCATTAAAGAAATAAGAGGCCACTTTATTCATGGTATTTAAGCTTATGTATTTCAAGATGTAAACGTTTTGAGTGACAAGGCTTAGTAGGTTTATTCCTTAATTGCCTACAATGAAATTCTTCAAAAGCTTCTGACTGACTGTTGTTACAGACACAGACTGGCACAGCCAGAACGCTCACTATAGCAATGTCTCCATATTTGTACACATCCTTATGCCCTGTCCCTATCTGAGATCAAAGGCGCTGCTGTGTCCTGGTTCACAGTAGGGCAGGAGCTGAAACTGGAAGTGACATGTTTAGAGAGTGGTCATTTAGTGCTAGCACAGGCTTTGTGAGTTTCCACTTGCCTTGATATTAAACAGGTGCTAAACAGTAGGCAATTTTATAAGTTTCTTTTAACTGGAAACTGTCTTGAAAGCCATGAAAACTTCCCGGAGAACGTTTTGCGAAATGTCAGAGGGAAACATCTGTTATTGGAAAACCTAATAGGAGGAAAGCACTCCAGTTAGAAATTCCTCTTTTGCACATTTTTCCCATGCTGGGAAGTGCTCCGCTGGGACTCTCACTCTCGCCTGCCTGCAGTGCTGCTTGTTGAAGGCTGGCCTGCAAGAGCAGTAGGATCTAGAGCTGCCAGAGGTTCAGTCAGGACCTGAGCCACCAGAGAGCAGGTGGGATGAAGCAGCTCAGCATCACACAACCCTTCCCAGGCACACAAGGCCACACAACAGTTTAGCACCCTTTTGCCTTTAATTTGCTGCACTTCCAGCAAAACTTGACTTTAAGCACCTCTGGAGTTCATTAAATTGTGTTGCTTGGCAGAAAAAAAAAGATCTCAGGGCCTGTACCTTAACTGAAGTTTACTGAGGACATCAAGGGAAACTCCAAATACAGGGCAGGGAATAATAGGTAAGAATGATTAAGGAGCACTTACAGTATACTATAGACAGATCCACCACATTCCTTCTCTCAGCATCTACTATTTATTGGCCACCCACCATAGGCCACTGGGCAACTCAGATGGAGATTATCCTAAGGGATAGATCAGAGAAGGCTCCTGAAAAGCTTTTCCTTCTGTCACAGGTTTAGTCCTGGATGCCTTGCTGAGGCTCAAAGAGGGGAAAAAAATACTTTTAGAGCATCATGCAGCTGGTGTTTTAGCCTCCCCTGACATCTTCTCTTTTTCTGCCCCAACCTCAGGCTCAAGGATGCTGTGGCTCCCCAGTTTGTCACAACCTCAGAAACTCCTGACAAGAGCAGTTTGCGAGGCGATGCACTGGGTCCTAGGAGAGAGCAAAGAGGTTGCTTTTCTATCTAGACTTGAGGCTTGAGCTGTGATCTGAGTCTGGTGTGCACCTCAGTATTATTATATACAAACCCAGGAGATCTGAAGTAGATCAGCAAGACAAGGCATACTCATATTATTGTTTCTACAGTCATTTCTTTATTTTTCAACTCAGTCTGAGAGCAGCAGGGTCTGGTATCCTGACACACTGTGGGAGAGAGGTTAGCAAGAGGGCCTGCAAAGTTTTTCTTCTCTGTCCTTTGAATTGGTGAAAATCAAAGCAGAAAACAAACCCAGTCTTGAGTGACTTCTGTCAGCTCCATTTGGCTTAGAGCAAACTCTCAGAGCCAAAGACACTGGTTGTTTACTGCTGTGCTGTCAGCTTTAAACTGCTCAGTGTGACTGTTTTGGGTAGAATAAATAACTTTTGTTTCACTCCTCTACTGCCTTTGTCTCCTGCATGTACTGGTTTTATTGGATTAAAACACACAGATTAAGGGGATAAGATAATCAACAAACAGGCACTGAACTCTGCAGGCTGGAGCAGATGGTGGTGCAGTGCATAGTACCAGCTTAGCATCCGCACCTGGCAGCATCGCTCCTCCCAGTGTCTGCCGCTGTCAGGTTTGCCTCAGCTGTCGCTGGGGCATCACACTCATGAGCAAGAACCACTGCACACACCTGGATGAGAAGTCACATCCATGTCCTATTCTCCTGGACTCACCTTCTTGTAGGTTTGTGTGGGCCAATTTGGACTGTGCCTGCACATGTCTAGACATCTCTAGGTGTAATTTTAGATCCTGACCAAGTACTTGCAATGTCTGTTCTGGAAAAAGCCTCAGGCAAACTCAGCCCATGACACAAAACTCTATAAATAGGACATGAAGGTATTTGTTGGTCACACATTTTCATTTCATCTTGTTTAGCTAACAACAGACAATTGGCACAGGATAGAGTTAATGTGTGAGGTAAAACCTTACTAGACATCCCTGCACTGATTTTCATGGCCACAAAGACCACGTGCTGGTGTGCAGGCTGCTGAGAGGATTGAGCCACTGGCTGACACCAGTTTTTACGACCCTCCAACCTTTAAACAGGAAAAAACCCAAACAAAAAAATCCATTGTTTTTTCGGGGAAGGGGGAAAGTGACACAAGTACACACATAATGCATTTTCTTGCCCAGGCATAGGCTCAGCCAGATATGCTGCTTTTTCTCTGAGTAATTTCCAGAGACACCATATGCCTGAGTTATCCCAGCCCTTTGCTTAGGCTGTTTGCTGCTGTGTTATATCCCCACAGTATTTGCTATAAGCCAGGCTTCAAAAAGGCTTAGCATGAAGTCCCTTATAGGAAAGTTATTCGACATTCTTCTGCTGCTCAGATCCCGGGAAGGTTACCTCGGATAGGCTGCAAATCGATGATGTAAATACATGTAGCTTTACATTACAGAGCTAACTCAGCTCAGCTGGGGACCCAGCTCTGAGCACGTGGGAGAAACCCCACAAATGCCTCCACAACCCTCCTGCAAAGCGCTCTGCCCTCCCTGGCAGCAGCAGGGCCGCTGTGTTGGCACACAGTCCAACCCCACACCTCAGGCTTCACAGCTGGTGAAGTGTCACAGACACCTCCCTCCTGCACCATACATGATCACAGCCATCCTGGCTACATTTCCATGCGGCCATCACAATCACCCTCGTCCCCCCACACCTCACAGTCCTATTTCCCACATCCTCCCCTGAACCGCTGTGGTTAGAGATACCATTGCACATCCATCCGTAATTTGTCCACATGCTGGTTGTAAAAGGAGCACTTCTGATACACAAATATCAGCTCAGAGGGCAGGCAGTGCCCTTGAGCACAGGGGATTAACTTCATGAGTTAGTTAAGAATAACCATCCCATCTTCAATATTATTCTAAAAATTCAGAATATTGCAGGAAATCTGACCTCTGCAATTGCCATTTTCTCCAAGGCAGAAATCATATGAAATAAAAAGGCTCCAGCTTCTCACCCAAGGTCACACTTCTAACCTCCTGCAAATACACAAAGGTGATGCAGAATGCCCATATTTTTATTTCAAATGTTGTATTGGGTTGACAGTACAGGCTGAACCAGCTGGACACTGGTTATAAAAGCAAATAACGTGTTCTGAAACACTATTTTAGCATGTGTTCCTATTAGAAACATGGCCAAAAGACAAACTGTAGGTGCACTGATGGACAACTGCGACATCAAACCTGTGCTTTCCGGAGCCACAGCCAATACTGGACAAACTAGAAAGCCCCAACCCATTCCTACCTGTGCTGTGCAAGCCACTTTCTCCAGCCCCCACCCCTTTTGTCTCCTTTCGATTATCTTGATTTTGTGGACCGAAAGATATGGACACTTACTGCAGTGGCCTCTTCCCTTACAAAACCCCTGAGTTCTGAGCGAAGCCATGAGCTTTGTGTAAACGGCTTAACCTTCACTAATTAGGAGCCTTGTTTTTAAGGGTATATTTTTTAGGCTATACTGACATCTGCAGGTGCATCATAATGGATTTTGAAAATTAGGCATGTTATCATCAAAAAATCAGCCTCCAGGTTTGCAATGAAAATGTTGATTGCACCATTCTGTCTGAAGGGAGTGGAGGAGCAGGGCCAGTTCCCACGAGAGGGTGCAATGCAGTGCAGTGGCCACGCTCTGCTGTCGAACCCTCACTGGTGCTGCAAGAGCAGATTTACTCCTTGTTCATGAAATTGTTCTCAGGCCAGTAGATTCTGCAAGGTGCAGCTCCTCAGGACTAGCAGAGGGTTGTGTTTAGGTACATTTTTCTTAGTATTCAAACCTGTGTCAACCAATGTTGGTCTTAGTTTAAACAATAGTCACAAAAACCTACATTTAGAAAAATGCCGGAGATTGTAGGTGAGAATGAAGGTCAGATTAACTTAAGTCATTGTTACTTGAATTTATAAACACCCATTGAAATTCAGCCAGAACATACTGTGTTTTGCAAATGTTCCCAATCTTCTACAGTTCTGGTGTTATAGTGAAGAAGTGAACACCTCTGCTTGTTGCACATGTCAGTGCAGCAAGATGTCATGTCTTCTTCAAAATCAAGAGGGGTTCAGAGTGCCTTGCCTTTAATGAATCTGTAAACAAAAAATCTGTGAGAGATACAACTTGAAGTAGCTGAATGACAGAGCAAAGCCTATGTGCCGAGACAGGTGGCCTAATGCATGCCTGGAAGTTGCAGAACTGAAAGAAATTGCCTGGAGCTTAACTACCCATATGTAGTAGTATACCATAACAATTTTTCAAGGGTAAGTTGTTCTTAGATAATTTCTTCTGAAGTAAATAAACACAGAGAATTATCCTCATTTACCTTCCAAGGATTTTTCTGGCTTCTGAAGATACTGTATTAACAATACAAGACTTCCTGTTTTATCTCATCCTGAAAGTATTTCAAGGCATGAAGACTTGGACAGCCATAGTGTTTCTTCTAGGTATTCTTAAACTATTAAAAAATAATAAATCAATGAAAACAAGACACAGTGCTTTTAGTTTAAACAGATAAACTTCCAGTATCTAAGTTGTGATTTGTTTGTCTCACATCAAATTAAAATTTAGGCTCTTTGCCCACTGGTTAAAGGACCTCACCAGACACCCAGGCCTGAGCACAGGGAGCCCTGCAACCATGCTCATGCAGTCTGTGCTCAAGACACGCACCTCTGAGCCCTCTAGACACCTTGTCACTCATGCCAGAGGCAGCAGGGACTAATCCTGGAAGCTGTTACTTTTTAAGATGAGGTTGTCATGATTTAGTACCAGAAATTAGGTGTCACGCAAATGAACCCCATCAGCTAACAACAGAACAGCAGGAGAAAGTCTGGGAAAAAGGCACCACTCTCTTATGTCAAAAGTCAGCCTCTGCTCACTTTGGCTTTCTGGATAGTCCCAATGAAGTTAAAGCAGATACTGGAGAAGCTAAAGAGAAGGAAGTCGGACTTCGAGTGCACTAACGTTAGAAGATCTCTCCTCCTCCCCAGCCAAGGCACTGTATCTGTGTGTTGTTTCAGTATTTATGCAGGTGCAGAGCAGCCTTTGCATCATTTCTGGGACCTAATTGATCTGGTGGGTGCATGGAGAAGGAGATAAGGTGCCATTTCTGCTGTGAGCTGGACAGAGAAGGGGCTCAGCCACCTCCTCCTCTGTTGAGGACTGAGTGCCCCAAGTCACAGCATATACAATGAGGCAAGTCAGCTAACACAGCTGTCCTCTGCACAGTGCCTGGGAGGAGCGTCCCAGGGTTGGATTGAGCAACTTTCAGAAGATTGCAGCAGAGCTTAAAAATTACCCCAGTGTGCATAGTGGTCAGCTGTGGATCAGGGGTGTGTGAGTATGAGAAATGAATCTCTACCAACACCACGCTCTCAGTGCACATCTCTCGGGGTGCGATGAACAAAAGCAGTTTTTAAGACCTTATCTGCCAACTAGAACCTGTTGCCCTCAGTTATGTCCCTAAGCTCTCCGTACACACTAAGACTGCAGAGAGTCAAGGACCTCTGAATAACAAATGATGAAAACCAAGCTGCAGGGTAAGGAGTAAACCAGCACAGCAACTAGGAAACACTCGGGTCTGTCTTTTGCACCTGCCTATGTATCCAGAAAAGGTATAGAAGTCCTGCAGCAAGAGCAGCGGCTAATCTCCATCTGAGAATCACACCCTTGGAGCTACAGAGCCTATATCCTTCCAGGCACAGCTGTCTGCAACCTTTTATAAATTCTGCAATGGCACATTGCCTGGTGTGGCAGGAGGCAGAGGTACAGCTCTCCCTGGCTGTAGTGGCTCTGTGCATGTCCCTGGACAGCCCCAGGTGCTCTTGCAGTAAAGATCTGAGCTGAGGGCAATATGGGTCTCCTAGTCCCGGTAGCAGAAGTAATTTCTTCTGCAACACAATACAGGACAAGGCTGGAGAGCTGGAGCCAAAGTGGACCAAAGAGACAAAAAACTTAGCAAATCAGGTGTGACAGTTCTGTGGCAGACTGTACTGAGTGTGAGCTGAGCTTCTCTTCTCCATCCATTTAACCATCAAAATAAACTGCCTTACATCAGGAAAAGCTGGTCCTTCTGACTTGGCTGCACTGGAGAGAGAGACTTTCGAACATCCTACAGAGAGAACAGAGGCTAAAACTACTTGAATATCAGCAGATCTTTGTTGTTTTCTCTCAATTTGTATTGGGCATAAGGACAGAGACCTTGCCCTACATGTGAGCTGTGGAGCAGCTCAACTACCCACCAGACATGTTCCAGAAGTCCTTGGCAGCACAGAATCTCCCAGGAGTTCATCACTTAGCCAAAGCTTTGCCATGTGGCTTCCTTGTGCTTTGCATCCTTGTGTTTAAATTCAACAATGCGACAAGCACAGCTTCAAACCAAGCAAACTGGCCATGAACCATCATTTCCATGACACCTTTATACATCTAGAGAGAAAAAAAATCTCCTAATCTCTTTGTTTCCACAAGAAAAGCCGTGGGACGGGAAAACTCTGTAGTACACCTGCCACACATTGTGTGCAGCATAGCTGACAGCTATGAACATTAGGCAACCATGAAACAGATGAGGAGAGGATGGGTCCTCTTCCTATACTGCCATCCCAGCAGCGGTAGAGACCTTGGAAAGTGGTTCACAGGAGGACACAAGTGCCAACTGCTTACTTCTGAGTGCCAAGAGGGTTGTAGTACAAATCACCTGACAGAGAGAAGCATAAAAACCATGGTCCTAAAGGCCAGGGCAAGCCTTACTCCACTTCTGTTATGAAGATTAAACATTTAATAAACCAGGGAAAATTAATTGCATGCAAGACCTTGGGGCTGAGGACCTTGCTCACTTGAGGACATGAGACAGCTTTAGTTCAGCAAATAGAAACATGAGAGCAAGTGAAATCCTCATCCAAACCCTACTTGAAAGTGATGTGGAGACAAGAAGGGAAAAAAACCCCTTAGTCGAGGGCCAGAATGTATGTTTTGGTTTGTGTTTTGTGATGTTCTAAAACTGAAGTCTGATCTGAAAGCATCCAAAATGCAAGGAATTAAAATTCAGGTCCAGACTTTGTATTTGGATCCATTCCAAGCAAAACAAAAAAAGGACTAAGTCTTCTGCTGTCTGAAGATTAGACACCTTTTTCTGCCAAACTGTCTGTTACCAAGCATGAATTTAGAACAATTAAAAAAAAAAAAAGGAAAAAAAAGAAAAAAAAGGGTGGGGGCAGTAGACTACATTTACTCGATTTTTAAGCAGAGATCAAATAGTCTAGATATGAAAATGCCACTTATTAGGACGTAAGGTACAGCTCTGAAACTGGGAGTTTTCCAAGCTCTTAAAAAGCCACCTAACACATTGTCAAAACAAGCTACAGACAAACAAGCAAACAACAGGTGAAAAATGTGACTGCAAGGGCTGTGATGACAGTTCTGTTTGCACAATGCATTCATTTCAAGGTACTTGAGCATCTGTTATATATTTAGTTCCTTCCTGCTAAAGACAATAAAGCAGGTGAGCATCACTTACACCTAAGAGACCATATGCTTGTGGGATCCTGGGAGGTGCACTCAGCAGAGGGAAATGCATTCCCTTCAGGGGAGAGCAAAGCAGACCAAATTTCTTCTTGGCACTTTATTATCATGACGTTATTAATGCAAGTGATTTAAAATAATGTGCACAGAGTACAGCACCTGGGCTAAATGCTTCCTCTTCCTTTTTGCCAAGACATTAAAAAGCATCTTGCTTTGGCTTTTGTGGACAAAAAAAAGTATAGAAACGAAGGTTAAGAGTGGCTGCTTTCTTCTACCCTTCTTAGTGAATCTTCTTCTAAATTGTCAGAAGAGGAAATTGGGCATGAAAGGTGATTTTCAAGCAGGGTTCTACTACTGAAGAGAAGCTCACAGGTGCTTAGCGTAAATCCTCAGATGAAGACAGGAAAGGAAGAGGTTACTTTGTTTTCGAAATTCCTGTTTATGTCATCCCCATTCCCAGTAACACAGCAATGGCTGCTTTTGCTCCCACTATCTGAAGTATTTTTTCATGTTTTGAGGAAGCAACAGACCAAGGAAAGCAGAGGCTACGTTTTACTCAGAACGTGCGAGGCCACACTGGCAGTGCCGTGTCCAGTTTTGGACTCTCCAGTACAAGACAGACCTTGATATACTGAATTATGCCCAGTGGAGGACAGCAAGATGTTTGGAGGCTGGTGCATGTGGATCTGGAGAGGTTGAGAGGATGGGGCCTACCCAGCCTGGTGAGGGATGGCTGTCAGGGCTCTTGCTGCTGTTTACAGCTCCATAGGAGGTGGGAAGAAGGAAGAGGGAGCTAGGCTCTTTTCAGAGGGCAATGGACACAAGCTGGAACATGGAAAGTTCCAGTTAGCTACTAAGTTGAACATTGTCTGCTGTGAGTGGGGTTTGGATGAGATCTCTCAAGGTGACTTCCAACTTACATCCTTCTGTCATTCTAAAATTGGAGGAACAATCCACCTTCTTCACACTTCAGGTTGTAATGGGAAATGCAAAGAAAGGGAGAGAAATCATATGGAAACGATGATGCATTTTTATTTGACTAACTCGCCTGCAGGACAATTCAGCTTGAAGGACACAAGTAAAGGAAGTCCCCAATTTCTAACTTCTAATAAAGTTCATTTAGCTCAAAAAACTAACCAGGTGAATGTCTCTCCTCTTCATTGACCACGAGGTCTCAGCCTAGAGATGAGTTATAAATTTAGAAATTAAATTCAGCTGTGTGCACTAATTGGCCAAATGATTTAATATTAGTGTAGGTGCAGAAGGAGAGCTTTTTCACAGGAGCAGAAGAGGTTGGTCAAGTCATAACAGCAAAATATTGCTAGCTATGAAGATACACAGACTGCTTGCTGAAAGTGTTTTGAAGTATTTAGAAAACAAATAAGATGATACTCTTCTTTTCCAAGTCTAAGAAATTCAGGTCTACACTACAAATCATAGTTATACTATGATCAGAAAAATTATCTCTGAAAGACATTCAGAGAGGACTGTGTTTATATGTGTGTAGTGAAGTGCAGATGTGCAAGTGTTATGGTGTGACCTTGCATTACAAGTATGTGTAATGGTAACAAAGGGGATATTTTATATGAGAAAAGCCAATGGATTTACTGCTTGAATGGGTTTTGTTTAAAACTTAAAGCACTGGTATTACAAATAATACTTCTTGTGGAGGTTTTTTATGATGTATTAAACGTTTGTTTAGTAAGGAACCAAACAGTATTGCCTCACTGATGTTAACGGAGACTACTGGCACATTCAGTCAATAGCTGAGATCCCTCTAATGCCTTCTGAAAGGACAGAACTGAAGTCAACTTTTCAGGGCAGGGTTAAACAGACATCCCCAGTAAAGAAGAGCTGGTTGGTTACAGTAGGGCTGGCACTGAAATGGGATTACATGGGCATGCAAGAGGAGAGGACAATTCCTGTAGCTGAGAGCTATCTCACTGCCTCAGCTTCCCTCTTATCAAATCAGGATAATGTCACCCGATCTGTGACAGCACCTTGCTGGGCAGGAGATCTCCAGCCCACCAGATAAAGACCTTGCTAAACTGTAGCAGTTTGGCAGGACAGAAATCTGCCCTTGGGGAGACAGCTGGAACAGGAGGAGAAGTGGGAACCACCAGCCAGTTATTCCACAAGAAGTGTTGGTGTAAACAGATCTGCCCTACAAGCAATTCTGCTTCTCCATGGCCATTACTGGAGGGGGGGGTTCCCACTGACAGAAAGGGCAGAGGAGCAATCTCTGAGAGCTAACCAAACCTGTCAGCACTGTAAGGATGCATCTTTAGCCTTCCCAAGCCCTTTGGGACAACGGACAGGCAAGGCCTCAAAATCACTTTGCTGGGCCAAGGGTCTGGCTGCTTGGGGTTCTGTGCTACTCCCCATACCAGTGTACTCAGCAAGGCCGTGGTGGCAGAGGCGAAACAGCCCTGGGGAGAAAGTACAGCTCCTGGACTGCTCTCGTCAGACAGGCTCCTGGGGCTGCTGGACTAACACATTTCATCGGCCTGGAGCATTTAGTGGTGAGCAACTGAGCTGTATAGACTCCCCAGGGCAAAGCCAGTGCTGACCTTCCCCGTGCCCTCTCACTCACCTGCCACCTCCTCCTCCAGGCCTCCAGCAGCCCAGAGCCCACTGAGCCCTCTGCCTGCTACTTATTTATTTATCTTGTGAAGATGAGCCTGGAGCGTTTCATCTTTCAGCCCTTCCTGTGCCCTTGAGGGAGGAGATAATGGAAGACCTGGCAGGAGATGCACATGCTCATCAGCCCGGGAATCCCCCCACCTTTGGAGAGCTCCCTGGGAGGGGACCACACTGGTATCAATAAACATTTATCAGCACTACATCGTTAGTCCATATGCTTTTTAAAATAAAGAATATGAACATAATATAAAGCTGGGGAAAGTGTATATATAAAATTTTCAGGAAGCACTGGAGACTTGGAGTAGCATCTTTCCTGTACTAGTGGGTTTCCTTCTGCATAAACACAACAATAAATAAGAAGTACTTCAATTAGCAGCTATAAATAGCGTCTCATGCGCACACTCAGATGATTTACAGGCTTGTCCTGAAGTGATTGGGCTGGAATGAGTTGCAGCCTGTTCCTCTTCCTACATGGCAGGAGTTCTCCATTACCTAAGCTTCATTGTTTTTTGCACTTTTTATTCCAGGGCTTCATGCATGGCTTGTTTGCTGCTCAGTTCCTTCCTGTGTCCAGCTTCCCTCCGTGCCAGCATTTCCAGCAGTGGAGATGACACCTGATGGTGGGTTGATCAATGGCTGGTTTCCTTCCTCTGAACTCACCCTGTCCCACACACACCACAGCCCATCAGCTTCGCAGATGTTCCCACTTGTTTTGTTTTCAGGGAATATTTGAAAACATTTCTAATCCACCAGTGACTGGAAGAAAATAATTTGTGCCTGAAGCAACTGTGCTGATTTTAATCATATGCATCCTATTGTAGAGGGACACATACACACACATATACTGTACTCACTCTTTTCACAACCTGCATGTGTACATGTTTTCTCAGGCCAATAACGTGTTCCTTCTCTTGGTTTCTTTTGGTATGAAACACTATTTTTTGAGACATGAAAAATTGCATAGTACCGACAAGAAAACTGTATTCTTTGAATTGTTATGGAAAAGGCACTAATAGAAATTTCCCTTGAGAAAATACATGGCACCTGAGATTTCTCCCTACATTAATGAACATATATAAATCAGTCTTGATTGTATGAATTACTAATTGAGAAGATACAGTATAACTCCCCTTGCTATCATAGCTGTAGAATTGCATTTGCCTTCTTTAAAGCTTTCCTGACATCTCAACTAAACAGAGGCCGGAGAAAGGAAACTATCTTAGTAAAATACACCATTGTCCCAGAACAGGAGTTCACAGACTTTGTAATCTGAAGTGCCAATTCTCACCTTTTTGAACTGCAGGTCCACAGATGAGTGCCATCTCCTCTGCAACCCACATGTTGCTGAAGGTAATTTAGAGACATATGGGGAGTGAGAGCCTGTTAAAAGGAACGGCCAGCACAGCTTCTGCTGGAGGCCAGACACAAGCCAAATGAGAGCTTGTGATGTACAGATAAAGTGAAAATGTGCTCTCTTAGCCCACTGCTCTGTCAGCCTTGGCAACTCCCACAGGCAACCACAGAGTCACGACCATTGAGTGAGAACTGGACTAGGAGAATTCATCCCCTGCTTTGATATTTCCTGTAGGCAGATACCGAGGCAGACCTCCCAGTTTATCCCTGCGAAGCCCTGTGAAGATTCCCATTGCTCAAGCAGCAGTAACAGTTGCAAAGAGGATATGCCTGTGCTAAGGCTCCTCACAGCTGCAGGGTGCTGCAGAAGGGCTGGAGGCACTCCCACTCACAATGACTATTCGCCTGCAGCTGGATTATGCACATGGTTGCTTCCAATGTCCACAAAAGGTTGAAGAATGCAGAGAAAACAGCTCAGACAATTGTTTATTTGTTTTCAAAAAAGGAAAAGAAAGAGACTCTCTCAGTGGAAAGCATCAATTCATGGCCAAGTAGAGTCTTTGGGACTAGAATAAATGGTGCCTCCACCAAAGGAGATGAATGCTGGTATGTCCTGCCAGGCTGGGCCATGACACCACCTCGTGCTTCTGCCTCACCACAAGTGGCAGAACAGCCTCTCCCCGAGTTGAGTTCAGCAGAATTAGGGTCTCAACCTCTTTGTGCATCTGTCAGTAGAGGGCAATGTAGTTACAAATAACTGACCTGCTACAGGTCCACACCCAGCAGAAGGCATAGACCTTACCTAGTATTTTATATTGCCGTGTATGACCTAACAGTGTATCCTGCTGTTATGTGCCGTGTTTAACATACCAGCAACACTGTGTCATGCAGCTGATACTAGAATTAAGGTCTAGGGTATTTGTTTATGAAGGCAGGTTCCCTTGTGATCACTGCTATTTGTGGCAGGGGGAAAGGAGGGGACACAGCACTGGAATGGGTTTCCAGTGGGCGTTTGTTTACTGTACTTTAGATGCACTGGTTTATCAGCCCAGGGAATAAGTTATAGCTTCCCAGCCTGCCTGTCTGGTTACAAATTCCAGTCTGTTCCTCCAGGCTGAATACAGAGAGCAGCTGGCTGAAGCTAAATGAATAACACTGCCTCACAAAACAATAGTGCTGGGCTCAACATGTTGCACAGACATCTATTTTGAGTTTGGATATTTAAAGACTAAGGAGGCATGACAGGCACATTTATGGGGCAGCAGTTACCAGCAGCCTGCAGACTGTGCCTTGGATGTGAACAGATTAACACCTTCTTCCCTGCGTGTGTCAAATACTCCAGTAACGAGTTCACCTTTACAAAGAAGTGTCTCTGAAGAGCTGACAAGTCCTTCCACTTCTTGTACATTCAGCTTTTGTCTGTTGGGTAACCTTAAGAAGAAAGTTTCTGTGCTACAATCAATCTTATCTAGAATAAAGAGATGAAATGTGATGCTGTTATTTTATTCCATTCTGTACCTTTCATCAGTGGGAAACAGCAGAAAGATCTAACAAGTCTTTATAGCACATAATTTTCTAATTTCATTCTGGAATAGTGAAAGTACTGCTAAGAATATCCTTAGAACATCAAGTGCCTCAATACTCAAAAGCAATCATTGCTATTCGAAAGCTAATGGACAAGGAGATTATTTTCTGCTTTTCAAGACAATCAGAGCTAGAACATAAAGAGATAGATAGGTTGCTTCTGGAGGTACTTCAGCTCTTTCTGTTTCATTATCTCGCTACAGCTGTGAATGTCTGTATATACCTATATTCCAGAAGAAGACTGGATTCCTATTTTGGGCAGAACTTGCTAACCTCTATTCATTTCAGATCAAGCTGAATGTGTGCAGAAGAGTGATTTGTAGAGCTTTGTGGCCTGAGCCTGCAAGTATGCACTGATAAGCATAGCTCTCTGTCATGCCAGACTGGAACACTCTCATGCAGGGCAGTGCAAGGATGAGGCTTTAAAATGCATTTGTTTTACAACTCTGTGTCATAAAACCATACACAAGCAGTCGGGACCTCTGGATATCCTCTTGTCAACCTGCTGTTCAGAAAAGGGTCAACTACAGCAATTGTTCAGGGTTTTGACCATCTGGGTTTTGAACATCTACAAGGATGAAGACTCCACAACCTCCCTGGGAAAACGGTTGCAGTGTCAGAACCCTCTTCTGCCCCACTGATGAAAAATGTGTTCCCACTACCTAATTTCCCGTGTTCCAGCTGGTGGCTATTGCCTATTGCTGTGTACCACTGAAGGGTCTGACTCCATCTGCCCTTTTGGGGAGCTTGTCCTGAAACCTTGCCTTCTCCACGCTGAACAAGCCCGGCTCAGTCTCTCCCCATACATTGTCTGCTCCCACATCCTCACTGTCTCCATGGCCCGCTCTGGACTCAATCCTGTTTGTTGATGTACTGTAGAGTCCAAAAGTGGATGCAGTGCTTCAGATACACTCCTATATCCCTCGGCCTACTGTCTGTGTTTCATGCTCGCACAGCTCAGTGTGGAGCTGGCTGCCTTTGCTGCAGGGCACACTGCTGCCTCACGTCCCACATTTGGTCCACCAGGACTTCCAGATCCTTTTCTGCCAAACTGCTGTCTGTCTGCCTGACCCTCACCTGTCCTGCTGTAGGGGGTTTTCCGTTCTAGGTAAAGTTTCATGAGATTATTCTCAGTTTATTTATACAGGTTGTTAAGTTAGACCTGGTCTGCAGCAGCTCTGTCCTCCAGCATGTAAATGATCCCTCCCATTTCTGTACCCTGCAAACTGCAGCGGATAGAAATAGGAAGTAATTAGTGGGACAATGTGCATCCAAGCTTGAGATCTTCTCTGCACAAGAGAGTGTAGCAGCAGCCATGCACAGATCTCCTGCGAGTCAGCTGTGAGGACAGACACAGCACCTGGCAGTGCCAGGTCCACGGCTACAAGCTGTCCTGACACTTACAGATGGCCTTTCTAGGTGCTTGTCATGTTTCAGACAGACAGAAGTGTAGGACCACAGTGACTGAATGTCTGGGCAATGTGTCCCACTCTATCTGAAGGATTTTATTGTTGCAATAATGTAATATTAGGACAGTAAGCAGGAGACAAAATGTCATTATATTTGTTATCAATCCTTTTGCCATCAGACTACATTGCAAAATTTTTAATAACCATGGGCATGGGAAATAAGAATCCCTAATTGAGCTGACAGTTTTCCCTGATTTCAGCAGTTCCCTATACCACTTTTTATGTTGATTTAGTGTGTTTTTGCTGGGACCAACTCTGTCCTTCACTGACAAAGTTGCAGCTGGTCCAAATAAGATGGGTTAAAAGCTCTGTTCCTATCTCTGACAATGTTTTACTGCTCTGGAAACTTTGCCAGGGCCATGTCTCCAATTTGAATGCGATCTAATAAAAGTCACAGTATCTAGACGGTGAAGCAAGCTGCACATGGAGCACACCGAGCCCGAGATCTGCTCACCGGCTCCACGACTCAGCGGTGCCGCACAGTTCCTCGCCGCAGCCTCCTACCCGGATGGTTGGGAATGGCTCTTTGTGTTCGGTGGAATATACCAAACCTCTCCTTGCACAAGGGAGAGCCCTCAGGCAAGAACAAACCACTTGTCCTCAGCTCATGCAAATATTCAACACAAAAGGTTACTCTGTTTCCCAGAGATGTGATTACAAAGCCGAGGAGGCACACATGGGCTGCCCATCAGTAACCATTCCCTTAGTTAGACTACTTAAGTCTCCTCTCTAAACGCTGACTTTTGGCAGTGCCGGCCGCATAGGGCTCCCAGCTTCACCCTGCAGTGTGCACAGAACTCCCTGAATCCTCACTGACTCCTTCTGCAAGACCTGAGGAATCACTTGGCATTGCTTGCTTATAAATAGCACACACCTAATCCAAGCGCCAAATTCAATTAAATCTAAAATATTCTGACAGTCTACAACTGGTTTCCTGTTAATGGCAGCTAACAGCTACATCAGTAAATATTCTTTTTCTCTACCAAAGTTGTCCCCTCCAGGGCAAATTTTGCAGAACTCTTTGCTCCGAACAAGCATGACTGGGACTGGGGATGCGCTCTGTCTCTGCCTCATTCATGCCAAGTCTGCCACCCAAGGAGGCCACCCCTGAAGCCTGCTGACTTTTTGTTTCCCCCAAAGAGATATACTAAGTTTGGTATTTTTGCATCATGCACAAAATGCCAGCTTTTTAAAATTTTAAATATATATATATATGTATATATATATATATATAAAGATGAAAAAAGGCCCCTCTTGCATTTTCAGAAATGCTGGCAGTGTGTGTACTAGGCAATTCTGAAAACACAAATTGGTATTTATTCAAAACATCTAATAGTTCTTTAACTAAAATCTTTCATTTTCTCAGTGACACTCTGAAAACAGAGATTGGTGACATGACATTACAGTTTAAGGATTGCTGCATAATTGTTTCCATGTAATAATATGATAAAAGGTGATGCTTGTTTTAGCATCTAACTTTGGTCTAAAAGGCAACTTGTCCTCCAAGGAACTGCTGCAGGAGAAAACAGCTACTGCTATATATGTGGTTCAGTAGGTAGAGCCTTTGGCTGAGCAGTTTTGTTCAGCCCAGGCTGCCACAGCTTCCTTTGCCAAGTTGGATAGTCCAGAAATTTGCTGGACAATCAAAACTGCTAGTAAATGTAAACAGTGAACCACCTGGGCTGTACCCCAACAGGTTTCCTCAAAACAGGAAGAAAACTTTGAAACTTCTGGATAATTCATTTTTTTAATTAAAAAAAGTAATCACTTTTCATTCTTATTTAACCTGGAATTCTGCTAATAATAATGGTAAGGGCAGGTAAGTCAGGAAAAACAAACAAACAAACAAACAAACAAACAAACACAACAAAAACAAACAAAAAACCCCACCACCTTTATCTCTGGCCTGAGGAAATATTTGGGGGTTCACTCTTTTATAACAGTTTCGGCTGACAGATAAAAAACCCCCATTATTCACATTGCTCTCTTCAGGATCTCTCAGCCTACATGTCCCATATGGCAAGGTTTAGGCTTTGAGATGCAATAAATATCAAATATTTGATGCAATTTTTAGGTGGGGGGAGGAAAGAAAGACTAAGCAAGTGTTTATAATTCAGGTTCTGGTTAACTCATGTTAAAAAAAATACTTTGAAAACCACTGTGGAGGCAGAACTTAATGTGTCTAACTGAGAACTATATTTCCTAGCAAGCTGGAACTGAGTAAGTGGCACTAAAAACAGCCTTCACAAGCTCTATAAAGCCCTTGTACGTAAGCCCTTGTAAGTTCCTTTCTGCTGGTGGTTATGTGCCTTTTTCTCAGTAGTGTGGAAGCTGTGCCAAAAACTGTATCGCTGTAAACAGGACTTGACTTCATCACTTTGGAAATGATAAAATAGCAGTAACACTCGGAAATGACAGGCGGAGTTATGAATAACAGGGATAAAATATTAATCACTTGCAAATTGCCTATTATTTCCTGGGCATTGTGTAAAAATAGAGAAGCTGCCTGTTCCGACAAGTGCGTGAACCTTGTTTATTTTAGCCAGTAGCGTGCAGCCAGACTGCTGTGGCTGAAGGGTGAACCACTGCTTTCATCTGCACTTCTCACCAGCAGACCTACACATTAAAAGCTGCTGCCTAAACAGCAGAGCCACCCAGTAGGAGGGATGAAAGGGAAACCAGGATTTTGAAAACGGTCTTTCTATTCCTTGCTTTACCTCAGAGACTGTGGGCAAGCTGAAGGCTCATGTTCCCCATCTTCTAAAGACTGGTGACAGCACTTTGCTACCCTGCAAGGATGATGAAGATACATACATTTAATACTCTGAGACTCTCTGGCACTAAAAAGAGAGAAGCGTCCTAAACGGATACAGAGTAGACAGGCTGCCCTGGAAAGGAATGAGTGAGGAATGTGGCTCAGTATTTGCAAATTAGAGTTGACACTTTTTTAGGACTTAGTATTTTCTGGCAATGATAAAGCTCTCAAAGGAACAGACCTACAGTCTCTTGCAAATCACGCATTGAAGCAGATGTCATATTTCTGATACTTTGGTCCATTACATTTATTTTTGGGACTCTAAAAATTCCTAAATCCTCCAGATCTAGACTGAACATCCTATCTGTGTTGTAGCATAAATATGCATAGCTGAAAACCCTGGTTTGACTGTCAATACTAAGTAGAGAACCCTAATGTGCTTAAATTTAAGCTCACTTAATTTGCAGAAAGCTATTCAGGTGGTGTCATTCAAACTGGGAATTTGAAGAATATTTAAGTTGTTGATTAAGTACTTAACATTAGAGGTTAATGCAAAATTGTCTGTCCTACTTTTCTTGTGGTTATATGGTGACCTGTATAAATATTGGAGTTCTGTCTCATTCCTTCCACCACAATCAGATTCATGCCACCACAAATTAGCCAGGACTAGGGGTGGTATAAATGTGCATACCCATGTCAGACTGCCCACTATCAGCTCTCTTGTGCTGCTCATTTATTCTCACTGATGAGATTCAGATATTCACTGGTTGTGCATGTGAGACCCAAATAAGGCAGGAGGAAGAAGTAGAAAGTCCCCAGAGCTGTTCCTCTTTCCATACTTATAGTGAAGTCTTATTGCATGGGAAAGGAAAAAGTCAGTGCCAGTGAAGGTATGAATGGGAACAGGAACACTTTTCCAAAGCCTTGGAAGATGGTTTTATTACACCTCCAAAGTGCTATGAGTCAAGGTGAAACTGGCAACACTAGATTCCTCCCTGCCCAAAACCGCTTCCATCTGAGAAAATCCTGACCCTGTCATCATTTTGCATATGAAAGCGGGAAGGTGAAACCCTCTCCCCTCTAGAGACTGGGGATTTGTGTGCAGGACAGTGGGTCAACATCACAGAGCAGAACAGAGCATTTGTGCCGCCAGCACCAGAGGTTTCATGGTGAGGCTTTGATTTCTTTTTTCTTGAAGTCATACACTCTGCAACAAGGGTTTACAGGATGTTTTCAGCATAAAACCCCTTAAAATATATACAAAACTCCCCACTAACTTTCTAACTCTTCTTCTCATAGAGAAATGACAGAAAAGATGATCAAATGCCATCTAAGAGACTTCAAATTCAAAAGTCTTCCATCCTTGTTTTGGTCTATTGTAAAATCTTGTAATTCTAAGCAGACGGACAGGCTGAATGTCGAGGCTGCCAGCACTGCTTTGTTGAGCACCACATAGGCCAGGGCAATTGTGTACTTCTGGAATTCCCCCAGCCACTGTGTTAGCAGAGCTGTGCTACAAAACTCCTGTGCAGGTGTGATTCTTGTGAACTTCATGTAGGGAGGGAGAACTCGGATGCCCTCTGTTCTCACAGGTCTCACTTGATGTGTTTAAGGCCAGAAAAGTTCACGTTTGCCAACTCCTGATGATGTTTCAAGAGATGAAAAAGATGCAGTGTGGTGATTGAAACTCATCAACTGGTTGGAGCAGAGGTTACCCATCCAGTGACAATGTCGTCCACCTCCTCGTATGGTCACAGAACACATCTCATCTTCTTCAACTACTGACATGCCATTCCCATAGCTACTGCAATTACTTGCTTTTATATGTGACACCAGGGAAGAATGTAATTGATTTCTTCCTGGTTTTAATGGAGTTTAGCAGCTAAAAGAGAGGTAGAACAAATTCTGCATCATCAGCCAGTTCCCACAGATAAACACCAAATGGTCCTCAAACCATAACTGGGAAAGCAGCTGATAAAGATGACATGTACAGCCATATACATGGACTCGACATGATGGAGGAGTTCCTGGAAGTATTTTGGGACTAGAACTTTTGGAGTTAGCTGCACAGACCCTGTGTTTTTACTGAGTTACTTTCTCTGCAGTTAAGGAAATCAGATTAGCACCTGCCTATTTGACTCCTGGACTGTTAGGATGCAGTGAGTGTTAAAATAATATATTATTTAAACATGATACACATGCTTATAATTGGCCTAAAAATGCAGGTCTAACAACAATAATGCACAGAGTATGTGCCTTTGTGATGGTTGAGTCCTAAATTTACATGGGAATTGAACCAAATGTTGTTCACTACAGTGTTAACACAAAAAAGCTCATGGCTTATCTCTAAGTGTTTTATTCTAGTATGTGTTCACTTCCCTGGGAGTTAGTTTTTTAACTGTATTCCCAGGGTAGTCAGGATGTTGGTAAATATTCATTGGCAAAAACATCCCCACATGACTGGAATTCACTCCCAGCAGGCATTAAATTGGAACAGAGGAACAAAGGATATGCCAGACTTGATCAGACCACTGGTCTGTCAAGCCTGGTACCCTGCCTCTGGCAGTGGCCCACTCTTTATGCTCTAGACAAAAGCAAAAAAAAAAAAAGCACCTGTCTGAAAATGCATCCCAGATACTTAACTCAGACTTACTACCTCATGTTAAAGTAGCAAGGATTAGAGTGACAGAGAATAAAATAACTTAATATGGTATTGCAGGGAATTATTGTAGTCACTTTATTTTTGCTGCACTTTATTGATCATTTCATTAGAGGAGACCTTACTTTAATATTTATGCAGTTCTGGCTTTCCCTGACACTTTTGAAAATGAGCTGAGGCTTCTCAAGGTAGTATTGGTGGGTGTTTCAGAAATCAATCAGATTTCACTGTGGCAGTTTGATACACAAAAAACTGCCTTTCACTTACAGCTCAACAGCCCCTGAAGTTATCTTGGGTGGCCTTGGCAGAAATTGTTTGATTCCAACAACTAGGTTATGCTTTTATCATTGTAGTTTGTCCCATACTAAGACTTCATCAGGCCACCCTGCCCAGGACCCACTATGGTGGCCCATGCACAAACCTATCTCAGTTCTGACACCTCTTGCCCTCAAAGACTTTACTGTCCAGAAGAGAATTTGTGGCAAGAGAATGAAACAGGTAAGCCAGCAGGGAAGGTGAAGGGTGGACTGGTGCATTCATCAGAATAAACTTAACAGGTTTCTCCCATACTGGTACAGTGACAGACCTGATCTGCACCTTAAGTATGTGGTTTTATTGGCAGTGTCAGGAGAAAAACTGAGGTTTTAATGACATGGAAGCCGAGTGATGATCTCAGGTATATTGCCTTCTGGAGAAGGTCTGAGGCATACTGATGATGAAGGTGCTCATTGCGTAGGCTTGGGTGGCAAATAATAGAGGCTCTTAGCAAACCTTAGAGACCCACAACTCTGTGTCCTTTATGGGGAATACACAAATAACACAAGTATGCCATATCTTTGCATGCATGTGTGCAGGTCAAACCTCTTCAGATCTGTGAGCATGCAGAGCATCTCTGTTTCCAGGTGAGCAAAAATAGCACTGAGACATACTTCCTTCACATTTTGAATCCCCCTGCCTCAGGCCAGTCTCAAGCACTCTGGCTGAGAAATCTTTGATCCCCACTGCGCTATATTACACAACGGATATGTGTCATGAAGCCTTTGCTTTTGTCCCTAATAAATTGCAACCATGTATGTGGTGTGCTCAGTGAAACTAATGTGCGTGAAAAGCGATGCTCACAGAAGACGGGTGTGGTGAACGCCACTGGCGATGAGTGACTGACTGCCGAGGAAGGAAGGCATGGTAAAAGGACCAGTGCTTTGACCTTAAAAGCTGCTCTGAGCACGTCCAGTCTGTATGGAAAACTCAGTCAAGAAGGGACATCTGTGTTTTCGGTCTGTTAACTTGTATTTGACAGCTTGGGTTTTGGCAGCCTGAAAAGATTAAAAAAAAAAAAAAAAAAAAGCAGCCCAGCCAAGGCTACCCTTGCACTAAAGCAGATAGCTGCGAGGGGATTAGAGGTGGGAGGGAGGCTGAGACGCCAGACACAGCGGTAGTGGTGGAACCAAAGCTCTGCAAACAGCCACGCTGCTCATTTTTCCTCAGCTGGTAGCTTTTTGAGGATTTGTGCTGCCTGCCCTTGGGTGAGGGTTTGCGAAGTGCCTATGTGGAAAACATTTCCGTCTGCATTTCTGCACACAGCTGCCAGAGAAGAGGAGCACAGCCCGGGAGTCCAGCAGTGCTCTGTACACCCTCTGGCATGCCCTGGGCTGAGCGGCTTCACCGCCAGATCCAAGCTCCTCCCAGAGCTTCTAGAGCTGGCAGAGCTCTCGCCCTGCCTCTAGGGAGCGCTCGCCCACTGAAGATAATTCCAAAGGAGAGCTCACATACCTGACCGGCATGGGGTATAAAACTGTCTGAGAAGAAAAACGTTGAGCCTCCAGTGGGTAACAAATGTTTGAGTCTGTACCTGTGGTCTTATTTGCCGGTAAAGTTTTTTTATTTCATTGCCCTAAGAAGGCAATCAAGATTTTTGCCTGATTGAACCTGTAACAGGACAGCAGATTCAGAGAAAGGCATTTGTCAACTTTTGCTGCTAGGAAGCCAAATGCCGAGAGAGAGAGATGCATGCAATACTCACGTCAAGACATTTATTAACCCTTGCCACTCTTAGCACTGTGTCAGACCAAAACACTCTGTATCACACTGAAGTATCTAATGGTGATGATAGAGTAATGTCAAAAGATTTTGCAGGCATTCTCCTCCCTCCATCAGCAAGAACCAAGAAGCTGAGACCACTGTGTTGATTTTGGAAAGGCATATGTCCTGGCAAAGAGGTACTTCTGTGCAATGAGATAGGAGCTCGGAGTACTGCTGAATGTCACTCTGAAAAATGTTGATTTGCTGAAGGGGGCAACTGTTTCAAAACTGAGCAATGTTGTCTTCTGCTGGTGCGATGAAGGCAGGAGCCAGAAGGAAGTCAGGGATCTGCAGGCTGCACTGCTCCAGAAACTTACCCTCTAGCTGAGCAGCAGCACTAGCTGAACCTTCCAGACCTCTGAGAGCCTGTGACCATTCTAACCCAGGGTCATTTTGCAATAACACCTGACAGAGAGGGCATTTCTTGCAAGGTAACGTGATTGCAGATGTTTTGTGACTGTAAAATAATGCAGTCAGTAAAGAGCAACAGGAAATGCCAACATAGTTGGTCACTCCAATTAAACCATTTGTTGAAATTTGTGTCTGGTAAGAGGGTAGGGTTACATTCCCAACATCTGTAATTCTTATAATGAACTATGGAATAGAAAAGCACCAGTCCTAGTCTCCGGCAAAGACCGTGAACATTTGGAACTATTTTTGATTATTCCCCTAGAACAGCATGCACAGCCCTTATGGAGTGCCCAAGCTGCCATGTGGCTTGTTCAGGGGAGTCGTGAGTGTCTGAGCAGACATATGGTGAGGCGAGGAACCAGCCGGTGCGGGTTGATGCAGACACTGCCAACTCACTTTCTGCCGCTGCTGGGCAATTAGGCACATCAGGAACTCAGCGATTTTTTTTTCTCTCTCTACATGTTTGTAAGTGAAAAGACATAAAGTGTCTGCAGGGCTCACACATACTTCCCCTGCCATTGTCTTCATCTGAGTCTCCCCCAGCAGTCACCAAAAAGTAAGACAAAAATAGCACTGTTTGAGCTGAATGTATCTCTGTGCAGAGGGATCATGTAATGCCCTCCACAGCATTCAAGCCTTGCCTTGGGACTGCATATGGCTCCTGGGTGAAGCAGCTGCACAAAGGGGGCTGTTGTACTGAACAAGTTCCTTTGGCACAATAAAAGTCTCTGCCATAAGAATAAAGCTGCTTTGTGCCAGGAGCGGAGCATTTCCAGTGTGTGGCAGTGGAAGGAACACCCCTAGAGACTGGGCAGCATCAGGCATCCTTTCCCAGCATGAGGCATCTTTCTCTGATGTTGCAAAGCACACAGCAGCATTTATTGCAAAGAGACAGGCTACCAAAAGGGGCTTTCTCCTGCACCTGCCTCTGCCCCCCAGGCCACAGGCCAGCCAAGCAAGGCCCTTGGTAGTCACACTGCTGCGTCAGGGAGCTCGGGAGTGCAGAGCCGAGGATTCGCTGCTGTGGGGTTGTCTCTGAAAGGATTAGCTGCTGCTGTGGTGCATCCAGGACATCCTGGGACCTCTGGCAAGAATGCCAGTTATGTGCAGGACACCAGCAGTTGGTGGTCCCTTCTCCTGAGCCCTGCAGGGCCCGAGTTTCAGTTCACATGCAGGCTGGAGAGCTGGAAAGTCCCAAACAAGAGCTCACACCCCAGGCAGAGGTTTCTTTTCTTAAATGTTCTCCTGATGTTTGTCCAGACCCAGATCATGAGCTGAGGGAGCCCCTGCTGCTACTCTTTCCAAATGAAAAACACTCTGTACAGGCAGGAGCACTTGTGAGGCCGGTGCTTGAAACCACAACTGAAAACAGACCATGTCAACAGAATATCAAACCAGACATCAACTACCTCTGAAACCACATGCAAGGTCTGACTTCAGCTGAGTCTGCCAAATGTGCATGGCAAAATGGCTGGCATGACCAACCACATTTCCTGTTGTCCCCAGGCCTGAGGTGGTGCAGTGCCATGTAGCAGAACCTTCATCCCAACAGCACTGTGCAGGGATTGGAGCAGCCTCCACCACTTTGGTACGGGTGCTCTCATTGCTGCAGTGCTCCCCAGCTCCCATTACTGCCAGTGCTTCCCAGCCCCATGGCTGCTCTCCAGCACCACATGGGTTGTCCAAGTGCCAAATGTTGAGCAAGACCTGATTCCATCTGCTGTCACCAGTACAGGGCACTTTGCTAGTGTGCAGGGTGGTCACAAACAAGCATGGTCTGCTGAGCAGGAAGAGCTGATGGGTGGCTAATGGCAGCAGGCTCTGTGGGCACATTGGCATCTCATTGAGCAGCCCAGAGAATGTTTTTTTCTGGCTCTAGTTACAGCAGGAGGTTAGAAGGTTTCACAGAGGCTCAGGTGATGCAGGCAGAGTCTGTAGGTAAAAGGAAATACCTCTGGATCTCAGACTTCTCCTTGGTTTGGGGAAGGGATGTTAGTGGTGGGAAAGCTGGGCTGAAGAGAGCTCATGACCTGCTGCAATTGCTCCCATTGACACTGCATGAGACTGTGCAGTCTCCTCTCCTTGGCTGAAGCAAATGCTGCCAGCAACCAGGTTCCTGTGATGGCAACTGCCAGGGCTTTGTCTGTGAGCAGTGGCTGCTCTGCACCACTGGAATGCCTGGGCAATTTCTGCCTTAAAACCCACCCTGTCTGCGGAGCAATCAAATGTCAGGATGAGAGGGACCAATTAGAGGGACCTTTGGAGACTGGGAGAGACTGCAATGCTATTCAATCCCTGTCACTTCAAAAAGGTTTTATTTTCTGTATGTTTAATATGCAAATATTTAATGGGGTGTATTAGAGCATTACAGCCATAACTTGAGACCTTCCAGTCAAGAGTAAACAGGTGCTGAGTCTTTCTTTTCAAGGCCCAGCACAGCTGCAAGCCTGCCCTCCTGGGTACGTGATTATGGGATGCTGCTGGGACTTTTTCCACATCCCTCCCCCACAATGCTTCGTGGGCTCCTGCAAAGACCCAATTTTTTGTCTTTCTGCAAGAGACTGTCCTCGCTGTTCAAAAGGAGCAGGAAAAAAGAATTGTGATTTATTAGCTCTGGCATAGAGGGCAAGGTTTTGACCTCAGGTGTGAATCTGAGAAAAGTACTGTTTTCTTGACAGCCAGCCCTCTTGGAGTGAATTAAAACTGCTATTGTGAGGAAATGGATTAAAGCCATTTAGACTTTTATAACAATAAAAGGTGGTTACTTTATAGAGCACCTAGAATGTAGACTCACCCCAAGGTGCTTTATAATCATTGGTATGAAGGGAGAGAATTTGCCTGCAGAGATGAATCAATGGGTATATTTTATGAAACATTAATGACTGCTTTTGTAGATGTAAATTCGGGGATATGTGCCTGCATCTCTCTGTGCTGTCCTGCAGCTGCAACTTAAACTCTTTTGCTGTTAGTGAAGATCATAATCCAGCAGCACAGTTTTGCTGGAGGAGCTTTACATCATCTTCTAATGTAAACAATATTGTAAGAGAGCCCGACAGCCCCACAGGATTTTCATTGAGCTATGATTGATGTGGAAAGGGATGGAGCTGCAGTGATTCTGCATCAGTCACAGCTCTCGCTTGGCTCTAAAACTGACCCTGTTAGCACAGTCTGACTTGGATCATTTGTCTCAGAAGTACCAAGGGATTTTAAAACAGCTGTGGATTCAACCATTTCAAATGGGAACATATTTTTGGTTTGTGGTAAGAACAACATAAACCGTATGTGTTTCAGAACTCAGGCCTCAGCATTCCTGGCTTGTTTTGTCAGCGTGTCTTTGCTCTCCTCGGCAGCATTCACACATACGGCTCCAAGGAGGCTTTTTTTTCATTCTGTTTTGTTTTTCTACTTCAGGTCTTCCTCCTTTATTTTTTCCTCCCGTACCCAAAGAAAGACAGAAAGAAAGAAAATGCATCACCTTGGCTTTTTGCAGCCAGGCAAGGTTTAAACTGTGGCAATGCTTAAGCAAAGGGAGCATTTGTTTTTCATCCTTTGATGTATCCCTCATCTCATGTGTTTTCTCCTCAATGCTGTTGACTATACAAGTGCCCACTGGTAAAAGCAAGTGCCAGACATAGTGGCCTAGCCAGTCCTCTTTCTGTGTCCAGATGGGTAACCAATTTAATTCATGCAAAATTACTCAGATTTTCTGCTCCTCTCCCCAGTCCTTTCCATCACTCCTCCCCTTCTCCTTCGGCAGGTTCCTTCCCCAGTGACATCTGTTCCAAGGAATGATGAACTGATCTCTGGAGCAATTATCACAGTTTGTATTTTCTGAACCAACTTACAGCTTGTGTATTAAAAACACCAGCACTAAAAATCAACAGGGTGTAAAAGGTAGCAGTGTCTCCCACCTCAAAGCTAATGATGTTTTGCCATGTGAACAAGAGCAGTGGATCTTAATTTGCTGGCTCCTTTCTCATTTGTAGACTTATAATGAAGCCCGCCAGGTTCCCATGATGTGATATTATATTATCACAATGCTCATGTTAAAGGCCTTATATTTCACCCCAAGCACCTGTGGCTGCACAGCAAGGAGGAAAGGTCTAATGTGCCAACTTGGATTCAGATTTTGAAGCAGGGAAAGCCGGATTTTGGAAATGCTCCTTTGCCTTCCTTGGGGCCAAGCGCAGCAGGGGTTGGGGAGCTGCTGAGCTGCTCAGGGTGCCTGCTGTCCGAGGTAGGCTCTGTGCTGCAGCCAACAGCTGGGGATTAATATCACAGACAGAGTAAGAGCTGAGTTATTTCCGCAATCCGTTCACATAATGGATGTGAATGTCAAGATGTCGCCATCTGAAGTATGAACACCTTGGAACAAAACAAAAAATTACTGGCAGTGTCAGCTTTCAGGAATGCTTTTCAGAGGTGGTGGAAAGCTGCACACGCAGCACCGACTTTCTTCAGCATCTTCCTTTCTGAATAAAGGGTGACCTCAAGCCCTCTCCCCTTCCTCCGCAGGCAGTCACGCACAGGTTTCTTATAAAGTAAACCCTGTGCACACTTTCTGCAACGTGAGCAGCTATTTGGCAGGCAGTTTCTCAGGCAGGCACCCTGCTCGGAGTGGTTTTGTGGCTCTGGTATGTGTTCAGACTCTGCCAAAAGGCTGTGAGCAGCCCTGAGCATCTACAAACCCTAAGGTTTTTATCCCCCACTTTGCTGCAGACTGCCTGGAGCTCGTGTAGAACATGTGACATGGGCTGATTTGGCAGTGCCCCATATACAAAGACACTCTGAATCTGGAGCTCCAGGACCAAACTCAAGCTGGAGTAAAGTTTAGTGCTAACTAGGAGATGGCTGTAATCACACTGACTTGAAGCACTCTGTGCTCATGAGCTTCCTGGCTGGAAGTTTAAGTACTGTCCACATCATCACCATCACTGCAGTTGGTTGGAATAATCTTACTCTGACTGTGAGCTCTGATCATACTGGAGAGCTGTCTACTTTGCAGCTGTTAAAATACATCTTTCTTGTTCTGAGGACACAGGTAGAGAAAGCTGCTTTGCTCACATCTTGACTTTGGATGCTTAGCAAGCCTCAGCCCTCAAGATTGTAGTACTGCTATATAACATTAGTAGGAAATTTTGCCTCGTACTTTCCATAGAAGAACACTACTGACTTTTCTGTGGGTCAGAGTGTGGGAGAATGCTGCTTCCCATTTGGAAGGATCCTGGCCCAAGCCCTGTAAGAGTTTTGTAATAGGGCCATGGAGGACAGAAAGGGAGTTTTCCTGGGAACTCCTATATTTGGTGCCTAAACTGAACGGTTACTGATGTCTTGGAAATGAAATAGCCTGTCTGTTACACCAAAAGAGCTGTGAAAATCATAATTTTCTTTCAAATAGTCACTGCTGCCCAAAGTGCTGGCCAAGAATTTTGTCAAAGGTTGAGTATCACTCCTTCCCTGTCCCAAGTCAGCTGCAAGGAGATCATTGGTACTGAAAATATTAGATGCAAAGTAAGTATTAAATCCTTGGATCAGCCCTCGTCCATGGCCTCTCAGGATCCTTCAAGGGCTGAACAGTATTTCCTGTTTCCCAGCCCATGTCAACAACTTTCCCAAGATGCAATGAAGTTTCATTTCTAGGAGAACTGGAGTGCCCTGGCATTCAGAGCTGATTGCCTGATTTGAATTTAGATTATTCCATCAAGGTAATAACAAGATCTGGGATCACAATCTGCTGGAATAATTTAGAAAGCCATGCGAGGTCACTATTGCTTCTTACAAATATGGCTTGGACATAATTTACCTGGCAGTAACTTGACCTGGAAGAAAGAGGTTTATCTTCTTGGCATGCTGTGTCTGAGTAGCTTGACAATCTCTACATAAATTTGAGATCTTTCATTCTCCAGCTGGTTGTTATTACTTATAATCTCTTAATGCAAAAAGTATTCCTTCCAGAGGCCCCTTTCTTTGCCTTTGTTACCTTTGATTTAAAAAGAAAAAAAAGAAAGATATATTTCATACTCTTTTGCCTTTGGATCTCAGGCCCATGTCCTTGCAGTCATCGTAATTTGGTCATTGCAATAAAAACCTCTGTTATGCTTTTTGGTTTAGGTGCCTCTTCACTTCTAAATATTGCACTGTACTATAACATGCAATTTTCAGGAAACATTAATTAAAATACCTATCTTGAAAACTTTTCCTTGTGGACATATACTGTAACATTGCTAAGAACCCCTTTTATGGGGAGATTACAAGCAGAACAAGGGATTGCAGTCAAAATCTGAAAAAATTGTTGCAGGAATTCCTGAGGGAGGCCTCATCCTGACCTCTCCCAGGATAGTTACGGTGCACTTCTTACACATCCCACTCCATTCCTCTCTGGGTGTTTGAGGCTGGCTGTGAGTCACTGTCTGCCCTCACTGTGCCCTTCTGCCTGTCTTGGGACACCCTTCCTGTCCCTTGTTCCCTTTCTTGGTGCCAGCAGGGACTAAGTGGCTCCTCATCACTCCCTCAGCTGCCTGCCAGCTGCTTCCTTCTGGTGCCTGCAGTGCTGCCTCTTCTACCTCACCTACTGCTGCTGTTAGCTGACACTTTGGGGGATTTCTGCTGCCCTTTGAACCTCTCTGGCTGTTGGAGCATGAAACACCTCCTCAGCATTTCCATGTTCTAGAAAGGGTGGTTTCACTTCCCTTTTGGGTTTTTGAGTTTTCTTAACCCCAGGAGGGCAGGCCACTGGAGCATCTGCTTGCTGCTCCTTTACCAGAAAGAGCCAGCGCAGGAGAGCTGCCCCATCCTCATGACCAAACACTGTGGGAAGCCCTGCACCATCTTCACCATCGTATGGGGAATGAGGAAGAGACAAACCCAGCTGGAAGGGAGTTGTGCCTCTGGTGTCTGCCCATCAGCAGTAAGACTCACTGTGAACTGACTGATGTGTCTCGTCTTGGTCACTGATGGTCACTGATGGCTGCCCCCATCTCTGTACCAGAGATTCCCTGTGGGAATCCTGGAGGTATGCAGGGCACATGCAGGGTGAGTCCCAAGGGACTGAGATGCTGGGGAGCATGGTGAGGTCAGCCTGCCATGGTGCTGCACAAGACCCAGCTCCTGAGAGCTGGAAGGTGGCAGACCCTTGGTGTCTGGCCTCAGCTTCACTGTCAGAATACAGTCAGTGCCTTGACCTGTCTGGCACCATCACCAGGCTTAGAGGATGCTGACCAAAATGCAGTCATCCTAGAAGGAAAGAAGCAGTTCTCTGGAAACAGTGCTGAAGAACATAGTTGCCTTCAATAAAATATACTGCAAACATTCCGTTTGATACAAAAACTATAGTTGTTTTCTGGGCTTTTGCTGTTTCTCTCAGCAATCTCTTCACTTTTCAGCTCTGAATATCTGGACCCCAATCATTACCAGTGTCTCCTTCCATTATAATTGAGCATCAATTCAGCAATGTGACAAACAACAGCAAACTCAGAGATGTCAGTTTTACCATGACTAAACCCTCACCCACACTTTTAAATTGGGACAGCTGAGAAAGAGCTTTTATGTAAGATGAAGCAGAGCATTAGAGCCATTCCTCCCCATCAGGTGTTGGGGTTTTTTTTCTTGTTTCTTTCTCTTTGCCTCAAGATGTTGCAATTTTAGCTTGTATTTGCTTTTTTTCCAGCTCATGACTCTACTTCTGACTGGAAGGCACAGCCTCCGAGCAGGGCTCTGCTGATGTCTGTAACATTAGTGCAAGGCTGTCAGCAAGCAGAAGGCATGTGGTCAGGAGAGGCTAAACTGGGACGCTGTGATTCAGATAACTGGCTTCCCTATTTCTGGCTCTGCTTTGAGGTCCAGGTTCTGCTGCACCTTATCTTGGAGGTGGGGCTGCAGTACCAGCACGGCCCACCACAGCCAGCAGTCAGTGCCCTGGACAACATGGCACAAACAAAGGCATGAAGAAGAGCATTGGCTATGAAAGAAGAACCAGCAAGGGGACTGGGCTAGAAACACTCCAAGGAACACCAGTCCTATTGCAGAAGCTGAAGCATTTCCTGCTTCTCCAGCAAGAGGAATTGCTTGGCTCTGCACGAGGGAGCTGCTCCATCCCCTCTGGCTTCTCTCCCACTAATTCTGCCTTTGCAGTGTGTTTCTCAGTAACTCTCCCAATACCCCATCATCCC
Organism: Platyrinchus mystaceus; assembly: GCA_035041135.1. Lineage (NCBI taxonomy): Eukaryota > Metazoa > Chordata > Aves > Passeriformes > Tyrannidae > Platyrinchus > Platyrinchus mystaceus. Next base: position 14,217,661 of record JAWWLV010000088.1, read on the forward strand.
TAGCTCTTCCTCCCATCGTTCAATAAAGTGACTGTGATGGATGGAAGGTGGAGGGATGCTCCCAGGGATTTTATCCAGCAGCCATCAAACTATGCAGAGCTGTACAACTTCAGTAAAGTTTTAATTTGTCCCTGGAAATTGCAGGTTATTTTTTATTGGAAAAGAGTTATAATTGAAAATTCAAGGCTATGTCTCCTGTTGGGTTACTACTTATGATGAGTGTAAACACTTAAAGGGAATTTTACTTTTAAATTATGGGGCAATGTCATAGAAAAGAGGCATAATTCCAGTGCCTTGTACACAGGCATCTGAGAGCGGTGCTCTTCCTACACAATCTGCCAGAGGCCAGAGTATAAAGTGCATAAATCTACAAGAAGCAGAAAGCAGAAATGAAACTCAGAAATTTTGCTCACCAACCTGCACTGCACAAACTGCTAAGGAAAAAGGTTGCTCTACACAAAATATCTATTTATGTACCATCTGCTATTGCAACTATTACCAGGACACCTATTTAAGGTTGATCTGACACTGCAGATATTATGGCTGATGACAAAATTGAGTGGGATTAAAGCCACTCTCCTTTGGTGTTCAGTAAGTGGCCCTGGAAGAAGCAGATGCTGCTCCAATCCCAGACGTACTTTGTAAAAGCATTAATAGGGCAACAAACAGTGACAGTCCTGTGCCACAATGCTGGCTGCAGGCAACATTTCCCTGCCCCAGCCAGTGAGCCCATAGCACAAGCAGACCATCAGGGCACCACTCTGCCTGAACTGCACTCCTTCTTTGTTTCAAACCCTTAGCTTAAAGCCCTTGATCAAAAGCATCCACAGCCCTGTCCCGCTTTCCAGTCCCCTCTTGCTGCTGACCTCTGCCTGCTCCTGGCACAGAATTAGTTTCTTTTTTTCCTCAGCTTTATTTCACAATGTCTGTATTTTCTTTCCTATCTCCTGTAAATCTCTTGCTGTCCATGTCCTGAGAGATGTGTTTTCCCCACAACCTCTCTCCCCTTTTCCTCCATCTCCTCTCCAAATTTCTGTGCCCCTGGGGAAATGGCACTTCCTGAATATGGGCTGCTTTGTTCCCTCTCCATCAGCTCTGCCCAGTTTCTTCTGGGTTTTCTCTCTTGTGTTGTCCCATGACCTCTTACACTGAAGTTCAGTTCCACTACTGGCTCCCTGTATCTGTATTTGCCTCAGGGAAACCTTCTGCTGCCTGGAGGCAGCATTAGACTCAAGAGAACTCAAATGAAGTGGAGATTTGGGGATTCCTCCTCTATCAGCATATGGAAAGAACCTTCTTAGCTACAACCATGGACAATTGCCCAAGCAGAAATGGCTTTCTCTCCTGGCTGCCTCTCTCTCCCACCCTCTCCAGCTGTGCTCTTTGACCCTGATTTCTCATATTTTTCACCACCATGCTGCCACCCAGCATCCATTCCCCACTGACATCCTCTGTGGACTGTATATGATTTGACAGTGATGGTATCAGCTGCACCCTCACCTCTCTCTGACAGTCATGCTGTGCTCTGACTGTCCTCTGCACCTGCCCAGCAGCACCGCACACGCACGTTTACATCCTGCTGTTGCTCTTTAACTCAGACCAGCCACCCACCATGGTGGCAGGATACTGCCAAGAAACTGAGGGGAGAAGCTTATCCTCAAACCCCACCTGTTCTTCCTTTTGCCAGGTTTTCCTTTCCTTTTCCCCCACTGTCCCTCCCTCCATCATAGACTTTGTGTGTTAATATGCCCTGCTTTGACTTTTGAGTTCACCCTGAGAGGTAGTAGCTCAGTTTTCTTCTTGATCCAAAGTGATTTTATTTTCTCAGGAATTTTTGTCACTTTTTCATAACCTTTTCTGCTCTCTCCAGCTTGTGCTTTTCTGTCTGTCCCTGCCTCTCAAAGGACTCCTCCCATTTTTTCCCCCTCCCTCTTACATCTTATGCTCAAAGGCATATTAGATTAGATGAACTGGGGAAGCTTGTGCCTTTTAAGTTCCAACAATGCTCTGGTCTTGGCAGATTTCAGTGATGTTGTAACAGATGAATATATTGCCTGGGAAACTGAAGCACCCCACCTGCGTCCTGCCCTGCCCTCAGCAATGACACACACTTGGACTCGGCTGGGTTTGATGAAATTATTCTTCCAATATGTCTCTCTGGGCTTATTATTTATCCCACCTAAGATTCACTCTTACCTTTTTATTTCTGACACTGATCACATCTCTCCTGCTATGCCATCTCCCCTAACCCCACAACAGCAGATCATTTCAGTTCGTTTCTTAGCAAAAAATACGTCTTCATAAGTCTGTATCGTGTTTCTCTTTCCAGTCAAAAGAAAAAAAAGGTGACATGAAATCAAATTACTTTGAGTGTTTTCCTCTGCATATTTGTAATCTCATCTGGAAGAGCACTTAGAAAAAGTTACAGAGGATCGTGTTATGACTAATACAGTGCTGTCATGCAATTAGCACCATACTTATTCAACAATCCAGTCTTAGGAAAAAAGTTGCCATATCAAAAAAATTCATCGAACCTCCATAGCACTAGCCATCCTGACATCAAGACATGTCAATGCATCTTTTCCCTTCAGTCACTTGGTGCTATATAACCTCAATTATATGCAGCACATCTGCTTGTGTGAGACTATTTCTTCAGAAGTAATGGTTTGCCACACCATTTGTGAGTAACAACCCAGCCCAGGAGCTATTCTGCAGCAATATTTGTTGGATGTTTCAGAGGAACATCTAAGCTTCACTTGCATGAAATAAGGCAAACTGTTTCCTGCCTCACAATGAGGTTATATGCTTAGGGACAAGGCTCGCCTCTCATGTAATGTTACAGTCCCTGGCATAAATACAGGTACAAATCTCATTGTTACCAGTACATAGACTTTATGTTTTTGGTTTGACTGTTCAAAAAAAAGCCACTGAAACCTAATCTGAGTGGAAAGCTTTCCTTTGTCCCTGTGGTTTCTGGTGCTGTCTTTCATCTCACTCCTCTTCTCCGTACACAGTGAGCTGGGGGTGAGCTGGGTGTGCTCTGCTGTGCTGTGCCTGCAGCATGGAGAAACCATTCTAATTTTTCATCTTTCACCAGCGGGGTGGTGAGGAGCCAGCTGAAGTTGTATCAGTAATCACAGCAGTTTTATATGCCATGAATGGAGGAGAAACACATGCTGCAGCAAGTACAGGGTCTAAAATAATAGACACTAGGGGAAAATAAAAATCATATCAGTGGGTGGATTGTTCAGCCCACACAGCCAAATCCTGAGAGGTCTTTAGCCCTCACAAACAACTTCTGTTCACTTCAAGAGGACTTCAGGTGCTCATCAGCCCTCAGGATCTGTACACAGGTATTTTACTTAATGAAAAGGTCTTTACTGACTGGGTGGAGAGTGAAAAGGTTCTGAGTACAATGAAATTATTTTCCTGAATTTGTGGAGCAGGCAGCATAGGCTGGGGATCATAACAGCAGCACCTGTTCTCCAGGAAATGGTGGACATGACTCCTGGTTCTGGGAATACAGTACTGCTTCTCCACTTGCTATGGAGGAACAGTGTGTAAAACGAAGAACAAACAGAGCTGCTGTCAGAAAGGGCTGGTAGGTAGCAGATGCCTGTGAGGCTCTCCAGAGGGAGGAAAATATCTTAATTCATATGGCTTTGTGCTCCTGACTCTTCAACATATTGTGAAATCAAAACTTACATTAAACCAAAAGACACTTTGTTTCCACGTGGTGTGAAGGGGGTCCCATATGACTCTTCCCAGGGATGCAAAGTGATTGCTAATAAAACAGCATTTCAGTGTTCATGCATCCCACAAAGGGCAAATCTTTACCACAAGACTACCTTAATATAATTATTAGTATTATTATTGGGGACCCCTGGTGGCCTAGTGGTTAAGATGCTGATCTCTCAGCACCAAGGCCACAGGTTCTAATCCCGGTCCCCCGGGTAGATGGAGCTCGTCAGCCCCTAAGGCCATCCA
>JAWWLV010000088.1:14221747-14253719 GCA_035041135.1 Platyrinchus mystaceus
TAGTATTATTATTTAAAGGCATTGAACAGAAGTGCACTAACTCGGAGTATTATTTTCAGTAGTTCCAGTACTGTCTGCAGCACACCTGCTCTCCATGGTCATTTCAAGACAGCTCCTGCTCTGTTGTTATTGGCTCCATACCAAGAGCCAGCAAAGCAAAAAATTTTTCACTTAAGCCCAAACTTACTGTTCTCCTGTCAGCTTCCCCATAATGTATTACTTCACCATGTCCTTTGACCTCTTGTATTTCTTTGTAGAGAAATATAATTAATTGTGAAACAGAGCTTAACTCTGGGGGTTCAAAACAGTTTCATGTGTTTACTCAAAACATTAATTTTTTCCGTCTTTTTTAATTCCTAGGCAGAAAAGGTGTGGAAGAATTAACCAAAGCATCACTCCTTCCAAGAGCTCCAAACCCCAGCATGGCTGGAAGGTGCTGATGAGAGGGAGGAGGGTGAGAGGAACAGAGGTGGGGGTTTTCCAGTCAGAGCCCAGGAGCCAGAGCTGTGCCTCTTAGCTCAGGTGCAGGAAAGAAAGAGGGACACCTCTATTGCACAAATAGCCTCAGCCTCAGAGCAATAAAAGGAAAGGAAGATGATGCATTAGAAAAAACACAAACCAATCTCTGGTCACCTTACACCTAGGCTCTTAAAGGTATGGGTACAAGGCTGCAGCCCCTCAAGAAGCTCTCACCATGCAGGATGAACAGTGTGTTCTGAGGTCCTACTGAGAGCCATGGGCGGACCAGCTGTGGTGTGCAGCATCAGGCAGTCCCAGCACTTCACACTTCAGAGTGTGGCAAACATGTCGCCTGGGGTTCAGTGCACAGCCTTTGCCTTCTGGCTCCAGAAGGCTGTGAGCAGGACACTCACAACCAAGACTGCAATTCAATAACCTTGAATTTACAACATGCAGTAAGGCTGTAAATGTCAGCAGCATTTTCTGTGCTGGCCTGAGGTGGTGGAAGCTGAGGGTGGGGGCAGCTGGGTGCTGGGGGAAGGCTGCTGCATCCAAGCTGCCACTTTTCCTTCTCTTAACATCACAGTGCTGTATATCATGGTGGATTTCTGAAGATCGTTCTGGGCTTTGAGGGAAGATTTGTTTACATGCTAACTGCACAAAAAGCTACTGCTGCCAACATCACTTGCCCTTCCCATGCAGGCTCCTTCATGGGGAGAGCTCAGCTAATACAGTGAATGTCCCAGGGATCCAGGCAAACAGCAATATCTTTGTTCCTCACTGAGAAATCAGGACACAGAGGGGGTGTTAAAGTGACCTGCCACCTTTCTTATTCACACATTAATTCATGAGGATTTGTCATATGGATCATGACAAATCTTGTCACTGGAGGAAGGTCTTACTAGTCATACCAACGTCATCTGCTTCATTTGCAGATTATTGACCAAAGACCAAGATGAAGGACCCAGTTAAGCCACTTTTCTCATCTTTTTTTTCTGCAACAGAATTGCTTACGTTGTGGAACACACTCACAGTCCATCTGAGAGCAGCTGTTGCAAATCCAGCACGTGGGTGCTGTTAATCCCACAGGAATTATTTTAGGAAATGAAGGGGGAAGGGAAGTTGCATATAGGTATGGGAATTAAAAAAAAAAAATTCATAAAACTTTAGCACACTTCTATTTCTCAGGCATCCAGAGCCACCCAACACCGTAAGCAACCAGTAACTGGAAAATATTTAGAAATAATGAGAGATGCACTTGGTATCATACTTTCAAAGGGTTTCTAGTCCTTACAAATGTAACAGTAGTCCCATAGCTGATGCTCCATAGAAAGCCCTGATAACCCTTTTCAATTCCAGTCAGCAACTTTCAAGTCAATGACAATGTTGCTACAGTAATAGCTCTAAAGATCTTTGTTGGCTCTTATGTTGCTGAAAGACCATCTATTTCATACCACTCAGGTTCTTTGAACTAACACCACTCCCCAGGCTTTCAGCACCTGACATATCTGCCATCAAGCTTCTTTGTTTCTTTCTTACTGCGTTTCCAAAGTAAAGTCTCCTATAACTTCAATTTTTATTGCTTTTAATAGAAAAAAACCTGGTTCCATAATAACTCGATGTCTAACTTTGCAGGAATGTCATACAAACAGCCCTGCTGGGATTGAAGCAGCGAGCACTTGCTGGATAGTCATGCTTGTACATCCTCTTACTTTAATTAATTTTCCTCAATGTCATCCTGAAAACGAGCAGGGAAAAGGTCTAGATTTAATATCAAGAAAGGTATAAAACTAGTTGGGAAACAGACTGTGGGTTGCTTTTTTAAAAAAAAGTCAACATTTCATTGTCATATTGGGAGGATTAAATAATGTTCCAACAAGGCTGGTCACAAATCTGGCACAGACTAGGCAAAGGCAGTGGTCCAAAGCTATTTTAAAAGCCAAAGCTGGCATTTAACATTATGCATCAGCTAAGAAAACATGAAGCTTCATAACACACTCTGATCTAATCATGATCCATTTGACAGCTGGATGCCAGGAAGTTCTTTGCAGGTTACTTAATGGCACGATGGAGTATCAAAGGGTTGGAGTGACACCCTGCCCAGGCCTGGCCTGGTGATCTCAGCCTTAAGTCTGTGTAACGAACCAAAGGTTCAACGTTAACTCACAGTGCTGTGCAGGAGGAGGACGTGCTAACCTATGAGATTGCATGCTGGAGGCAGATCTTACCCTGGGTCATCTTCAGCATTTTGGGTGAAATGAGAAGCGAACTGCTCAGTGCTGGACACTCATACAGATCCCACTGTGCCTCGGCGGCTGCTCACCAACTCCCATACTGCCCCAGTGACCTGGATGGCAAACCCAGTACAGAACTGAGCTTCCAGGACACATCACGTCTAGTTCTTAGCAGGGGTGGAATAAAAACCAGTTCTGGAATAACTAGTTGTAGCCAGGGATGAGGGGGAGCAGCTCATGAGGCAGTGACCAACCTGTACATTTTTTTAATCTGAGAATTGTCTGCTAAATATCCAAATCATTGTGACATTTAATGAAGAAGGGAAACCAATAGTAATTTATCTGAAGCCTTTTGAGTAAACTAATTCTCCTGCCTCTCAAGAATGCAGATTGGTTACTCTTTTAGTACCTAAACTAAGATAAATGATCATCTTGTCCACAAGTCATCTATACTGTTTCCCACAGGAAGACAAGGTTGAAATTCAAATTGATCCTGAAAACCCCCAAGGAATTGTCAGAAATCAAATAGATGTCAGTAAAAAGCACTTAAGAAGGAAATGTCAAAGGCAAAAGCTCCCAGGAAACAAGCTCAATCTGTGGCCCTCATGAAGAGTGACCTGCCAGGCAGCATTGTGCAGAGAGGGACCCACAGCCTTTAAAGATCCAGCAACCATGAGAATTCTTGGTATCGTCTGCCCACAACAAAAGAAAAGGCAAATGTCATCCTAGGACACACCTGCAAGTGTGTTTCATGTAAGACATGGAAGAAATTATTGTGCTCTAATTGGCACCGGTGCTTTCTCTGCTGTAGTTTGGTGTCCAGTTCTCAGCATCATGCATTAAGAAATATGGAAGTTGGACAAGGTCCAAAGAAGATCATATGAAAGCCAAAAAATTTAGAAGATTCAGCCTAAGACAAAAGGCTGATGGACTGGGAATTTTCTGTGTGGAAATGGGAAGATAAGGAAAACTTAACACTTAGCTGTCACACAGAAACCTGACATCTTTTTATCCATTATAAACTGGTGATGTGAAATGCAATGTCTTCCAATCTCTGTTTTTGTTTGGTAGGGTTTGGTACAGCAGGACTGCTTTTTCAGTGCAAATTTAGACTACCTTTTAGAGAATTTTCAGATCTTTTATCTGTCCTTAGAGAAACCAGACCGTCCTCAGACCAAAGTCCCTCAAGATTCCCCTCAGGATCCGGTTTTGCAGCCAACATTCATCATGACCAACTGCTTTGGAACATATCCAGTTGTATGGGATATTGTATGTTTTAGTCCTGAAATCATGCAATGAAGCTGAGACAAGCTCTGAGACATGAAGAATGTTACTGCACAGCACCAGTCAGCCTGCTCTTGGACACACAGGGCCAGAGTATTTTCCAACATGGGCATCTCCAGTGGAGCCCCTGCCAGGGCTGGCAGGTAAAACACAGGACATACAGAAGACCTACATGTTCCTGGACCAGCAGCTGGACTCAGGTGGCACTTCCTAGGGGAAAATGGCAACAAGCCTGTGTCCAAGCATTTAAACAGTGCCTTCTGCCTAAACAGAGGAATAAGCATTGGAACAGCAGTGTGTTTATTAAAGCACATATAGCAGGGGCACCCAGTGCATGGATAAAGAATTACATCATGCTGCAGTGGCACTGCTGTGCAGGAGACAGCATTTCTGTTCGTCCTACAACAGAGACTCCCCAGCTGAAGCCTGGGGCATCCTCAAGCACAACTAGTCAAAGGACCAAGAGCAATGCAGTGCCCAGCAGGGCTGAGAGCGGGATACCCATGTGAAAGCCAAGGAAGGCAGCAGGACAAGGGGAACGACTGGGGTAGGGACTATTTACCCAGCACATTAGTGCAGACACTTGTCCCTGCAGGCGCTGCCTCCTTGTCCCTCGCCGGAGCCACTGCCACCAAACCCGCTGCTTACCCAGGGTGTGGAGCTGGCACAGACCAACATCGACCCCAGATCCTGTTTCTGGGCCACGCTGACCAAGAGTGCAATCATGCACACTTCCTTCCACATTTATGCAAAAAGCATCCACCCCACACGTATTTCCACTGTATTTGAGGCCTTGTGTAATCTTGGCAGAAGTGGATGGATTTTGCCCAGAATACACAATTTAGTGCTAATTGTCTCTTCCTGCTGGGCTTTAGAGCACAGAGCTTTCAGTTCAAGAACAACAGCTACAAGAGCTAATGGATTGCTCTGTTACCAGGAAGCAAACCCTTTGCAGAGTGTGGAGGATCCTGCCTTTCTGCAGGTCCCAGGGAAACTCTGCAACAATAGGAGGATGGAATTCATTAACTCTTCAGGGAGGAGAGAACATCACCAGCATCATAATTGCCTTCCACTGGTGCTGCTGGAGAGAACACTCCAACACAAAAGAGCATCTCACCCCTCCCAATGCATAGCAAATTATGTTGTAAAAGTAGAAGAGAAAAATTCTCATGTTGGGTCAGTGAGAGGCTGTAGAAGAGAAAAGGATGGAAAAATTGTGGCTGAGATTTATTCCATTCAATGTCACATACAGTAGAAATCCATACTTTCTGCTCTCCATAGGGTGAGTGTATAGGACATGGATTAAACTGTTGTTTTCCAAACCCCACTTCTCATTTGCACTTATCTCAACATCTAGCATGACCTGTGGGCCTCTCTGCTAGGGCTCCACTTTTCTTTTGGTGATACTCCCTGAGACAAGGAAGAGACCTGCCTCACTCTGCTGGCAATTCAGCCACAGGTAATGAATTAACAGCATAGAGGAGACATGCTGGGAGCCAATAATAATTTAATTCTTCTGCACTGGCAGTTACCCATCCAGCAGTAACCATCACAGAGCTGCTCTCTGCACAACTAATTTCAGAGTTTTACAGACCTACATATGGTGATCATTTGATTCCAATGCTGACATGTAACCTGAAGGAGAGTCCAAATTACCTCCTAGCATAGCAAGTATTTTGGCTGGTGGTGACCACATCTTAGCTTTGCTTTCATATGCAGTCTTTTTGGTGTGGATACTCACCTTCTCAAATATCCTTACAAGTGTAAGAAATAAAATATTGAAATATAGAGCAGATGCTTCAGTCCCTTGGACTAGATCCATTATTGACACAGGACCAATATTACACTCTTCTCAAAGACACTTTCTCACTTGCTCATATGGTGCACAGATGTAGGTTGCTGGCAGTGATCTCTAAGGCAACACGGGCAACTTCTAGATTTTCAGCTACCCCTTGTCTCCATTTCTTGTTCAAGATTCTGGACAATTTATTCTCATTTTGGTCTTTGTAGTTATCACACTAAAATATTGTCATTGTTGCTGTACTTTGGCTCCCCCTTGAAAACAGGGTAAGAGAAGCACTGCTGGATGAATGGAACACTACCACTGGAGGTGATCAGTGGTGGCATTACCATGGGCCACCCAGATAACCTGTGACCTTCCTGCCCAACATTTAGAGGTTTTAGTGGCAGCTCTTCCAGAGAGTCTGTTACCACCATGGAAAAAGTTATTCACAGCCTGGAATCATGACTACCACCACTAAAAAGTAAAAGGCTGTAAGGAGTGAGAATATTTCTTCCTGAGTCAGCTGAGGAAACAGCTGTACAAAGCCTGATGTCTCTTCACTGAGATGGTTGCAAGCATCCACAATCATGTTCAGATGCAGGTTCCCGCCTCTAGAACAAGTTGTCCAGGAGTAGCTCAGTGGGAAACACCAGAAGAAAAAGAAACAGAAACATCAAATTTATTCCAGGGAAGATTTTCCTCTGTGAAATGAAGGTAAATATTTCTGCTGCTTTATGACTGGTGGTTTTACTATGAGGTATTGCAAAACAGGCTTAAATAATGGCCAAGTATGACTGCCTCCAGTTTTATCTGGCTGTAGTATTTCTGCTTAGGTCATTGCATCTCAGAGAAGGTTGTTTATGAATAACAAAAGCCTTTCAGGTCTGCAGTCTACTTGCACATGAACCCTTCTTGCCTGACTACAGTAACAAGCAGGTGAAGTACATATTGAAGTAACTCTTCTGAGTGTTTTGTCTCATAACATTTGAAATTGAAGTAGGCTCTTTACTATTATAAATAAATATTGAGCTAATTGCATTAGCAATAAATAGAAATAAATAGAAAGCAAAACTATATATTTTGGTGAATAAAAGGCAGAACATACTCTTCTTACCCTGCATGTGGACAGCCTCAGTTTCCAGCGTGAGCTGGAGGACGACCAGAGGCAAGGACCACAGGGTTAACCAAAGTAACTAGACACCCTCTCCCCAAGTCCCCAGAAGCTCCAGCCTGGGCATGCAGAAGCCCATGATTCCCGTCTCCCTGACTGGTTGGTCTGCCCCTTCTTCCACATTTTTAGCAGGGTTTGCCATGCTCCTTTTCTGTCCAGGTGGTCTCTACCTTAGTACCATCCCAAGAGACAGGAGAGACTTGACCTCTACAAACCTGCTGCCCACCTACTCCAGTGGAAAAAGGAGCCATGACAACCCCAGCTTTGAAAAAAAGCACTGATCTGCCTCTTCTCACATTATACTGAAGATGTTCCACCAACACATTCCTGACCCATCTTCTCAAAGGGCAAGATGCTTGTCTTCTCTCCTTTAAAAAAAAAAAAAAGGAAAAAAACCATCTGAGAGCCTAGTCTCCACATGGAAAACAGAGCTTTTGAAAAAACTGATAAGCAGCTTGAAGCAGATCTTGCTGGGGGAGAGTGAAGCAGGGCTGTCAGACTTTAAACATTGATCAGGCCCAGAGACATCCATCCATCTGCTTTTGTGCCGTGTGCTCAAGCCCAGTGCCCTGCGGCTGCTGTAGCCATGGCAGAGCTGCGTCTTGCATGTGGGACTTCATGTGTTGCAGTAAAAGTACAGGAAAGTCCCAGCCTGTGGCTTCAGGTGAGGCTTGGGATTTGAGCAGTAAGTACAGGACAGCCTTGCATAGGGCATCTGGCAACTGAGAACCAGGTGACCTCCATCCCACAGGCAATACTCCAACCCCATCCACACAGCAACAGCTTCGCTCTCCTAGAGCTCCTACGCTTCAGCAGCTACATATTACTGAAATTAGATGTCACAGCATGCCTGTGGATAATGACTTAGGGTTATCTTTCCTCTAAAGATAGGGAAACCGGGGAAAAGACAAGTTCTTTTTCTTGCTGGTTCAATTGTTTCCATCCTGGCATGTGATATTTGTGATCCATGACTTTGGCCTTCCACCCCATGTATTCCCACACAGAGGAAGGATGGGGGCACCTGGCTGCCCCCTCAGCAGCTCTGCCACATGGCTTTGACAGAAACAGACAATATAAGGCAGAAAGACCCACTTGGATGATCACTAAAATTGTGGGGTTTGGTGTGGTTTTTTTTGTTTGTTTTGGTGGTTGTTTTGTTGTTGTTGTTTTGGGTTTTTTTTCCCAGCAGGGCAGCACACTGCTCACCTGGGGGCACAGGGAATGAGGTTGATCTTTGGGAATTTTTTGGAAGCTTCGTTGACCATCTGCTGGATAGTTATAAAAACACTCATGTGGGGTCAGGTCTGAAAACGCTGCAGGGTCATACTCTTGGCTGGAGAGATTTCACATGGAGAAAGCCAGTGAGGCAATGGACATGGATGCATTTTTTTGTTATTGTCACAGTTGACAGAAACAATCAGTTTACGTATTTGCTGACGTGATGTAGATAGCAAAAGCAAGGCCTAATGTAAGTGCCTTGGCAGATACCCAGAGGTCCCTGCTGCCCAGATGATTGGGGCCACCTCACTGCCAGTGGGTCATCGCACCTTTCCTGCCCACACTTACAAGGTAAGAGACTAGTTTCTGAGAGATCCCAAAATCTCTTAATAAGCCTGACCTGCTGGCTGTGCCCTGAAGCCATCTTATGTGTAGCAATGATTTCTGCTCCTTGTGAAGCACAGGCACTGCCAGCCTATTCCTCTAAAGCTTCAGTGGAGGAGGTACCTGCAGCAGCAGCTTGTAGTGAGAGCACTCACCAAGGGCTGGTGCTTGTCATGTGGCTCAATGTGCAAGGACCTGTTCTTGGGACAGCAATCAGCACAGGGGCATCTTCTCCGCCAAGGGACTGCTCTTGCCATGGGATCAGAGACAGGTCCCCTCTGGTGCCTGTGCTTGATTGTATGACTCTTGCCTCCTTTCTCTACCTTTTCCTCTCACTCAGGTCCTGAAATATTGTCTAAAGAGGAAAATATCCTCAATAAAAGAAAAGGAGCACCCCAGTGATGCTCTGAAATAGTCTCTGTCTGCTGGGTTACAGTGATCAGTCCCTGAGGTGATAATGGATGGATTAAATAGGACGTTGTGTTCCTTCCCCTAACACAAATAATTTTACCTTTTGGGCATGGGCAGCAGTATGGTTTGAAGGAGTGCAGCGAGACCTGTCCAGCCAGGTCCAGAAAAACACAGATTCTCTGGGAGAAATCCATGCCTTGGAGTGTGCATGGACAGAAGGGCTGAAGTGCATCCCTGAGCCAAGGCAATGCCAGCTGATTTGCATCTTATTTTGGTGCACTCAGTTTTCCCTTTGCACTGTGCAGCTTCCCAGCAGAGATCCCTGGACTTTATTCCAGGGTCAGCCCTTAAGTCCTTTGCTATGTCTAGCCTGCAGTCTCAGCATGATGACATCCTGCTGCCAGTGCCTCATTTATAAGCAAGGGAAAACCCAACTCATTCAGATTTTGAATCGGCTAAATGACTAATAGAGCTAATTGTGTCCTCTGCTCTTGTAACAGCTTGAAAGTGAAAAAGAGAGGTTGATGCAATAGGGCAGAGGACATTTTCTAGCTCTGACAATAACCCAGCAGCCCAGATTGAAGCAGCCCTGTGAGTGTGCAGAGAACATGCCACACTGCCAGAAGCCCACTTGTGCAGGGATCTTGCTTAACTTCGCAATTTATTTCAGTTTTTGGCCTTCAGTACAATCTTAAGCAACACTGGTTTTGGCTTCACTTTGGTACCTACAAGAACATACAGAAATCCTGTGATGGGCAAAGCAAATCCAGAAGAGTAGAATATCTGTAATCCAGACTTTGTATTCTTCAAAAGCTTTGAAGAATATTCTGCTTCAAAAGCAGCAGCATGCAAAGCGCAGACACAGGACTGGGAGAGTAGGGATTTTAAGTCAACCAGCACAGGAAGGGGTTCTTAGCTCAAAACAAAAATGATCTGCTTTTATCACAAAATAAATGAAGTTTTTAGCAATAGCTGGAAGTCTGTGCAAGGAACCAAGAAGTTCATTTACATGACACTGCTCACTTACATGGCACTTCAGAGCAACCAGTGTCAGTGCAGTACTAAGAGCAGAGCAAACCCAGTAGTCTGGGTTTAATTGTGAGCTGTTACTGCTACTGACTGCAACGAGGGGATCCTTCCTAAAATGTTTCCCAACACTGATACTGGAACATGTGTCTTGGGCAAACTGTACAGGCTGTTGCTTTTTGGCAAACCAGCTTTAATTTAAAGTGGAGAACATTTTAGAACACGTTCAGTGCCTGCTTTGCACCAGTCTAAAAGGAAAAAATCCACATACCATCATTCCTTTCTCTTGCTTTGGCAAAAAATTTGGTGTTACTTGGTGAACTGATTCAGCTGAAAAATAACCCAGGAAAAATGTCTGGTTACTTGTTACTTGTTAAGGATCAGGTCTGATGGGGCTGTACCGGCCTGGGAAAGGGCAGAGGATGAGAGGGGGATGGATTCTCCCTTCCAGCAGCAGCAACACTTGCTAATACTGACTGCAACGGTTGCTGAATTGCAGGCTCAGAGTTTGGAAATACAGTTCTCGGGGGGTTTAAACATCTGCTTCAGGCATTCCCAGAAGTGCACCACCATCAGTGTGCTGAGTAATCCATTAGAGCCCACAGACCATCTCTTCCTTCACCTGTATCACTCGGGGAACACAGGCTTAAACCCACTTAAACCATTTGGACTGAGCTACACACTGGTGTGGGAATAACAGGATAATCCATGTTTACATCCAAGTTACAGCGCTCATGAGAGACGTATGAAACTTGCAATCAGTTTTTCCATTGAAACAAAGAGGTTTCAAGGCAACATGCTCCATTCTGGCCCTCCTGGAAGACAAAGACTCTATTGTTGGGCTAGTTCTACTTTGCATGACAGAATTTTGTATTTGTTTGGTTGGAGAGTGAACAAATAAACATGATTCTTAGTCTGTGATGGAGATGAGGGTGTGAGTCCTGTTGGCAGTGTCCCATATGGATAACATCCAGACACTGTAGTTTGTACCATAATTCAAGTCTCCTATTTAAAGACAGTGCAATAGTAAATTACTAATTAGACATACTTGCTTTTTCATGCTTTTTTTTTTGTTTTCTTTTACCTTTTGTCCCCTCAAATAACAGCATTAACAAGAGGGCAATTGAACTAATGACAGCCGTCATCGCCTTCCCTACCTCTCTTGGCTGAACAAGCAGTAGCACATGCTGGGGTTCTGGTCATGAAATATTTGCAATTCTTTTTATTAGATTTTCCAGCCATTTTTGATTAGTTTTAGATGCAGTGAACTGAACAGATTCCGATTTCACTGAACCAAATGTATTTCCATTATCAGAGAGTAAGCAATGAAGTGCTGTCCTTCTTATATACAGATAGTGAGGCAACAGTTATAAACTAAATAATAAACTACAGTAAAGCAGGAATTAAGTTTCCATATTCTTTAACATTAATAAAAATCAGAATACTTTAGCAAAGGAGAAAAATGTGATCCTACAATGGTTTTATTAACATAAGTAATCACGAGTTGAGCAATTTCTGTAAAGAAGGATGGAACAATTGGTAGTTATAAACATACATGCAATTTATTGCACTGTCTTTTTTCCTCTCCCCTGAGGATTGCAGGAGGACCCTCCACTGGGGAGCCACCGGGACCCAAATAACATGTCCCTGACAGGTGGCCTTCACATAAAACCCTACAAGAAGCCATAGAGAATCAGTAAAGCTTTTATTCTTTCCCTTCCGTAAGAGCCACCAGCAGAACCTGAGCTCCTCGCAGACTGACAGCATCCTCACCGCTGACAGCAGCGATCTTACAGCATCCGCCTGTGCAGGGAGAAACAAGGCACAAATATTACTGGTTTCTTTAAACATCACTGGAAGTAAATTGCTAGTGGCAACTGACAACCAAGTCAAATGTCCCATTGGCCCTTTCCTCAGTATCTGCAAGCCCTGAACAAGACATTTTTACTGTATACAAAGTCTGAGTCTGTTGGTTGAGCTGAAGAACTGGCCTCTGACTGCAGTGTAAGAGGATAAATTTGTCAAGCAGTGTAGCTGCTAAAGGCTGAACTCCCCTGTGCTGCTGAAAATTACAGAAATGCTCCATTTGCCATAATCCTTCAGAACAAGCTGCGTGCTAAAGGCATACGGCTTTCCCACGCTAGAGTCCTCATTTCTGTTCCCAACTCTGCCTGAATAACCCTGTGCAAGTTATGCTATCATTCAGCATTTATTTCTATCTGGTTTTTCGTTTGGTTTGGTTTATTCTCCTAAGACAGGAAAACTCATTATCAGGTTTGAAAAAGATACAAAAATGGTGATAACACTCATCACAAGTGCAAGTGCTAGAATTCCTTGTTCCTTGGTTTATAGAGTGCCTTTCACTAAGCTTCAGGACCTTTTAAGAGTACTTGACACAACAGATTGTCTGGGAGACCAGAATGTCAATAAGAAGAAGCCTGATTAAAAAGATGAAAAGAGGATTCTAAAGACAATATCACTTTTTGGGCACACACGAGTCACTACACTCAAGAATTTGTAATTTACAGACCAAGGGGTGGCTTTTCTCTGGGCTTGGGTGATGCAGGCCAGCAGGTCTTCCAAAGCATGGCTGCTGACTCCTGCCAGAGGCATTCTTTGGAGCCATCGAATTGGGGGTAAAAAAGGTCACTTGAGGTCAACTTAGTCAGCTTGCCTTGATGGAAGCCCCTGTTACCTCTGCAACCACAGCTGAGTTCATTTACCCTGGTTGAGCTGTGACCATGACCACTTCAAACACTGCCTGGCCAATATAAGCAGCAGCTCACAGGAAAGTGCTGCTGGCAGGACAATCAACTCTGACCCTTGGAAAGGTTAAACCTTCCTCCCCTTCACTCCAACATTTATTGCTCACAAGGACTCATATGGAGCCTTTACAAGTCGAACAGCTCAGCTTACGGTTTGGAGGAGACCAGTGACATTACACTCAGACAGAAGTAGTTGAGGACTACTGTCCACAGAGATATTTTCCATTATTAGATTGCTTTGACCAAGAAGGAGGCAGAATTCCAAGTACCCTTTTGTGCACAGTGACATGGCCTTTCAAAGCCGTTGGAAGCCCTTGTTACTTTTTGCATGATTTTCCAATTATTTCTTGAACAATGTGGTTCAACAGGCTGTGGACACTGAAAGACAAAATGTTCCCTCTATACCTTTGCAATAGCTTACCTGTCATTAAAAATGTATAAAGTTTCACAGAATTCAAGGGTTCTGGTGATATTCATCACCAGCTATGGCAGAATTTGGCCTAAAGAGAGAGCAGATGAAGAGTAAGAGATGGAAACAGGACTCAGTCATGCTAAGTGCTCTCAGGCTTGTGGCCTTTCTTTGGGCCCACAGTGTGCTAAAAGCAAGCAAATTTCCAAGTAGAACAGGAACAGAAGCCCAACAGGAATGATACCAGTTAGTGTAGGCATGTTTCTGGGCTTTTTGTGTTTAATAATTTATCCCCTTAATTCCTGAATTAACATGCAACACAAATCTGATTACTACACAAACCCTAGTTTACACAAAGATGAGCAAAACCCAAGGACAGTCCCCAATACAGAAATGTTAAACTCTAAAAGCAGAATCAGAGAACTTGACTCACCAGAAAACCAAAGGAAAGACCAATTGGCATTCTCAATATATTTATTCTAAAGATCACTTCCAACTGTTCTCACAATTTTTAAAGGGGCATCTGCTAGTGTAGAGGTAAGGCCTCGAAGAACTTTACCTAGTTGTAGATAAATACTACATGACTTTCACATTTGGCAAGCTACTAGGAGAAGCTCTGCCACAAAAGTGCTCCTGACATCAGCACATTTCATGTTTAATCCCAACTATCAGTTTATATTCTAATTATAGTTTTTTAAAAAAAATATTATTTTTTGTGAAGTAATGAAATATATTCTTTTCCCCTAGGGACAACATATATACAACATGTATGATAGGCATCTGACTGTGTGACAGATTAGTGACCAGAGGTCATGAAAGAGCAACAAAAGTTGTAAATATTTGATCACTTTTAAGAATTAATTTGATCATCACACCCTTTCATCATTTTTAGGGTGATAATTAGACTGTACAAATATCGTTAGAACAACTGTCCAAGAAAAACATGAACAATAAATAACAAAGTACAGACTTGGAAGATACTCTAGTATTAAATTTCCACTACGAAATTTAGAGATTATTGTAGGGGCAATTAAACAAGATATTCTGCAAAGGAAAGAGAGAAAAAGGTACTTTTTTGCTTAAGTACAAGAATGGGAACTGCAAAACACATAACAAAACCTCTATCCAAGCAGAGAATTGTGCACAGACTTATACACTGGTAGTAAATAAACTAAAAAGAATACACTTCAAAAAAGTGCTCAGGACAGTGCTGATAAAGCTCTTTCCTCTGTCTTCTCTGCTCAAAAGCCATCACCTATCTTCACTACAGCCTCCAGGACCAAAACAGACTTTTCTTATCCTCAGATCATTATCTTCACCTCTAATGATCTTCTAGAAAGTATTTTTATTTCTCTATTATAGTCTTCTTTGTTGGTTTGGAGTGTGAACTCCTGATCTTTCATTGCTTTGATGATAAAAGCCCCAGTGTAGCATTTTGCTGTGGCAAAAACTGTGTTTTTAGTAGTGTCATATTTTCTCTCCTGTAAATGGCTTTGCTTTCAAATTGCCACTCAGTCTGGTGGCCACCACCATCCCAGGCACCAGGTGCACTTTGCCAGCACAAACATCAGTAAAGTGCTGCTTGTATAGACAGTGACTTTGGGTTTACCGGCAATAACTGCATTAGAATAATTTTACTCAAGACTGTGAACACAAAACTTGTTGCCAGTTTAAGCACTTTTCACTCAGCCTGAACGATAGTGCCTTTCAGGGTAACTATGTTATGTTCTGGGATGATATGCTACGGTGCATTATTCTTCTACTAAAATTTAGGATAGTTATTGAAATACACTGTCACTCCAACATTAGCTAAAGTAACAAAACTTCATTTCTTTTTTTAGTATCTATTAATTTATTCGATTATTTGTAATTCAAAACAATTAATTTAAGCTCACGTATACAGCACTGCTGAATATTGCTGTTACCAATTACACATATGGATAGGTTGCTCCAGAAAACCAGCAATTAGACAGCAATGAGGCAGTGGAGAATTTGAGAATGCCACCAGAATCACCACTGGGATGCCAAACAAACATTAAAGAGAAGGAGCAGTTACTGCTCCTCAAGGTATCTTCTACTTTTCTCTGCAGCCTGAAGTCTGTCTTTCTACTCCTATTAGCTCAGGATCTCGAAAGGGTATTCCCCACCCCAGGGCATTAAATTTAGTATTTACTTCTGTAACATTCTTCCTACAGTTATCCTGTAATATTTTTCCTGTTTTCATATTACTTGATAAAACAGGACATAGCAACTGATGCAATTTTGCAACTGCAAGTGATTTTGAAACAGCAACACATTATATTCTGGAGTCAACAGATGGGGTCAGTAACAGAAACAGAACCAGCACATCAGGCACAGCAGTGCTCTGTCCCATGCTGCATCCAAAAGGGCACTTTTCTTCCTGTCAGGCTGGACTGGTGCCTGTCCCTGATTGCTGTGCTAAGATGAGCCATGCACGGTGAGCCTGAGGAAGAAGCAGGCACAGGCACCAGCCTGGGCTCACAGGGCAACTGATTAACTTTTCATCTTCTGACTAAAGAAGAGGTCATAGGACAGTGGAGTTTCATTAAAACTACACACTCCATGTTTGCTGCTCTTTCCCAACTTTTATTTATCTCTAAAGGACAGAGCGCAAAGGCTTTACACATTTGCTTTCACTTTTTTTTTTTTTTTTTTTTTTTTTTTTTTTTTTTACATGTGTGACTTCCTATCCTTTAAACTGCTTTGCCATTAGTTTAGAGAAGGTCCATGTGGCAGCAGCCGGACTGCTGGTGCCCTGGGGTTTGGACTCCCTCACAGCTGCCTGGGCATCTCTACACCACCAGGTATCTGCACTGCAGGCACCTCACTGATGGGGCTGGGAGCAGAGCCTGTGTCTCCTAAGCACTTCTGGGTTCCAGATGAATTTACTCAGGTAAATGAAGATACATCAGAGTTTTTGCATTTTTCAAATGGATAATAAATGATGTTATCAGGTCACAAACACCAGAGACATCTCTGAGCTTAACAGATAGAAAATTCAATACACAGATCCATCTTGAAGATAAAAATGTTAATAATGGTTTCACAGTTTAAGTAATTAATACAAATTTCCTCCCCCAAACCAATGACATTTCCTGAAGCAAAATTGCTTGGACTTTGTTCTCTATCCAAGTTACTGGCCTTTCACATTCAGCTGTCACTTACGTGAGTAACCTTGGGTTTATTAAAATTCTTTGTTCTAATACTAAAGACAGCAAAATTTTCCCATTTCAACAATGTCTCACTGGGTTTATTACCATAGACATCTCAGAATATGAATAATAGGAAAAATCTTCAAATAGTTTCAAAAAGTGCGTTTAATTACCTAGAACAGAGCAGAGACAGTTTTACCTGTATGAAATTCTGAACCACCTAATTAATTCTGTTATGATAATAATTACAAGACAATAGTATTGCTGCAATATAAATGGTTATATTTTTCAAAACTGCTTCCTCTTGTTTACCTCAATGACACTACTGAGTTGGAGCCTACTCCACTTAGAAGTGCAATATTGGAATACTGTACAGCAAAATGCAGAGAAAGTAAAATGATTAATATATGGGTTAAATCCTTCCTATGTATTAATGCTGAGATGAAAAGATTGAGAATTATCCAACATTTAGGCATGTAAATATAAAAAACCTCACATGATGTTCATATAAAATAACCCACCAAATTAGCAACTGAGATTCCATTTCAGAGATCATTAAAGAACAGAACTTTGCTTAAAGAACAGTCTGTAAACTTTGCTTAAACTGCAAAGCACTGTAAACATGCATATATAATACAACGTTCAAGGCTTTATACTTACATTGCTGAAATCCTATATCTGTAACGTTGGCACTGTTTCTTTGGAAAGTTCAACAGCAATATATACATCAACCTTGTCACGGACAACTAGCTTACTGCTAAGTCAAGAAAACAGTCATAGACTTACTTCATTTAAAAGCAGTCTTATTGAAAGAGAGCATTAAACTGTATATTAGATAGATACAGCATGAAAAAATAAATCACAGAACCACATGGTTCACTTTAAAAACTCAGTTGTTCTCCTAACTCTGGTAAATCAATAAACTAATGTAGCAATCCCTGTGTCAGCACACAGTCCAACCCTTCTCTCACTTCCGTGCTCCTTGCGTACAACTGGAACTGAGCATCGACACTGAAGCAGGAACTGTGCCTGAGTAACATCTCACAGAAATAATTTAAACCCATTTTCTAAATTACCAGAATAATGACAGTAAGTCAGACTTGTTGACGCATTTTATTGTGAGATGGGGAGTCTGGTAAAAAACTAGAAAATGACCATGATGTAACAAGGAACTTAAAAATGAAGTTTCAGATTTGTAACATACATACATGAATACAGGAACAAATTGGCACAAAAATGTTAAACATTGTTCCCAACACTGTTTATAAGATTATTCTAATTTGGCTTACTAAGGAAATGAGAGTTTTATGGTTAGACTAATCTCTTAAGAAAACTGCAGAGCATCATGCTATTAGTCACACAGTGAATTTCAAAATTTAAGAGCTTTATATTAAAAACTGGGTAAAGGTAAAATGAATTAATTGCAATTGTAAAATTAATACATTCCCATTTTAATTCATCTGTTCTACAGTCCAAGGCAAGTATAAATGTTAACATAACACTGTTAAATCAAATCTCAATGCAAGAGAACCGATTGCATCTCTACTTTAAATCTTATCAACTTTCCAAATTTTCATACTAAAATATATTATTGTATTAATACAAACTACAGTATTATACACTACACTGTGTAATAAATAAAGAAATATAAAAATAAGACACATAAATATAAAAGTTTTCTAAAACTAAAAAGGTACATATGTCAGTAAGAAGGGTATTAATACTGCCAGGTTTGAAGACATACAGTACAAAATGTTGCACAGATCTATAAACTAAAAGAAATAAAATAATACTGATAGGTAAAAATCAGCTAACATTGTTAATAAATGGGGTCCATAATAACTAACATTTGAAAATACTTATGAGCCAGATAACATGTCATGTATGTGTCTGAAATTAAAGTAAACCAATAAAGCAATAAAGCAGATTAGAAAATTTCCCTTGTAATTATTGTAGAGAAATTCTGCAAGTCAGGTATTAACCCAAAATACCACCAAATAATTAAATAATGAAATATACCAGTGTTCTTACTTCTCTGATGGCTGAGTGTTTTTTTCCCCATGTATAGTTTAGAAGTTTGATACAAATCAACAAATGCTAGTTATTGTAGGCCACACATTGGATAAAGGCTGCTTAGAGCCTTCGTAATACTGATAAATGGCACTTACAGCACACAGGTCTTGCATAAGGCCAAAGGAGATACAAAGCTTCATATCATATCCTTCATATTGTCACTACATACTCAAAACACAATTACAAACACTGTTTTTGACGACTTTCCTGTCCTTACCAGTATTAACACTGTTAGTCCCTGCAATCAGAACTCAACGACAATCTTCTCAACTACATTTTTAACCACATGAGTAAGAAACTTCAGTTCTTCTATCATCTGCTTTCTTAAGGCTAACAATACACTTTAAATGATAATATGCTCTACTACAACATCTAATGTCATAAACTGCTACCTTCTAGGTTGAATTTACAAAGGTAGCCAAGCACTGTTTGCAACTGCATTACACGTCTCTGCAAAAGGGAATTTTGTAGTGCAGAAGTTCTCACATTTTAAAACATAAGAAAATACTGAAGCGGATTTAAGAAATGTTTTCCCATAAAAAAAAAAAAAATCATATAAATCTCTCCCAATTGTACAGTTTAAAAATTAATCAACTTAAGAATGAAAATTAATACTGATAAAACAAACAATGCCAGATGCTTGTCTATAAATCAGGTTTCCTACAACCTGTTAAACCTTTGCTTCCAGAGTCACTGTATTTTTCTAATCTGCTTCATGTTATAAACTTGTTCCTAACTTTGAAAACTGTGTGAAAAATTACTAAGTTTGAGGTTCAGGCACACCTGGATTTCTTTTTTTTTTTTCTTTTCATTTTTTTTATATATATATTTTTTTACACAGTAGTGAACAGAAATCACAGTATGCAGGCTACTGCGTTTCCATGAAAAGCATGTATAATATAGAACGAACTTCATTACCATTTTCTTTCCTTATAGAAAAAACCTAGCAATTAAGCTTTATTCCTTATTTTCTTCTGACACCTGCCCATTATTTTGTATAACTTCCGGTTCTGCATTGCTTGCTTGATTTACAGCTTCATCGTTCTTGTTACCTTCAGTTTTCCCTTCTTCCTCTTCTTCTTCTTCCTCTACTTCTTGTAGTTCCCTACATTCTTTTTCTTCCTGAAGTCCTTCTATATCTTTTTCTTCTTCCTCCTCTTCCTCTTTTTCACTGTATTCCTCTTCTTCCCTGGTTAGACTCTCTCTCTCATCCGAGTCGATCTGGGAGGGAGATGCCCTGACAACCACATGCTCACTACTCAGGACCTCCTGGCCCGTCTCCTCCTGTTCCGTGCTGTCACGCTCCTCTGTCTCTCGTTTGCAATAGGAGTAGCGATGATTCATGTGCTGAGAGTAAGACCCCGAGTGCGAAAACCGCTTTCCACATTTGTCACATTGGTAGGGCTTTTCCCCAGAATGCAGTCGCATGTGTTCGATCAAATGGTGTTTGTGTTTAAATGCTTTTGTACAGATTCCACACTCGTGAGGTCTTTTACCTACAAAATAAAGCACAAACAATGGGCACCTTGTAGCTGAAGTTCTAAAAGTTTACACTGTTGTTTTCATTGTAGAATGCTGGTGGTGAATGTATTAGCAACAAGGATTAAACTTTATTAACAAGATGTTCTACACTACGCTTTATCAGCCTGAGTTTCTCACCTGAGCCCAAAGGACAAGGGTGCAAGGTTACATTGTCACAATTACAAGGATATTTTGTAAGTTTTTTTAGGAAATCCGATCATAGAAGGAAAAACAGATTCCCAGATGTAACTCTTAGCACAAAAAAAGTGCAAATATAAATTAGAAAAGGAAACATGCAGTAAACAACTTCAACTCAAAACCATTTTAAATTTTCTATATTGATAGTAATTTGAAATCAACTAAACTTTTATATTGTTTTTTGTGCACCAAGTCCTTCTTCTATGTTACAGGTAAAGGGAGAATCATTCTAAAATCCAGGTTGACACAGGTAAATGCTTTATGTACAAAACTTGCTGACTACACATGCATTGACAAGAAAAATCTGCTTTGTTTCACTCAGTTCATTTTCTGCTCTGTTTTCCATCTTTTTACTTTGTCTTGTTTTTAGAGTCTCTCATAAACGTATCAGGAGCCTAGTAATGTCATTTTGATTTCAACATCCAAAGTTGTTATAAAAACAATTTTGCAGTCTTAGCCCAGACATAAAAGTTGAAGACAATGGGACAGCAGCTTTTTGGTCACACTATACAGATGATCAGCACATCCATTATGCCAAACAAGCAGCGAGGTGGGTGTTGGTCTCTTCCAAACTAACAAGTGATAGGACAAGAGGAAATGGTCTCAAGTTGTGCCTGGGGAGGTTTATATTGGATATTAAGAAAAATTAATTCACTGACATGGTTATCAAGCATTGGAAGAAGCTGAACAGAGAAGTGGCTGAGTCACAATCCCTGGAGGGATTTAAAGGACATGTAAGATGTGGCACTTTTGGGACATGGTTTGGTGGTGGGCTGGGCAGTGCTGGGTTAATGGTTGGAATCAATGATCTTAAAAGTCTTTTCCAACCTAAATGATTCTATGATTTGAACACTTCATTAAACTTAAAACTGGAATGGAAAGAAAAATTGTGTTAGGAAAAGGAGGAGTTAAAAGAGTCTCAGGACAGGAAAGGTATGAAATTAGATACGCTTAATGAATACAACTTGAGAAACTTGATCAAGGAGTAAAGACAAAAAAATTTGTTATCTTTCTAATTCTATATGATGAGATGACATTAAGACAATAATATGTAGAAATATAATATAATATATATAATAAATATAATAATTCAGCTACTCTGCAAGCCAAGAAAGCAAAGCACCATGAAGGGAGTAGCCAAAAGTTCCAAAGAGTTTATTTTCTGGATGTGGGGAGAGATGAAATACAGAGCCAGCAGGAAAGAAATATATAATACAAAATCCAATATATATTTGGCACCTAACCAATAAAAAAAATAATTTTTATTTTAAGACATTACAGAAGAAATAAGAGAGCAAGAGTTACTAATAAAATCCTAAAGATACCAGAACTGGAGCCAAAAGGAACAACCATGAAAAATTAAAAATCAAAATCAAAGTGAAAAGCATGTTCTTTAGCGGTTAGATTCTATGTCCAATGAATAGCTGAAGCTATTAACTTCAGATCATTACAAATGTGTCTCAGTTTGAAAATCCTTCTTGCCAGATAGATACACTGCCTTTCATGTGAAGTATCACACACCTACATGATCCTTTTTTCCTGATTTATATTTTTAATTTTTAATTTTTCTTAATTTATAACCAGGCAGGGTAAAACAGAAGTAATACATCCTCAATTACAGGCTGCGGCTTGCAGCTTATTATTCATAAGCCAGATGCAAAAACTCCCCTTTTTCTATGTAGTATTTAGGTCTTACAAATTTAAAGAAAGAAAGAATTGCTGTTCTGTCAAAAAAATATATAAAATACATGGGTTTCTAAAGAAAGTTGAGCACAGGCAATAAGAAGGACTATTACACTTCCCCACAGTGTGTGAGAACCAGATTATAATTGAGATTATCAGTTACACAGAAATAATGATCGGAAACATCTTTTCCTAGTACATACCTGTGTGTTCATACTTATGTCTCAATAATGAGCTGCTCTTCTGGAATATTTTGTCACATAAATCACATGCATACATCCCATTTTCTGTCTTTCTCATTTTTTTCTTTGGGGGTGTTGAATCAGAATCATTTTGATCTTCCACATTGGATACTCCTTCTGAGCTAGTGTCTTGCCTTTCATCCTTCAGAAAAATTACAATAAAAAAAAATCACTCACGTAAACTGAAGCTGCACTGTTATTCAATTCCATAAATAGCCAAACAAAATTGTTTAGACTTCCATAGTCAAAATGGACAGCTTTGAAGTCCCTGCCACCTTACAGATGAAGAATTCTCAATGGGACTGGCTTTAATCACATGCAAAGCTGACTGTTGGCCAGGTCTAAGCTGCACTGGCACATCATATTTTAGTGTCCAATAAATGCATTGTTAGGATAGAAGAGAAGATTACAGACCTATAAAGTACCTCAGTAAGTCGGAAGAGCAAATTCACCATCTAATTGCATTTTTCAACTACTGTTGGTCACCCACCCTTTGCTGCCTCACAGATTTTATGAAGATTGTACTTTCTTACTGAAGTTTTCACAAACAGGTATTTAGGTTACCATTCAAATTTGCATATTTGACTACCGACTTCTTCATGAAACAATCACAAATAGTACTCAACCCAAAATTTGGGCGACCTCAAATGTTTCATTGGTAAATAATTACAAAAATACCATAATTGCTGCCTATTCCTAAGCATTTAAATATTTTCTAGTGATATCAGCAGTACCACTACACACAGATTTTATCATATGTTATCAAATCTGAATATAAAAGGGTACATATTAGCTACCTCAAATGTCTGTCTCATGAACTTTAATGTATAAGCAAACTTGCAACTCTTCAAGGCTCAGACTTTACACAAGAGTCACTTTTCTGCCCTGTCCCTACCCCAGTGTGCACAGGTGCTTCTCAGAAGGACTGACCCTGATTAGGTCACATCTGGATGTATCCAGAGAGGAGCAGGACCAGCTACAGGAATGGCAGATGAAGAAGATAAACAGCTGCCTGACTTTCAATTGAGAATACATCTGCATTTTGTTTAAAGTGCCATTGTGGCATAGAATGAATTGAAATACTCTGCAAGCCAAGGAAGAAGGGCGGTATGAAAGGAGTAGCAAAAAGTAGCAAAAGAGTTTATTTTCTGAATGTCAGGAAGGAGTAGATATGGAGCCAGCAAAAGACAAAAGCCATGGTTTTATTTTGCTTTTTGATCAGGAGAATGAGAAGAATTAGGCTGTTTTTAAAACAGTGAGCACTAATGTCCTAGAAAATTAAATATAGTGAAGAACTGAGTTGTCCATGCACAACAGTTTCTGTTAGTCTGGGCTCAAGCTGTCTGAGCTAACTAGCTTTGCAGAGGGCTTAACAGTAACACCTATTACCTATTTACAATCAATAGCTTGTATTTACATTTTTATTTAATTTATCCTGATAGTTTTTTGTTAGTTCAGTACGGATACAGATTAAATACATAATACATACATCATAGAGGAATACGAGGACCGAAGTACCTGATTTCCATTGGCTTGGATCTGTTTTGGTGGTGTCTCATGAACTGCAGGACTAACTGTAGTAGAGTATGTGTAAGCCACCTGTGGAATCAAAATGGTTTGCTTATTGGCAGCGAGAGCTCTCAAGCATGGAACACTGTTCTGGTCAGCAATGGCAACAATTGTAGGTAACTGGGCAGTGACTGTAGGTATAGCAATATTTATGGGATTGGCACTTGGTGGGATTACATTTACAATAGGATCAGAGTCTGTAACACTTTTGTCCTTTTGTGGTTCTTTTTTTGCACAAGTTAAGTTCAAAGGTTCTTCTTGGACAGAATAAACACTGTTCTGGTAAACACTAGTTATGGTAGATCTTTCCAACAGTTCTCCATGTTGCTTTGGTAGCGAAAGGTCAAGAGGTTCGATTTGTGGCTCTTCTTGTACACCCTCTGCTGTGTACGTGAAACCCTGTGAATTTCTTGATGAAGAAAGGTTCAGTGGCGATGCAGATGGCGTGCTACTCTGTGAACCGTTCGGAGTTGATCCCCCTGGTAAAGTCTGAGATTTCGTTGAACTGAGAGGATTTTGTGAGTTATTTGTGCTGTTCTGTGGTTCGCTCACATCTGTAGTTGTCGCTTGATCATCATTATCTGCGGGACTACTTATTTTAACTTGCTCAGGAGAAGATGGTCCAGAAGACGGCACAGAAATTTGTCCAGCCTGCATCTTTTCAAACCACTTTTTTACCACATCCAGTGGTAGGTTTACTGAATCTGCTATTTTTGAAAGCTCTTCTGCGCTTGGTTGTGCATTTAATGCATAATACGCTTTTAGGAGCGATAGAAGGTTCTTTAAAGGTGGCTGACCAGGAGATAAGTTGTTCTCCCCGGTTTCTGACAGGACAGGGGAGTCAGGTTTCTCAGCTTCTGTTCCACTGGGCTGGGGAAGCTGAGAAGGACTTTTTGTTTCATAGTGCTTTAGTTCTTGAAGTGCATTAAGATCCCCTGGACAGTCATCACACAGAAGACAAGTGCTATCATTGGTCTCTCCTTCAAAGTTCTTATCTTTCTCAGACTTCACCGTAAGATCTTCTGGCAATTTTTCATTTTTGCAACTATTTGTAGGAACAGAGTTTTCTTTTTTTAGATTTTGTGGAACAACCTGAAGTTGACTTGGCTGCTCCAAGCTGTAGTTGATGATAATTTTGGTTGTCCCATCTTGGTCAACCAAAGGAAGACTGATAGCTGAAATGAGGGAATGGCCAGGTTGTTGTATAGATGCATTGTTGATTGTTTCTTGTTCTTTGGACGCAAGATTAACATGATTGTTTTCCAGTACTTGCCTTATTACATTACCATCCACTGCCACTTTAAGTACATTTTGAATGTCACTTAAATTGATGCTTATGGGAGACACCAGACCTACTGTTGGTAGAACAACAGCTTGCACCACACCCTGAGGAGAACTGGTTGCCTGCAATGGGCTACCACCACTAAAAACCCCATTCTGCAAAGGGGTTGAACAATTAATTCCTGAAGCAACCACTATGGGCTTGAATTCATAATCCACAGGTTCAGTTTTAATTTGGTTAAGAGGAAGCTGCTCTTGCAAAGGTTTGTTTTCTATCTTTTGTCGTATCTGTGGTCTTGCTGGGCTACCTGGTGATGCAGAAAGGGAAGGGGAGGAGCACTGAGACATCTTGAGCCCTGTCCGGGCTCGACCATTCACGGGCATCAAACCAATACACTTCTTACTGCTTATGTGTGAACTGTATGAACCAGAATGGGAAAAACGTTTCTTGCAGTTTGGGCACTCATATGGCTTCTCTCCTAGAGACAAAAAAAAAAGGAAAAAAAAAAAGAGAAAAAAGGCATATGCAAGAGTTTGCTAGGTTACAGTGTAACTTCATCAAACAACAGCAACCAGAAAGAATACATCAAAGTGATCTCTCAAAAGAGTCCTAGGGAAAAATTTATACAGTAAAATGAACAGTAAGAGTAATTACATCATCTATAGCTCTGACCCAAGGCTCCTTTAATAAGTGTGTGATCCACTAGTAGATATAGGATGGAGCCCACATGATCATGTATTTGCCTATATGGCAATTGCAGATTTCA
Source organism: Platyrinchus mystaceus (assembly GCA_035041135.1). Classification (NCBI taxonomy): domain Eukaryota; kingdom Metazoa; phylum Chordata; class Aves; order Passeriformes; family Tyrannidae; genus Platyrinchus; species Platyrinchus mystaceus. The sequence continues at coordinate 14,247,399 of JAWWLV010000088.1, forward strand.
TTAAACTCCATTCAAGTAGTACCACCACTAATATCAGAAGCTGCATAAACTACTTCAGAATGGCAAAAAAGTAGAATATGATTATGTAAAGAAAAACTGCAATAAATGCAAATCATAACTGTATAAGAAGATATGCACATTTTACTGTAGCAAACTCAAATACAATATACCCATATCTTCCTACAATACTTATCAGTTCAGTTAAAGACAGATATTGAGAATCTCTTTTGAGTGGCCACATTTAACCTATTGTTATATTATATATTAAAATATATTATATATAACATTTTCTATAAATTGGAACTTTTTAAATAAATTGTATCTCACTGTGTCCTGATTCTACTTTAATATGACTAGTCTTGAATGGTGACGATCACAGCCACGGTAGGAACACACAGATCTTATGTCCTGATTATTATCAATTAAAATTCTCTAGTAAGGCTTATAACACACTGAATGATCTGCAAACATTGAATAAAAAACAGACATGTGAAAAAGGACCAGAAGGATGTCCCCATTTCTTCCTCCACAAGTCAAGGTTTCCTTAACTGTGAGAGCTTAAGCTGCAACCGTAAATCCTTGAGTTTTTCTACATATTCCCTGCACACAGCTGAAGGCTGCGGTCAGTGCTTCCAGTGTCCAAAAGGGAAAATAAATAAGGAAAACACTAGTATTTTAAACTTAGACACACAAGACTGCTATCACATCAAAGTTATAAAGAATAGAAATGGCAACATTAGTACTCAATTCAGTGCTTGGTTTATTTACCACTGTGGATTCGTAGGTGCTCCTTTAGGTGATGTTTATATTTAAAAGCTTTTCCACATTCAGTGCACTTGAATTTTCGATTACCACTGGATTGCGTCACATGTCTCTGTAAGAAAGAATTCTTAATTATCGCACAGGCCAGCATGTTGGAGAAACATCTTGTATTTTCACATTGCAAGAGAAAAATTCAATAAAAAACTAAAAAGAATCAACCGTAATTGTAAGAGACTGAAGGTGGTGCGGGTAACGCATGAAAAAGAAACATAAGTCAGGTAAAAACTGAGACACGTGTATTCTGAATAAATATGGTACAGTAAAAAGAAAAAACAAACCCAAAATACAGTTGCCCCTTCTCCTCAGTTCAGATGAAGCTTACACTGACAAGTTATGTGAGTAAGAAGTTCTAGGATGCATGCTAATTCTACTTGTGAAAGCAAAAACATCAAGAAAAACCCTAAGCCCTCCACCCAAAGAATATTTCATGCCGGAGAGAAAAACATTAAAGTCTATAAAAGCCTGTTTAAAGTTAAATCAGTTGACTTGATTTTTCCATTTACATGCTTCCAGCGCTTACTGTTGGCCTTGGATTCCTCTATATAATGATGTCACAGGATTGCTCAAGAGAAGGTAGCTCAGTGACAATAAAGGTACCCTCAGCCACAATTAATTAATTAAATGCAAAAAATTAAATCAAAAGAAACAAAAATATGGAGGGATTTCCCAAGTACACAACATCAAACTTCTTCACTATTTGCTAGTTTAAAAAAAGTAAAAGACAGACATGTAAATAAATGTAGTATATATGTGACATGTATATGCAAGATCTATAATTTTACCACAAACTGTACAATTATATGAACATGTATTTTAAAGACAAAAATTACACGCACTTTAGAAGTTGAAGCAGCTTAATTACCAACATGAAATGAAGGAATTAGAAATTTTTCTGTTCAAACAAATTGTTTACTAAAAAAACCCCAGCAGCTCCTTTCTAAGTAGAGCTCACTTGGCAAAAAGATACTCTACCACTATTTGGATGCAGCTGCAGATTTTTGGTAACCAGAGCAAGTATTTTCATAAACTCATTAATGGAACTATTCATGTGCTCTGGGGACACAGCCTTCCTATGGGCAGCCACCACCAACAGGCTGGTGTGGATTAGCTTCCTCTGGTATGAAATCATGGGGGGAGTTCCTACCCCTCACTCTGGTTCTGCTGTGGTTGGCAGTGCCGGGAGCAGATGCTCACTGAGTGCTAAGGCTCTTCCCTGAGTGCAGATATGACAACTGGGGGCTGAAAACTGGACTGCAGAAGCGTGGACAGATAAGAATGCAGGAGGATGATCCTGTTCTGATTTACGCCTGTAGATGTGAAGAACCCGTGGCTGTGCAGGTTGCTGGATGAAAGTCTGTGCTCTCTGCTACAAGATATGATGTCCAAATTATCAGCCCTTCCTGTTCAACACCCTGTCCTCCTTTATATGTTACAAATGCTAAGAGAAGACAAATTGAAGCAAGATAATCTAAATTACTTCCAAGTACTCTAATTTGACAGTTCCCTTGGGATAAGCATTTGGTTAAGCTGCAGATTTTACCTCTCAGTAGATACTGCTCCCATCCCCCCCAGGGTGGGCTCCTTCCTGCCTCCTCCCAGGCTCTGCAGTGAGGTCTCCACTCTGACTTATCCTGATTAGCACTTGACCCTTATTCCAGGGTTTGTCAGCTGTCTTTTGCTAGTCCACACAGCTTTTCAGCTCTGTTTAACTAAGTCCCTTGAAGATGATGTTCTAGATGATTGCAGCTGACTCACACTGCATTTCACTTTAATGATCCAACTGCACTGAGTGTAGAGGACTGTGTCAGGATTTACTTAAGCCTGCAGAGAATCAGTTACTACCGTTTGACTTGAGATTATACAAGTTAACGGCTCTCAGGATATATACAGTTACTGCAGATGCTAGACTACATAAATATTCATACTAAATATCAGTGTGTGTATTCAATCTGTCAGAAACATTTCGGCTCCAGTCTTTAAAATTTAATGTTCTGTTTCTATGGCATGGAAGCCCACATTTATCTTATCAAATTTTTAATGAGTTTTCCTGTTTTCCTGGTCATAGCTATAAGGTGCTTTGAGCTTTCTACTAGGTAGTGTTTCAAAATCTATTTTGCCTTACCTTCTTATACCTGTAATTCTTTGTCCAGCATTCTTGCTGTCCATACTGTACTGTTTTGTAAATCTGGGACTTCCTCAGAATTACCTTGAAGGATCTTCTTTAAAACTGAGAAATCATAACACTTCTCTAAAGTACCACCTGTGATATTCTTTCACCTTCATATTCCCAGATTCAAATGGTTTTCCCTGTTTCAGCACTGTTAAAGCCAGTGATGTGTGATATTTTGTGTCTGTGATGTGTGATATATTTTTAATGCACTGTACGTAACTGCCGTTTTCTGCTCATTAAGGAATTAACTGCAGCATTCAAAGAATATTCATCTGCACTCCTTCAAGGACTGAAAGAAGAAACATCAGCATTAAGGTCTGTAACTAGCAACTAATAAATCTCTGCATCAAATATTTACTGTGCTTAGGACTGAAGCCCACTCTTTTCACACCAGAGAACCAAAATTAATTAATAAGAATCGTGAAAAGCTTTTTGGAAGACAGGAATTACAGGTATATCAGGTTTATTTCACAGATGGTTTTGACCATGGTCTTCAAGAACTGCCATTTCTCAGCAGTGTGCATGGCAATATGACATTTTGAAAGACTACCTACAGGTGCTTTGTAAATTGATAAGAAAAAAATTAAACCAAATTTAAGAAGCACTTTTTCATACTTCAAAATCTTTTCTGGTGCTTCACATATCAAGGCAGATGATACATACCCAGCATCACCTCCTACGAACTGTGAGAAGTGTGGGAGCAGCCAGGGGAGCCATGAGGGACACAGGGCATGGGGAGTAGGGAGCAGCAAAGGAGAAGGTGCAGGCTCTTTGCTGAAGCAGAAGTAGCTGCAGTTTGGCATATCTCCCCCTGGCTCAGAAGGAGCACATTCAGTGTGTGCCTTCCCCTTTCACTGCCTTCATTATCCCAGATTTTATCTTTGCTCTTGCTTCCTCGAACAGAACAATTATGAAATTGTCGCATGCTGGACATTAAGAAGCTAACAAAGCTACCCAAATAATCTACTTTCAGGTAAAGTTCTTTAAGAATAAGGCATTATGTTTTAAACATCCAGCTGTTTAAGATCCACAACTATAGGTCTGTACTTTACTAAGGACAAAAGTTCATTTTCCATTACACAAAGGATGTAACCGTGTACATGCACATGAAGCCAATTTTGAAGATACGGCAACTTCGTGACAATAACATAAACAAATACATATTTCAAATTTGCCAAGTACCTAAACTTTTGTAGTTTTAATTCTGGCTGTGGCTCTAGAGAAAAGAACACACTTAAACAGGCATAATATTGAGTTTCACATACTTGGTAGAAACAACATTAATCAAACAATTGTGCCTTCAAAAGTATAAACCCATTAAAATATATCTGCAGGAATATAATTTAAGCTTTCCTCTGTAGCAATTCTTCTGAGAGTGTTTACTAACTTGGTATTTTTTATCTTTTCATTCAAACTACAAGCAAACATGGGAAAGGCTTCTATCCCCCCCAACTACTTCATTCTTCTGCTTTTAGGCTTGTAACTGGAAAAAAATTGAAAATAAATGTGGTAGCTCACAAAAAAGCATTGTTGAAATAGCATTCATAGATTTTACAGTTAGAAATATAAGATGTATATAAGATGGCAGTAACTTTTTAAGTGGAAGCCAAGCCAAAAAGAGAGCAAGACAGAAATGGGAAATATATTCATAGGAAATACATTTGAATAAAAAAGAACTGTCACACCAGAATACGCTGGTGAGGTTATTCCAAACCCTGTGAGACAGTAAAATCCTTGCAGCATGATGGCCAATACTTCTCTTACCTATTTAATTTACCCGTGAATGTGAACACTCAGGTATAAAAATGTATAATAAATTTTTAAGCCTGTTACATTCTTGGACTTAGTGATACTTTGTAGAATGGAGGCTAATAGACATTATGTGAAAAAGCATCTCCTTTACTCTGGGCTATAGCCTTTCAGTTTAACAAAATATATGTTGATTGTGAGCTACCTTTAGCTTCTATTTTGTATCTTTCTGTTTGTCTCCTGTTCCATCTCTGGAAAGTATCAATCTTTCTAGTCTGTCCTCAGAAAGGAACATCTCCAAGCCTCTTTAACCTGGTGGTGGAAAACCTGTAAAGTTTTTAATCTGGATAATTCCTGATTATTTCAATTGGTTCCTGACCCTCAGAGTGCCCTGATAAGGTAGGAAGCATGTGCTGGGGATGGATAAGGGGAAAGTGAGGGGTACAAGAAGAAAAGAAAAAGATGGACAGAAGAAGAAAATCTCAGGATCTTCTGTAGTGATCAGATGGCTAACTCATGGAAGGCATTTCAGGGAACCATGGCCTCAGGTCAGCCCATGAACCAGAGGAAACAAGCGCATAACATCCTTAGCCTTTTTTGTTGCTTCACTTAGTAGTGAAACACTGTGTTTTATGCACTCATTATCTGTATATTACCTTATAGCATGAATTGCATTTAAAAACTGTACCTCACAGTTCAAGCAATGCAGTGATTTGTTTCTTAAGGGCAAAATGCTACAGTACGTTGTGAATCATCCAAACAGAATATATGAAAGAAAAATGGAAGTGTTTCACAAAAGATTTGAGATTAGATTTGAGTCATAATTTTTATGCAATGTTAGCCAATGAACAGAAAAAAACCCACAACTAATTACCCATAAATGTAATAAAGAACTTCTGAAAACTAAAATCTAAGCCCAACCATGCTGCACAGATGAATGAAAACATAGGAATTCAGATCTCAGCCTTTGACAGCTACAAAAGAAGCCTGACTTGAGCACCAAGCTTAAGTGTGTGCTCTGGGACTGGAACTTCAGCACACAGATAGTCTGATGGGAAGAGCTTACTTGCTCTCGACATTTTTGCCCACATAAGAAATCACAGTGTTGTTACAGAGAACAATAAATCCTTAATTCAAAGGCCACTTACTGGATCTCTTCCTGATTTGTGTGATGTCATGTGGCGGTCGAGCTGCGTTCTGTACGCAAACGTGTAACTGCACAAGGAGCAACTAAAGTTATCTTCATTCTTCTCATGGCGGTATTTGATGTGTTCCTTCAGGGAGGTGAAACGTTTGTACCCTCGGTCACAATATGGGCAAGTGAGCAGTTGGGAAAACGCATCGGGTGTTCCTACACAGGAGAGACAATATACCATGTTTAAATAAATGCAAGTTTCAAACTTATTACTACCAACAAGGGGACCCCTGGCGGCCTAGCGGTTAAGATGCTGGTCTCTCAGCGCCAAGGCCACAGGTTCTAATCCCGGTCCTGCTTCAGGGACACCCCCGGGTAGATGGAGCTCGTCAGCCCTTAAGGCCATCCATCTAAGAGAAGGTCACTCTAAACAAACCTACGTCCT
>JAWWLV010000088.1:14255836-14297211 GCA_035041135.1 Platyrinchus mystaceus
ACCATCTATAACGCTGCTGCTTCTTTTGAGCACACACGCAGGATCACTCTCGAGGAGAAAAGACAATGCAGAAAGAACCGTGTCTTGTCGATCTCACCCAGGGAGTGTTTCTGCTGTGCCTTCTGCAACCAGACTTGTCTATCTCGCATTGGCCTCTTTAGCCATCGGCATGCTTGTAGCAAGAGTGGGTAGAGCCCTTCCCAAATCTCCGTTCGTGAAGCCTAGCCACAATGATCTTTAGCAAATGTCACTATATTTTTGGCATTTTCTGTTCCCAAATGATTAAAACAATGAACAACAATGCAAGATTTGACAATTTGTGCCACTGCACTGCAAATTAAAATCCTAAATAAATTATGCTTTTTTTTTTTTTTTTAGAAATCTCTAATACATCAAATCTCTGGAAGAACAGAACAGAAAGGTTAGCATTACCTCTTTCACTGCTCTTCCTCAGACTCCAGTACACTACTACAGCTACAATGACATTTATCTGTTCAGTTATATATATTTTTTAAAACTACTAGAACACAGCAAGTCCTAACCGTTTATGCAGGATGTTACTTTCTTTTGAAAAATTGTAAAAACTCTAATCAAGGAACAACAATCTGGGTGAAACTGCAGTTGTCACAGATTATGAAAGCTGAACACTTCAGAAAGCAGCACAAAATGCAGAATTAATCAGAACAGGATTTGCCTTCAAATATTTCATGACGAAGAAATGAACGAAGTATGACTCCCCATCTCACTCAGAAGAACACCTTAAGCATGAAACTTCCTCAGAGAAAAAAAAAACACATCTTTTTCTAAATAACAACAGGTCATTATTTTTCCCATAAACATTTTTGTATAAACAATGATTCTTTTTTCTCCACTGTTGTCTTTTCAGGCAAAAAACCCCCAAAGCCTGTCATAGACTGGCTGCACAATAAAAGAAATCCTATCTAATAGATTCTTCTGGGAGCTTTGTTTAGAAATACGAAAAAGAAAATAAACATAACTCCCCTTAAGTTATTCTTACATAAAACCACACTAGCTTGCTTTACTCCCATTATATTTCATAGATGTTTATTCTGTTATAATGATGTTGAATGGATTTATGAAAGCTTGAATTTTTTTTTTCCAGTTACTTGAGGTTATAATTTAGGTACTCATAGAACTGAATCCCAGCGCATGCTTTGTTTCACAAAATCAAGTAGTAATGTTTTTTGTGTGATCCCATCCTCTTATAATTATTTAACAAAGGGCTTTTTCCCCTTAAAGTTCTCTATATATGCACTGTCGTCTCCTAAAATGAAACAGAACTTTTGGGTGAAGTAGTTAGTAAACTGATTTCATGAGAACTGAACTGGTGACCTATTTACCATTCTCATCTTGACCACTAGCTTCTGGCGTGCCTTGTCTCTGATCCTCCTCAGGTGCTTCAGGGTAGATAACAGCTGTATCTTCTTGCTGAAGGAATTCCTCAACATTAGGGTCATGGTTTTGCTCATTTTCTGCATCAGAATCACATTCATCTTCTTTTACTAAGAATGAAAAACAAGACACAAGATATGAAATGAAGAGATCAAAAAGAACATAAATGAGATTCAGTAATTCACACTGCCAAATCTCCCTCTATCCAAAGATTAAAAAACTCTTTACAAATACTACAGTAGGTCAAGCCCTTTAAGATGCCGGATTACTCTGAGTTTTAAAACAGAGAAGCAGTAGCATAATGATATTTTAAAACATGGCTTAACACAGTTTGCCTCTTCAACTCAGTGCATTTTTATCATTTCAGATTTAGCTGTTCCTCTCAACTTCCCTGCAAGTCTTAAATGCAACATTAATTATGATTTAGCCCTTGTAGTTTGAAGGCCAGTTTACCATCTTGGCTCCTACGTTTGCAAAAGGAAATGTGTTGCCTTCAAGACGTAATTTTTAGTGTTATTTATAACCGTTCATTAGCACAAGCCCAGAATATATTTAAACTCTGAGTAACAAGTGCTGGCCAGATGAAATGCAGCAAACTTGAACTTCGAGTGGCTTGTTCTCTGGTGTTGAAAATGGCTACCAAAAAGTTTTCAGTTCTAGTTAACAACCTGCAACATTTTTCAGTTAAAAACTTACAAAAAAAACCAGTGAACAACTGTATTACAAAGTTAGCAAATGATAAATATTTTACTTAATGCCTGTAAAATAAATATTTGTTACCAAGTATTTGCCTGAACACATTGTTCATAGAGTTGATTTTTACCATGGTGGAACATTCTGTGAGAGCTCTGCCTGCAGCATACTAAATCATGACACATGTTCTCCACTATTAATGTGAGGTATCTTTTAATAGGAAAGAGTTTTACGATTCATCTCTCAGTGTGAAATCACATATTTAATTTACAATTTGACACAATCCTTTTATGACATGAGGCAGTCTCTCTCATACAGACTGTAATGCAATGCATAATGTAGCTCTCCAGACTTGTGTGGAGAGGTCTGACTTCATAGGAACTGAAAAGAATGTGTGAATCTACAGTTTTAAACATATCAATGTTTAGATGAAGCATTTGGTTGGTTGCTTGCTTTTTTGTTTGTTTCTAAATAAGGCTTACTCTGATAATATCTAGTAAAGGCATTAAAAAAACCCAACAACAAACCCAAAGAACTTAAAAAAAGCTGGATGGGGTGTATGATAACTTTTTGTCAAGAAGAGAAATAGAAAAAATAACAAAGCATCTCTTTTTGTTTGAGTCTGAAACTGAAGTACACATTTTATTTTGCCTTCTGCATAACCATTACAAACAGGAGTTTGATTTTATTTGAGAATAAAATATAGCATTAGCTTAAGCTTATTTTTGTATAATCCTTACTAGTTTAAAACATTATCTTTAGAGTTGTACAGCTGTGTGTAAACCATTGCTATTCCCCGTTTTGCCCTTCAGAACCACGGTGCTGCAGCAGCAGCTCGGTGGTCAGACCAGGGCAAGAGGCTGCTCTGTGACACCGGTCACCGACACCTCCAGGCCATGGACACACAAAAGGTGCCCAGATAATTTTTCCTCAGCTAAAACACTGTTTACAATTTAAGACCTCTAGCAGTTTTATAAAGAGAGGTGTGAGAACTCCAAAGGTTTCAAAAGGTTACTCATCTAGCCAAAATTCAATAGCACTTTATGAATAAGGGACTCAGATTAATAAAGAAATACCTGTACATCCAATTACATCTGGCTGAGCTTCAGGCCCCAGGATTTCCTTTGTTTCTTTTCCAGCTGAAATAGCACATTTCACAAAAAGAAGAACAATTATTGCAAAAAGCCCACAAAATAAAATAAAAAAAGCTCCCCCCAACCACTTAATATATTTGAGTTATTTTTTCAGTGATGTTTTCAATGTACGCATTGTTTACATTTAAATACAATGTTGTTTCAAAAATACAGATTGCACATTATTTCAGCAATGCATGGTCACCTGAACCACAAAGATACATGATGGGTAAGGAAACAAAATCTTAAAAGGAAGGAAGAGAGGTAACGACATGGACAGTGCATTTCTCCAGCAAATTCACAATCAGCTACTTAAATGACCCTTTCTACAAATGTAGCTATCTGAAACACTGGAATATTATTTCCAGAAACCAGACTATCATAAAACAAATACATTTACATTTTTTTCTCCAATTAGCAGTTTTCAGAAATAATTGATAATTTGCTGGTAATGTCTGCAAACAACAAGCTAATGTGTTCTCTTTATTGTAAATCATCTAGAAACCAGTTATGGCTGTGATTGCTTAAACAAAAAAGGGATTTTAAACATGTGCTCCACACTTCAGAACAACTGTGCGGATTTCTGTGCATGCAGAAATCTTTCATATATTGATTCCAATACTCAGTATGAGTTTGCAGGTCCTCAGAACTAACACTGCAGAGCCAACCTGCCACCCAAGCTCTGCAGCATTCAAGGACACAGCCTGGAAGCTTTAACTCACTACGGGTTGTTGGTTCAAATCAACACACGGCCCAAGTTGCTCTTCATTTTGGTTCACTGGGTAGCCTGGACTGGGAAGTTCCCACAGGAAAAGCCACTGCTGACTTTTCTGTCAGTACCTGGCTTACAGCAGGAGTACATAAGAAAGTTATGTTGGTTGCTTTGCTCTTTGTCAGTAGTATGCTACACTAATAAATGTGAAATTAAAACGTTATTTCATAGTTCCATTAGGGAAACCTTGGATGCTTCAGACCTGCACTGCAGAAAAAGACTCCCAGGTGATCCAGGAGGTTAGACCTCACAGCTGCTGCGATCTGGAATGGCAACTCTTATACTTTTATTTACCTTGTTTCACTCTGCCTCAGAGCAGGAAAAAAATCCTTTGGTTTGGCAAGTCAAAAGCCCAGGACGTTCCAGTTTTTTAATTACAGGAGAAGGCAATTTCTCCTTTATATGGAAGATGATAAATTCTAAAAGAACTTTAAGTTCTCAGATAGTACCAGCTTCCTCAAAGGAAAAGCTTGTTAATTCTGTCTACTTTGACCAAACCCCACAGACCCAAAGTATCTGCTAACAGTAACAAATAAGAAATATGTTTCAAAGGAAACTGTTACTCTTTAAGCTTACATTAATTTCAACTGTCGTCTTAAAAAAAAAAACAACAAACCAACAAAACCTAAACCAAATAGTCTGTATTTTATTGTTCAATACTAGATTGTGAACTAATTACATTTTTGGCTCACAATATCAGAGTTGGTTCAGAATTTGTAAGATGGATAACTGGATTCAATGCAAACTTAAATTCAAAATTTAATTTTTTAAAATCAATCATGATGCAAACTCGCAATTTTCCGCTAAAAAGGGTTTGTGATTTTTCCCATTATGAAATAGGGTCTATGGAAGAGGGGCAATATCAATAAGTTATTACTCACAGAAATTTAAATTATAGTGTCTCTAGTAAATTCTACTGGCTTCAGTACTAATAAAAGCTATGCTTCCCAAGGGAATGTGAAGGAATTTATTGCATTATAGATTAATGTCAGTGAAGTTAAAATACCTCTCAATTCTAATAATCATAACCTCTCTTTGGTACTTTCTCTTCCCAATAGCTAAAAGTGGGGTATAAGACAGGGAGAAGCCCTTTTCCACAGCAGATGATCTTTCCTAATGCTGTAGGAATAATTAATAATTTGAAAAATGTTAAGTAGAGCTCCTTCTTTATAGCTATGTATAGTCCAAAGAGAAAGGCAACTTTGCAATAGTGCCCTCAATCCTGGTTATCAACCAGCAAATACAGCTGCTGGGAAGCAATGGAACGGGATATGAAGATGGGGGACACTGTTCCACCAAGCAGAAGTCAAAGCTCTGAGTTCCAGAGGAAACTCAAGCTACGTGCTGAATGACAGATAAATACAGGTCTCCGTGAATAGCATCCAGGGCATGAATATCCATCTTGGCATTACATCTGGACATACCAAATAGCTGTAAAACAGGTTCTCGAATTTCTGTATCTCATCACTGCCTATGAGCTGCTGCTTAGAGATACAGTGGAGCTTCTGAGGGTTAAACACTAATGATTTTCAGATCAGAGGGAACAGTGTTAACTAGCAGCAAACATGCATGACAACTGCTGTCACAGGCTGTCTGTAAAGATCTCTGCATGGCTAAGATAAGTGATCAAATTTAAACCACCAGCAAAACGGAAATTTTGGTTGTAGGCAGAAAGACAAACTTCATTGAAATCTTCACTGCAGTGTTTATCTGCAGAGAAGGGAATAAATTCCAAAGTCCATCGAGACAGTTTCTAATTTAAATTCTTTAGAGCTAATTTTCTGATATGCATATAGCAAGCATTATTAACAGCTTACAGTATTGACTGGTCGTGTGCTTTTTGATCAAAAATATGCCACACTTCTTTAACCTTCCTCCTAAAAGATTTTGTTTTATCCCTCAACAACAAACCAAATGTAAGAACACACTCTTGAGCACATAGGCTTAACCTAAATTTTTATGAGTTGAAGGAATTTTTGAGTTCCAGGAAGAGCTTAAACATGAAATTTAACTTTGTTCATTTTTAAAGGTTATTTCAAAGTATGGAGTTTTTAAAAATTTTCAATTTTTCAAAGATATCTTAGTTCTAGTTCTGAGACCTCTAGATTTGCTAAATACTTATAGTACATAATAATGCTTTTTAAAGTGTATTAATACAGTAAGTATAACACTTGCTTTTTTTTTTCTTTTAATTGTAGCATAGGTTTTATTTCTAACTACAGTAAAGAAAAATCATATTACAGAATCATTACACACATGAATACTGGCACACTGTCAACAACTCGTGCAGGATACACGTGGTTCACTTTTTTAAACCTGTAGGACTGTTTCAGTTAAACCTCTTGAGAAACACATCTTATATATAAAACACCTGTTCTGAAGGTCTTTTAGAAATTCAGTTAGAATGACTGAAAACGGAAGGAAACCAATCTGGTAAAGAAATGTTACGTGTGTAGTTTCTATTCTCGGGCATTCGCGAATAGAATAAATATGTCAAAAACTCATTCTGTCAAGTTCAGCTAAACTCAGAACTGCTCAGCACTACTTTACCAATGAAACACAACTTAGTAAAACTGCTGTAGTGTATGTTTTCTAAAGATAATCACCAGTCCTGAAGATGATACAACACCTATCCCTGCTTTCCTGTATGAGAGAGAGGATGTATTGAGTATCTCTCTCTTCAGATTTCTAACAGGCAACCAAGACTGATGCTGTGATTTTTCAGCTCACACATTTCCTTCTAAGAAAGCTATAAAAAGAGTAAATAGCGCTTTACCATAGCAAATCAAAGCTCCATAAAACCTAATGTAGCCTTTAGTTTTCTCATGTAATCATTGCCAGAAATTCAAACAATTTATTTAAAAGAACCTTATTATCAAATTAAAAAACCCTCCAGCCTGCTACAAAAGAGGATCCAGAATACTTATTTTTTACAGAAGAAATATATGGTAGCTGAGCAAGCCTGTATGGCAATTGATTAATCTTTTGTCTGTCTAAGCACCGATGAAATACCATCTTCATCAGCAAAGACCACAGCAGAGAGACATTTCCTACATTGTGAATCTACAATCACAGTAGAATTTAAAATTAAATAGAATTTTGAAGTTTAGCAAACAAATTTTTAAACTTTAAAAATGGTACATTTGAAACACTGAGTCAAAAAAGGATGCCTTCACGTGTCCAGAACTCCCAGAAGGTTGTCTGAAGCAAGAGGCCGTGTGATGGGTACATCTCCAGGAAACACCCAGTCCAAAAGGTCTTGACCTAGCACCTCTGGGAGCCAGCGCTCTTCTTCCCTCCCTATTTCAAGTTTCCTACACCTATGTTTGCAGGGTTCAAGTCTACGCACAGTCCACTTTAATGTAACTGCAATTTCTGGTAGATTTAGCCTGCAGGAGAGCAAAACTATTACAGAACTAAGAAAATTACCTACCTAATAATTTAGCTCCAAAATACTCATTTCCCGGCACAGCATACCTTGGCAATAACAGCTATGTAAAAACAGGCTGAGCTGATGCTATTCTTTGAACTCTCAGCTGCTCTCTCTCAGCTGGACTGCAGTTAGGGACCATATGACTGCTTTCTGTTTATTTAGATGTGAGGTCATGCACTGTGTATTAAACCATCAGTTTTAAAAGGTGGATACTAAGAATTGCGGCTGGAGTTCAGACACAAACAGGGATATGCCGGAAAACATTCTGTATCTTTCAGGGCATGGAGGCCAAATTTCACAATAAATTCCATTAATTTATGCATCCCAATTTGGCTCAAATGTAAGCATGCTGTGTGATATTATGAAACTCAGTATCTGATTCCACAGTAAAAAAATGCCCATTTCCTGATTGCTTAGAATTTTCAGCTTCTAAAGCTGCTGCATAATATGTACAACATTTACCTCCTTCCAGTGTTTTCAAAATAAGAGATTCATTATGACTTACATAGCCAATTCTCAAACCAATAATTGGAAAATTATTTTTTCTGTCTATATTTTACAAGGAAAAAGGCACAAGCAGCTCACGAGGTGAAATTTACATCTATTACTTCTTTTCCTGATTTTGGCTTACTGCTTACACACCAAGCTGAGCGAATTCTCAGCCTTACAGGGAGCTATGTCCAAGACCTGCCAGGCAAAAAGACTTGGAAAAACTAAAAGTGGTGAGTCTCTGATCACTCTTTGGAATGCTGCATCTACAGATGCTCCTGTTTAACAATACCAATGGAATTAATGCACCTCTGAATCTGCTTGAAATACTAAATAAAGAACACAGAGTATGTTACAGTAAATATGTCAGAAAACCTCTTTTTTGATTGTGTATATCACATGTTATTTCAGTAATAAAGTGAACAAAAAAGTTCTGCTGAATCTTTGTTTTAGAAAACTTTCTCTACATAGCACCAACAGTGAAAATAAACATACCTTCATCTTCCCAGCAACTGTTTGTACTCCCTTCTCTTTCACTGTTTTCTGGTAACACTATATGGTCTGTTGGCAATTCATCTTCTGGCACACTAGCATCACAGTCTGCTGCATCCGTTACACTTTCTTCTTCCACTATATGCAATTTATCTTCATCATCTGAATCTGAGTTTGCTTCTACCACGTTATTATAATTGGTGACTGTGGACAGACAAAAACAAAATACTGATCAATATACTTTTAGATGACAGCTTGGAGTCCAAAGCTTTCAGCACTCTGGCCAGATGGTGTATCTGGGGCATCTCCATGGAGTCACATTATTATTTCTTCTTTCCACATGGGGATGGCAGTGCCTTGTGAGCAACTGACAGCTGCTGGGCTTCCACCACTGCTGGGGACCACAGGACCTCTCACTTGTGCACACCCAGCATAAGGCTGCACAAGGAAGGCACTGCACAACTCCAGAGCTGGAGCCACAGTGGAGCAACAGAAGTCCAACCAGATCACTCCAATTTGGATGCCAGCATTACTGTACGTCTCCTTTGAGATTATCATGGTCTGGAAAATAGTTTGTGAAACAGCACTGATGAACAACATTTTGTTACAGATAGATGTGTATAATGAGGACAGGCTGTGTGCACGGCGCAATCAGTGGGGCACAGAAGGAACCAAATTGTAGGGAAACAACTGGCACTGAAGACCAAGTGACCCCTGGCTGAGCACCCTCCAGAGAGGCAGCGCTGTCACTCACAGGGAGGAAGTCCTGGCCTGCAGGTGCCCACGCCAGCTCTGCTCACCCAGTCCAGCTTCTCGCTGGCTCCTCCTGTAACCAATGTCATTCCATGCTCCCGCTGTGGGAATCAAGGAACAATAAGGAGATTTGATTCAGAAGAGCTTAAGTGCTCCTGATCCAAGCTAAAATGCTCTTGTAGTTACGCCCATTAAAGACTCAGCACAATGAATGTGGAAGGAAAAATCATGGAGATCACTTAGAGAGGAAATCTCACATAACATTTGCCCAGCCACCAAGAACAGGTAATAACTCTACTTTTTCAGCCTGGAGAACATACTGAGAGAGTCTTGTGGACAAAGGAATACATGACAATATATATGTTTCTGTCCTATGGAAGCAGATTATTATTATTAAAATAGTCTTCATTTGTAAGCACAAAAGATCAATTACGGCCATTTCAATTTAAAATGTAAGGAATTGAAAGTAAACTGTATCAAGAAAAAATTACTTTCACAATCTGTTGAAATGTCTTGTTACTCACACTGAAGTTAAACTATGAAACATTTATATCTGTATGGGTATTACTTCTTCACTGCCAAATTTGAACTTCTTACTGAAATGCTTCAAAATATAGTCTAAGAAAGAGAATAAATTTACAGATGAACAAACCAACTGACTTGTCTTGGCTGCAGCACTCCTTCAGTGGTTATAGGGATTATAGCTGGGAGGCACATAATCACAGTACTTTACGATACCTGCATCCTGTCACTGTTAGCCCACAAGAAGCCAGACTGATTCTTTCATGTGAAATACTGCCTATTAAGGTAGATAAATAGCAAACTAGACTCCAGCTCTTCTGAAGCTAGCTCTTTTTAAGTAGATATTTTAGTCATTTAAAAATGCATGTAAGCAGGAAAAGTGAGCGACATTATGAACTGAGAGGCTACTGTCTCATTTCCTTCCAATTCAGAAGAAAAATGTCTCATCTAGAACATGCATGAGCATGACAAAAGGGTCTTTTGAATTTTAAACAATCATTCAATGTTTCCATATTTTAGATAGTGTTATTTGAAAAATGTAGTAACCCCTCACTATTCATGGTATTGACATCTTTTAAAACCAAAAATGTAGGCAAATTGCCTAAAAAATAGTATGTGATCCATTTCCATCAATAAATTTATTCAATTAATGTTCTGTAACTGATTTTGCAAAGTAAACTAGCTACTGTAAGTGATGCTGTAATAGAAAGCTGTGTGAAATAGAAGGCATATATGTATTCCCTCACCAAAGCAGAAGAGATTTATGAATTTATTCTCCTGAGAAATGGTAAATGCAACTTTAAAAAAAAGTGTAACAACAAACATAAACCAGGAGGAAATGGAAAAATCATTTTAGCCTTTTGTTTTGACTGGGTTTTACAGCGATGATTAGATGCAGAGGATTATTAATATAAAATACCAAAGTATTTACATTTGCCACATGTAGAGGAGATCAGTAAGAGAAAGGATCAAAATTTATAGGCATAAATTCAGATTTCAGTGATGTAGATAATGAATAGTTGATTTATTAAAAATAAATTTCCTGTTTAGTTTGGGAAATTAAGTGGAATCCCTTATATTATATTTGGATCAGTTTTATGGAAAACAAAAACATAATCAAAAAGTTTGTCTTGAAGAATTACACTTATCGAGGAAAAAAACATCTTTTCCACATCACGCATTTTGTGATTTCAGTTATAATCTATTCATTATGGCTCTCTTCATCTTGAAACATTTTCATACATTCTCACTATACTCATGTGCCAACTCTACAAAACTTAAAAACTCCTCTTTCTCCATAAAAAGCAAGGAGAAAACGGTCTTTGGGATTTCAGTTCCTTACACTGAAAATCAGTTGTCAACAAGGCAACACAATGAAACCACCAAGAAATCTGGCTCTAACGTTCCTGTTTTCCTCTTACAAAAAGCTTTGGGGAAAATAAAACTGTCAAACCTGGATTTAAAAGGCCTTGGCACACTTGGGATGGCCAAGAAAACCACCTCCAAACACAGTAGAAAGTTGAGCACTTAAAATGATGGAAACACTCATATACCTACATGTAACTCTAACTAAATTATTGCGTGCTGTTTTCCTACCACAGGATCCCTGCCTCATCTAGTGCTGTGATAGCAAACATGAAGGGAATGCTCAATTTTATAGACTGAACTGAGTACTTGTAGCATCCTATCTCATTTGTTCAGACTGTAAAGTGATTGCTTATTCTTTTTTATCCCCTTCAGCCAGCAGTGTTTCCAAAGCTTCACTAATAGGATGTTAGCCAGAATGGGATTCCATATTATATATTATATTGTATATGCTCATATGCATTATATTATAAGTATATATTATACCATTATATGATTATATATTCTATATTATATATAATTTCCTTACATGACATTCAGCAGGAATGCTTCAAAACATATAATTAACTGAAATGGAGTAGGATGAAGATGATATCTCCACTTTACAGAGAAGAAACTGGCAACTTAAAAACCAGAGGAGTCTTTTGGCAATCCTGGCATAGCCACGTCAGTGTAAGGCCCGACTTTTCAGAGGACTTTGCATTTATACAGCATTTTATATATTCAAAGCTCACTTGTTTTCATTCCAAACGCAGCTGTGCCCAGAGACCAGGTACTTTGGCACAAGTGCCACAGCAACTACAAACATATGGAGATCACCTCCAAATAAGTGACCTTCCAGAATCACATAAAAACTCTTTGAAAGACAGAAAATAAAATCTAGTCTTTCATGGGAGCTTTCAAACACCTTAGAGAGAGTGCTTTTGATTCCTGCATCCCTCTACTTAAATTACTATGCTTTCCAGCAATTAAGGCAAGGGGGTTCTGGAGGCAACAGCTTCCTTTAATAAACAGCCCTGATTCATTCTCTGGGCACCATTCTTCCTGTGAAAAAATTATGTGATCACATAATTAAAGATCTTATTGTTATGCATACATGCAAAGAACAAATTAAAACAGTTTGAACAATCTTCATTTTGACATTTTCCAACTTCTTTTGAATGCTAAGCTTTCAAAGTCAAGTGTTTGATTTCAAAGAATGTATTAATAGTCTTTAATAGAAATGATGGTTTAAAAAAACAATCAAACCCTGTAGTTTACTATATTTTTAGTTAAGTAAAATTAAAATCCCATTACATGTTACCATACTGATCCCTGCACGGTTGCAAAGCTTAGCTTTAGCAATGCAAATTTGCTCCTGGTGCCCTGCCAGACTAAGGGGTGGGAGTAGCAAGTTGCTACCTTCATTTGGTCAGACAGGTTTTGGCTACATGTTTCACAGCTCTTTGCAGACTTTTAAGTAATCCTGTAACTATGGCATGTGGGATCCAATTACAGCGGTAACCATCTTCCCCCCCTCCCTTCTTCAGTTCAGTCCTAGAGACAAATGTAGACCTTCCCTAACTGCACATCATTTTGGGTGTTTTCTCCTCTCATCCTTGATGTTTCTTCAGAATAGCCACCACTGTAAGAAGAGGACAACAAGCTCACAAGTCTTGCTCAATGCCTGGCGCCACAGTAACTGCTGAAGTTAGGAGGAATACATTTAATTAAACCTTTTTGGATGGACAGTGAAATATACTCAATACAAAAGCAATATGTAGAGACTACTGCTTACAACCTCTGCAAGAAATTCAATTGAATATACATAAATGATGACTCCAAGGGGCTTCTAATTTGGCAAAATATTCCATGTAGAAAATAAAAACCACATGTAAAACCTCACATGGAACAGTTACGGCTTCCTGGTGAAGTAACGACATACATTTCAGATTTCAGTACTAGTTACTTTTAGTTAATGTAATTTAAAAGCAGTGACTACTAAATAAAATAATTCAGCCTGGATCACAGAATACTGGCTCCACCAGCAGTCAGTGTCTCCATGATGAGATACTGCTCTGTGAAAAGCCAGGACTATTAGAGAGGTTACGTCACCCTCAGCCACAAGCGCTCCAGGGACGGCTACCAGCCACAGGGGAGAAGAAGCAGATCACTGAAGGGTATCTTATCTTCAGCTGTAAAAGCCAAGTCAGACTCAGATCATGAACCATGGCTGTAAACCACTGAAAACAGGTCTCCAGACAAGCACATATGACTTATCACACACATACGGGCTGATTTCATTCAATGTATAGCATGCAACCTTAGCAGAAAAGTTTAAATTATAAAAGTTTAATTATTAATTTCAGCTTTACTTCCAAAGATTAATAGAAAGCCTCAACAAATGTATTACAAATTACATTGAAGACTATTTTTTCTGTAAAACCAATTTTTATATAATTACTGTATAACATCTGATATAATTATGAAATAGTAATTAAAATACATGAAAAATACATTACTTATCCTCCTGTTGATCACTTTCTTGATACAGCATCCTGATTCTTAAAGAATAAATGACTATTTGTAGTTGAAGCTTTTATTGCTCTAAAAGCAAACGACTGCAAAATGAAATGCAGAAAATGAGCTCTGTTTTCTCAATTTTTGCAGTCCTAGATGCAGAGCAGATGTATGATGTTGTGCAATTCTAATTACAAAAAGAAATGTGTTCAAATGCAAGTAGCAATTAAAGAGCTAAAGAAGACATATATATTATTTTGCTGGTTGAATACAGCTAGGAAACTATGACACATACGTCTAGTCAAATTAAATTATGATATTTAAAAGGAAAAAATTGTGAGTTCCTTGATTTAAAACCAGCAAACCCAGGAAATTCAAGGCAAACACTCATATTGTGATGATAAAAGACCACAGGACTCACTGTTTCCATAACATATCTTATAATTAGTGAATATCCAAAAAGACAAGTGACCTGGGTGCTAACAGAAGGAAGCTGGCAGCTTCCCCATCCAGCTCACTGCTCCCCCATCCAGATCTGCCCTCAGAATCATTAGATGAAAGACAACATTCCCAACATGAAGAATGACCCCATCAAGTTCATGTCACTCAAATTCTGATAGAAATTTACTTATCTCAACAAGATAAAAACATGTGGTGGAATATGCATCAGAATTGTTTGAGATCAGGTGGCAACAGGACAGAACTGAACTAAAAAGAGAACAGGATTCCACAGAACTAAGCCAGAACGTCTCATGTGTAATACTGGAATCTGGAAGCATACAGAAGGGAAGGACACTTTGAATCTATTACAACCTGTTCTTCAATACCTAACAATGGTCACTGCCTTTTTTGGAGAGTTTGGTCCAACATTCTTATTATCTGTCTCTTTTATACGTTTCCATACTTAATCCAAGAATTCCACCTACTTCCACTGGGAAAAAACACAAACTTTTAGGAATTTGTGAATTAACACAAACACCCTTGAATATTTTAAGATGTTGGACACCATGTAACCAACAGATTTGAGTTGTGTGGGCTCAGTATCTCAACACTGAACAGGTTGGAGATCTAGATTCTGACTCTGATCTTTTACAAGTCCTACTTCTAAAGGCTCTTCCAATAAACATTTTGAAGGCTTATGCATGAATACTCTTAGAAAGAAAGCTTTGATTCTACAAACTGGAACAAATCCTATGCTCTCTGAAGTGAATCCTTGGTTCATGGATTTCTGGTCTGACAGCCTACAATCATCTCTTGGAAACCATTTAAACTCTCTGTCAGCCCAACTGACCTATATATTATTAAGCTCTAGTCTAAAAAATATTTTAAGCAAAATATATTGAAAAGTCTGAAACCTAATAATTTAGCATTCAATATTTTATATTTAGATTTTAGGGTATACTATTAATTTTGTTACTACTCCTGAATGAAATGTCATATTTCTGCCTCTCTACTGATAAGCTGCCCAGTATCTTCAGTAAAGTTCTTTTCCTATTTTTCCTCTCACTTTAATACATACATTTGACATACAACAATATTACAGAACCATGCTACCATCTAAAGCAGAAACCCAGGAAAGAGCCTAAGGAAAGAGAAGACATATGTTGATGTTTCTACTAAAGTTCCTGCCTGGAGCTCTTTGGCTTCTGGAATTGAGAAAATAAAATACATGTTGTCTTCATATCTAATAACTTCATTTTCCATGATTTTGTCTGCTTGCTTCTTGAGCTCATGAAAATTTTGGCATCCACATTATTCTGTGGCAAGAAGCTTCACAGCTCTGTGTTGTGGGAAGAGTAAATCTGTTGATTTTGAACCTGCTCTGCACTGTATTCAGTGGGTGTCCCCTAAATCCTCCCAACCTGTGTCCTCTATGCTGTTCAGGATTTTACGTGCTTCATCGCACTGCCCCTTACAACGTGAAGAGTATTTTGTCCACTTGGTACCTCTACAAAAGTTGTTCCACTGATCATTTTTGCTGCACCTCTGTAGACCTTCTTCTGTTCTGCTGCATCACTGAGTTCACAGGGGGAGAGGTGACAACCTAGAACTGCACCCTGCATTCATCTTGAATTAGAATGCAGCATAACAACGCACTGTTTTCTTCTCTATCCCTTTTCTAATAATGCAGGCATGTTTTAGGACTTTTCTTGACTTCCACAAGTAATTAAACTGACATTACTAAAGGTTTATTATCTGTAAACCCATAAGTTCTGGTTTTGAATGGTAACAATCAGTTCAGAGCCTCCCTCACATACATTGCTTCACTTTTATCCATCTAGAATTTTATCTGCCATACTATTTAGGAATATCTGCTTGACTATTTGGGAACACTTTATTTCCCAAACAAGTACAAGCAGACCTTAGTGAAAATATTTGCTGCTTCACAATCATGTCATTGCCTCCCTCAGGTAGCAGGTTGACTTCCCATAGCATTGGAATGGCTAGCAGCATTACAGAGGAGAGTGGAGGCAGCAAAAAATATTCCATTAGGTAGCTTGTTGAATTCAGTAAAAACACACAATGAGACCTTGTTATGTTCAAAGTGTGAGGAAACTATTATACTCTCAATTAAGTCATTCAAGAACAAAAACCCAGTTAGAGATTAGTTTCTGAAACAATCCATTTAAAATTTAATTTAAGAACATAGTTGCAATTTTCAGAAAAGTGATTCTGCTTTTAAGAACAGTAGATGTGCTATAACTGTGGAGAACAGAACTATATATATGAAAGATGGTCTCATGTTTATTTAGACATATACATGAGTGTGCTCATATAGGAAAAGGGAAATGGATTCCGTCCTTCCTCTGCCTGAAGTCATCAAACTTACATCTCCCACTTGTGTTTATATAAATATATGAACTTGAAAAAATAGGAGTCTAAATATTTACATGTAATGAGCACATTTCTGATAATTTTGTTTAACTAATAAAAACCTCTTTCAAAATGTTTTTATACCTTTTAACTGAATACTGATGTCCAGTCAAATGCATCTTGACACACACTTTATTGAATATTCTGACACATTAAACCACATAAAATCCAAGAAACTTAATAAGCACTAAGGTATATAAATCATCTCAATACATATGTACTGGATTATTTGGTCTTTAGGTCAACTCAAAGAAACTTTGAGTTTAAAATAAATGCTTTACAAGCACACTGAAGACTGAAAATGCTTTACCAAAAGGAAGACTGGATGTTTGACTTGGCTTACCCAACACATATTAAAATCAATGGTGTAAATAGAATTTTTCTGCTTGTCAATTTTGAATCATGGTTTTAAAATCGATCAGCATTTGACACTAAAAACAAATTGACCCTCAATGTTGATGGCAAAATCTGGAGCAAAACCTGATGATCTAAGTCAGGATCAGTTCCCCAGAATGCGAGTAACAGCTACAGCCCTGGCACTAGACTCTAAGATGACATAAGTGACACTTGGAGAAAATCTGGCAAATATTCCAGCCTCAGTGATTAAATCTTCTGTTAGTTGCCTTTGTTCTTATCATTAGGTCAATTTAGAGCAACTTACTCCTCCATGCGAAATTCCACTGGAACAGGACAGTTTGGCTGTGTACTATTTAGAAAGCCAGAAGGAGTTCAAGGCTTCTCAGTGGGGCAGACATAGTAGAGTTTCTGCAATCAGTGATGCCTTAATACTACTTGTTAAAAATTTATAGGTCTTATAAAGGTGAGAAACAACTTCAAAAATTAATTCTGGTGCTCATATGAGAATTTAGTTGTGTGTAGAACTGACATGAGTCCAGAGGGGAGAAGAGTACACACACAAACATTTCAGGTATTTAGCCTTGGTCCAATAATAACCTTAAAATACAGGAAAACATATGTTTATGCATGTATACATGTATATACATACTTACATATGTCTTTTTGGATTTGATAGCCTAAAATCAGATTTGGAAATGTATACCTATATAATAATAATAAAAAATCTGATTTTGAAATATTTCTCTTACTAGGGCTACTTCTGAAAAGTAACTTAAGAAATGTAATTTTCAGCATGCTGCTTTGAGACTTTTCATTACTTTGCAGCTCTTCTGTGCTAAAAATGGAAACTTTATAGCTTTGCAAAATGAAGGCTTTCAATCTTTCAGTGACACAGAGGGACTTGTAATAGTAGAATCTCTATTGGATTTGCAAATGATGGTCCTTTTTCTTATGAAAAAGCTAACTGTTGTCCAAATATTCTCTCCTTATAGTCTCTGGATTGATGTAAATTCCACATGCAAATACAAAAATTCTCAGTGGCAGCATAATTTGAAAAATGGTATTATTACAAGGTGCTTATTGGTTTGAAAATACTAAAAATGGCCCCATAAGAAAGAAATTAACATTCAGAAATAAGACAGCCAAAGGTGTATGAGAAAATTAACTGTACCCTTCGCCCGTTATCACCATTGTACAAGTCAAGAGCTTTCTACAAACGAGAACTTAACTCTGTCTGTGTAATTCCATGTCAACTGCTGCTGTCAGGAAGCTTTACAGAAACTTATAAGCTTAATACTTTAAGGAAGGATTTATAAAAACTTAGAGCAGTGAACAAAACGAACCATATCCCCTCCATGCATTTTTTTAAATATGTACTGGAAAAAAATAATTTCAATAATTTCACTGCAGCTTTAAATACTCAGCACTGGAGAGGCCGTATGCCTTCATTCATTTTTCTCTCTCCCTGCTCCCCCATTTTACATGCTGTCCCTCAGGTAGCCTCATAAAATGCAGGATAGTGTTCACTCATTATAGGTGACAAAACAACTCTTCAGAATGGAAGTTTTTACAAGTATATATACTTGTAAATGCATGTGGACAAAATAAATAACAAACAAAAGGTGGGGATAGCCATGTAATGCACAGGCTTTTGACTGAATCTCCTACTCTCTTCCCATTTTTCACTTTCCAAAGAATATCATATAATATTCCCATAAAGTTGAACGGGCATAAATAGAAAATCTTGATGTTTATGATTTTTTAAAAAAATCTGAATTTTCAAAAATATACTGCAGGAATCAATCCTGGCCAGGCGGCAGTGATACAGTCACTCTCCTCTCCAAATTAAAGAGGAAAAAAGTAGAAACCTTTCCCTTATGTTCCTATTTCATGACTGGAAAGTTTGCATTTCTGTTACCAGTATTAGTTATATAGTTTATCACTTTACTCAGAAGACTGAAAAAAGACCCATGCAAATGGTGCCTCTCACTGCTGAGTACAGTCTGAGGGCTGCAATGATTTACTGCCTTCAAGACAACTGAGCGTGGTAATCATAAAAATTAAGCATAAGATGCATAAATATATGAGAAGCCTTCATCTTTTAGTACCTCCAATTACTGAAAAAATAGAAACAGTGAACTAAACTGAGGAAAGGCTGAGAGGAAGAAGTATTTCCATGTGTTACTTAGTCTGTTTAACTCTTCAAAATCTACCTTTCCACTGGTGACTGTAACACTCTGCTCTATGTTCAAAATGCTACTACTCCAGATAGTTGACATTTCTTTCCATTTTAAAACTTTTCACATATTAAAAAAGTTAGCCAAGAGAAGCATTTAAGAGGTAAGACCATTACTTACTTTCTCAAAGATACATTTTTAAAAATAGATGATTTATTACTACAGTAAGAAATAACCCTTACAGACAGAAAAATGCCACCAATTAAAGATTAGCCATAGAAAATTGTCTCATCATTAATTGGCACTAGGCCTCAATGGGTTCCAATCACCTGGGAGAATGTGCTAGATAAGAGAAACTTACTTGATTGCAGCAAGATGGAGGTGTTATTCTAAAATATATAGAGACATAAACCACACACCAGAGTTGTACAAGTTTGCTCATACTGACCAGCTTGCTAGAGAATTGCAATATCCTATTTCTGTTCATAACTGTAGCATAAACTGAGAACCACTCTAACACAGTTCCTTTAGATTTATCCTCATTAAAGACTTAATCTGAATTACAGTTGGATAATTACCTTAATCCATACTGAAAAACTTGACAGCCACATTTCAGCACTGTATGTACAAAGTCAGGTTAAGAAATTATCACCTGTAAACAAACTTGTCCATGGTGCTAACTCAATAACTCAATCAATTCAGATACTATTAGGTCAGGTTAATTCTACAGGAAGACACAGTTCACATGTTTATGTAAGCATGCATTATATATTTCATAATATCGGTTATTTTACATAACATAATTACCTAGGTTTATATACAGTAAATATTTACTTCAGGGATAATAAAAAGACTGTAATACAGGAGCACCAGTTTGGCTTATAAAGTTTTGAGATTCTCTTAGATATAAGCTGAAGAATGAATAATCCAACGGCTCATTTTATATACAAGAATGATATAATTGCTATGATAGCAATTCTTTCTTGCCCTCGAAGTTTTATGACTATCATAAGGTGCCACCAGAAAAGGCTTCACCGTTAAGAAAATTATATACATGGTAGAGATATCACTGTAATGGATCACATGCCTTATGAAGCCCTGACATTTTTTGTTATTCATTCCTAAATTAATAGGACAATAAATTAGGCAATTTCAAACAGATGTCACATAAATATAACCTAAATTAATAAATTATCAAAACAAATTTCTTTAGAAAGTATAAATTTGTTTTCGTTTCATATTTCACAACATTGATTCCTAATCTCCAAGTAATTTCTTAAATATACCACTTGAAAGAGAGCTAGTTTGTCAAGTGCACAATGGTTACCTATTTATTCTGACTACAGGTTTAAACACTACAGTATTCAATAACTCCCCTGCCTGTTCCCTACTTAGGACACAGCAAAGGGACTTTTTTTTTTTTACTTATCTTTTAAGTTGACAGCTACATTTTGGCTTCACTCTGATTTCAAATAGTAACAGAATAGCATTTTAATAGTGTTCTAGGTTTCAGTTTTCAAAATATGTGTCCTGACTTTTGGAATCAGGTTACCTTATTTGTAGAGATTGCCTGTTACTATCATGACAGATTGTTATAGCAAACATTCCCAATTCACTTTTTCTGAAAAGAAGGATTACGAAGAGATGCTAGAATACCATTGTAGGTGAACACAGTTTCAGTATGTAATTTGGATGATCTGGTTTGCTATATGTAGCTTTGCACCTTGAACAACATGAGTTTATTACGCATATTTATATATGACGTGTACATAATTTTTGCATTTATATTCACAGCTAATCAACCAAAACATTGGCAGCAGAAAATTACTGTCTGGGAATGGGATGACAATTTCCAAGTCTCTCCAATTTTTAATTGTCTACTATATTTTTGCAATACTCCCTTTTAAATTACAGATTTTTCACGTTACTGATTTTCAATTCATTTAAAATATTAAATCACTGGCTATTTATATCATTTATTTGTGTGAAGTGGGAAATAATGCACCATCTAAATTCTAAGTGTGGCTTGTTCGCTTCGCAAGATAATGAACAGCTATCATTCCCAGAAACCTATTGTAGAGTAAGAGCATGAATAAAGAGATAGTCAAAAAATATGCAATGGATTTACACTGTTTTACTGGATTTCAAGGGTAGACAATCCCCAGTGTTCTATTTAAACAGGTGGCTACATGAGATTATGAAAGGTCTCATTTATCCTGTTTAAATTGAAGTATAAAGCTTAAAGAATAGTTTAATTTTCAAAAGAAGTATTCCAGGAGGATTACATACCTTGCTAAAATAATAATGGGAAATTTTATGGTAGTGAATTGTTATACATTTAAATAAAACTGTATATTTATACAAATCAGAATGAAACCTAATGGGTATGTCTGGTATAATATGAAGGAAATAAACATGTTTTGCCATACTAACCTCTTCACTTCAAAGGACTGTGAATGTAGTCCACAGCACACCTTAGCAAGAGCTTATCTTTCTCTGAAGATCAAGTAATTTATGATAGATGCTTCCAAAGGCAGGGTTAACTTCTTTAAAACAGTAATC
This sequence comes from Platyrinchus mystaceus, assembly GCA_035041135.1. Lineage (NCBI taxonomy): Eukaryota > Metazoa > Chordata > Aves > Passeriformes > Tyrannidae > Platyrinchus > Platyrinchus mystaceus. Next base: position 14,277,371 of record JAWWLV010000088.1, read on the forward strand.
TGGATTTTTCACATACAGCTACTGAATCTCCCTGCAAAGGCAATTACACGCAGATTTTTGGACCAAAAAATGGACAAACCAACTCTTTGGCCCCCATGTTGAAGAATAACACTTATCTATCCATTAAAATTCTTTGCAGTCATTGTTAGCACATGTTTTAAAGGAAGTCAGGTTCACAAAGAAGGTAGAAGAGAATGCCATAAGCTTTCAGGATTTGCATGGCCATGCTGATACTGGCACTACAGCTGCTCCCCATCAGAGACATGAAGATTCAAACCAGCACTAAGAAAGTGCTGCAAGAATGAAGAGGAACATATACAAGAGCCTCTTGCTGAAATACAGTCACATATGCACTCTAGCACAAAGAAATATTAAATTAAAAAAAAATCAGTCACTTCTCAATATAAGCTACTTAGGTGAACTAGCAAGCTATTAGATGTTCTAGCAAACTACTTCAGAATGTTTTCCTTAAAATGTGAAACACCATCCTGAGAAACCAGCACTGCTATCTTTGAAGAATAATAAGTCTATCAAAACAGCTTTAATGAATAAGAAAATATCTTGCAAAGCCAGGAATTTCAGAGCAGACATAACATAACGACATGATATTTTCTCTGTCTGAACTTATGTAGCAGAAAAAGCTCGGGAATGAGATGCTGGAGAGCAGCTGTGGGTCCTGGTCTATGGCAAGTTGAATATGAGTCAGCAGTGCCCTGGCAGCCAGGAGGGCCAACCCTTTCCTGGGGAGCATCAGGCAAAGCATCGCCAGCCAGACGAGGGAGGGGATTGTCCTGCTCTGCTCTGGGGCAGCCTCACCCTGAATATTTTGTGCAGGTTGACACAATATCAAAAAGACATTAAACTATTAGAGAGTGTCCAAAGGAGGGCCACGAGGATGGTGAAGGGTCTGGAGGGGATGCTGAATGAGGAGTGGCTGAGGTCACTTGGTTTGTTCAGCCTGGAGGAGGCTGAGAGCAGACCTCACTGGGGTCTTCAACATCCTCACAAGGGGAAGTGGAGGGGCAGGTACTGATCTCTTCACTCTCATGACCAGTGACAGGACTTGAGGGAATGGCCTGAAGCTGAGTCAGGAGAGGTTTAGGTTGGATATCAGGAAAAGGTTTTTACCCACAGAGTGGCTGGGCACTGGAAGAGGCTCCCCAGGGAAGTGGTCACAGCACCAAGCCTGTCTGAGTTCAAGAAGCATTTGGACAATGCCCTCAGGCACATGGTGTGATTCTTGGGGTGTCCTGCATAGGGCCAGGAGTTGGACTCAACAATCCTGATGGCTGCTTTACAACTCAGCATATTCTATGATTCTATGATTATTCAGGAAAAAAACCTGCAATCTTAAATCTAATTGACTACTGAAAATATTGAGTCTATACAGGATCTCTAGTAAAATATTCTGTCTAGTAAAATATTCAAGTGGTTACTTGTCTAATTCAGTACATAGGCACAGAAAAAAGCATGGCACAGGAGAGCACACTGTTCTGCTCCAACACTGCTAACAACACTTGAGCACCTGCTCGGACTCCTCGCTGCAGCTTTCTGCAATCAAATCAAGTGTACCCCCTCCCCTCTTCCAACAGCCATAAGCATTGACAGACAGCAATAAAACACATTTTCATATAGAAGTTGATGACCTGTCAATGAATATGAGCTTGAAATGTGGTAAGTCCAATTCTTTGAGCTTAAGCACTGTATGAGTGACTGGCAGACCACTGGAGCTGGCACATGAGGCCATCACCTGCCATTCCTGCAGTCCTGAAGGCAGCCAGCACCTCCAGGGAGGGCTCCTACTCTTCCCTTCCTGAGCATGAGGGTACTTTCCAAATGGCAATCCTTGCCTTTAGACCTTATACTACACAGATTACAGTTCACTCTTGTATTTCTGAATCGTACCAGGAACAGAAAGAAACTCCTACTAACTGCTGAAAATGTGTGTATTACTCAATGATTTTAGGAAAAAATCTGCCTCCCTCAAGAGAGATGTGGAATTCACAAGCAAACACAGTACAGGAAGAAAGGGCTCTAACTGGCAAAAGTGCAAGGATTTCCAATATTTTTATTTATTTTTTACCTAATTTAATGTGTTTATCTAGCTTAAAGAAAGCACTTTTCCAATCAGAAGAGAAATAGCTTTCCTTACTGAACAGAACTGAAGTAATTGGTTCTCTAATGTGACCCAGATCCAGATAAAGCTGTTCTGTCCCTTGTCCTCTGCTGCACCGCTGGAGAAGCTCCCTCATTGCTTTGCTTCATTCAGCCTCACATTTATTTCTTCATAAACTCCAAAGTAAATTATTCCTTACACTATTTCATATTTTCCAGTCACAGAAAAAAACCCCACAGGCAAAAATATTTCTAATCCTTTATTCACTTGTTGCTAACTTTTTTTTTAATATGAAAGAGAGACTGCAGGTTATCTATAATTATTATTTGCAGAGGCAAAATAAGTGTTGGCACAAAACAGGGGAAGCGAGAAACAAGATCTTTTTGACATTCTTCCATTAGTGTTAACTTGAGTGTAATATGAGCTGAATGAACAGTAGATAATGAGCTAATACTAAAACCTTTTTCAAATATTCATAATTATTCTTAATAGTATGCAACTACATGATACACTGAATTTCCAAGAAAGCATGCACCAATATTTGTACAGGATCAACACATGGCAAAGTAAAGCTTGTAAAAGGTTCCAATAAATACTTTAAAAAACAGTCCAGCAAATGAAGATGATTTAAAATATCAGTTCGCAAAAGAAAGGTGAGATTTTAACTATGATATTGGAATTTATTGTACAAAAGGTGTTCCAAGACTTGTTAATTGTGATGAATGACTGTATTCAACTTAGTCCAACACCTCCAAGTTCCCACTGTCTACACAAGGATGAAGTTAAACATTTTGAGACTTCAATTTAAAAGAGCTTATCTGTTTCATTTGACATTGAAATTCATATATAAGGTGAATGAACAGCAATAAAGAACAATCTAACAAAGGATCAATTACAGGACAACTTAAACAAAGAGACCAGTTTACACCAAAAAAAAAAAAATCTAACCCTGTATTTATTCATGTAAATTACTTGATATGCATTAGAGGCATTCTTTAATTTTGCCAGCCTATTATAAACGAATGGAAAAGACAGTAGACTGAAGAGGACAATAAGAAACATCTGGCTGTCACTTCAAGACAGACTTTTCTTTGCAAAGATTTTTTGTAAAGACTATTACGAAAACAGCTGAGTCCTAACAAGCCTCAATGTATGTGGTTTACAAGTAAAGCTGTTTTAGCTGTTTAGAAGGTAAGTAATTTTCACACTTACTGTATCTGAGATTTCTCAAGAGCTATCTGGTTAAAGTTACAAACCAGAGAGCTACTGAAGATAGCAAAGGCATAGTGTTACCTGTAGCTACTTCAGAGTATGTAATACTTTAATCTTATAGACAGCATTTCTGTAACAGATTTTAGTTTTTAATAATCTTATTTGCTCTATCAGAATAGTGCAACTATAATTCACTGACATACTACAAAAAGGAATAACAGCAATGCTAAAAAATATTAAATATTTTAACCTAGTTAATCCATTGGTGATCTTAGTAATGGAGAGTTAGTTGTTAATATCTCAGATATTAGACATCTCTAGTCTTAAAACCTCTAATTTCCTAACGGAAAAAGAACAAGGGAAAACGAATTTGAAGAAGAATGAAGTATTCAAATGTGATCAGACCTGACTTTTGAATATTCTGAAATAGGAAATAAGTTTTCCAACCTGTGATGATTTTTCCAAGAACATACTCACACCCATTTTTAAGATCTATCCAATCTTCTGTTTTTCCTAGGAACAGTTGAGACACCTTTATGGTTACAGGTGTAACTAAAATGAACGTGAGTTCCTAGAGCAATCAGGATCAGGGCAGGGGCTACATCAACCCTGGACTACTTCCGTGGGGAAATTTAGATTTTTTGGAATCTGTGATACCATCCAAGAAAGGGAAGTGCAGGGATTAGAGGATTAGAACACAAGCACAGCCAGTGAGCAGAAGGCTACTGAGAAGTCATCACTGAATAAGAAATCAATATGCCCGTGAGAGACAAACAGCCAAAATGAAGGTGGAAGGATGAAATGAGAGGTTTAAAAAGAAAAAAAACACAAGTCTGCAAGGTTGCCTGACAGAAATAGCACTTCTGGGAAAGGCAGGAGGAAAAAAGATACATTTCCACTATGCTAAGGTTTGTATGGAAAAATTCTGTGCCCTAACTTTCCTTCACCACAGAGAGTACAATACTCAAAGGTGTTATGGCCAGTATGAAACACTGCCTGGTAAAAAGTCTAAAGAAACAGTTGAAAGTATTATCATACAAACCAGCAAGAGTCAAATACATCCATACTGCTCTTGGGATTCAAAGTCAGATCTACAACTTTTCTGAACTTCCAGATTCTTAAGGAAGAGAATTATTAGGATGAACTTTTGTGGTTTAAGACACTGTGTCCACATCTGTTGTGGACTGGTAAAATCTGAGAGACACTTATGAAATCTCTTCCTACAGTGTTATTTTTTTAAGTACCACATGAGACATGTGAGGTGAAATAAATATTCCACCCTGAAAATATGAGTCAATAAATATACCCTTGCCTTCAGATCATCCATGTTTTTGCAAGCTGGCATAAATGACACATTGGTTCTTTTTCGAGGACAAGGGAACTAAAAAGATAGCAAAGAATTTAGAACAGACCCACAAGGCTTCACATTACAGTTTAAATACAACATTACTTAAAAAACTCTTTAGCGTAAAAGCGAAAATCGACCTTGTTTTACCAGCTAAATTTAGATCAATTAGCAAACACTGTACTCCAATAGGAAGCAACTAGTTTTGGCCACTGCAGGGAATTGCTGTACTCCGGAAACCAGCAGCTGTAAAGGTGCTGTAACAATACATCATCTGGCTCACTTATGAGGTCTGTTGATTAACAAACTCAAGGCCACACAAGGAAAGAGAAAAAAAATGAAGAGGGAGTAGAGTGGGTAATTAAACTTTTCGTTTACTACACAGTGCACAGAAACACATGTGACCATTCCCCACACTGGCTTCAGTCCAGGATCCTTCTCTGACTTACTACAATGTTGTTTTACCATTCATATCAACTCAAAGCTGTTAAAAACCATAAAATTAACCAAACTTTCATAACACAAAAATTATTTAAACTCTCTGTGACTAGAAGTCCTGAACAATGGTAGTGATTTGTGAGACACAAGACTTTCGGGATGGCCAGGACGATGAAGAATTTAAGAAATAATTTCAGATAAATTTAAGAATTTAAGATAGTTAAACTGTAATATGCCTGCCTTTCCAAGTAAACCAGAAGTGAGGTTAAACATACAAGAGGAGATCAGAAAAGTTAGGAACCTTGAAAAAATAGAAAAATAAGATATGACTGTACATATTGAAGCCAATCCTATGATGTTCAGCTGAACAGCAAGTTCAGGTAATATGTTTTTAGACAACGAAGTAGAATCTTAGGGCATTTTTGTGAGAATAACCCACAAATACACAACATAAATGCAAGATAAAGCACTTTAAGCACTTAAAAACTCATACATAGTTCTAGAATTTTCATATTCCAAATAATATCTTTTTAAAATTAAATTCTGAGGTTTTTTTGAAAAGCTACATACTTTTGACACTTACTTGACATACATGCTTGAGGAAAATTCAAGCCATATGATACTCAGATTCTTTTCTCTAGGAGAACTCCCAGGCATTTTGACTGACTACCTACAATGGAAACACTCAATGCTACAAGCCAGCCAACTCCTGGGTGGAAGATCACATTCATTTTTGGCCAGCTAAAGCAGACACAGCATATTGAGGAAACTGAGTGAAAAATGTTACTATCAACCAAAATAACTGAAAAAAATATATTGTCAGAATTTGAACACACCTAGGAAACAGCATCCCCTCTCTGCAAAAAGCATAATCTAGTTCTTGAGCACAGAAGTAATGAAGATTACTAGTACAATGTATTTATTTAAACAATATCTAGGTCTTATAGCAGTCCATTAACTTGGTGCACTCTGAATACTAATTTTGCACTACCTCATTTGAGTGCCTTAAGGGGTAAAACCTGTGAAATTATGAGCTAGCACATACAGAGAGGTATCCTGTGTGACAGCATTTTGTTAGTAGCCATTTATTCTATTAAGAATTCTTAAAGGATCTAGAGAAATTATAAAGTCTATAATTCTATTGTGACTTGTACCATTAGACATGACAGTGCAGTAATATCTGTAACATGTTCTTAGTAATAAGCCAATATGAAATTATTAATTTCTGCACCACTTATTAAACAATTTGAGTCAACAGTTCCGATGTGCACAGAAAGATTGAAAGTATGGGCAGGTCACTGCTAAAAGAAGAAAATGAAGAAAATTAACTACCAATTTTTGGTTGCAAGAAACTTAAGATGCACATGGAAGTCATTGCAAGATTCTGACATACCCTCTCCAAAATAAGTTAAAAAGTTTTACGTTTTATACCATTACCATGGGGTGCACAGACCTACAAGAAACTACTTATTCCCATAAGCCAAGACACAAGAGTGAACAGGGACTTTAATTACTGTTCACCTTTAAAACGGGTCCACTAGGTCAAATAAGATACCAGTGATGGCAGAACAGAAGCCAGAAAGTTATTTGTGCTTATCAGCTGTATGGATAAACACTGAGTATTATCTGATTATCAGTCTTATCTACAAGCTCATTGGTATCTATGTATGCTATTACAAAAAATGGAATTACTTCAACATGACATGCAAATAAGTGAGCCACAGTTCTTTTTTCCTTGATTCTTAATTTTGAATAGCGATGAAGAAGTACCTGGTTGCCTCTCTGGAGTTAGAGATATCTAGAATCCTAATCTCAGATCAAAAACATCAGAAAGACAAATGCCTGACTGCTTGATCAAATGTGTTTGGAGCTACTATTTCTATTCAGGAAGAACAACATCTGATTTTTCTAAGTAAAAATGGATTTGTTCACTCTTGTTTTATTAACACACTACAGACAGATCATTAGACACAGAGTAAGCAATTAATTAACTTTATGCAGTTAAAGAAATAAAACCAAAATGTTTTCTTTAAATAATAAAAATGTCAGCCACATATACCTGTTCTATGCACTTGTCAAAATGCAGCTTCCCCTCAGAAAAATGAGGTACAACTGAGCAGCATAAACATTCTAACAGCAGTTTAGCAAACAAGGAGCTGTCAACTTCCAATAAGCTATTATTCACACCTCTTTAATCACTGCCACAGAGTCGATTATAAATAGCCTCATACATTTTTAAATAAGGTCATTCTGAAATGAAACAACAAAGAGGGTAGTAAATATTCCAGTACATAAGCAATTTAAATTCTACAGCATAACAGAACTGTGTGTTCTGAAATACTCAGTTTAAAGAAAGCCAACAAAACCGTTTATTAACTGGTGCAGTGTCAGACACGTAAGCTGTGAGATCAATAAACCAGCCCAATTATGTGGTAGTTTGCAAACAGATCTGAAAGAAATGAAACTATTAAGACTTGCTTACAAAATCCAGTTCCAAAAACATTATTTACAAATATACAGTAATACAAATTAAGTTAATACAATACACGTACTGCATGAGTAAATGTACAATGCTGACATTTCATATGCATATGAAACAGCTTCTCTGCACTTTCCCAGAAGAATAACACGAAGAAACAATTTACGTTGAACCCTGATTCATACGAGACCCTGTTTTCTGTTTTTCTTGTGATTTTAAATAATTAGAAATAATACATTAAAAAAAACCAAACAACAGAAATGCACAGGTAGAAATGAGTTCTAAGTTTCCCCTCTTCCTCAGATTTTCTCAGATTCAAGATTACTTGATAAAAGTATATGACAAATAAGCTCAGGGAAAAAAAGATAAAAATTAGAAATATTTATAATTATGCAATTTTTTTTTCTCAGAAACATTATAATAATTAAACTGACAGCAATTTAAAGAAGTTAATTTAGCACTACCAGGAAAAGAAAGAATTAGAAGAAAAAAAAACCCAGATAGTTCTCATTTTACTGACCTCTTGCTGAGTTGTTACTGCAAGAAGTACTGGAACACTCCTTCCTATTACAAGCTGTATTTTTCTAACTTGATACTCAGAGAATCGTAGAATATCCTGAGTTGCAAGGGATCCACAAGGATCATCAAAGTCCAGCTCCTGACCCTGCACAGGACAGCCCCAAGGATCACACCGTGAACATTGAGAGCATTGTTAAAATGCTTCTTGAACAATGGTAGGCAAGCAGTCAGAGCACCAAGCCTGGGGAGCCTGTTCAGTGTTCAGCTGCCCTCTGGATTAAGAATCTTTCCCTAATATCCAACCTAAAAATCTCACTTGACAACGCCTCATGCCACTTCCTTGGGTCCTGTCACTGGTCACAAGAGAGAAGAGATCGGTGCCTGCCCCTCCACTTCCCCTCAGGAGGAAGCTGTAGACTGCCATAAGGTCGCCCCTCAGTCTTCTCCAGGCTGAACAAGCCAAGTGACCTCTGCTCCTCATACAGCTTCCCCTCTGGCCCTTCATTTTCACGCTGTCTCTGTAGACAGACACTTATCTGTGGTTTTCAAGGCCTACTGATACATTGTGCTGTATCTGCCCAAATATTGATAGTCCTTACCTGCTCCACTGTGCCCAACTTATTTCAGAAAAAGGGTTCCATAAGTGGGGGACCCCCAATACTCTCCCCTCCCCAAACCTTCCTGAGGTATTAAACCCAGTTTCAATTTAAGCTTCAGTTCTTTCTCAGATTTAGCTCAAAGGTATTTTGAACATGAGGGGAAATATATTTAGTTCACAGGCTGCTGTGTATCTGATTCTAAAAAACCCTAATATTGCCCATGAGCACTAAAACCACCTAAATCTTCCTCCTAGCTAGAAACATACCTTAATATTAAAATGTCATATTTAAGTATTCGTGCACCTGGGCAGACACAGGAGGCATAGTTAGTTAATTCTGCCTGCACTCTGCCTGCACTCGGAGTTGGCCGTGCCCAGACGCTGCATCCCCATGGCACCATGCCCAACCTATCTGCCCTGCTTCATCTTCTTGCCTTTTCATGCTCTCACCATAAAGCGAGAGCGACCTCCCAGGCAAAGGGTATTCACATCAATTAAGAACTTCGTAACTATCAAAACCTCTACCTACATCCATAAAAACCCTAGAAATCAGTGTAAAGGATCCACTGACAGTTGTTCTCAGTCTTTTCCCACGGTGAGGCAGTACTGGTATTCTATGCAGCTATACCTTCTAACTGGATTCCCATGTCTTAAATAAAGCATTTTACAGCAGCTTACACAGTGAAGGGATAAAATTGCAGCTGACTGCAGCAAGTTCTACATAAAAGCAAGGAGCAAGCTTTACTATTTCAGTTCCCATACAATAAAGAATTAGATTCAGATGTCAACAGGCATCTCAGAACATGTTCGTTTCCGTGTTAGGAATGTTACTTTTTCATCTGGCTCAGTGTCATCTCCCTCACAACATTTACTGAATACTTAGAAAAGTGAATAGCTTATACAAAGAAACATGCCCTCTCAAACTTTAAACCAACAAAGTTTGGTTCACGCTCCAAAGCCTTAAAACTTTGTTTTATTAGGTGTATGCCCTCCATCAACTTTAAGTTCTGTAATTTGTTTATAAGAGCTAGGACAGTATTTCAGACAGCTATAAGTTTTATTAATAGCATTTTTTTAAACCTATATGAAGGAAATGGATGTATGTTTGAATACAAACTAATTATTTTCCTGGAAAAATATGCACTATCTTATATACTTTAAGTGCATCATCACCTGTTATTTACATTTATTGACAAGCCACCCCTGATTTTCCCATTTTTGTCTGTAGAAGACTCTTTATCCTAAAATTTTTGGTAATGACAAAGCCTCTTAAATGCTGTTTACAGTATGTTCACAATGAGAGTTTTCTGGAAGAAACACAGAATCAACATGATTTCTTACTTTAGGAGCATTTTGGGAGGGAGGATTTCAAGCTTTTCTTAATATTAGAGAGGATATCTTCATTGAACTATCGTCAACAAAACAGAAACCTTTCTTCTCATTCAATATACAACTAGGTTTATAGCCTGGCAATCAGACAAAGTCTAGTGTCACAGTAGTTTCAGTGGCTGCTGTGAGTCTCATAATTGTTCGCTTTCAGCTGCTTCATGACCTTGTAGAAGCCATCAAGGAATGTTAAGTTCTGATAAACAAAAGAAAGAATTGCAATACATTTCCTGCCACGGTCAGAAGAGCAGAGTTTTGATTCACAGAGCACAAAGAACTGGAGAGTGACAGGTCTGAACTGTGAAGACGTTTGAGGACGAAGCTACTCAGCACTATCATTCAGAGATCAAGGAAGTTGCAATCCCACAGTGGCACTCCACAAGCAAGTATGAAAGAATCATGCAAATGAAAGTGGTCAAATCCCATCACCTTTGGGTACCAATAATGATGCTACATATTCCCAACACCAAAAAAAGCAAGTTCACCTCAAAGTACAAAAAGACCTAGAGCAAGATGAGCCCCAAACCCGACGAAAAGCAGTAAAGACATAGAACACAAAAAACTTATACCTGTTATTTGTATTCATTAGTATCAGATGTGACTTCTACGAAGAGTAAAAAAGAAAAAATACAGTGTGAGTTTTATAAAATATATAAAGAATACAGATATACATATATATTTACACACATATGCATATACATAACTATAATTATTTATGAAGTGCATAATATCCTTGAAAATCATTGCAATCTATTTAACAGACAACTAATCCGATGAGGGAAAGAATTTTATTGTAATCCAGCAAGAGGGATTTCTGTGTTTGTACTCTAACCACCTGATCTGAGAACAGAAGCAGGAACGGAAAAGGAACAACAAAGCAGAAAGCATACAACTCAGCTATGAACTAAAAGAGTTAAAAATAAACCCAATGCTCACATGATAGAAGAATATTACTCAATATATTCAGACCATGACACAGTAAATGGAGAAGAATATGACACACATAGGCAGATGAAAGTAGCACAACAGCTATGCCTACATGAGCTGTAAATGAGAAAGAAAACCAATACTTTTGCAGTAAAATCTTTAAAAACTATCAGGTGGGCAGCCCACATAGGATAAAATATCAGCTAACTAAAATCAAGTTTAGAGATAACATTCCAAAGAAGGTCTTTGGGCGCACACAAACAGGAATCTGCACATGAACATGAGTTCTCTGCAACAGGAACACTGACCAAAAGCACAGCCTTCCTTTTATCATGCCATAATAAAATTATTTGTAACTTTATAAATCAGTTATACTAAATTACCCTAACCTATTCAAGATAAACTTATAAAACACACTGTCTTGTGTGCTGACCTGCTTATGAAAAGCCCTGCTTCATTTCTCACTTCTGACTCTACTGTCTTCAAACACTTCCCAGTCATCCCACCTGCTGATAGCACAGTTCAAGCCAAGCTGTTATTATCAATAACATATATTGATGCCTTTTTAAATGCCTATCTACATTATTATAATTCATTTGGTACACAGTTTAACAGATACACTAATGCAAATTACATTGAATTAAATAGTTTAAGGACAGGTATATGTGTCCCAGTCATGATGTAATATCTGGATTGAGATACAGCATGTTATCAATTACACCTTAATAACACTCATGCTCCATTGGATATGGCATCAGGGGAATGAGTAGTAAACAACATCTCAAATTATGTTTTGTTGTTTTATTTTCCTCTTTGATGACTATGCAAACAAAGAATTTCACACTTTTTTATAGAATATATTTGGTGCTTCAAATGGATGCTTAATGTACCCTGACAGCCATCTGCCTCAGGAGAGGTGGGCTGCCCTGTAGGAGTGCTTATTTCTCTCCAAGGCTAAGTGGAATGACTATAGCAGGAATATCATAGATTTCAGCATCTAAAATGCTGACAACTCATTAGCACAGGTAACTATGACAAGGTACCTAAGGAATAACATACCTGGGAGAAGATACTGGCAAAAACCTGAAAGAAAACAGACATTTTTGGGTTAAGGCATACTTGAACCTTCACCCAGGAGATAGACTGTGTATCAGCAAAATGAGATAACTTCCCTTTGTACAAAATCCACATGGCTTTCAGTTTTATCCCTAGTCTTCTCTAACATTTCTATGTAAATATACTTGGGAAGAGATGCCTGAACTTCCTTAAATGTGCAAAAATTGTGAGTGACATCTGCAGAAAGTATAAGGGGAGACAGCATCATGAGACAGTAATCCTGGCCAAGTTTAACTCATTAGGAACTACTACAAAAGGCTGATGGTATTACCATCACTAAACTAGCCTTGCAGAAAACTAAGGCATGCTGTATACTGACAGAAGGGCCTATCTTTGTATACAGGCTCTTCTGCAAGAAGTAAACTCCATTATGTTCCAACTTGGCTTGACAGAAGGCAACATTAAAGCAAAAACCCTCATAGGTGTCACAGCATTGTGCCAGGACAAGCAAACTCATCCCACTATTTAGCCTGGCTTATTAGTGCAGGGGTGTTGCCACAGAGAAACAGATCACCTGTTTCAAACTCATTCAGAGCACTAGTGCAGGCAAATTGGAATTAAAAAAAAAAAAGAATACTAAAAATAAGCTTAAAGGAGGAAAAGAGCAGAAGGCAGCAATTTCAGCTAGGAGCTCCTAAAGCTTGCAAACAGCTTCACCCTTCTGCTGTGGGTGCAGTACTCTGAGCAGAGAACTTTGTCATGAGTCAAGCTCTGCCACTCCAAACCCTCTTCAGACCAATTTATAGCTTTAAAGAGATTAAATGAAAGGGAGTGTTCAGTCTTATTTCTTTCCAAAAAATGATTGTCATTGTAGGGAGCTTAATTCTGTCCTATGTTTCTACCTCCATATATTAATGCTTGGGTCCCTAATCCAGTCACAAACTGCTAGAAAATAACAGTGGGAAAGGCAACAGAAGGTCTAAAATATACTGAAAAATTAAAGAAGGTTTGAGCATCCTAACATGAATGTAATACAGAACACCACTTTTCTTATGCTTCTTTGCTGCTGTTGTAGAAGAAGGAATGAAGATTTTTGAAGAAAATTTTTATTTAGAAATTATGACACTGATCAGAAATAACAGTTTGTGAAGACATTTTCCTCAGTTTGATGAAATGACACAAATATGAGTTTTATGAACTTATTACACCTAGTCAAACTGTAAAAGTTTTCTTCAAAAACACAGGCTACAGTAAAATCAGAAAACAGATGTCTGGAAGTTTTAATCTACTAGAGTTTTTGTTCCAGGTATGACATGCAAGATCTCAAACAGACTTGCACGGACCTGTGACCAGTTTAGTTTCTCCCACACATGTAAAATGTTTTCTTGATCACTGGACACTGCTGTGCAATGTTTCTCTTCAGGAAGCCCACAGTGCTTTCTTATTGCATTTTGCACCTGTGATCGCAGAAGCAAGCACGTACAGCAAGAACTGCCAATGTGCCCAGAGAGAAACACACAGTGCCATATAGCTGACTAGTGCAGCACCAAAGGAAAAGGATCCTTCCCAAGCTCAAAATACCTTAATCACAGGTTTTGTTTTCTAAAGTTTAATTTGCTTGCTTTCAGCGTTTCCTACTGCATGCAACTAAGAAGTGCTCAAATTCATTCTGGAGTTATAATGTGTTGCTTCCTTTGTTTTTATGACTATGTCTACACTGCTGCTGTCAGATTGATATACCAGATACAATGGATGTTTTATCAAATCCCTGGAGAAATGAATCAGGATAACTGATATATTTAAGATGACTTTAACTTGCCGGTAGGTTCAACAAAACAAAAAGGTGGCACCTAATCTTCAGTTCTGAATTCTGGTCTTCTACCCACAGGCTAACCTGGACTACTCAGAAGCCATCCTACACAACTGGCCTCACTGTGAACAGATTAGCCCACGTTCAGCTCTCCTGTCACACGGAGCACATCTTCTCTCAGCTTACCAGCAAGGAATTTCCAAGAGAACGTGTAGTTTACCCTGCTGAGCAAAGGAATTAGAACAATGAAAAAAGGATCAGTGACAGAATAGCTTAATGTGGTTCTTGCCAATAACATGAAAAGATGAGCCAGTTGTCAGAAAGTATCTATGGGAAGGTTTATTTTGCGTTCTGAAGTCACTCTGAATTAGCTACACATTGGTGCAGCTGGTAGGTCTTCTGAGAAGGAATTTGACAGGAAAGTTTTTTCCTACTCTGTATCTTACAAGTTTGTGTTCAGAATTATAGAATCACAGAATGGTCTGGTTTGGAAGGAACCTGAAGATCATCTAGTTCCAACTCCCCTGTCATGGGTGGGGACATCTTCCACCAGAACATATTGCTCAAAGCCCCATCCAGCCCAGCCTTGAACACTTTAAGTGGGACCAATCAGCCAATTTCTCTCCAGTTTAGAGACAAGGATATCACATGGGACAGTGTTAAATGTTTTCCAGAAGTGCACATAGTTGGCACCAGTTGCTCTTTCCTCATCCACCACTGCCATACCTCTGCATAGAAGGTCACCAAATTTGTCAGACTCAATTAGCCCTCAGTGAAGCCATATTGGCTGTCGCTCATCACTTCCTTATTTTCCATATGGCTTAGCATAGTCTTCAGGAGGACCTGCTCCATGGCCTTGCAGGGCACTGAGGAGAGACTGTCTGGCCTGTTGTTCCCCAGGTCTTCCTTTTTTCCCTTTTTAAAAATGTGGGTTTGTGCTTTCCCTTTTCCAGGTCCATATTTAAATCATCCTCAAGAACAAATTAGCTTAAGATGAAAATACATCAAAGAGGGATTTCTATACCAATTCAATTTTTAAACTCATTATTAACCTCATACACTGAAGACAGACTACACAAAGCTTATTACTGGTAGGAAATGCCATTGAATTAATATGATACTCTTGAATTTATGTACTGCTTCCTGGAGAAAAACTGAACAACGTCAGTTTTAGGATCCATATAAACTGACTGCATGAGGAACATAAAACATTCCATTGCTATGAACAAAAAAGCATTACAATGTTTAAAGTAGTTCATTAGATGAAGTCTCAACTTAGCACCCATGCCAGAGCTTCAACTAACCTATCAAAAAATATTTGTTTATTAAACCTAGTAAAATATTTCAGACAGTAAATCTGATTACAACTTTTAAATAGCAACTACATTTGAAATTACTTTATATGAATAGAATTTCACCAGTTCCCTCTGTGTTAGGCTTGCAAGGTGTAATGATAAACTGCTTTTATTTTCAGAACATAGAAAAGCATGATTCAGAGAAAGACAACTCTTTCCATCTTCGCTTTTTAATAATTATTCGGAAATATAAAGATGGTCTTACTTGACTAATGACAAAGAAAAGCATGCATTTATAAGGTAAGTGGTAAAGAGTCTCAAACTTCACTTCCCAGCTGGTAAAGGAGAACCTTACACAGCACAAGGGAGGTGAGGGGTGCTGAGAGAGAACACAAAGTCCTCCACATCTCTGCCAGCTTTATGAAAGGTCAGAGCCTGGGGCTCCAGCTTCCTAGAGCCCCTGGGCTTCTGCTGACCACATGAGAATGAGAAGTGAGAGTGGGAAGAAGGGAATTTTCCCCATTAAGTGAATGGCTCAAGAAATCCCAGGACAGGTGGAGATGGAAGCACCAAGACAGGCTTAAATAAAGTCTGGAATTCACATCCACAGATGCCTATGTTTATTAATTAGCAACTTAGAGTGTGTTTTGTACACATATGAGAGCCTTGTTTTCTTAGACTAAAATTTTTTCTGAAGACTATCCTTTTATTTCGTCTAGGGGAATTTTTCAGGATGCACTTACATGGCAACTCCCCCTCCCTTAGGTTAGTTAAGAAAAATCTGTGTACAGACAAACTTTATTTAAATTGTTCTCTAAAAGCAAATTTGAAATAGCCACATTTAAGCAAATGACAAATAGGCTTGAAGGTGACAAAAAATTAACGTAACACAAAGTCAACTTTAAACTTGAAACTATGAATTGATATTAGAGATTACAAAAGAGAAAGTGGAAAGTTATTTTTCAATGGTGCCATCTGAAATTAAGGGTTTTATTTAAGAAATGCTTACACATTAACTTTAGCTCTTAAAAAACCTATTTTCTAACTTCAGAAAGATTCTAAAAATAATTGATAAGAAATGCCACCAAATAAATTCTTCCTCCGGAATCAGTGACAAGCAGTTAGCAGATCAACAGCCATCTGCCAGCTGTGCAAATTAATTTATTTCCAGTAACGTAATATCCTCTATATCCCAATCACAGATCATCTAGTTCCAACCTCCCCACTGAGTACAGGGACAACTTTCACTTGACCAGGTTGCTCAGAACCCCATCTAACCTGGCCTTGAACACTTCCAGGGATGGGGCATCCACAAGCTCTCTGGGCAACCTCTTCAGTGCCTCACCATTCAGACAGTAAAGAATTTCTTCCTAATATCTAATCTAAACCTACTCTCTTTTATTTGAAGCCCTTCTCCCTTGTCCTCTCACTACATGCTCTTTTTGTAAAGAGTCTCTCTCAATTTCTCTTGTAGGTTCCCTTCAGGTACTGGAAGGTCACAGTTAGGTCACCCCAAAGCCTTCTCTTTTCCAGGTTGAACACATTCCCTTCTCTCAGCCTTTCCTCAGAGGAGAGGTGCTCCATCCCTGTAATCATCTTCATGGCCCTCCTCTGGACTCGCTTCCTGTCTAGAAGGGAAAATCCCAGAGCTGGATGCAGCACTCCAGGTGGGGTCCCACAAGAATGGAGTAAAGGGCAGAATCACTTCTCTCATTAGAGCTTTCTTATTTAATCTAAATTCGAATAGTATCTCAATAACACATTATCATCACAAATCAACATCAACTCCATGATTCAGAGCATCTCTGTAGGAGTGGCTGAATGTTGTACACTGCACACCTTCCCCTTGCTGTGCAGCCCACCTACTGAATACACAACACATGTGCCCAAAAATTTAGAAAACAAATCATGACAACACTTACAATTTTGAACTCACAGGTAGGAGATACTTACATGAAATACTTAAATTTTCAATGGTAAGGAAAACAAACTTCTCCACAATACTGGTCTTTAGTTGTGATAGCAATTTCAAACCCATAAGTGAATTGTGTCCGTCACTTAAACAGATACAGTCCTTATAGCCCCTGTTAGGAGCAGCTGTGCATTCAGTAACATTCATTTCAACCCTTAAAAAATTTCCAGCAATGAGCAATGGAGAAATGTAAGTGGTAAGTATTAGCACATGCATGACTAAAATACGAAAATTCAACATTTTGTCAGAGGCATTTTTATCCTTTAAGCAGAACAGAAGACTGAGGAGGTATTTTGAGTCGTGCAAAACTTCCAAAATGCAGCATTTATATAAATGTCTTCTAATTCTCACCACTTCTAGTTTCATTAGAAAACATATTCAAGAGCTTCAAAGAAATTAATCGCAGAATCAATGGGGTTGGAAAAGACCTCTGAGATCATCGAGTCCACCCTTTGACTGAACACCATCACGTCAACTAGATCAGAGCACTAAGCGCCATGTCTTTCTTAAACAACTCCACAGTGACTCCACCATCTCTCTGGGCAGTCTGTTCCAATGCTTGAAAACCTTTTCTGTGAAGAAATTCCTACTAATGTAACACCTTCTGTTCCAATGTTAATTGTGAGAGGCATTTTATTACTGTATAGACCAATTTCAGTTGTCCTACCACATTTGAAAGCAACATCCTTGAAATGATAATCTGTCATCAGTTGGGAGGAAGATTTAAAAAATGAAACACTTCAGGACTAAGCTCATTGACTATCCTCCTCTGAAAGGTTTGGGAACACACTGAAATAGTTTGTGGCTCTTGATGTGACAGTACAACCTCACATCAGCATATTTGGGAAAAATTAATGTTTTGACTGTATTATTTGATCCCAACAAAAAAGATTCAAGTGCCACACTAATAGCTAGAACTGTCGTCAGTTAGGGATTTCACTGATAATTAAATTAGATCTAATGAAATTAAACAGTAAAAAGAAAAGCTGGCTGACTCTAAGTCCTACCCTCTCTCTCTACACACCACCACTATGACAGCAAACCCTAACAGACTTGAGAAACTCTTAAAGCAATAGTTTCTGCTACTGCTTATGTCTAGTATCTTAAAGCTGAACTATAAAGCATCAGAAAACATACTTGAAAAATCATGTTGCATTAGATAATTGACAGGGAAACTGTTTGATCACCCAACTGATCACACTGCAAAGCACCAAATTATAGGGTTCATTTCAGTGATGGGTGGATATTCAGTGGAGGGCAAGAGCAGAAAGGGTTTCCTGTGGCACTGATTTGCCAGTTCCTTCACCCTCTTCCACAGTTCTGCCAGTCTCCCACCTGAGAGCAATGAACTCTTTTCCTCTCAGACCTTTACAGTTTAGGGCTTTATTTATTCCTAGATTTTGCTATAAGACTGGGAAATCAGTTCAGCCTGACTGAAGTCTACTATTCTCCTTCAAAGCAGAAGAAAATAGAGACTACAGGTGAACAAGTAGCTGAACAAACTCCCCTGATAATAAGCAGGAGTAGGCAGTATGCTGGGACGAAGAAAGTAAAGCATTCTTTAGTCCTGCTTCTTCCAGGCCTCTGGCTAACTGTGTATCTTCTCCAAAACATTAAGTGGCAGCAAGATGGGTATCAACTTGCAAGCAGCTTTTCCAGTATTACACACTATTCACTCAAAAAAATCCATGCTGTCCTGCTCCTTGATATTCTGTCCAATTTTTAAATTTTTATCTACATTAAAAATCACTTTCAGAATCTATTACATTAAAAAAAGTGTTTAACAGCCTTTGCTGAGTCAACAAAATCGTGATAAATACACAGGTCCTCATTTTTGGAATGAAGAGAGAGCTCTACATTAGCAAAAGAAGGAACTGCATGCCAGCTCCAAGGAGTCTGGACAGAAGTGCTCCTGGAGTTCTCAATATTATAAATATTCTGTTTTCAAAACTGCAAGAGATAATTCTTATGTTTTCCTTTTAATGTACAAAGCTACTTTAACACTTTCAGGTTTATTATAGTAATATATTAATGTCCTAGATACTTAGTAAGAGCAAAATCCTGTTACTATTTGCTATGCTGTAGCTATAAGGTGAGCAAGCTGTACCTCAGTAGGACATGAAGAGGTCTGAAATTTTAGAGGCTAAAAATAGTTGGCAACTTAAAGCAAATCCAAAATTAACAGTATTAAACAGTTTTTAGACAGTGAAAAAAACCCCTGTCAAATCTGGAAAGGTGTATTCTAATTTTGATACTGTACTAAATTCCCAATTTTAAAAGACATGTGACCAGGCATAACTGCTAGCTTTGAGATGAAAAGCAGAAAATCAGGCACATTAAGGGAAAAGAAAGTTAAAGCAGATCTACGTTTTGGGTTTGGTTTTACAGTACTTTTAAACTCTGATTCTACCTTGAATAATTTTTTTAGGTCAGTGCTTAACTTCCCTGACTTAAATTAAGTCATCTTTAGAAGCTGATTTTTAAGATTTTTCTGCGGGACAGATTAAACTACTATTTTCAATAAAACTACATTGCTACAAGCGTACTTCAGGGATAGTGGGGACCCCTGGTGATCTAGCGGTTAAGATGCTGCGCTCTCAGCGCCAAGGTTGCAGGTTCAATTCCCGGTCCTGCTTCAGGGTCCCCCGGGTAGATGGAGCTCGTCAGCCCCTAAGGCCATCCATCTAA
>JAWWLV010000088.1:14297492-14309139 GCA_035041135.1 Platyrinchus mystaceus
AAAATCCATTGCGCAGGCTTGAAAGGTAAAAGACCTTTCCCAGATCTTCGTTCGCGAAGACTGGCCACACACACACTTCAGGGATATGTAGGATGGAAACAGGACAATTAGGAAAAACCCCACTAGTTTTTACGTAATGGGTCAGTAAGTTATTTTTAAGACTTCTGCTTACAGTATCCAAGGCAGTGTATTAAAAACTTGAATTCATCTGCAGTCATCATACAGTCATCTGCATCATCCTCAGGAAAGTTTTAGGATGTACAAACCAAATGTTGAAAGCCACTGGCAGATACCCTCTGCACAGCATGTGATAGATACATCAACATTCTGACTAATACACAGTTGTAGGGATTAATTTGAAAAGCACTGAGCATTGTAGAAGAGATAAGAGCAGACTCAGCATATAAAAATAACTCAGCATAGATTACATAAAAGACATAATCAGGAGTAAAGCAAAGAAGACAACTGCATAGCCGAGGGGAAAATAATGGCTCCTCCTGGAAATTCAGGTTGAGGCCCTGTGACACTACACTACAGTTTTCACTCACATAACCACCTGCTATTTTTCCACATGACTTCTGTCTCATTCCACATACAAGACAGGCAATGCTCTCTCACTAGGCAGGTGGTCAGACTTAATTTGCATAGGTATCACTGAATGATCACTCACTCAACCCAAAATTTGCTGGAGGACCATGACTATGAGAATGATCAACTCCCAGTTGACCCTGAACTTGTGCAGGGTTAATTCTGCTGCTCCAGCTGGATCCCTACAAATCTATGGGGCCTGATGGGATTAATCCAAGAATCCTCAAAGAGCTGGCTGATGTCATCACAAAATCTCTCTTGATTTTCAAGTGGTCTTGGGAATCTGGAGAGGTCCCAGCTGACTGGAAGCTGGTGAACTTTGTCCCGATCTTCAAGAAGGAGGACCCTGGAAAGTACAGGCCAGTAAGCCTCACTTCAGTGTCCAGTAAAATCACGGAAAAGATTATTCTGGGAAGTACTGAAAAACACCTGGAGCACAATGCTGTCATTGGTCACAGCCAACATGGCTTCATGAGAGGAAAGTCCTGCTTATCCAACCTGATTTCCTTCTATGACAAGGTAACCCACCTAACTGATCAAGGGAACCCAGTTGATGTAATCTTTTTGGACTTCAGCAAAGCTTTTGATACTGTCTCTCACATGATCCTTCTGGACAAAATGTCCAGCACACAGCTGGATAACCGTGTTATGTGATGGGTGAGCAATTGGCTCACAGGTCGGGCACAACGAGTTACAGTGAATGGGGCAATATCAAGATGGCATCCAGTCAGTAGTGGGATTCTGCAGCGCTTCATTCTCAGCCCAGTTCTTTTCAGCATCATCACTAATAACTTGGATACAGGATTTGTAGGAATACTAAGTTTTCCGACAACACTAAATTGGGAAGAGCTGCTGACTCCCTTGAGGGCAAAGAGGCCCTGCAGAGAGACCTTGACATATTAGAGAGATGGGCAATCACCAACCACATGAAGATTAACAAGGGAAAGTGCCAAATTCTGCACCTGGGATGGGGCAACTCTGGATGTTCATACAGACTGGGGAATGAGAGGCTGGAAGGCAGTGCCATGGAAAAGGACCTGGGAATCCTGGTCAATGGCAAGTTGAATATGAGTCAGCAGTGCCCTGGCAGCCAGGAGGGCCAACCCTTTCCTGGGGGGCATCAGGCAAAGCATTGCCAGCCAGGCGAGGGAGGGGATTGTCCCCCTCTGCTCTGCACTCTGGGGTGGCCTCACCTTGAATATTTTGTGCAGTTTGGGACGCTGCAATATCAAAAAGACATTAACCTACTGGAGAGTGTCCAAATGAGGGCCACAAGGATGGTGTGGATGCTGAATGAGGAGTGGCTGAGGTCACTTGGTGTGTTCAGCCTGGAGGAGGCTGAGAGCTGACCTCACTGGGGTCTTCAACATCCTCACAGGGGGAAGTGGAGGGGCAGGTACTGATCTCTTCCCTCTCATGACCAGTGACAGGACTTGAGGGAATGGCCTGAAGCTGAGTCAAAGGAAGTTTAGGTTGGATATCAGGAAAAGGTTTTTCACCCAGAGAGTAGCTGGGCACTGGAAGAGGCTCCCTAGGGAAGTGGTCACAGCACCAAGCCTGTCTGAGTTCAAGAAGCATTTGGACAATGCCCTCAGGCACATGGTGTGATTCTTGAGGTGTCCTGCATAGGGCCAGGAGTTGGACTCAATGATCCTGATAGGTCCTTTCCAACTCAGCATATTCTGTGATCCTTTGTATCTGTGTATTTAAACATCTTCTCAACATCACTCTGACAACAGGAATTTTCTCCACTTGAAAGAGAAAGTAAGACCAGCTTTAAAAAGTAAACAAAAAAGGCACCACCACAAAACAAAGTGCTCAATAATTTGGAAGTTAAATTTGAAGTACATAAATCCAAGTTTTTAAGAGTATTTATCATTTTGACAGCCATGTACATGTGTAGATGAGAATTACAACAGAGTGCAGCTGCTCCCATGAACACCAAGTACCTCTACTGAAGTGATCTGAGCAGCAGCTACTCAGGCAGAACAAACTCTGTTCATTGACCACTGAATGAGGAACAGATGTGATGAAAAGTACATAGATATAATTTCAGACCATTGTAATCACTACCGTTCCAAGTATGGAGTGGCCATACTTCACATTTTACATATACTCCTCTCCTTCAGCTGGTGTCCAAGCTGACCCCTTGGATCTTGTCTGCTCTGCATAATGACTTGTGATAAGTCAGTGCTCAGAGTGGATCTCAGACTTGTACCTTTCCTTTCTTCTCAACACTGTGAGTAATGTTGGCAAATTTATTTTGGCTCTTGAGAGCTTCCAGTCAGAGACCTGAAATAACTTGGCAGTGACATCTTCAAAAGATACTATTCATTAAATTCTGAAGAGACACGTGACTGAAAGCAAAAGTTTGAAATATAAAGCTTTACCTGTACAGAATTCTCTCCTACCTTAAAAGCCTCTGCAAACATTTACACTCCCTGTGCCCCTGCAAGCTCAGTCGATACCAGCCCTAGCAAGGAGCTGCAGCTGCTCCTTGATCATTTCCTTAGAGCCTTCTCTTCCCCATCAGTTAGTTTGCAGGTCTCCTCTTTACAGTTCCTATTTACTTTAACCCCCAGAATTCAAAGAGATTGACAAAATATTAAAGTAATGTGACAGGCATGCAGAATTTAAAAATCAAGTACCAAATACTACCCCAAGCCTTTTCTCAAGTGCATGCATGACTGGGCTAATTCAGATTTTGCAGGCAGTTTTTCCACACTTCTAAAAATCTCTGTTGTTTTATTGTTTTTCTTTTTAGATGATATCCCAAGACTATAAGCAGTTAAGGAAATCATGCTAAAGAGAACCACACTCATCTCTGAGTCTCAGTAGCAAAATCCTGATGAACAGAGTAGTTTTTCAGCTACGGACCCAGTTTAGGAGACATTAAGGAAACCTAAAAATGATTATTTTTAGGACTCCTGAAATTATAAGAGATATTATGATTAGTAGTAAAAAAATGGTATAATTTAACTATTTAACAGGGAGCACACCTTATTTAACAGATCTCTGACGAAAACTAAATCTTAACAACAGTACACATTTATAAATTGCACTTGAGGACCCTCAATTCCGAATAAAGTGTCATTAAAGGTACATTACTATCTATATTAAAACCTTCTTTCCTGACCTTCAATATGCCATCCTTTTGTAACATATAGATACCTTTTTTCAGGTAAAAAGCAAATGAAAAGTCTTAATGAAACTTTGCAGAACACTGCATTCAGAACTTAAGACAAACCATTTGCTAAAATTTCACTTCATAAACTTCATAAAGTCACTCCACAGCAAAAAGGAATTTTTAATAGAGAAATGCACACTAAGGAAGAAACACAGCACAAACTCCAGCAAAAAGATTAAAGTTTTCACAAAGCAATAAGCAACAAAAAACCCCCACAAAACAAACACACAAAAAATATTGCTTTTACAAGGTAAAGTGTTACGCAGGTGCTGCATACATTAAATATATATTTTAAGCAATTAGTCAGATGTTGTTTCTAAGATTAAATCTGAGAGTATGGAATTGCTGTTATGAGGAAAATCTGGGGAAGCAGATGTTTAAGAATTGAAAGGAAAAGAACAGATGAGGGCAGTATAGATTTTTGTCAATTAATACTTTAGAAGATAAGGAAATATTTACAGCTATTTTTAGCCACAGCTTCCTGCTGTTTTCCAGACTTAAAATATTTAAATCAAAGTGCCACTTGCAAAGTAAAACTGCAACTCTGACAACTTTCGCCAGCTGAAGATGTTCCAAGGAAAAAAAAACCAAAACCCAAATGGGTTCCTTCTAATTCCTCTTCCCTAAGCAATCTGTGCCATATCAGCTTATGCTAGCCAGGAAGGATCTCAAAGAGTCATGTTTTCAGCACTGTAATGTAAAAGTAAACACTGAAAAACAGGGGTAAGAGATAATGATTCTTACAGGTTAAAGAGGCACAAACAGATAGGAAGAAATGAGCAGTGTCAAGGAAATAAAAAATTAGCAAAATTTCCACGGAGAACAGATTAAGCTGACTAGTCACCACACCATTTAATTAAAAATGCTCTATATTTTCTCTAAGGAAGTGCACTAAAATATATTCCTTTTCAGTTTTACAGGTGTACCTAATTTAAAACAGCATGAAACTTATAAATAGGAAAAATCAAATAATCCATTTCCTCAAGACTGTTTGCTGCTCCACTTGTCACATCCAATTCCAGCTCATGTATCATGCTAGGAAATCCTCTGTTACTACCATCAAGATAAGTTGAGTTTTTTTCTCCCAAATTCACTGAAACCAGAAAGACAGAATATATATATATGTGTATATATCTTAATACGTGAGCATATATATATTTTTTGTACAGCCTTAATAAAGAGGCAGAGAAATACAGAACAGGAACGATTCTTACATATCAAAGGCAGAAGATACAAAGTTTCCCAAAGTATTTTTTATATAATGACATGTTACTGGGATTTTTTTCCCCCCTCTGTGTCACAGGATGGTTTTACTTTTAGGAATTAAATATTTAAAAAGCCATAATCATAAAAAATACACATACACATACAAAAACCCTGCGTCTAAGGGGATAAAAATAAAAAGCAGTGCACTGAAATTCTAAACTAGTTTTACGCATAGTGAAACTTAGGTAAAAGCAAGTGTAATTCCAATAAAGGCATATAGAAACAACCACATCAAATGCCTTTTGACTACTGCTACAGGCTGTTGGTAAAAAGCAAAACTATGCTAATGAAGTTTCTAAAATAAAATGTTACATGGAAACCAACTTTCATACAGCCAGATTAATAGAGAAAATGAAAATCTTTGTAAGCATCCACTTATTGAGTGCTTAATTCATTGAGAATGCTTTCAGTGCATTTCATAATAGCTGTTTCATGTTTACAGAGCTCAAACTCAAAACATGTAAAAATCACTGCCTATTTTAACACACTAAACAAAACAATTATGAAGTGTGTGGCAGTTCTGGTAGAAATATCAGTTGTTATCCATTAAAAGCTAAGTAAGTGGCATTTCAGGTAATTTACTACTATACAAAATAGCGGTTATTACTGTTGTTTTGTCACTGCAAAATCTCTCCCTGTGAGCAAAACCCAGAAGATTTAAATACAAAGACAACACACGTACACAGGGATGATGAGGAAACTATGTAGGGTGACCTACTACAGCATACTTGATCATATAGAAGACATTCCATAGAGCAGATTTATATAAAACCCTCTAGCTTGACTTTTACTGTATGCAGAAATTTTGATTCGGGAAGTTACAGGAACCACACTCTGCTCAGTGTGGATGGTTTGCTGTTCTCCTTTCTTCACTCTGTTCCCTTTGCAGTTGGTAACTATCTTTCACATTTTTCTCCATTTATGTGGCAAAATCAAGCACCTCATCTGTCAGAGGGACAATAAATCAAAAAATTGACAGGGTTGGGAGGCTGAGAGATGGATTTTGAGGAGATGCCAAGCAGAGCAGCACTGCCAACACCCACTGATTCTTGCAGGTGTCTAAGGAGATGGTGAATGATACCCAGTGGTGCTCTGCCCAGAAATGCAAGTTTAGGAAGATTTGCTTGAGATAGAAGATTGCAAGGTGTAAGGCAGTGCTCAACTTCTGCAGCAGGTGGGATAGGCAAGAAGCATGGGATCCACCAAGGCTAGTTAAATATAGTCCATTGGCTCCCCAGCCTTGGCACTACTTGCCAGAACCAGCACATGGAATGGTAAGGGGACCTTCAAGCCTCTGTGCAGGGATGGGGATTGTGCAGCAGCTTCTCAGCAAGGTTTCTCCGCACTTTCTCAATGACCAAGGGGGATCCAGTCATTCTGAGAAGCTTTCAGATTCTAAGGTGGTTTTGTGAAATACTGGCAGATCAGAATAATCTTGGAAAAGATATTTTGATATGAGGGTAAAGAGCTTTTGGTCACATTGGAGCCCTCAAACATGAAAGAAGAAACGCCACAACAGAATGCTCCATGCAGGAAGCTTCCACCACACAGGAATCTCTGTGCAGAGTGGAAGTAGAAGGGATAAACCCACCCTCCATCCCAGGGAGACCTCAAAAACCATACAGAGAACCAGTGAAGGATACTCACTAGCTAGGCTGCTAGTCCAATTCAGGGCACACAGTCCTTATAATCAGATTTGATGACTCAGTTGCAGAAAATGAGTAATTTACTACCTTAAAAGACAATAAAAATCCGAATCCTAAACCGGACTTTACTGGTTTGGCTCTGGTTGCAGTGCACACTTTCACCATTAAGGGTGGGACAGCTGTGGTCAAGAGGCAGAAGAGAGGCTTTAATTACCTTGTCATTATGGTTGAGGCATAGCTCCGAACCAAGGCATTTATTGTTATTCCACAAGAGCTGTTTAAAATTATGCAGGCTAGAATGAAATTTAAAGATTACTCAACACTCCAGTTGCTATTAGAACATTTTGTTTTCACTTGCTTATAAAAAGTAACATCAGCCAACTCTGTTAGAGTTTTGACATACAATCTAATTTGAGGCAAATACTGAACATGGAGCTCATCTGTCATAAAACAGCTCCACTCATTACAAAAAATATTTTAAAACCTGAGCAAAACGCATGTGCACACACACAGAAACCTCATCTTTGAGCAGGGTGGCATCTCTACCTTTAGTAGAAGGAATTTGATATGTTTAACAATGTGCAATTTATAGGGTAGGAATTTGCCTTTCATTGTTTTTGTCCCCTAGAGTTGGCCTAAAATACATCTTCAAGGCACTCTGGGAATAAGAAATTTGTACATACTAACAGTAATAAAAAAGATGTGATCCACAACACCACATAGCAAGTCTCAGTAGGGGTTTTTTTTAAATTTACCAGCTAAGCTTTCTAAAAATTGTGGACACCATCAGCATTGTCAGGGGTCTCCATGCTCCATTTTCCACAGAGTAAAAGTTTCCAAGTTACAGCATCCAAACAGTTCTATACACTACACAGACACAGGCTCAACAACTTTTGTGCACTGACATTATCTGGAAGAGTGCTGCCACAGTGGCACTAGAAAATGTTTGGGAACTTTACCAAGAAAGTTTTACAATTTGTCTTTAACAACCATGACTTCAAGGATAAAGATAGTCTTTTAAAAATGGATTTTCCCCACAGTTTTAGCTCTTTAGTTAGGTAAGCACTGAAAATACAATCCAGGAGCCAGAAAGTTTCTCCTATGCTTTCAACTACTCTGTGCTGACACCTAGGCAACATAGAAAGGAAAATGTGACTAGAATGCAAAGGCCATGAGTGAAGTGAGGAAAAGGAAAAAAGTAGATTGTAGCAGATCTGGTGAGTGGGAAGCTGCAGGAAGCTGGCAAGGGAGGATTTGAGCCTCTTTGGCAAGGACAGTGGGAACTGGGGGGTGGGTCAATGGAAAGCCAAATCATTTGAGTAAAGAGGATGGGAGACAGAAGAGGCAACTAAGAGTTAGTAAGGTGGCAGATAAAGGACTAACAAGGAGTTAGGATGAAGAGGGAGAATGAGGATGCTGAGAAGGTGTGAAAATTCTGGAAACAGAAGGAAAGGCACAAACAGGGACTAGCACATAGCTGGGAATGCAAAGGGAGGGACATGGAGACACCATCACTGGTGCTGAAAGGCAGTGGGAAGAAGACAGATTCATGTAGCTCTTTTCCATTTCTCCTGATAGACACAGGTGAGGTGGAGGCACAAGAAGACAGAACATATCAAAAGGGAGAAATACTTAAAAAAAGAAGAAGAAAAAAAAAAAAAGAGGTCCATGGAAGGAAAAAGAATGGTAGTCAGAAAAAGGAAAAGGGAACCAGGTAAGCTTTCATGAAGATACTGATACAGACTGATCAAAGAGGGTGTGATTGACAACTCAGAATAACGCATCTTGGTACCATGAACAAGACTAAGACAAACATCCAAAGGTTGAGGAGGAGTAGGGGGTATGAAAGCAAGAGAAATTAGAGCTGCAGAAAAAGAAGCAGAAGCATTTATACTTTCCAGAAAGACTTTTCCAAAGCTTCTACTAGAATGCATAACTCCTAAGTGTTACCTATCTTCTCTCTTGGCAAAGACTACACAGCTTGCTTGCAAAACATGCCTTCTCCTACAGCAGTCAGTGTAACAGCAACAGCCCAAGCAGCATAATTTCTTGTGGAATTTAAGGGTTCACAACCTGCCGATGAACTGCACACAGGCTGACAGAACGAAACTGAAAGTTGAGGCTGTTGAACTCCACTTCTCCCACCCCATGTGGAAATAAAGTGATATGAAACCTTTTTTTATGTGGCTCTTCCCACCAAAACTATATTTCTATTCACTGTAGAGAATGCATCTCCACTGGGAAAGAACAAGGAACTGCCCATGACTGCAGAATCTACACCTCATTTATTGTAGAACTTGCAATAAATGACACCAGGATTGCAGCAAGACAATCTCTTGCTGATACAACCACATGCTGTTCCTGTCTTTGCTACTGTCTCTGTTAACACGAAGCAGGCCATTCAGATCAAATTTTTAAACCTTATTAACCATGTTACTTTCTCCATTTTTTTTCAAATATCCACCTGAATTTGCAGCTACCGCCACTCGGAGCTGTTCTTGGTATTGCATAGTATTTCTGTTATTAAGTCCCAAGTAAAGCAGGTTTAAGTATTGAAGTACTTAAGAATGTAAAAAAGTTACCCAAAATTGGAAAAATCTTCTCTTTACAATCACACCTCAAAGCAGCACTGTGAAAAGAGACAGCTGAGAAGTTTTACGAACACCTTTTCAGAAATATTTTTTATTTCAGAGTAGTATTGAACATTACACTGTAAGACATAAAGCAATATGCTAAGGTGGAAAATCATTGTGACTAGCTTTCCATTCAATATACACCCCACACCTGCACAGAAACTTAAGTTCCGTGGAAAAAAATGCAAGTGATCAGGAAACTAACTGCAATTTACACAGACATGCACATACATTTACTAACAAATCTGCTTCTGGAATGAAAAGAGAACAGAGGGGAAAAGTAGCGAGATACAAATAAACTATGTAGCTTCCCATTCTTTAACCTTCAAATGTTCACTTAAAGCAAAGAAAACTAAAACCATTTAAGACCTAAGAGAATAAGTAGATCAAGGACAGGAATTTAGAGGGGTCTCACTCTAAGGGTTCTTTCTTTTTAATAGAACAAGGCTCTCAAGTCCTAGACTACAATCTCCAGGTACTCCATTTGCTCTCGTGCTTCCTTCAAAGCAAATTACCTTTGACAAGATTTGGATATCAACAATTAATTAAACTTAGAGTGGTAAATTATGTTCACAGCCCACTTAA
This sequence comes from Platyrinchus mystaceus, assembly GCA_035041135.1. NCBI lineage: Eukaryota > Metazoa > Chordata > Aves > Passeriformes > Tyrannidae > Platyrinchus > Platyrinchus mystaceus. The sequence continues at coordinate 14,307,398 of JAWWLV010000088.1, forward strand.
AACATTAAAAGCTTCTTTTGCTGCTAACGTTTAACAAGTAAAATTACCAGGAAAAAACCAACCAATTTTTAAAAACAATCCTTTTCTGGTCAGATGTTTCTAAGTGTTTGTTTCTCTGTCAGAATATCCACAGATCTGCCAAAAGCTAAGAAGAAACTAATGTTAGCAGGGAACAGGTCATGTCCTCTACCTCAGCACTGTGAATAAAGAACAGGTGATGGTGACTCAGTTTATATGCATATCAATGGCATGACTAAGGGTGAATTTCCCTGCAAAATATAGTAACTCCTTGTCCAAAATAAACTTCAACACCTGTCAATCACTTCTAGAGAATAAATATAAATTAGCAGAATTGCTGACACATCTTCTCCTTTGCTACATGCATCTTCTTGAGTTGTATTGGAAAAGCTTGGTCTTAAAGGTTTGAAAAAAGATAAAAAAGGAACACAGAGAAACACTGGAATCCAACACGTATTGCATATTTAGAGTGGGTGTGCTTCATCTGAAAGAAAAAATTCCATTCCTACAGCTGAAGACTGAACAGAGAATATATTTTAAAACAAGTCTTTTCGTGAAGAGGTAACAGAAAAGAAAATGTTGAAGAATGGTATGTCTTGTACTTGTCTTGAAAAACAAAGAATTTACAGCAACTAGATGGACTCTCTGGAGTCTGTTGCACTCTGGTTCAGATGGAGAGTTGCTAAAAATCCACTGTTCTCATTTTTAATATTATATGAAGTCTCAAGGGGAAAATTGGATTTGACAGTGAATTAATCTGTTCTTTTGGTTCTTTGTACAAGAGAAGTAATTCTGTGTTACCAAGAACTGTGTAAAGCAACTATATTGCTGGATTTTTCTTCCTCCTTGCATTACACTTTCCTCTTCAACTGTAATTTTTCCCTTTATTGTTCTTTCCCTTTCTGCATTTGTTTTTGTATCATACTCATTTTAAATTAGATTATGCTGGCTACAGACCACATGAAATGTTGTTGATATTTTTCTTTTATGTAATTTGATAAATATGATAATTTGACATATAATGAACTACAAAAACCTTTTCACTGTGCCAGTATCACAATTTTGGTTTAGTTTCATGGTGTGTTATGGTATCTATTTCCTTGGAGATGGAAACTAATCATAATTGCTGTAATCAGGACCATTTGCCTCAAATAAATGCTTTAAATATAAATCAAGACTCTAAGAGAGTCTTAGAAGACTCCTAAGAGAAGTCAGGAGTTTTCCTACCAGAATATCTACCACATTTAACTCCAGTTCCCTCTCTCCAATTCTCATTTTCTATGTTTATAAATTTTTCCTTACCATTGGAACCAGCTATACAGTTTACATCAGCTGATTTTGTACTTCAAAAAAAAAGGATTTTAAATTATTTTACTGTATATTAATAGTACTACATTTAATATTTATTTTCTTGTTCTAGCTGCTACAGCACAACTCCTTTTATTACATGAATGTCCACTGAAAAAGGTTATTTATCATGTTATATTTTAGTCTCTCTGAAAGAAGAGACAACTACCTGTTCTTTTGATGCATGTATTAGGAATCACAGATCAGTTACTCGTGCTTTATCATGGAACAAATACCCTACTTCAGTATTAGGGTATTTAAATACACTGAATTTCATTTGTCTTTTTGCTACTCTAGTATGAACTCTCTCTGCAATTCCATGTCACCCTTATTTCCACGACCCTGAATAACCTCCTATCATTAGCAGAAGTTATTCT
>JAWWLV010000088.1:14318127-14360890 GCA_035041135.1 Platyrinchus mystaceus
GCCTGTACTAAAACACTTCCTTCTGCCTCCCAAATATTAACACCCCCCCAAATAATCAGAGTATCCCAAGTTGAAAGGGACCCACAAAGATCACTGAAACTTACTCCTATAAAATGTATATTTAGCAATTCAACAAATTTAGAAATTTAGTCAACAGCTGCCAATAAATACCATCACTTGAAGATCACAATCCCATCCTGAATTGATCAGATGTTGGAAGAATCATATTTTATCCCGTTAATCTTCAACTTCCCTATGAACAATGCAGCTTAGCCAAATACAGAGGTGTGCATAGCAGGCTAAACACTAATGCTCATGCATACGAACAGAAATATCACAGTGTTTGACAGATACTAACTGATATGAGATTTTTACAGAGATTCCAGCACCAGTTTTATGGAAATGCTCTCCCTTCACCAATCTCCAAAAACCCCAAAACACCACCACAAAACAATGAAATATATTGATCTCAATTTTTTTTAAATTTTATTTGAAGAGAGAAATAGAATGCTGCAGTTTAAAAAAGAAAAAAAAAGTCAAATATCAGTGCGAATTTCAATATCTAAATTTAAGTATTAACCTTCATTCTGCCCTCTCATTCCTGCATCTCATCTAAATTAGGAGACACAGATCATCACTATTTAAAATGAAACTCCCAAGCCCAAAATCAGTTAATTATTTCAGACTGCAAAACACATGCTCTACTATGCTAATTAAATACTGTAAGGGCTCTTTACACACAACCCTATTAGTTACCGCACCTCTCAGCTGAAAACCCAAGACAATGCAATTAAAGACCAAGGCCATCTTCACACATAATCCCAACAGTGGCTCAACACCATTACACTTCTAAACCTCACATTTGAAACTTCTCTCACTTTCAGTGTAGTGTAAATACACATCACCCTGCAAGTGTGTAGGGTGACCATAAACAAAACAATTTCAGCAAAAGGGGCTGTTATTAATGCTCTTGGACGACTGGAAGGATGAGCCAAGCTAACAGGAGGCCACATTAGTTTTGCTGGGAGGCTCTTGTCAATGTTGCTTAAACTCAAGCTCCTCCTCTCTTCAAACTTTCCTCAAGGAACATCACAAGATAGAGGGGGTATCAGGTTTGCATTGCAAAATGTTGGTAGTGGGGGGCTACAGGGCTGGCTCCTGTGAGAAGATGCCAGAAGCTTCCCCTATGTCTGACAGAGCCCATGCCAGCCAGCTCCAAGACAGACCCACCTCTGGCCAAGGCCAAGCCCATCAGTGATGGCGGTAGCACCTCTGGAATAAAGTATTTAAGAAAGGGGAACACTGCTTGGAATAACAGCAGTGGAGAGAGGAGTGAGAGTATGTGAGAGAAACAACTCTGCAGACATCAAGGGGCAGTGAAGGAGGGGGAGGAAGTGCTTCAGGCACCAGAGCAGAGATTCCCCTGCAGCCTGTGGTAACCATGGTGAGGCAGGCTGTGCCCCTGCAGCTCCACACCAGAGCAAACATTCACCTGCAGCCCATGGAGAACACCATGCCAGAGCAGGTGGATGCCCAAAGGAAGCTGTGACCCAGTACGAAGCCCATGCTGGAGCTGTGGACTCTTGCAGAAAGGAGCCCATGCTGGAGCAGGTCTGCTGGCAGGACTTGTGACCCCACAGGAGACCCACAAGGGGAATGCTATTTTAACTTTAGTAGGGGACCTATCTTCCCAGAACACACAGATCCTCTAATACATTAGGACACAGACTAATGTAATTAACAGACTACTGTAATTAGTTCAGCAACCTCCTTACCCTTTCGAAATAAGGGACATGTCTAATTTGTCCTGCTTCCCAGCTGTACTCCCATCCTAGGTGGATAATCACTCACATACTCTTTCTGCTTCTTGAGTCAATAAGACAATCCTTTACATTGCAGAAACTACCGCTTTGGCTGCTTTTCACACCAGAGTGCAAAAACAGGCTCCTGAGCACAACTGTGAGCTCAGTGAACAGACGACCAGCTGGTAGAGGAAAAATATGAATTACAGCTTCAAACCATCCTTGAAGACTTGTAGTGTTAACTTCATTCATGAGCTGAAGCCTTAAGGACAAGCAGAAATGGGGACACAATGGCCCATGGAATCTCCGCAGGCACAGTCAGTAGCAGTTCATCAAGGGAGCACAGTGCTGCTGTGAGACTACAGGCTCCTGCACAAGCATTTTTCTTCCATGTACTGAAGTGCCTTAAGATGGTACTTGAAAGCTTGACAAACACAAACTATTACAGCTTGAAGAACCTGGATAATCTGAGTATTTCTTTTAACTTTCTGAACAACTACACTGCCTAGCTTTCCATGACCTTTACACATACTAAAAGCTTTATAGCTGACAGACTTCAGAGCACAAGTATCTAAGGGTATTCATCATTATTATTCCAATACTTTGTCTGTTTGGGTATGCTGTCACTATTTGTCATCCTGGACAGGGTAAGAAATGGTTATTAATACAGACACAAAAAAAGGTTCACACATTTCTGCACGTGCCTATTTTCATATTACTCAAGCCAGAGTATTTCCAAATGTGGTCTTGCCATGAAGGTCCAGTTTTAAAATCATGACAGGTATGATTTCAATCTATTAATACCATAACAGCCCTTATTATACCGACAAAAACTGCCTTTCAAATTTACTTTGTTCAGGAAATGCTGTAACATGTACCTCTGTTATTATTTTCCTAATATAAGCTGAATTTAATTGAGAAGCATCCTCTGTTATTAATAACAGCTCTTCTAGTTATGCCCCCTGTGTACAGTTGTTCTCCATCAAGAGCATTACTCTGAGGTACACAGTACTTCACAAAACATCTGTAAAACACTCAGAGGAACTCACTCTAGCTCAGGATTTACTCAAACCATGAGTAGTTTTGACTTATCTTCTGAAACTGCATTCATGGAGTTAGTTCATGTGTTCTGATAATTTGTGTTTTTGTTATATCAGGGATCTCTAGTATCACAATTGGATTTAATACTAGTAAAATTATCATTCAAATAATAATTTTCTGCTTAATTTGGTAAATAACCTGGCTCAAATACTTTAATTTTTTAAAGTAAACAAAATAAAGAACAGCCTTGGCAAAAGCCTAAAATAATTATAATAAATTTTCAAAATGGCTCTACTTGAGGGATTGCTCTCAACAGCTCCAGTCCATGACAACCCTTAAAAAAAACAGCAAAGTTTAATTTCCCCATTACTTTGTGGCATCTTGAGTTGAACTTAACCATACAATTACTTTAAGGAATTGGCATTTTCTCTACAGTCTGGGAAGATTTAACATCTTTTGCATATGCTTCCTCAAGTAGATTTAAGTTCTAACATATCCTACAACTCTTCTCTAAACTTTCAACAAGGATATCCACACACTGAGAAGGAATCAGGGTAGCCTATGAAACAGTTAACCAAACCATGGTTTTAACTTCTGACCATGTTATTTACCCAAAGGGTACCTAAAGTCAGAAAATAAAAAAAGGCATCAGGAGCTAAATACTGTGAGGAACTTTCTAATAATTTCAAAGACTCTTGAAAGAACATCATTTGATTCCACTGCTTAAAATGGACACCATAACTTTTGTTAAGCCATGGAATAAGCAGTATAGCCAAAACAATGAGCTATTTATGAGGATAATAACCAAAATGCAAGTCAATGTGAAGAGACTAAAAATAGGTGAAACCCCCTTGGATCAAGCCTTTGAAGAGCTCTCCTTCTAATTCTAGAGAAAGTCTTTCAATATGGCCTTAAATGGACATATGGAATTTCCTCAATTATCTATTCCACTGCAAGAAGCTGGTGAGTATCTTTACCAAAAAACCAAACAAGTAATTCCACATTAGCCTACAAAGTACTTTGAAAGATTATATAAAAATGTCAATCAAAAGCAGCAAGTAATATCCTAAACATTAGATGGGTATGTTCTTGATAAGTACAGAAGGCAGATTATCATTATTGTACAGGATTTTCCAAAGTAACCTAATGCCTAACAGCCATTTGCTGTAAGGGGCTGGATGTTGCTGACAATATTCTGGGGCTAAAAATTACCTAATTAGCTCTAAGTTATTCATATTCAAAGGCACAGTAATTGGGAGGTGGTCTACATAAAGTATTGGTAAAATTAAACAAACAAACAAACAAAACCTCACAAAAATGAAACCCCAAAAAAACCAAACCAAACACATGCTTTTCATTCACCAAGAAGCAACCTTAAAGCCAGTGCAGCACAGGAGTCAAAGACACCAGGAGAAAAATTAAGATGAGATTTACTTTTCCTCCATAAGGTGGACAGATTTTTACTTACTACTGTCCTTTCAGGTTAGCAAGGAAGAACAGGAGTGTAATTTGTGAGGAAACAACAAGCGTTTATTATGAGGAGGACACACACCAAACCTCCAAATCCTTCAAAGTAGACAGTTCCAGCAAGGTTAAAAGCAGTCACCTGTTTCACTTTCTCAGCAAGTTCTTTTCCCACATTTGCATATTAGTGGAGAAAGAAAAAGAAGAAAGAAAATGACTAACAAAACCAGTAGTGAGATTCAGTGTGGAAATATTGAAGTGGGTAGATAGAAAAAGCCAGGCTTCCTCACAGCTGGGTAAGTTGGGCTCAACTTCTGCACCTTGTGAAATTTCTTGAGAAGTGTAATATGAGACAGACATTCATTTCTTCAACCAGGCAGATCAAGGTGACTAAAGATAAGTTGGTTATGCTTATTTAAAAAGAATGCTTATTCTTCAATACCACATATCCTTCAATCCTCTGAGACAGGATTATATAAGAAAAGCAAAACCTCTAAGCCCTGCTCATGATTTGACCATACTTTCACAAAACTGGCTGTGGTATGCTTCATCCTTCAATTTATCAGTTTCAATTGTTCAACACTAGATACATCATGAATTAACCTTTTTCAACATCAAAAATATAACTTTTACTATATTCAACATGAAAATAAAGGTAACTTAATTGAAGATTTTCTGAGACATGGCCACGACTTTCATACTTACTCACTCAAGATGCAGAGGCTGCTCTTCTTAATGCATTTAAAAGAGCTACTGTAAACTTAAACTCAAGTTTAAGCCGCTGTAAACTCAGGTGTAAACGGCTGCCTAGCTGAACTGAGATAGGCTTCTATCACAGCAGAATCCAGCAAGCAAAAAAAAGTGTTATCCTCCCTCCTCAGGAGCTGCTGAGGTGCAGCAACCAACTCACCAAGCTGAATGACTACAGCTCTGAGAAGCAGATCTATTAAAACGCAGCACTGTCCCTACCTAAACATACGCACACACAAATATTCACATATAACTTTACAACTTGCAGGCCTATACATAGAGACAGGTAACATAAAACCCCCTCAAGCTACAATTATTCAGTCCCAGAAGCATCTGATGGACACAGTAGTATGTGAGGAACACAACCAAGAACTCCAGGGAAAAAATATTAAATCTCATTTTATTCTGCCATAGAAAACCAAGATCTTCAGTGCACCTGGAACCAGCTTTTCTAGAAAGGCTCAAAGCTGCTTTAACAGGTACTCAAGCATTATATGTGCTACATATCTCCCATCTTGTAAAATGCAAGTGATAAACAGAATGTGTATTACAATTATTTACTGAACACATCTCTCTAATCCAAAGACTCACTTAAACCATACTGCATGAGCAGCTTGCCTGATCACTTAAAATGTTTTACACCTTCCACAGCCAAGCAGAAGTTCTGGAGACAGGAGCAATGCACCTGCACTCTTAATTCCCCAGCAAAGCCCACTCAACACATATACATACATTGTACAGAGAATTCACAGTCTTAAAACAAATCAGTGTATCCATTCAATTTATGTGCACGTTACCTCAATGTTATACAGAAAATGGATGAAAGAAAAAACTGTGTTCTAGTTTTCTAAATTCAGTCCAAGGATGTACAGATCCAGAGTCCCGAATTCAATATTTATGTGAAGAGAAAAATTACTATGAGGTTACATTCTGTTGAGAGACAAAAAATTAAGTAGAAACAAACAAACAAACAAACAACCAACCACACAAAATACCCCACCAAAAAACAACTCCAGTAGTCTAAAGTTGCTGGTCTCTGTCAACCAGACAAAAGTTCCTATGCTGAATTTCTTCCTTCAACATGTTCTTTTAGATAAATTCTGTGAGATGAAGATTCAGATAATATGAAAAAGAGAAAAGTTTAATTGTTCCTGCATTCATTACTCAAGATCACCTGTGAAACTTTAAACAAGGCCATTTCTTCAGGAAATGGTGCAACAACTCAACAGGTGTGAAAATGGTTCTGGGCACATTCCATGTCCTTCAGAGGCACTGCTATTCGAAAGTAAAAGGCCTTCAGCAAGGGGTGAGTAGTCACTGATCCAGTAAAGGTTTCTAACATAGAATGGATACAGCAATAGCAGCCAGAAAAGCCTACCAAATACTCTCCTAAATCTCATTTTTATATAAAGTCAGAAATACTCTGGGACTTTTCTCTCTCTAGTCAGAAAACGCTCTCCAGTTATTTGATATCTGTGTCATAGTTTCTAGATCATAAGTGATAAAAACATATACTAATGAGCATAATTTAAAGGAAAAAGTCTCAACTTCCTCAAAGTATGATGCTAGTGTGAGCATATTAGTCTCTTTAAAATCTATTAATTTTAAAACACAATGAAAGCGAGGAAAAAAACCACACTTTAAAAAAGTTTCCTACTATTCTTTTGGGGTAACCAAAATAACAGGCTGAGGTTTAAGAGAAATTACCTCCCTGTAATGATCTTTTAACAGTTTCACAAATAATTTCCTCCAGAACCCCTTGTTCCCAAGTTCTTATGTTTTGCATGGTTTTGTTCACAGAGATAGAAAAAGAATGTTACTCCCCAGCATACATGAAGAAGCCACAGTCTGGATCTCCAGGCTTCTAGGTCTTGTGTGATTTAATTTTAGATGCAAGATAAGGTCTTGCACTATTCCCTAGAAGAGAACAAAGTCTTCAACATGAAGTCTATATCACAAGATGAACAGAAGGATTACAATAGTGAAGAGTCACAAGGGGTACAAATATCCCATATACTTAATTTTCCCATCATGATTTGTTTTGCTATACAAGGATTCTCAGTGTAACAGAAAATACAAAAGTCCTTTGTGCAGAGGGCAAGTGTAGCTGAAAGAGTGCCAAAAAGACTGACATGCTTTTTGCTCCATCTGCCTGCTAAAAACCACAGGAGCAATCAGCCAGCTGTCTCTGCTGTTGATCTCTAATATACTGAAGTTCCTGAAAGACTTGCAAAAGTCCCCAAACCTGTACCCACATGCAAAACCACAGCAAAGATAATGTAATGCTGTTCTCCAGAAGAGAGTGGAAGACAGAGAAATCAACAGGAAGATTGTAAGAAAATACAAGCAAATTTTTTTTCTTTTTGTTTAGCAAGGATGAGAGGGAGCCTTATATCCTGCTACAGTAGCGATTTATGGTCCCAGCAGTACCTTGGTGTTTGACTTGCAGTGGCAGTACTCTTACAATCAGGGAGATTCAGCGTGCCTATATCGCGACATTAAGAAAACAATACATGCAAATCACTGTTTTAAGAAGCAATTATCTCATGGGCTTTTGGTAAATGCTGCCACTTTATCAGCGAACCCTAAAACAAACAAAAAACGATACACAGGGTGTGGGGAGGGGGGGAGATGCCCACAACAGAAATGCTACTGCCACCTTCTCCTTTTGCAATACAGCAGTGCATTAAATAGGATAAAGTCTAAACAGACATAAATGAAAAGGAAATCTTACAAATGTATTTAGTACCACCTCTATAAAACCATATTAGTCTACTCTGTTTTCATCTGTGTAAGTGAGAGATATTCTTAGCCACTGGAGGGCTCTTAAATCTGAAGATGTACACATTGATGCTCTACTCCAAGGATCTTTTACTTGTTTTTTCAGAATTGAGAAGAACAAACAGCATTTAACACTATCACACTTTGATCTCTAACCTATATACATGCTTTACTTTTAAATATCCTAACCTCCCCAAAAATTCACAGAGTTGTATGCCCTGGTATGATAGGTGGGTCTTTTTTGTCATACAGTGGTGATCCCAGGTGCCTAATGTTAATGAAACTGGAATTATGTCTCAAGACTTGGAAGGAAAAAACCTAACATGTATTTTTATTAAACTTACACTCAGTTCTTGTAGAAAAATACTTTAAAGGGAACACCAAGATATAACCCAGTCTGTTTTCTTCATCCCCCAGGTTCCTCATTTTTTAGCTGTAGTGGCTTCAGACTCTTTGCCATCCAGTTACTGGAAATAAGATTTCTTCTTGGCAGGATGTGCCACAATTACATGTTCCAACACACAACCTTGGGCACTCTACTAGTGGTTAGAACTGACTCTCCGATATCTAACACAGACAGATAGCTTGGGAAAGCTTCAGAAGCAGCTCTATTTTAATGTATGTTCTAAACAGACATTGAGACAGAGGAAATAAGACATCCTTGCCACTGATACTAAAAGTAATTTTCAGGCATTCTTTAGGCAAAGGATAGCCCAAAAGGAAAGAATGACGTGTTTTTGATAAAGAAACTGAAGGTACCTATTTTGATACTGCTCCTGAAACCTTATATATGACTTGCAAAACTGTGTAAGATATTAAAAGACAACATATAAGTTAAAAAAACACAACAAACTACCGAAGCAAACAAAACTGAATGCTATCAACTGTGATTTCGACTTTGGTAGTAATACTTCCTTTACTTTTTGCTACAAATTATGTTTCTTTATACCACCAAATGTGAATAAAATCTCTCAATTCAAGAACAGCCTGCCTCAACTAGCAGCACAATTAAAAGTACTTGATACTTTTTTCCTTTTTTGCTTTTCTAAGTTCTCTGCTTCATGGCAGGGTTGTTTGGGGTTTCAGGATTTTTGGTGGGTGTTTTGATTTTTCTTTTGTTTGGATTTTTTGTTTGGTTGGTTTTGGGGGTGAGTGTCATCCCCTGAATATGCTTCTGCCCTGAAACTTAGAATCATAGAACAAGTTGGGCTGGAAGGGGCCTTTAAAGGTCAAACTTCCACATGTGCTGCTGTTGCCATCCCTCCCAAGGTAGAACAAAGTATTTTACTGTGTCTGGCTGCAGATTAAAAAAAAAAAAAAAGGAAAGCCTGAATATAATAAGAGAGAAAAGTAGAGCATGTATATTTCATACTTCTGATGCAGAGGAAATATTTCTGAAGTGGACTAAAATCTAGCTGAAGGAGTTTAGTACTTGCTTAAGTTTTTGGTGGGTGCTTTTTTGCTCAAAGTCAAACTCAGAAGTTGCTTCAAGTAAGCATGGTGTGTTAATTAGTTTTAAGCAAGTCATAAAAGAGTCATAGTTCACATACAAAGTAATTTAACCATTCACTAAAATCCTATTCAATAGGCAATGAAGCCTAACAAACTGCTTCTTCCAGAGGTCTAGCAAAGACAAGTTCCAAACGCTCCTGAAGTGAAAATGTACACATTGACCTTTGTTAGCAAAATTTGTCCAACATGCAACTCGCAGCCAAACTGATTTCCCCACTTTGTCTGCCCCCCCAGCAAATGGAGCATTAAAAATCACTGTCAGAAAGCTTCAGTGAACTTTTCCACAGCTTGTCCAACCATAAAATGTATTTTCAGAAGGAGGAGGAAACCATCTTTAACAGTTAACAATTACAAAGAATTACTGCCAATCTATATGCATTAAGCCAGTTTCAAGTCCATAAAAGTCATCTAACATCTCTTTCCCCCAAAAGAGGGGAAGAAAACGAATGGAAGAGGAAAGAATGGGAGTAGAGAAGACACACAGGGAGAGACTCGTTTGAACATAATAAACAGTTCTTAGATTTCTGAATCATACAAATCCAGTTGCTTTAATACTGTTGACTATGACAAGTAAACCTTAAATTTGTCTACTTGCTAAAAATCTCATATTAATATTTTATTCTGTTACATAATGCTTCCTTCAAACAAAGCAAAGTTCCAAAATCTTATACGTTTATGTAATACAGAGCTTACAATCCCCATCCTCAACCTTCCCCCACATTTCACATTACATTAGGATGAAACTAGTGTACTCATTCTACAGGACAGAGTCTGCCATATCTCCTTTCATGTCTGCTTCCCTGTGCACTCTTTTCACTGAAGCCCCTCTCCCTGCTCTAAAGGACAACTCAAGGCCATTTCTGGCTGAATCTACTCCAAAAAAAAAAAAATCTCCAAGGAAAATTTTCCTACTTTTCTTCTTCACCTGCCGTATGAGACAAGAGATAAGCAGTTGAGAAGAAAATGAACTTAAAACAAACTAATAGTTACACAGAAACATCTTCAGCCCAGGTAAGTGCAAGGTAAAATTGTAAAATGCACACAGTAAATGTTTTTGGGAACATGGCTCCGTCTTCCATTGCTTTTCTGGTCACCCCCTAATTAAGTCACCTCTTCTATTGCTCTTTGACTAGCATGATGTCAAACAAGGCTGTCAGAGGAACACTGAGACTTCAGTAAAGCCTAGAGCCTCTCAAGACAGTGTTTATTGACAGTTACATGAATACTTTCCTTTAGGGTTTTGATGTAGTAATAATGTCTGGCATCATTTCTTCAATGCATCATGGAGACAGGAGGTCCTTACATGACGTACATGACAGGAAAACATTTTGGTTTTTTCAAATTGGTTAGACTTATTTCTTCTTTTGAAGGATATGATTGTTCTGATGTATTCTTGATGCAATGGTGTGTAACTCTCAAGAGACTTAAGAATATAAAACTGCTTGGCTTGAGATCAGCTTACTATTAGCTGAAAACAAATGACAGCATTGAAATATTAAACTGTGAGGTTTACTAGAGAAAAATACAAAACCAAGTTGGGCCAAAAACATCTTATTTCAACACTGTTAATTCTTGCTCAGGGTTGCTCTTTCACATTCAGGCTTTATAGTGTATGTTGACACATGTTATGAGTCCCTGCATTTGTATGGGAATCTTTTCATTCTGTTTTTGCCAGCTACTATTCCTTCAGAAAAAGCACCACACCAACCACCTGTACTTAAAGAACAATTTCTGATAATTCTTCCTGGTTTTCTTATGTTCCTTTAATAAAAAACAACTTATAAATAATTTTTTTTCCCTTGAATTAAAGCACAGCATATCGTTTCTCCTGCAACTAGGCTGGTTCCCAGAAGCCTGAACCTTCAGGCCTGGGACATCTCAACTCCATAAACTCCCCCATATTAGCTATGTCTGCCAGCTGCTCTTCTCTTTTCATATATAAAATAATCTTTAGGCAGCATATGGCCTTGACTATGTGTGTATGTTCTGGCAGGTTCAGGCTAAAAGGGTTACAGGCCATTTGTCAAGCTGTATCACATTTCCTCCACGCCCTTCCTCTCGTGAGTAACCCAATGCCGCTCACAGCTCGCCCCAGACGCCGAAGCACGGCCATGACCGAGTGAAGGCTATTACTTGAACTCAGCGTAATGTGCTGGTGCACATATAGTGAGTCACGGCTATTAAAATCAAGGGCATGACACAGCAGAAGTTAAATTGATAAGGAATTAGCACTTAATCAGGCTTGAGAAGAAAAGCCTGGTTCTCCAAACTCACAAGGGGTTCGGCCTTCAGTTCTTGTGTTCGACAAACGCTGGAGCCATCACGCACCAGCACAAAAATGGGGTCATGCTACACCATCCTTCAGATTCATGGGTAAGGAACCTCACACTCCATGTGCTCAAGAATCCCGTTCCACTCTGCAGCATGATATTCGTAACCAAAGGGCTTTGCCATTACAGTACAACTAGCCAAGTGATGACCTGCCCCGTCTGCCTAAGAAAAGGACAGATCTAATAACATTTACTGGCTTATCTTAGTATCTCCAAATGTGTTACAGGAAAATCAGAGTTTTGTCCATATAAACTCTTAAGTGTTTCAGGGAACCTCTACTGTCATAGCTATATCAGTCAAAAGTCACGCTGCCACACCTCTTGACAACATCTTTGAAACCAATGCAACCAGGATGAGTTTTCAGTATACTACAGTCTTGCCTTTGGTGTCCTACTTTCTTGGAAGTACAGTAGTGCTTTGGGACAAGGTATCAATGGATGGCTGGAACATCAACTTCATTTCCCCCATCCACAGCTTCACAGACAATTTTCTGTACAACTTTCTGTACAATTAAATCCTTCCACCAAGCCAAACTTTTTCCCTTCTAAACAGTGCATTTAAAGTGAGTAAATTGCATATAACAGCAGACATTTCTTATTCAAAACCAGCAAAATAAATCTTTATATTAACAGAGCAGGTATGACAATTATGAGAGATCACAATTGTCATACCAAAAGCTTTTCCAAGAGAATCCTTCTGTTTCACATAGGTCAGTGAACAGGTAATTTGCAAGAAACACTTCAGTATCAGGATAAGAACTTTTTCCACATCTTGGCCAAACACCTTTGGAGCAAAACAAAAAATGACTTCTTAGTACATTTAATTATTGTTGAGAAAATTCTGTGGATGCTTCCATATTGGGGAAAAGGCCTTTTAAGTTTCAGAACTTGAAATGAAAAAGGAATTACACTACAAGAATGAGGAAATCCATTTTGTTTACTTAACGCCTCTAAATTTGATCATTCCTAGATGACCAACACAACCACTGACGGAAGTCATATAAGTACTACACAGTGAAAGAATATGCTGTATAAATCTGCTTCGATATCTACATGGGGAAATATGAAAAAACTGGTTTCATAAAGCAACTTGTGAACAGGTGGCTGTGTTTCAAAGCTTTTTGTCCAAATACAGTGGCAGCCTGATGCTTGAGGAACAGCAAAAAGCTTTGTTTTGTAAACCTTCAGAACACCCCTTTTTGAGAGACCACAGAGCATATGGCAATACACATGCTGAACAATGAGACATATCAACATGCAGCAACAGATTCAGGGTTTTCATCCTATTCTACCAGCTCGATCCTGATTTCTTATTTCAAGTGATTACACAGCACTACTTGGACAATGAGAATATAACACAGTGTCTACTTTCCTGATCTTACTGAAAGTTACCTCTGAGATGCCCCAAAAGAAAGTTTCCTCTCATGACACAAGATGAAGCAGTTATCTGTAGAAAATACTCTTGCCTTGGGACATGCTATTCTTGGAATTGCTTATCCTTTTTCTAATGGAAAGGTATGAGCTTAAATAAAAGTCACAAATTACAAAACTTGGCTTCTGAAGATACTTCTGTGCAGAAAGTTTGTCCAAATTATTAAGTATACCATTACAAGTATTTAGAGCACAATAGAAGAGCCAACCACAGGAATGCCCACTCAAGATAAGCCTAAGTATCATTCCTACATCTCAAGAAGTTAAGAGTTCACCAGCTGAAGCACACATACCTGCACTTACTTGTGGTCCTCTCTCTCCTCCATCCACTAACATTCATTAAAGTGAAGCAAGTTGGGGAAAGAGCAGAAAATATATAGGAGGCCACCTATGTGCAGATTTGTATTGTCCGAAAAACAGTCCTTTGGTGCCTCTTGTGTATGACAAAGAGACATCCATACAAATGCCACAGAAGTGCCAAAACGTAACCAGATCAACTTCTTGGGATTGCAATTAGAACTGCAATAGACCTCTCTACTGAGACTATTTGATGGCACAGCATCACAGAAGAGAATTACTGATTTTGCCTGTCTCACTCCAGGGATAGACTGGAAGGAAGAGATGAAGGCAGCACAACATGTTCTGGTCATTTTAAACAGAGTTTATTAGCAAGCTGCTTTACATCCCCCAAAAACTTGCTAACCCAACAACATAACAACTTTCAGGTTTGGATCAGTGGAAGTACAGCAGCAAAGTTGTGTTCTCATGTTCAAAACATATATTGAGCTCTTCATTTGCATCTCACCTCCATGGATAACACTGGAAGCTGCAAACAGTGCCTGCCTTTGAGATATCTATACCCAGATATTTTATTGGCTGTGCTATTTATCAATATAACAATAGCAGGTGGAACTTGGAATCAGAAACAGCAAAAATAATATCAGTAAAGTTTCTAAATGTGAATACCTAGATTCTGAAACCCTGGTTTACTGAATTAGAGTTTGAACAGCTTCTTACCACCAGCTAAATGCCACACATCTCACCTTGAAATGAGCAGCAAAACAAACTGCCAGACATCTTTGCATTAGTTTGCTTCACATTTAAATTCAGGCCTTTTTTTTTTTTATCGGTTAGGTTTTGTTTGTTTGTTTGTTTTTGGAGCTCAAAGCTATAGAAATACTCTTTATGGGACGTTTTCCAAACTCCTACACATTGCAAGCTTGAGGTAAAAACTGTATTTGTTCCAGCTTCTCATGCTGGTTACACAGGGGGATGGATCTATGGTAGTACTAACAGTTTTAAGATAAGAAAGTCTCATCCAAATGAGGCTTTTGTCTCCTTCTTCTCCCTTAACAATCTTTAACTTTCCATACCTTGCCTCACAGTTGCCTGCTTTCCACACTGAAAATCTGGTACAGCTCAGTGTATCAAAACTATTGCTAAGCATTTAAAAGAAATTCCTTATGGGTCCTTTTCAGAAGTTACTCCTCAGGGAACACTTTGAACCTACGTAAAAAACTGTCAGGACTCATTTGTAGCTGCTTCACTTGACTAAACAGCTCTGCTAAAGTAAGTGAAGACCATGCAGGTTTGAAATGGTCCCTTATCATGTAACCATTGCTTTGGTGGTTCAGAATAGCCACTGGAAAATAGTGACCAGCTGTCCAAATTCCAGTAGACATCACATCAAGGGTCTTTCTTTACAAAATCAGTAGATATACCTCAAAGGAAATCACTGACAGATACAATAATGTTGTTAGTAATTAATTCACTCACAGGACAAGAGAGCCTATGAGTTACCAAGACTGTTATTTAATTTTTTATCTTGATGCCAGGGCAGCAGGAACTTGCAGGTTACTTGGCAGCAAGGAAACTATTAAAATGCTGAAGTTGTAAACAACAGGTTTGCTTTTTACATAAAAAGAAACCAAGCATTTTTCCCGAATGTATGAACATTTGCCTGTCCAAAGTAACAAGAAGGTACTCAACTAGTTCAAAAAAACTCCTATTAAAAAAGTTATTTAATACAGATGTCCTTGTCCCTTGCCCTTCACACACAAATACCATACAATTCTACATGATTGTTACAGGACTGTTTTAGGTCATTACCGACCTTACCAAAAACATTGCAAGCTTAACTTCAGTGCACCATCCTAAATTTACACACATCTTCTACATTTGCATGGCTAGCAGAAGCCTTTTTCTTACTTCATCAGAAATTGGGTTCAGAGCACTGCTAGAGCTAAACCTACACTAGTTAGGTGGGAGTAGGGTGAGAGAGAAGGGAGAAGAGGATAGAAAGGGGAAAAAACCTCACACAGGTCCAGAAGCAGTAAGGCTCACTTGGACCCCAAATCCAAAAAGCATCCATCTTCCATTATCTTTGCAATATAAACAGAAAATTGTAAAAGAGCACAGCAAGAATGCAAAAACTGGGAGAAAACAAAAAAGACACAAAGAAGTAGTTAAGTTGACTCTGGAGAATGTTTGCATGAAGTGGATACAGCCTGGTCTAAGCTTGAGTTGAGTTCTTCTAGCACAGATCACAGATTTTTTTCCCCTGCACATGCTCAACATCTCAGTGCTGTAGTTACACCAACAGGGACTGATGGTATTGACTCAGTTCAACTGCTGTTACACACTACTACAACAAGAATACATCAGAATAATATCCTTCAAAAGAAGAAATAAGTCTAACCAATTTACAAAAAGTAATGTTTTCTTGTCATGTATGTCCCTACACTTGGAGCAGAACAAATACATTAAAATCCCTACAATATCCAGAATTTAAAGATATTTTTGGTTTATACTGTTAAAAGCACAATTTTTAGCTGAGAACACCACTCTCCCAAAAGTAAAAAGAAAATTAAAGTCACACACACTTCCTAGAGAGACTCCAACTTAAACAAGATGCAGTTGTGGAAAGCCTGTGATGCATGTTGTGTGCACTGGATTAGACCTTAAGTAAATCTGCTCTTTTCCAGAGTTTAACAAAGAACCAGATTTCCTGAACCATAATAAGTATAACACTGTTGCTTGCAACTAAGTAATTTGTGGAAGTGCAATTAATTATGAGATTGGAACTCTTCACTAACTTCTGCAAAAAGTTCTACACCGAACAGAATGCATATGGATATTCTTCATTGGATAACTCTTCCTATATTCTTCATTGGATAACTCTTCCTCCCAGAAAAACCTCTGTTGCTTCATTTACAGGAGGATGCTATTAAATAGAGTTAAGAAATATTACTTGTTCATATCCAGTAAAGCAGATGCTGGTTGATCCATGGGGTGCAATCTCATTCAGTACTGCTGTTACCAAGTAGAGTCCCCCAGACAACTCCTGCACAGCACAGAAAGCAGACAGTCTCCCGGGGCTGGCAGCATTTCAAAGCTGATCTTGGCCAACACTGGTGCCATTTGCCAGCTGTGCAGTAAAGGGTCACATTGGGCTGTGCTTCCAGAAGGCCAGGCCCCTTAGATATGCTGAAGCACAGGGAACGTAACCAAAGAGGACGACACACATTCAGCAGAAAACCAGCTCAGAGAAAAAGTGAACATTGGATCTGCAGCACTGCAGGTTACAACCATTACATACTGGATCCAACTGCACCAGCAAGAGCTGACAGATGAGTGCATTCAAGAGAGGAATGGGAAAAAAGATGACTACTTCACATCGTCATCATCACTTTGCAAAACAGCTGGCAATTAGAGTTGCAGGGATGCTGATGACCACCATAGGTCCTTTCTCCTTTCTGATCTGTTTGAAACATCACAAATACTTTTCTTCCCTTCTGGAGGATAAATCAAAAGTACTAGGTATGTTCAGTGCTCAAAAAAGTGCAATTGTAGCCTTTCTTGGTAATGGCAGAGCTTTAAAGTGCATCAGCACATGAGCAAGGATTAAAACACACCATCATTTATTCCACTCAATAAACAGCAGAAAAGACCACTGACAGTAGTAGCAATGCATCTTTTCCCCTTCCACCCCAGTCAACAGCATGTCTTGTTAAAAGCTGTCTTTAAAAAAAAAAAAAAAAGCTCAAACCTCTTGAGGGGAAAACAATAAAATAAACCTTGTAACAGAAGGATGTTACCAGTATACTCACTCTTCGCTAGTTTTTGGAAGCCAACAGCAACTAATACATTGTACCGTGGAACTACCTGTGTTTCTTCTCAATAAAACAATCTAATTGAAAGAAATCTGGGATACCAGATGTAGACCAAGGGCTTCTCCAGCTTACTGTGGGCAGTCTGCTGCACTCATGACCAAGAAAGAATCTAGCACCATCCAGTCCCCAGAGAGAGTATGGCCAGGTGCATTATTCAAAAACTCAGTCTGATGTTTGAACAGATAAGTAAGCATCAGACAATTTACAGTTCTACCTGAGTATACGTTTTACTTGCTATTCTCCTGACACAACTCCAAGAATCCAGACATCCTCCTACAGCTGTTTAGACAACACACAAAACTAAACAGTAGAGTTGGTGTAAGAATCAGCTATTAATTAACTTCCCAATTTACCTATTGCGGCAAATAATAACTCCCAACATCTCCGCTATCTGTGGAAAGCAATCACAGATACGAATGCTACTCACCAACTCTTTCACTGCAATATAATTTTGCTATGGGAGAGGGATGAAGGCATGATCATTTTAAACAAATTGCATAAGATAAATCATCACATAAAAGAATATTTATGAAAAAGGCTGCATATATTCTCCAAACTTAGAGATGCATTGCATGCATGTCGGCTTAACTAAACTGCATCTAAGTTTTTCTTAACTTTTCTTAAGCAACCAGTATTTGGAAACATTTCTCAGAACACAAATACTGAAATCTTGTATCTAGACTGTAATTCATTTACAAATGTGCAAAGATTTGTCTTACCCCCAGCCCTGGTTTAAAAACAGATAGCAGCATAATGATCTAGTTTGACATCTTGAGTAGCACAGAACAGAGAAGTTTCACCCACCAGCTCAAGAAGTCCATGATTTCTGGTTAATCTGGAACCTACTGTTTAAAAAGGGCTTATTATTTAAAAATGGGCTTATTAAGCCCATTTAAAAATTAATTTATGAACATCACAAGGCAACTATTGGTAAACTCCCCAATTTTAGCTGTCTTCAAGATCTGGCACAAGCTCTACTAAAAGTAACTACCGAGAAACAACACACATCTCCCTTTGCCTGCTAGAACTACCCAATTTCAGCTTTCACATCTTCTTTTGAGCTATGACACTTACCACAACACTTCCTACCCTTTCTCCAGGTAATCTGCTTCTTTACTGTCAGCAATAACAGTTTAGCTACACTTTTTCTGTGAGTTTGGTGTTTTGTTCTGATGGGGTGTTTTTTTTTGGTTTGGTGGTGGTGGTGTTGGTTTTGTTTGTTGTTTTTTTTTTTTAATATTGGCTTGTCAGTTTGGTTTAGTTTTTAATACAAACACAGACAGAATCTTTCCTGCACATCACGCTATGCTGGCAACCATTCTGAAGAGCTGGCACAAGAAGCAGGCATGATATTCTAGCTCTGGTCTTCAGTAGTGACATATACAACTGCAGCACCACCTCCTTAGCATTTTCCTGCAAACAAGGAGCCACTTCAGTCCTGGAAGATCATAATCAACTGGCCACCACCACGAACCTCAAGGTCTTTCAAGACCACCATTTCTAAGGTATGCACACATTAACAGTAGTGGGCAACTACAGTTTGAAGAACTTTCCAGTGTTTTCTGTAATTACACTCTGGCTGAAGCTACTCGAGACCAAAATCCCCAAAAGGTCAATTTGAAAAGTTAATGAGTGATGATTTCTTCTGAGTAGATAATCTCACTGACTGCTACATATTGGACAAATTATTTTCAGATCACCAGTTTCTTTCATATTACATTTCATAAGTTTAATTATCAAACATGTGGATTTGAACTCTTCAAAAGGATATTTGCAACAAAAAAAATATGTAGGGTTTTTGGTTTTGTTTTTTTAAAAGGCATTTCCTAAAGACTTCCTAAAATTTACACTAATGTAAAATGATCAGAAGACAACACTGCATAGACCATTTTCACTCAAATGTCACATTTTCAGGCTACTGAAGGAATGTGATGACTTCTTGTGTATAGCTTCAAGAGGGTTTGATTTCTACAGAAATAGATTAATATATTGCTTGGTTCTTGAAATTAAATTAGTTTTCAATCGAAACTTAGAAAAATTAATGTAAAACTTCTAATACAGTTGTGCATATAAACATATTACTCCTCTGTAATTTTTAATCACCAGACAATTTTCAAGTAAAAGCCATGACACAAAAAACCACCAGATACATACTTATGTTTCAAAGCAGACAGATATTACTCTGATACACTTATGGAGAGAAGAAAAGGAAGCAAAGATACTTGTCAGGCTGCATGAATTTGTATCTGCAGAACAAGATACTGAAGAAAAAAATCAGTATGAAATTTGAGAGAAGAGTGTTACACTTCCCTCTTAGCCTCCTCCTGAAGAATCTGTACCTGAAGGGATGGTTCAAACAATTCCACCACTTAACCTCAGAATCTGAGATTAAAAAAAGACTGTTACAGGCTGAATTCCTTTAGGATACCTAATCTGTGTTCCACCAGTCCCCTAGTTTAGTGCTACGGTGCAAACATACTCCTGTTCTAACATAAATCTCTTCATTTCCATAAATGAATTAAAAAACTGGAAAACACCACTGTACAGCATGAGCATTACAAGATGGAGCAATTTCAGGCAGAATTTTGCACAACGTGGGAGATTTAACTAAAACCATCCATTTGTTTAAGCACCACTCTTCAGGTTCTTGTCTGTGTTGCCCCCCACCCCCCAGTCACTTCACTCACTAAGTACAGACTGTATCTTGTCGTTAAGCGACAACATAGCAAAATTCAAGCTGTCTGCATATCCAGAGAGATGCACTCTGGCTAGGAAGAAACCTTTAGAAAGCAACTATTAGTATAACAGGAAGAAAACCAGAGTAAAAAAAGACTTTTCTGTCGAAGTTGCTCAGGTACACAATTGACTCTTCCTTGATCTGAAACAACCTGCAATTACTCCAACCACATTGAACTCAAGGCCATTGCACTGAAAATTTCACTGTTATTGAAAAAAAAAAATCATACAGCTCTCACAATTCAAAGCTTCAGAGTAGCTTTTCCCATTATCAAACCTCCCTGCTCCAGTGCTCACAGTTTCACTTATCATCATTTCAGTACAAAAGCAATAGTAAGGTAATCAACAGAAATTAACATTTTAAGTTAAAAGCTAGTTGTGACCAACTCTGATACCACATGCAACTGAGCAAGAGACAACAGTACAGTTTCATTGCAATTTCCTCATAACAGTTTGAGATGGCACACTGATTGCTCACTCATTTCCCATTATGAGACAGAGGAAACCTTGCTTGAGTCAGATGGGTCCAGCTACAACTTAACACCACGATGTTCTGAAGGGGGGTACATGGGGCAGGGGGAGGCAGGAAGTCTGTTTCCTGACTGAACTAAGATACCAGGCTATGAGCCCCAGAGAACTGAAAGATAAACTTAGGATCAGATCATTAGAGAAAGCTCTGAGACAGGTATCATCTTCAAGGTGTAGCTTTTAGCACTCAGGAACTTCAACCATTATTATTATTTTCAAAAGAAAGTAACATAGGAGAGAACTCACTATGGGAGTTTTAATAGCAAAGTATCATAAGCCAGTTTTTCAAGTGCTAGAGATAAAAAAGCATCATTAGGGTGAGATACAGCTCACAGATAGTAAAACCTAGATCTAGGCATTTATAAGCCAAATAGCTGCTTAAGTTCCCACTATAATAAATGACTTCTAAAGAACTATTCTGCTCACCCTAAAAGCAGACACCTGTGTTCAGTCAGCTGAACAGCTCTTTGGGTCCACTGACTAGGTCTCTGCAGACTATAACGGGAGTGCAGGCAATGAGCTCACGCCCTGGCATCTAAATTTAGGTGCTCAAGTCTGTGAGCCAACCCTACAATTTATACAGCCAAAGTACATAGGCATGCTGATAGGCCAAACATACACATGCTGTAAAGCAACTGCCGGGAGAACAGTCCTTAAGAAAAACCTTCTGTGAAAAAGGACTGTTGAGAAAATACAAGTCAATAAGAAAGCCTGCTCACAGAACAAGAGGTAAATTCCTGAATTATGTTCCATACAAGTTTCAGTCTGCATGAAAAGCAAATAGTTTCTAGATATACATAAGGAGGAGAGATTCTGCCCTACGAAAGTTGTCTTCAAAAATAGCAACACATCTGAATGACTTCCAGCACACAACTGCTCAGGGAAAATATCCCTCATTCATGAACTGTGTGAACAGGGAAGGGCTGACATGGATTTATCTTTTTAATAAGTAAGCATTATAGTTGTGCCACATTTTCCCCAGCTGCCATATGTACATACCTAGCGCTGGACTTACAATCTACAAAATTAAATAAAGAAAGAAAGGTCGAGGGAAAGAAAATAATGTATTCTAAACAAAAGCAAAAAAGAAAAACCTTAAAACCACAGAAGTCAGAATTTGAATTAGGGCATGCTCAGATACTACAATAAGACAACAAAGCACCACTTCCCTGAATTGCTGTAAATTGACCACTTGTTCTTAATCTGTCCCAATTGTGAGATAACAGATCCACTTGTTGACAGAGCCACAGATTGCATCAATTGGTTGCCCATAGAATAACACTGGGACCACTTGTTTGACAATTATGCAGGCTAACATCCTTCCCTCTCTCAGTCCCTCAGTATCTCACAGCCACAGGAACGGACAGGAGAGGGAAAGCACAGGCTACATTCTTAACCCTTGAGATGCCAACAATTGGCCTATCAAAGTGTTCATCTACACCCAGCTTTCCTGGTGACCAGGATTCTCCAGGGCAGAGTGGGACTGACACCTCTATCTACAATTCATCGGTTCCTTCTCCTTTGGGTTGCCTGCCACCTTGACCAGGAATGATTTTTGGCAAAGAAACAGAATGTAAAAGCATAGATTCATGCAGCACTTATAGAGAGAATTGAATGAAATATTGCCATAAATAACATGACAGTGATCCTGCATTATTCTGTCATTTTGAAGTCTCACAAAAGCTGTTCATTCCACACTTTCACCTTTTCAACGTGACCACCAGAGCTAATACTTTCCCTAAATCTTTGTTTAGCTGAATATAATTTCCTTCATCTAATACTTTGTCAAGTAATTCCCAGTAGCAAGCTCTCTGTTATTTTGCCCAAGGACCTAAATTCATAACTATTTTGACTGCCCTGTATCCCCTCTTAGCAACTAGGACAGGACTGGCTTCAAGAACCAGCCAACAAATAAAAATCCCAGAAAACAATTCCATGGTACTAGTAGCACAGAGCTGTCAGCTTGTTTCAGTCATTAGTAGTTGCTACTTATATAGGATCAGAGTTAGTTTTAAATGAGCAGGTGAGGTAACTTTTGGAATGAAGTATTCTGCAACATAACCAAATGATAGTAGTTAACTAAAGCTCAAAGTAAGAACAAAAGCCTTGGGGCTGTCAGTAGCCAGACATGCTACAGGGCTTGATTCCAATGTTCCCAGGCAGACAGAAAACTGGGGACAAATCCACTTGTTTCAATTTTGAGATGAGGCCGTTCACACGCTCAACAAACTGTTTAATAGCTTAAAACTAGAGCAGGGAGCTTACTAAAACCATGAATTTCAGTCCAGTTTGAAGGAGTGCTTCGTGCCAGCGTGCTGCAGCCCTTGGAAAGCAGGCTTTCCAAATCAGCAAGAAGACTCTGCAGTGTGGCAAGTTGCAGGGGCAGGTGAGCTGCAGGACCCCCACATGGCAGGCTTCTGGTCAGCTATTCCACCAGGAACTGTGGCTTTGAATGCTTCTGTCTGTGTCTTTATGGTCTAAACTATTTCAAATTAGACAGCCTTTAAGGCATATTAGAGCTCTTTTAATCCCCCAGGCACTTGCTTGGGACAGTAAGAGAGACTTAAAATCCAACAAGTTTACATTCCTGAATTGTCAGCTGTTGGTATGACTGAAGTATACAGCTGCCTCTTTGAACTAGACTGCATTTGAGATCGACTGTGAAATTAGATCAACAGCACACAGCTAGATTGTTTTGCTGATTCCATGATGGATTTTCAGCATTGTATAAATTTTAGAGTGCTCTTACCTCCTTAATATTCATACAACTTAAAAGAAATGCTGCTTAATAGCAGGTTTGACTGGCTGTTTCTTGCCCTGCCACTAATTTATTCCCTTGCTTCACCTCTCTATTGCATGTCTTCCCACCTCATGCTGGCATAAGGAGAACAGTTCTGTTCACCTTCTTGGAAGACTCTAAGAGCAACTAGGGATGTACTATTTCACAACTAGGTACAAACCAGCAGGTTTGTTTCCTCCATCATTTCTTCTCCAGCCTTTTCACTTCCCAGCTGACAGAGATGTTTCTCCAAATCCAACCCTCACTCCACAAAAAACAAGAGAACACAGGTTTGGCAGTCAATAGAGAAGCCACAGGAGCATCAGTTACTAGAAAACCTCCTTAACATTTCAAGTTTACAGTCTTGAAACAGAGAACATAAAGAAAAGAGAAACTCTTACACAGCATGTAGTTTCATAGCCTGACAGAAGAGGAGGGAAGCAGAAATAAATAAAATGCCATTACATAACAGTGTAAGTAGCATTTTAAGAATGGAAGGTTTGATTTACCAATTAAAAAAACTGAAACTGCAAAAGTGAACATTTGACTGTTGCCTTTTCATTCTGATTAATACAAGCAAAGGATTTTCTGGTATTATTTGCAAGTACCCCAGATAAGTAGATGAGAGCTCATAAAAAGCTCTGAAAAACATGTATCAGTTTCACTCAACTATGGTGGAATTGTTCAGAGTTTTGCTATACTTTAAAACAGTAAACATTGTGGCATATTTTGTAGGTGGATATTCTAGACACAACTTGCTAATTTACAGCCTTACTCAAGGGAGTTTTAAGATGCAAGTTCTTGCTGGCATTAATGTTATACAATTGAACTAAGCATGCAACAAAGATACTACATACAGATTTGCAGGCTCCTGTATGCAGGGTAGTGACAGTTATATAAAGTGCAACATCCAAAGAAATAGTGTATAGCAGGCTGCAATGGGAAGGGGGAGGGTAAACCATCAGGGCAGGAACCACACAAAAAAGCACACCGTGTTGCTCAGCCTGAGGTTCTGAGTAAAAATATGTTGATGGAGTCAAACAAAGGCACTAAACCTATTCCTTTAAGCAGTAAAAGATGATGACAAAGTAGGTTCCCCAGAATTACTCTGCTAGGGCAGTTAGAGTAGCACCAGGCAGACTAAAGGCTGAAAACATCCCTCTCCAACATAGACAAACCTTGAAAGGATACAGCTAACAGGGAATGAAAGCCATTACTCAAACCCTATCAGACCTCTTCCTAATCCTAAACACCTCTTCTGCCCTCCTGCCAGCGTCTGGTGCCTCCATAGCCCAGAGAGCTAACACAGGCATAGGTCCTGGCCTCCACTACTTTATTTTTAAATTACTCTGTTGGGTTGGAGCCTGTTCGTTCCAGCTCGTGTGCAGGGCTGTGACCTGCAGGGCTGAGTACCCTTTCCATTTCTTTTGTGGAAGCAGCTCTGGGTGTTCATGTCCAGCAAGAGTGTGGAGCAGCTGCTTGTCTTCAGCCACCCCTGCTCGCCTGGGTCAGGCAGGAGAAGCAGAGCTCTGCTCTCCCCAGAGCACTTGTTCTCTTCTCCAGATGGACTGAAGTAACTCGATTCCCCTTTAAAGAAAACAAACAACAAACCCCCAAAACATCCAGCTCATCAGCAATTCTTTGTGTGAAAGTGTTTTCAATCTGAAAATTGGGTGCTGAGGGAAGCGTATCTGTTTTCAAGCAGAATGAACAGGTTTTAAAGTACTTATCCTCTAAGCTATGAAAAGAGAAAGTAAACTATGAAACACACAGAAGAAACTGAAGGGAACTGGAGATTTAACACATAGGACATAAAATTTTTAAGTTTAGTTTTAAAACTAAAAAAAGCACACTCACGTTTTCAGAATGACTTTTATTAGGTTTAGTTATAAAAAAAAAAAAAAAGAAAAGAGATCTCTCCTTCCTGCTTAGTGTGCTTTTAATATCTGAAGTTAATGAGGGTGAGTTATTTCCAAGTTCCTAAGCCCTTACCCAAAAAAACCCCTCATTATTTAAAAATAAGTTTTTCAAAATTTAATTAAAAAGTAGACAGAAAAACCCCAAACATGTGTGCATGTAAGGTGGAAAATACTGGCCAAAGCATCAGACTGGGAAGTGCTCACCCTGTGAGGTGTGGGGGGTTCAGAGACATATTAAGTCGTTCCATGGAAAGCCTCAGAAGGTGCAATCAAACCTACACAAGCTGAAACCCCACAAGTTGGAAAGAAATTTCCCACAAGCCTCGTGTGAAAGACTGCCTCCTTATCCTCAAGTCTTTGAATAGTGCTTTTCTTCTGAAACAAAGTGTATGAGGTACAGCGAACAAACTGTAAAGGTAACTAGGCCTTTTGTCATATAGTTCCTCCACCCACTTGTACTTTACTGCACAATAGCTCGTTTACAGATTCAGACCACTCCAGCTCCACACAGAAACAATCCTGTATTGTGAAGTGAATCTACCACAGGAGTAAAAATCTAAAAATACTGCAAAAAGTCTATAACAATCATTTAGTAGAACTCTACGGTTCTTCCCTTAGAGACAAAGGCTTTCCCAATTTGAATGGGTAATAACAGACTTAGTCACTCCTTACTTTTGTGACTAATACCTGCAAAAGCAAAGAACACATATGAGCGCTATGAAGCTGTTTACCTCTTAAAATAAAAAGATGATTTGCACTGAAGCAAAAGTAGTTGTAGTGTAAAAACCCATGTCATTTCCCCCCCTGCCCCCCATCTCCTCTGGGGAGAACAAAGCACTGTGTAGCACAGACCCATTTCTGCATATGATATCCCAGACAAGCTGTATGTGTTTGTTTACACCAGTGGATAAGCACAGCAGCTACAAAACAGTGATGGGTAGAAAAACTAGCAAATCACATGGATCAGCCAGCAATCTGCCTAGTCAGCCGCACATTAATGCAAGTAAATCATGGGAGACCAGTTAGGCTGTTGGGAAAGTCTGGAAGAAAAGACGGATAGCCTACCTACACTCTACTTGCACTTTCACCTCACAGAGAATAGTTACTCCATCCCCCACAAGCCGCTATAATAGAATAAAGATAAACGCAGGGATTATGCCAAGTTGACCCCAGGCTTTGTTCTTTCCCTCCAAGCACATCCAGTGAAAAGGTCTAAACACACATCTGATTTGACAAGCATTCAGACTCACAAAGAACGTGGTGAAAGTGAAATCATACTTGGGGCATTCATGGGTCCCTATGTCAAAGGTCATTCAGCAGTGTTTCAGCTGCTGCTTGCTAGGATTTGAAGTGAACTAGTTTAAACCCCCATTGCCACAAACACCGACACAGAGTTTATGCCAGCCAAATATATGTCACAGCATGTTTAGCAAAATTTAGCTCAGCGATAATATAATTCTTGCACAAACATTTGATCCTCACAACTGGCACTGTCTCATCTAGAAAAGATGGATAATTTTCCTTTTTAGCCAGATTCTTCATGTCAACTCACATAACTCATCTGCAGAATATTGAATTACTATTAGAAAGAAGGTCAGAACAAAGCATTTATACACCTTCCCTCTTTAAATAAAAAAGCAAACCCACATTTTTTTCTACCTAACTAAAGGTTAAGCAGTTGATTCAAACAGAAAAACATCACATTTAAATCACTTAGCTAAACCAGAGAGCTCAAAAAGCTTTATCAAATAACTTGTCATTGATTTTCTCAGTTTATCAAATATAATTTGAGTCTTCCAGCAGCCATCAAGGATATTTAAAGAAGGTGCGTTAGAAACTACGTTGAAACAGTTCCAGGGCTACAAAAAGTGGGGGAGCAGGAACTTAAAACCTGCTGAGAAATAACAACAGTGCAGAAAAACAAATGTATTCTTCCAAAGCCTTTGTGAAGCTCGCTCTCAGCTACGGGCAGCACAGTGGTAAGCCCAGCTGTCGATTCAGCAAGCTGCAAGACTGTCACTCCAATACAGGTCACAGTTCAGCAAGCAAGTTGTTATTTGTTTTTACTGCTGATGAAGAAGTCTGGTCTCTAGAAAGGGGCATTTCCGAGGCAATGTTTTCCTAGGAACAGCTATATGCCTTTATGTATTACATAAACTACAGCATTTTGCCACCAGTAGACATCAGTAGATGTCTTTACTAGAGAAAATCTCAACCCTCTCTTTATTACAGGAAATGGTTTCACATAAGGATGCTGGTTTGCCATAGCTAGCAATCAGACATGTTTCTGTCACTTTGTCAGCAACCCAGACTTCCCCAAAGCTGATGAGTAGGGCAGCAACATCTCCTGCTGCTACCATCCCTAGCTCCTATGCTGAAGCACTGTGAGTGCATCTGCCAAAAAGCAGCCTCTGTTCCTCATGTTTTTCCCTAAATGCATATAATTTGGTAACAGCAGACATAGGATCCCCCCACCAACTATTTCTCAAGGAAGCAGCAAGATGGTCGTGTTTAGTGAGACGTGCACCATTAAATGACAGGAATTAGTTGCATTACATGCTCTCACCTCATCCACTAGGGCATCAATTTAAATAACCTTTGGGCAGAAGACAGTCTTTATCCTTTTGACAAATGGGAAAAAAAAACCACTCTCAAGGAAGCATGAAACACGCTTGTTCTTTTTGGCTAAGGAAATATGCCCTCTCAAACCTCTGGATGCTCAGTATGACTTATTCATTTGCACCCTTCCCCATTAATAACTAAGAATCCAGTTTAAGTAGAAGATTGACATAACCTCAAAGACTGAATATTTTATTCCAGTCTTCTTGCCTAAATGGAAACCCACATGTAATAGGCTTTCCACGAGTGTCACACTTGCAGAAATGGAGAAAAACAACAAAAATAGGAATACACTTCGAAAGGGTTTGAGACAGGAGAGATGACTAAAAAACCCTTGTTCTTCCTCTGTGACAATATAAAGATGACAACACAAACATCACAAGGCAGTGCAGGCCTCACTTCTCTCCCAGTCCCTTCTGTCCTCCTCTGGGAACAAAGTACACTGCTTCCCTAATGCTGGGCAGGTTGTGTTCAGAATGGTTCAGAAAACCCTCCTATTCTATCATGCTGCGTAAGCAAATGGATTTGTCGTGTTGGTGCATTTGCTTACTAGTTTTAGAATATTCTGAGTTTTGTAGATGGCTGTGATGGCTACCAGATAGTTTGGGAATCTGCAAGGTACAGAAAAAGAAGATTCAATTAGCAAAATTAAAAAAAAAAAATAGAATCAGAAGTATTGATTAGGTATCATCAATAACAACCAAGGCAGTAATATCAACATGCTTTTGGCTGTATGGTTTTCCAGAACATGCTTATGAATCAAAAGGAAATCTAAGGGCAAGTACATGTGAACGAACCTGAAAGATTTTGAACACATGCTTCCTCCAAAACAGAACTTGACACTCCTTGTTCTCATATCCTACAGGCTGATGAGCTGAGGATTACATTTCAGTCTTCGCAAGTTATCTAAATTAAAGAGTTCCCAACTGTATCAGACAGTGCCCACTGAAGTTCTTTGCAATTGTCACACAGGTTTTACATGATTTGCTCCAAGAAACCTCAACCACCTGTTACTACAGCAGAGATAATCATAAGACTTATTTAAGCTCAAAAACATCGATTTGGCTTTTTTAGTAGCATTTTTTTCCGTTCTCTAAAACAGTCTTGCTTGGAAGAGGAGGAGGGGGAAGAATGGAGGTGAAAATACACTGTAGTTCTGCATATCTTAAAATATTGAAGTTCTTAGACAGTTAGATGAGCTAGCATAACAGGGGTCACTACCTCATCTAGGAGAAAGAGAGACATTGCACTGACACATTTAACTTGTTTTAAGAAGTACTCAGCTCCAGGATAAGAAAAAAAATTACAGCTTTTTAATATCTGTCTCTAAAGTGCATCTAAAAGACTGTTTTCAGAAAAGAAATCCAGCAGTAAATATTCTGAACAGGCTACCTTTTAAGCCCAAAAATATGGATTTCCAGGTTTCTCCCCCATGCCACCTCAGGCATTCCACAGCTCTGCAGCTCTGTGGCCTTAATTATCATGTCCTAAACTCAGGATTCCAAGTCTGCTGCACTAGTATTTGCCAACAAAAAACTACAAAGAGATCTTAAGCATCAACACAAAGGCTGTTAAAATTGAAAGCTAACCCTGTTTATTATTGTTAGGACTATATTTTACTAGTGTATTTTTCAATAAAGGACTTCAATCAGGTTAGTAAACCAAACGCGTATTTCCATACTAGCAGAGCCCAGTTAAAGTTCTCAAAAATTCCTGGTTTCAGTGTATTTGTCTAAAAGGGACATTTGGAAATGGTCTACAGCTTAGTCAGACAGACTGACGTGTCATATCACTGGCCACTGATAAAGAGCAATCATACAACTCTAGGAAACAAGAAAACTAAGTTCCACATCCCTCTCTCCCCACCCACAATGGTATATAGCCCATCACAAGACTCCTTTTATGAATGTTTGGAATATTTTAGCACAGATCTTTTCGTATCGGCAGACTTTCCTCATGCATGGTGTTCGAACCAGTTATGCCATTCTAGCAGCCCATACAACACAGAAAACAGCAACGCAAAACTGTCTGCCAACAGAGTATTTTTTTCTATGTTACCTAAATACTTTTAAGATAATGAAAGCCTACATTTCCTACAGTACTTTCTGGTTAAGTGGAGTTTTCAACTGTTTTACCACTTTGGCTTTGGTATATTTTGCTATTTTTCAGATCTGTCCTGAAAACCAGCTATGGCACATCACTGCAGCCGTATCGGGCTGGGTCAGTCCAAGGCAGTTAATACTCTTCTCTGTCTGATGTGCAATTACGAAAATCACTTAAAAATGGGAACAGTTTTAGATTTTTTTATTCATATTCATTAATGCAGCTTAGGAAAGTTGCATTTATATGGAGCATACTGGTTTCAGTACTGCCAATTAAGTCACAGATGTTGAAAGACTTGCAATATAATGTAGCTACCTCCTTCCTCCATAACACAGTTCACATTTTTTTACTCAGGTGTCTTTGCATGACCTACCAGTGAATACACCTCCCTTTCCCTCTATGACTGCAGAAACTAGTGGCTTCCTACTGTAAACCACAGCAATCACATGGGACAAGAAAAAAGGAGATGAGAAAAACCCCACAGATATCTCTTAATAAACTAGTCTGGAACATATTTTATTTGTCACCAGCTACAGACTACCCACTGTTAGAGATAGTTAACTAAGCTTTAGTTTTATCACCAGCTTCCTGCCTAAGCAGCTACAGTATTCAGCACCATAAAAAGCTCATATGATCATAGAAACAATTCTGAACTACACAATAAAAATGCATGTAAAGTGAATTAATACTGCCATAAGGGAGCAGCATCTGGGGAGCTCTGTGATATAATCAGTCTCAAAATCGTTCTCAGTTGTTTCCTTTTTCTTTGGGGGGCATGCAGAGCTGGCAAACTTTTTTTGGAGGAGAGGAAGGGAGCACAAATTTTTAGGAAGGGTTTTTGCTTAAGGCAAATCAATCCAAGAGCATGGGGAAAAGTTAGTGTGTAAAGTACAGCTAAAAGGAGATCTTCAAGGGACATGATCCTTACAACAAATACCATACATGTCCAGACCAGTCACAATGAGATCTGACAGCAGCTGACAGAAAGAAAAAAAAATAACACAAAGCTTGTTCAAACAGTATTCGCATTTTATTTATTAAAAGTTTCAATTTGTACATTTTGCTGCTTAGGTTGTATCCACAGTGACGTATTGAACAGATTTCAGCAGTGAGACAGACAAATGTCATTTAAGAGTTTTCCTTACAATTAAGGATTTTAGGACAAGTTTTGCATATTTTAACCATTCATTTATACACTATGTAACAAATTGTTTTTATGCTGAACTGCCAGTTAAGTTTGGAAGCTCATATGTATCTGAAGCTGCCTTCATTTCCTGAGAAGATGCAATCCAGGAAGATCTTCCACTTAACATAAATTAACATAGTGTACCTCTCTTTTTTAGTGGGGAGAGCACCTTTTAGAGCTTGAATGCCACAAAAGCAAGCTAACAAAAAAAGTCTTTTTGAAAGCTATAACTGGAAGTTTGAAGTGCACAAGTAGCCACTACTGCTTATGGACACAAACTGTAGACAACTGAGAGGGTTTTTTAAACACCAGATTCTTACAGTGTTAAGAACAGCTGTCAAAAAAACTTAATAGGATTCACAGTTATTTTTCCTGCTACTGTGCTTCTGCACACAGACTCATGTGTTTGTTTGATCCAACTCTCTACAGCTTTATATTTTATATCTTCCTTCAACATCTGGATTCCCTCTGTTTCTGTCAGCCATGTTTCTGGCCCAATTTCCTTCAAATCTGTATTAGCACATCTTCCAAGAGACTTAATAAAGCTTACACTCCTGCAGGGGAGATTATGTAATCCTATAACTAAGCAAAACACTTGAAATAAAAAAAATTGAAAAGAAAGAAAAAAATCACGCACACCTGCATGATGAAAATGAAACTGAGCCATCATGCTGTTCCTCCCTTCCTTCCCCACACATATGCAGCAATCAGGAATAGCAAGTAGTACATCACACATTTAGCTCATCAGTATTTTCCTGCTAGGAGAATCTTTACTACTTTGTAAAGCACATAGGAATACTTTTGACAGTTGGGAAAAAAAAAAAAAGTTTATTTTACACCCATTAACATGATCATAAACCAAAGGCTACTCTCTCCATCTCCCCAGTACAGATATCCTCCATTGCAGGCTTGTCATTTTTTGCTTTATAATTGAGTCATTTTATTGTATGCAAAAAGCCCCAGGCATTTCATACAGCCCATTACTCTTTGCTGCCCACATTCAGATGGCTAATCTGCTATCAGCCAGAAGCTTGACAGACAAAAGGAAAAGGCAGGAAAACAGCACATGCAGTTGCACATGCGCACACCCTCTTCAGCTACAAAGTGTTTCCACAGTAGACCCAAGAATGAACAAGACACACATTTGATTGACAGCCCTACTTAACACTTCTGTGGCTGAAGGAAGACAGACAAGATCTTTAAAGGTAGACAGGCTGGGGAAATATTTAAAGGAAAACAAGCTTAATTAGGATGCCCATTTAAGGTACACTAAGGCACAAACCTGGAAGACTTTATTCAGTAAGCAAGCAACTTGGAACTTGAAAAGTCAAACATATTTTTGTTCTGAGAATTTGCTATACCAGACCTTTAAAATGCTTAAAAATATTGTCAAAAGTTAGAAAGATGAAAAAAGGCTAAATATAGGCAACTGTAAACTATTAGAACAAGACATTTGGTAACGTTTTCTATTTCAGCACTTCTGTTTTCTTACCTGCTCAGAAAATAACTCAAAATTTTAGAAAAGTTGTATTTTTCCTACATGCCAAACTGTTGTGACACATAAATATGCAAAAAGAAAATGCAGTGAAATGATTTGCATACCATACTGCAACAAGGAGCTTTTTAATTACTTTTCCCAAGTGCTTGACAGAAACAAATGGAGAAGGCTTGCAACTTCATACCAAAATAAAGAAGATGCTTGTATTTCCTGGAGTTCTTAACTACCTTACTTATTTTGTTTTTGAATGAAAGCACCTTAGCACTGTCACAGGCAGTACTGGCAAAAATATTTTTTAAGCATCAGATCTACACACAACAGTTTTCAGCAAATATCTTGTAAAAATTTTCTGTCAGGATTATAAACCCCTGTTGTGTGTCATGATTTTTATTCAACTAAGTCTATTTGTGACCTTTAGAGCTGGAAAGAAAAAATTCCCCTTGTGTGAACTGGCTTAGCTCACAGAAGCAAAGTCTGCCACTAGTTTTAGTCACTCACATGCTGAGGTAAAAAAAACCCCAGCTCATCTTTTTAAGGTGCCTGCCTCCATCATGCAACTACCACATCAGCTCTGCAGGCTGATCCCTGAAGGTGTGATTAATCAGGTGGTGAAAAACACAGAACTACGGCACATTATACTGTGTTATGTGTCACTGAAACTATTTCCCTTTTCTTATGCCACAACTACCAATTCAATTTTGCTTCTCATTTTTAAGTTATTCCACTTTTGTCCAGAAAGAGCCTCCCAGCATTTTTACTGCAATATAGAACCAATTCTATTCACTATTGCTCTAAGTCATATTTAGAGTTCCAGGAGTACAGTAGGCCTGTCCATTTCAAATTTGGAAAAAGTACAAGGAAAGCCTTACCATGAAGGGCAGGAGTTGTCAGAACAGTCTGTTCCACAGAATTAGTCTTGGTGGCTTTAGCATCCTTACAACACTGTTATGAGCAATAGTTTACCTTGCGTTACTACAGGGAGCATTCAAGCCAGCCTAATAGATTAAATTATTGGATATAACTATATATAGAGATATTTATATATGTCTGCAACACAAGTATCTATTGCAATTGCAAATACACTTGCAGTAGCTAGAATGTATCAAAATAGGTTGCTATAACAAATTGCCGAATACGCTACCCTCTAAAGTTTAAAGTTGGCAAGAATATTGCTTTTTTGTTGCCTTTGAGACCTGGAAGTTCTGAAATCCCCCACTGAGTCTTGTCCGGCAGGACAAGCTACTTCTCTCCTTCTGTGGCCATCTGCAGCACCTCCACAAAAACAGCACCATCCCCAAGTATTCTGCAACCTTATCTTCTTCTCCCACATGTACAAGGTAAGCAGGAAAAAAAACCCCTACATTTGCATATGTAATTATGGTGTAGCTCAGCAGTGAGCAAAAAATTACTGGAAGTTGGGAACAGATATGCCCGATGACCACACCTTAGTTTTTCAAATGAAAATGCTTTGCAAGGAAGGGGAAGGGACAGCAGCAGGGAAGGAAGCCAGTCATTACAGCTCCAAATCTGCTTCAAAGTCCTTATTCACCACCTCATGCTCTTTGTGGGGCCAACTGTACCTAGGTCCTTCCTGTGAACAATAACACAAGAATGAATCCAGTAGTATTCAGTGACTACTTCTATTTTGCTTCACTTTATCAAATAGCTTTACCAGGAATACTAGGAAGAAAAGAAAAGGCTATGGAAAGACAAAGAAAACAGGATGGAAGACTAAACAGTCCAGTTCAGGACTTCACATCACTTAGAGTAGATAGTTTACAGGAACTTAGGAGAAATAATAGAATCGACTAGGAGGCATGAAGAAGGAAAATCTGATGCATACCTGAAAGCTACACAAGGCAGAAATTCCTCAACACATTAAGAAAGACTGCTTAAAGAGAAGTGTATTTCAGAAAAGGGACAACTCATCTCCCTTATGCTTTTGGACATTAAGAAAAATTATGTTAGATCAGGGGAGGGGGAAAGTGTTAAGAAAACAAACAAAACCCCAACCTGCTTCTTTAGATCAAATCTGCCAGTTTAGCAAAAAGCAACTTAATCCCTGTAATTAGGGTCTTATTTTTCTGTTCCTTGGTTTGCCCTTTTTCAGATGGAATAGATTTCCCCAGGCCTTTTTAAAATCATACCACATTTGTGGTGTTTTGCAATTTCATTTTGCTTTCTCCCATATACATGCTGTGGACAGATGTCTACAAAATAGAACAGAAAACTGCCCTCAGTGTCTGTCAGTTGTCTATCAAAGAGAATTTGAAAAGGGATGTTTGCTGAAATAACAAAAACATTACAATCACAGTAACTGAAGGTATTCCCAGCATCATTGTCCCAACTAGCATTTGATCCTGACAAGGACAGGCACGCTAGTTCATAGGTAAAAACACTCTACCACATCAGATTCTCTTAACCCCTTTAAGTAAAGTGTTGTTCATGAAAGTTACTCTCAGGATCATGGTGAAAGGCCAGGTTTATAATCCACTTATCTCCAATGCTCTTGCCAGCTCCTTCAGTGTTCCTGATCTAACGCTTGACTTGTGAGAAGCTAAAGAACAGAGAAGGTTGCAGAAGGAAGGATATCTGCATGAAATAAAATATACTTAGAAGAAGTACAGAATACTATGCAGTTAGTTTAGGAACAGTTGTTTCTTTTTCTTCTAAAACACAAGTAACTTTACACGTCCTTTCACTGACCAAGGACTGCTACTCATACTCACAGATGCTAACTGAACAGGATGGAATGTCATCTGAGCACAGCCTAGAATTTCTCCTCTCTCTCTTTTTTTTTTTTTTTTACTGTCTCCTCTCAGCCATAATTGAGCACCTTAACACATCCGGAAGGATACACTCATCATCAGACATGTTCATTTGCTTTACATAGTTCTCCAAAAATAGGATCAATGGAACACATTGAAGAGAGAGCAACAAGGAAGATGCTACCAAACAGAAAGCAAACATTTGTAAGGGAAGCAATAAAGGATACCAGTTTTCAGGCTTTAACCTTTGGGTGACAGCAGCTGTTAACCAAACTGCTTTGAAACAACAAGGGTAAAGTCCTCACATCAAGGAGATCATGACAGCTGGGAATGACAGCTGAAAAGGAGAGAACTGAAACAGGCTGCTTTTCAAACTTCTCAAAAATGAGAAAGCATATTTTTAGGTAACTTCTGTTGCTCTGAAAAAAGACTGTTAAAATAAAAGATACAGTTACCTTACAGTAATGGCATCTGAGACAATCACAGAGTGAGGCAAAGTAAAAAAGCCTCCTTTTTCCCCCCTTGTCCCTTCTGGGAACAAATGTTACAAGTGTAAAGAAACCTGGCTAATATGTTCAGCATGAACCAACTGAAACATCAGAAACACTGCCTAGCTGCTCCACACACAGAGATACAAACTCTGCAAGTTTTTCTTTCCACTCTACCATGACCTATCCTCCTAACATGAGAATGTGAACTGTCAGGTACTCACGTGAGGAATTGGATGTATAGGCCAAGATACAGGAAGAGAAGACTCAGGACATATTTTTACTGCCTGAAAGGTGCTTACATACTGTGGTGATGGGGGTAGTATTTTTCTAAGGAGTAGTGAGATTTATAAAGCCATGCTGCATTTAACTGTAGTCAGTATTTTATCCATCAAGTCTCACTCCTCTTGACTGGGCTTCCCATTTTCCTCGACTGTCCCACAGGAATACTACTTATCTACACAAGAAAGGGAAAAACGGGTTATTAAACAAACAAACTGTGGCTCAATACAATAGGAAAACTGAAAATAACTTCAGTCTGACTTTAAAGGAGGAGGTCACACAAAGATTAAAAAGCTACAACTGTGAATGTTTTTTTAAAATACCAAACTTCTGTTACTCTTTCCAACAACTTAAAAATAAGACACTACGAACTGGACAACTAGAAAAGCAAACCAGGACTGAGAAACACCCAAGCATGTGATAGTTAGCTCAAGAAATCAACTCAATCAGAATATTAGAGGCAGTGGCTTATAAGAGGTTTAAAAACCTTGCCAACGTAACATGGAAGCAGAAAGCATTACAAAAACCTACACACATGAAACCTCCTGTACAATTCAGTAACAATTCCAGTACTTCAAGGCATCACTCAGCCAACTGAGGTCAAAGCTATTTACCACTGTGATCTTCTCAAGCAGCAACCAAACATCACTCCCTGGAAGGCCACCAAGGTGCACCAGAAATCAGGTATCAGCCCTTGAGTGAGAAGCAAACTACTCCCTTGTCCATTCCATCCTTCCTCCTTCCCCACATGTGCTCTTTGCCTTGCCCATGTACTGCTCATACACACAGCCCTCTGCTCTCCGTGCTGTGCTTGGGGGTTCGTTGATTTTTTATTTTTATTACTAAATACTTAAAACAGCATTTCCCTCCACAAGAAAGAATCCCTATCAAAACTGATCTACTGCAGCACCTCATGACTGGAGCTAACCACACATTTTCACTAAATGAAGATACCAGAATACTCTTCACATCCACCTTGCCTCATGCTGCCCAGGCCCCCTAGGTAGGAGCATCACCCACCTGCACCCACAGCCACTTCCCACATGGCTCCACCTGTGACAAGCAGCTGTTGTGGTAAAACCTAGACTTGCATGTGTTTGTCCCAATCAAATAGACTTACCAGGCCTGACATTTACTTACACATTTCTGGGATTTTTTTTTTTTTAAGGAGGACTTACGCTTTTTTATTTCCCTGGCATTTTCAAGTGTTAGAAATACCAATCACATGCTGAGACTCTTCTTTAGTCATTACTGTCACAACAAAGCCAACATCTGATTAAATCATCTCTGCCCAGATGTTAAACACCAAGCAAACAGACCCCTTAACACCCTCCACATAGCAGTATACATATTGATGCTAACAGTGTAGCTCTTAAGCTAATTCCCTCCTGATGTGTTTCACTTTTGTCTATCCTCATGACATTGAATTTAAGAATTGGGAATACAGAAAGACACCAGAAGACAACATTCTACTTCTCTGGCACATCATTAGATCAACATTGACTATGAAAACAGGAAACATCACCAGAGAAGACACTATCTTAATACCATCTAAAAATGACTAAACACAAAATTGAGTTTTGCATCTTGCCACTTGTTTGCTGAAAGTACAAATACTTCAATACAAAAAATATGAAAGAACTTAAAACTTAAGCTGAAAGGAATAGTAACTGCTAAATGATAAAACTGTTCTTTCCCTTTAAAGCTCTAGATCAAGCTAAACTTGAGGGTAGCCCTGAGAATTAAAAATGGACTGAGACTCAGTCTTGCTATGGACTTCCTGTGTGACCCTGGGTAAGTCACTTGAGAATTTAGTTCTCAAAAATAACAGGCCTATTATAGCTGCCAGAATGAAGAACCAATGTTTCTGGGACCACAGATTAAAGCCAAGGTCCTGCTTACTTGCCCCCATCACCCCCCCAAAAAAAAAAATCCTACCTGGAGTGAGTCCTTTTAAAAGATGTGTGTAACAACCACAAAAACTTCAGGAATATTGATACTTAGCAGCTGAAAGTTCATCTGGAACTGTACTTTGAAAAATAGTATGAAAGCCTACATAAAAGCAGAATTATTTTTACTTTTCAACCTCTTGTTTTGTGTTTGTGTGAAACCTGCAATGAGTAGAATCTATCTCCAGAGATGCAGTATGGACTGTTAAACATTGGTTTTACAGTCAACAAAGCACATCATATTCTAATCAGCTTGCAGTGCCAATGAGTTAGAGTTTTTGAAATGACTACAAACAGCTAATGAGTTGAAAGCAATGAGCTTATATTTTTGTTAAATAATAATGACTGAATTTAGAAGTAGGGATTCTTAAGGGCCATTCGGCCAGATACTGTAGTTGCAGCGGTCTCTCTGCAATAAAGAGCAGCTACTTAAAAATCAGTTAAAAAACCAAACAAGCAAAAAAACCTGCAATCCAAGTTTCATAGAAGTTAGTTTTATTTCTATAATATAGTAATATAGAGTGCCACACATGTTAAAAATGTCTGACATCCCTCACTGGCATCTTAAACCCTATTAAATCATCTGTTTCCACAAGAAGAAAGGCATTAGTCATATTTTGACTTTAGAATACTCCAGCCTCTCCCCTCACCACCAGAAAGCTTCTATAAGAAGAAATTACAGGTTAATACCACAACCTGAGTCCCAGTGGGGAAGGAGGCAGGGGACAGGTGTAGAACCCCCTCGCCCTGCACCACCGACAGACGAGCTCACTTACACACAGCAAGAGCCTAACCAAAGTCAGTAACACCAATTAACAGGACCTGTGATAAAGCCCAAAGTCCACAAAAAGACTCAGTGGGAA
This sequence comes from Platyrinchus mystaceus, assembly GCA_035041135.1. Classification (NCBI taxonomy): domain Eukaryota; kingdom Metazoa; phylum Chordata; class Aves; order Passeriformes; family Tyrannidae; genus Platyrinchus; species Platyrinchus mystaceus. The sequence continues at coordinate 14,357,129 of JAWWLV010000088.1, forward strand.
GGGGTATCTGATATAACAGAAAATATTCAACAGAACATTTGGACTGTGTTCAAAGAAGTCAAATCCTCAGACTTTTAACTCAAATATTTAATTTCAATGACTTGTATGATAGGGAAGACCATGTCAGAAGGACAGTTTCATCTCCTTGCTACTTTTCACCAACCCCTTCAGCAGCACATTTACAGAGTCCTACAAGCAGGAAAAACTGTTTGAGGCAACTAGTCACCTTAAAAAAACCTGCCTCAGGTAGTTAATTCCCTTAAAATACTCTTGCTTCACGACTCTCAAAATAACAAGCACTGACTACTGGGAGAAAAATGAAGACAAAATGACTTTTTAAAGAGTCTTTCCATCATATTTCAGTAGTTAACATTAAAACAGAAGTATTATTTGTTTATATGAGAAGATTTCCCTGGACTCAAACAGTTAATTCAGTTGTCCATGTAGACCTCTTCACTGTGCCTAGAATTTGAACTCGGGCTACATTCCACAAATCCCAAATTGCAAATTTAAATTAATGCTAGAGTGAAAACATGATACCTAGTGAAAAGAAAAGCAAGGGGGCAAGAGAAGACAGGCACAAAAAGGAATGTGTATCCCAAGCGTCACTAACACCTGACATCCTGCCAGTAGTTAACACCTTGGAGCTAACAGAAATACACCATGCTTTTGCCTTGTTCAACGGCGCTTACGATCTCCTTACAGCCCTTAGCTTTGTAACAAAACTTTATATGAAATTGTTATCTAATAGAAACGAAAAGAAAGGAGATCCAACTGTAAAGCAACTGAAACAGCACTCTACCAAGTCAATCTACATAACCTTCTAATAATGATCTGTTACCGGAGGTAAAAAAAAAAGAAATTAAAAAAGCTGGCTCATACTCTCTCCCCTCATATACCTGACAGCATGCAGAATTTACTCAGATTCATACAGGTTGAAATCTTTTTAACCCTCTAGTAAGGATTGCTGAAGAACGGGATGTTTTGCTGTTTAATAGGAGCTAAGACAATCCTATAATGTATGAGAGAATCTAAGAAAGCAACTGATCCTCACTCTGCAAACCAATTCAGAATGAGAAAACTTTTGCTGAATCTATTTGAAACCTACAAAGAAGTCACATAGTATGGCTATGCAGATGACTAGCTTAAAAAAAGGAAAACCAAACATCCCTCTTTTGTCCTCTTCCTTTCTCTATCAAAAGAGGGGGAGAAGGGGAAGAAGTAAATAGGAAGAGAGAATCCCAACTAGCACTACGTTTCTGCTTTATCATATGGTCTCAGCACTTTGTTAACTGCTTAGCTGTAGCAGATGTTTTTGTGTATTGGCCAGAACTAAGGACAATGACACAGGATAGTTTTCTTCAGGTAGGAAGTGCCAGATTTCCTGGTAAGTGGAGGTTTTAATGACAGGGCCAAATTGCCTATTTTGCTGATCTCCTGTAGGGGCCAATAAACAAGGTAGAAAAGGAACCAGCTCTAGAGGTAAGAAGATAAGAGTGTCTTTCCAGCTAGAGTTAATGCACCAGGATGGCTCCCAAACAGAGAGAAAGCGGGGGGGGGCGAAGAAAAAAATAATAAAAACCCCCAAACAAACAAACCTCCACAACAAAAGTTTACAGTACAAGAATAGTTGTGTTAAAAGTTTACAGTATAATAACTCCATGCCAAAGCCCAGTATTATTAACTAGCATACTGGAAGTCAAGTGCAATCTCTTTTAATAATTTCATATTCTGTGGGAAAGTCAGGGGGGAACAGCATAATTTTGTGCTTTTACTTTTTATACTGCAGACAAGCCCACTGCTGATGCATTTCCACTATGCTCATTTCTCATTAACCGAAGATACTCACCTGTAGGAACCAAGTGCATTTAGGAAAAAAATAAAGCCTCACACTTATTTATTTTAAAGGTTAAAGGGTTAACATTTTTTCTAGTCTTTTTCTTTAATAAATATTTGCAAGTCAAAAATAAACCCACTGATGAGAAACCTCTATTAACCAGAAGCTATTATCTAACTGCTCCTGATGCTTCAATGCACAATGACTTAAGTTGGTTTTAATTCCTAAAAAAAAAAGGAACCAAAACCAGCCTAAAGCAAGACACACTACATTCTACATTTCAGAACTAGCTGATAAAGACTCAGAGGCTTTTTAAAATAAAGCGAGTGCAGAAACGAGGTCCAAAAGTAATGAAGATGAAAGATACCTGGAATGATACCGCATCTTATACACCTTTTGTTTTCTGTGAGTGATACATGCTGCAAACAAAACATTTTGTGCTAAACAGCCTTAAATCTGGTTTTCTAATATTAAGCACAAAGGAAAAACACTGACAGCAAGCATGGTAAATAAATCCCTCCCTTGAGAACGAAAGCAGCAGACAGGAGGGGGCTGACATGCATGCAGGAGAAAACTAAACACCATCTTTTTTTTCTACCTGCACAAGTTGCCATTTGCTGCAACGATCAAGAATCCCTTTTCCCCGTTGATTTCAAAAGCTAGGTTTTCAGAAAATTTCTCTCTCAAGTCATCTGTTGATATGCTCTAAGAGTATTATATTCATATCACTGGATCTTTAAGAGAAAAATCCATTTTCTTTCCTGTTCAGGTAAACATGTTTACAGCTCCTGCACAGACGCTGGGTGGTTCAGACTCACATGTCACACACATGTCGTCAGCAACAAGAAAAGCCCCTTTTTCTGATCATCCACATTTTTAATAAGGTAGAGAGAAAAGCACTTTCCAAACTTACCTTTAGCACAGCCAAATCATGAGCTAAATATAAATATTTACACAAGGACAAGGAATTAATAACATAAGCGTGCAAACAAAAATACTTGCTAGAAAACGCACACAGAAAAAATAAGGAAACCCTTTTAAGTTCAACGCAATCAAACCAACCCGTTAGCCCCTGAAAAGGCCGTCATTTATCACCGTTACGCCCCGTACAGTCAGGATTAGAGAGGTGAAGCACCGATCGTGACTGATCTATTTCAGAGACCATTCACTGCGTATGAAAACATCTCAGATCGCAGGCAAAGCCTTCCTATCTGTGACCCTGCACAGGAAATGCCACATGAAACCTAAAATTGCCAAGGAGGGTTACAAAATCTCCTGCTTTACATCCTACTGCGAAGAGTCGCGCTACGAGGACCGAACTACTTCTCCATTTTCCAGAAAATAAGTAGAGTGGATGTTACGAGCGTTTATTCCCCCCGCCGTGTACGTTCCCAGCGCATCTTAAAGTAACACACGTACCAAAGAGGGGGGGGAAACACCACCCCACAGCAGCCCTTAAGTCTGAAATGTAAATGTAATTCCTTATATAGACTGCAGCAGCTGGTCACACACGCACGGAGAGCAGAGAGCGGGGGCCCCCGGCCAAACCGTTACCACCCATTATTATACAAACAGGTACCTCCGAAGACAAGAGGGGAAGAAACTTCGCCGCCCGGGCGCAGCCCTCCCTCCCTGCCTGCCTGCTTTGCCCACGGCCCCAGCGGGGCGGCCGCGGGGCGCTGCGGGGACCAACTCTCGGCGGGGCGGGGAAGCGGGAGCGGGCGGGGGGGGGCGCCGGCCCGGGGCGGCCGCGCTGCCCCCGCGCGAATCGCTGCCCGGGGCGGCGAAGGAGCCTTCCCCGAGTGTGTGCTCCCTGCCGGGGGTGCCCCCGGCGTGCCCCCACCGCCGCCCCGCAGCGAGGAGCCGGCCCGCTGCCCCGGCGACAGGGGCACTCCGGCGGGCGGCACGGGCGCTGCCGGGCGGGC
>JAWWLV010000088.1:14361519-14412254 GCA_035041135.1 Platyrinchus mystaceus
CCCGGATCTGGTTTACGACACTGGGTGGTTTTACTTTTACATCACCTTCCTACACCTAGTGCTCGCCCGGAACCTTGTTGCCAGGGGAGACCGGGCGCTTTACGGCAGCGCGTTTGAACGGCGGCGGGGGAAAAAGTTGCGCCCGCAGGTAGCGGAGCGGCGGCGCCGCCCGGGCGGGCCCGGCACACCGACCCCCGGCACACCGACCCCCGGGCGGGCCCGGCACACCGACCCCCGGCACACCGACCCCCGGCACACCGACCCCCGGCACACCGACCCCCGGCACACCGACCCCCGGGCGGGCAGCCCAGGGGATGGTCCCCGCCGGGTGTCGGTGGGCGCCAGCCCGCGCAGGGGGGTCCCCGCAGGGGAGCATCGCCGCGCTGAGGGACCGGCCCGCCCTGGCAGCGCCCCCAGGTGCGGCGGGGCCGGGCCGGGGCCGGGCCGGGCGGGGCTGTGCCCGTCACCTGACGGGGCTGGTTCGGCCGTGACGGGCGGTCTGCGTTACAGCTCCAGCGGAGAGACAAACAGCTGGAGGAGAGTGACGCTGTTCCCGCTGAACCTGCCGTTCCTGCACTTTCCTGAGTCATACTTCCCGCTTTCGCGAAGGGAAAGAGGTATAAAATTGTATGCCACTAAAAAAAAAAAAAAATAAAGGGAAAGGAGCAATTTTTTCACGAATAATTAATGGAAGACATCCTTTGGGCTTAATAAACTTATTTAATGTGTTAAAAATTAAAGCATTGCCACCAAGCGCTTGTGCTTTTTATTTACTCTTGCTTTTCGCTTCAGGCAATAAAATAATTTAGTAAGTTTATTTCTTCCTTATTTCCCTCTTTTCTTTTCCTCCTTATCCTAGGATGATTCTATAGAAATTGTAATCCTGTGTTTCCGCAAAATTCTTTTATCTAAACAGATGAAATTTCAGTGAAAGTGTTTCTGTTAATGGGATACTTTCAATAAGAAATTGATACACTGCAGAACTTGAGGTCTTTAGCTATTCTACATCATTTGCACATGCTGTATGTTCACATTCTGTAACATATCACCTCATTTCATGGAAGTGGCATAGTATGTCTCTAGGAAAGGAACTATTGAACACTGCTGGTTTATGGGCATACCTTGCATCCCCCTAAAAGCCAATACAATCAGAAGTGCTTAGAAAAGAAGTATCAGGCTAAAATGGAAGCAGAATTAGGTGAAGATCCAACTTTGAAGAGCTTATTTGCTTTGAGTTTTGTCACTTTTCACCTCCGGATAAGAATTCTTGTCTCTTCATTTTGAGCAATTTCCTAACAGAATGAGGAGAGAAAGTCTCCCGGTGTTTGTTGTGCTCTTTTTCCAATAGCCATAGTGTCTGTTTGAGCTCTAGTCAATTTTGAGATTTCCAAGCAGCTGGTGACAACTCCTGCTGGCCATTAGTGTCTAAAGAGCACAACTGAAACTGGCAGAAGCATTGGTAGCTCTACACTGCTATAGTTTTGATAAATGAGAAAACCAGAGCAATCTTTGTATATGTTATCTTTCATATCAAGGAGGTCTAGAAACCAAAAAAACAGAAGATAGTGTTTTGCATCAAGTTATTGATGACCCAAATCACTAGTCATTGTGAAAGGTGTCTCATTCACAATATGTAGATGTGTAGATGGGTTGGTTTTTTGGGTTTTAGTTTTTAAACTTTGATATGTTTAATCCAAGGAACTGGGCGCTTCACTTCTTAGTATATTAAGTTCTCATTATTTGCTGTGCTAAATTAAAGATGCAGCCACTGACAAATAATTTTGACCTAATACTTTCTTCTAATCCTGGATCCGAACACACTAGTTAAAATTCCTACTATTTCTGTCCTGTTCTGCAGTGTATGAGCACATTGTATATGTAGTTTAAACTGTTTTGTGCTAAAAGAACGGAAAATCTTATTTTTCTTTATAGTGCACAGCTTTCAGTCTGACTTTTCAGTCAAGGATGGAGACATTACTTAACGTATTCTTTGGAAAATCTCAGCAAAGCAGTGTATTTCTTCATCCTCCTAAAGGAGGAGTTCTGAGACAGTGGTCATCCATAATAATTAAATGGTTTCCAGTAATTTGTATGGGAATTTAGGCAACCTAAATAGCCATATTGTAGTTGAAACCTGAGATTGCATAGCTGCTGTACTTCACCCTTTTTGAAATTTATTTCCATTGTCTGAAGACAGGAATTAAAATAGTTCCATAGTTACACTGTTGTAAGGATGTTCAAAAACTAGCTGATAATTCTTATAGACAGCTTTTCCTGTTTTAAAAATGCTCATGTATGTTGTGTTATGATTTATGATATCTTAACTATGTATCATTAAATAAAAGCAATCAGTCCTCTGTTTGTATGCCTACTCCTCATTCATGTTCATGAAATGCAGTTTCGCATCCTGTCTTGAGTATTGTAGATTTAATGGTGTTCATTTAGTTTAATGAATTTAGAATTACAGTAGAAAATGACTCAGTATATTGTTTCTGGTTTCATTTCTGGTTTGTGGAGATTCTCTTTTTCTTTTTTCCCCTCTGATTTCCATTAGTGAAACTATTTTCAATTCCATGTATTTCTTGGAAGGTCAGTTACTAAAATTTATTTTTCAATTGATGATTTTTTCTTCTAGGTTTTCTTTTTAAATATGCTTTTACTCCTCTATAGAAATTGTATTTGGAAGATTTACCAGGAGAACAACGAAGCAGAAATATGCAGCTTGACTATAGCTAGCTGAGGAACTAATCCTGAATAAAATGTTGATTTTAGAGATATCAATATACAGGTTTAGTGCCTTTCATATAGTTTTCCGATTTCTGTTCATGCTTCCAAATGAATCTAATCAATTTTGAAGGCGTACCCTGGGATGTTGTACAGTCTCAAAAAATGGTAAAGCTGCTTGAAATTTGCACATTCACTTAGAGCACAGTTTGTAAATATTTATCGAGAGAAATTACCTTTTTTCACTTTCCTCATCTTATAATCTTGGTTTCTGTTTCTGTACTTTGCCATGAATTTGTTTGTTAATTTAAAGCTTGATGCTATGATGTCTAATAAATTGTCGTGTCTCGCACAGCTGGAGAAGACTGTGCCTGCCTGAAAGATGTAAGTGTAAGGATGTAAACTGCCATAAGGCATCAATATGTACATAGCTATAGATAGCTACAATGACTTGCATATGTGCAATTGACTTTTCTAACATCTTCCTTGTTAAGAAAAAGTGTTTGTGAAGGTCACAAAGGCCTTCAAATTCATTTTGTTTCTCTTGCTCTCTTTTTGCCCTACTTGTTGCATGCTGCTTTTCTCTTGAAAGCAATTAACCTGTGCTGATACCTGTGTCAGGCTGGTGTGCTGTATAAAATAAACGTACTAAAACGTAACAAGGACCTACAGTTCCATTCTTATGCTAATTTTAACTTTCAGTGTGATCTCTGTTTCAGAGCTTTCACACAAGCAAAAAATGATTTGAGAGAAGAAATAAACTTGAAAAGGTCATTTCACGTTCTTCATCCAAAAGACAAATCTTGCGTATTCAAAATGGAATTGGAATGCAATTTTTGGGCATAAGTGGTGGATAGTGAACAGTTGTGATTTTTGTTTGTTTGTTTGTTTGTTTTTAAAATACATGAAACTTCAGCTGAGAATGTCCAATGTAATACTTTATTTTCTGCCACTAGATGCAGTAGCAAAATGCTGTATCAAATACTATTTTTTGTTTTAAATTTCATCTGAATTTGTGACTGATCAAATTACCCTTTTAGTGCAGTTAGATTACCCAGCTTTATTAGTAGCACGTTTTCCATTTATCTTTGTTTATGATGACTCTGCATAAGTGTTCTTATCCTTTATATTATCTAATTAAACACTAATGGATTGTGAATAGTTTCCCATAGGGTTCATGTGTTTTTCCTTCTGTAACTTCCACTCTATTTCTGATTTGGTTCTGCTCACCAGCCCTCTTGCTGTTTGCTGTCTCACAGTTTTGTGCAATTGCTCATTTGGCTCTCATTTGGGGTTATTCCCTTTGTTATGATATCTGTAGAGCCGGCTCACTCAGCTCTTTAAATCCCAACTTAAAATTGATTTCTTAATTATGTCATTGTATATTCTTCTCATTTATATTTGGCGGTTTTAGTTGCTGAAACACACTCTAATGTTAGGCATTATTCATTTGTTATCTCTCATTTGTCTTGTTTTTTTCTCACTGTAAAGTACATAATGCTTCTCTAGGGAATGTTTGTTAATACATAAAAGGAAAGCTGTTGTGTTGGAGCTTGCAGTGTGTCTTCTGAATATACAGAATTAACATAAAGAAAGCAAGAAAAAAGCGTATGAAAGTCTATCAAAACAAACAAATAAATACAATTAAGAGTCTCATTTCCTTAAGAGACCTCAACAAAGCAGTGCCATAAGGAGAAACACAGATATTGTAATATTTATTTTCTGGAATGTGAAGAGAAGCTTGGGTGCACTCAGCTTAATTGGTTTGATTCTCAGATTTGGCAAGGTCTGTCTGGTAGTTAGAAACATATGATGTTAAAATGCACAATAGTATTTTTGAAACTCAGGTGCATAGACCAAACTTGTTGGAACTAAAGAGCTGTGTAAAATTCTAGTGTAATTATATCAGAGTTTAGTTTATTGGAACAGGGAACAGCAGTTCGATGCAAGAATGATCATGTGTTGATACAGAATTGGAAAGGGATTATGATTCTCATGTACGACTATGCATATCAAGAATTTTTGGTTGCAATATCAAAAAGAAAAGCCTAGTTTGGATCCGTCTAAACAAGACAATTTTCTGTTTTCCCTTGTGGAAACAAAAGCCTAAAAAGATTTTGTGTGGGATCAAATAGAAAATGTCTTTTTTTTTTACCCAAGTATTAAAAGCCTGGATTAGAGCAATTGTTACAATCAGAGCAGGTGGTCCAGGGGTTTCTAGGAACTAAATGATTTAAAAATTTCCTTTATTAGGTTCCCTGTTCTTACCAGGAAGGTTTGAGCAGAGATGTCTATGGTGGGCAGTACCTTAAATCCCTGGGCTTTAGCTTTTATGAAGAACTTTCATTTTCTCTTATCAGTGCTGACTAGGTACTGTAAGAAGGACAAGAGCTCCTGTGTCATCTTAAGGACTTTAAAATACTCTCTATACCACTTAAATAAATGTTCTGGCCATTAGGCTATAGTCTTTCTTTAGTTTCATGGTTATTTTAAGTATTTTATAGAAACCAAAAACATTTGTTAGTACAGATGAAGACCACCTGAATTGTCTTTAGGAAGGTGACTTTAGATCGTTGCTGAGTGATGATGGTTCAGACTTTTATTAGGAGGAGGTACATTTTTATCAGGTACCTGTGCATGATAAAAATCTTGGTTCTTATTGTCCTGGGGGAACTTGGTGACTACTGGGATTTCATACTAAAGATGGATTACACCCAGCATTTGATGCATACAGGGCATGTTCTGAATAGTCCAAATTGGTTGCTGAAGAGTAGTCAGGTAGAGAAAAGCCAAGCCTCAAGACCTGCAGGTGGTCAGGTAGAGTGAAGCGTTAGACAGATTAGGGATGACCAGAAGCAGATCTTCACACGCCCAGAGAATTTAACTGAAAAATCCTGAATGACTGGAATTAGGTAGAAGCTGAAAACAGTAAATGAGAGCTTTGTTTGAATTTAGATGTTTGCAGGATCTTGATTGACCACTGTTTTGCAAATGCAAAAAGCTATCTTGAGTTATACAATTAAAATTTGATATATTTTAGGTAATTTTATTTAAAGGATTCATCACCTATTTCAGTGGCTGTTGGTAGACATTCAGTGAAGCAGCTGGGTTCTTGCAGGCAATGACTAATTCATGTTTAGTAACTATGGTAGGTGATCATATGTGGGACTTACCTGCCTCATGTGGTTTTACTTCTGGGCTAGTCCCTCCAGACTGCCTTTGCAGTTAGTGGGGATCTGCTTGGTGGAACCTGGGACACCTCACAGGCACATAAGTAAAGTGAGATGAATTCCAACCCATCTCTTACTCCTGACAGCAGTCCAATCAGTGAGGTATGTTTTCCTGTCATGAGGTGTTTGGGGTTTATGGAGATGACTTCATCCCTCTGCTCTGATTTTTACTCCCAATTTTGTTGGGTGACAAGTCCTAGAATTTGTTGCCTCACTTGCAACTGATATCTTTTTAGCCAAATATATTTAGACACTGCTTCATGACAAGGCCATACCAGCTCTGTGGATTTTCACATAATTTATCATATATCACACAACACCAAAGGCAACAAAAGCATTTGTTATGCTTTTTTTTCTTAAATATTTGAAATCCAGACAAATGTTTATAAAACATCTGGGCAGTCTTAACATAGGATAACTATGAAAGCCTGTTCTTCAGAGATGTATAATTCTAAAGCTTGAAGTTTGTTCCTGCAGCCAGATATACTTGTATTTGCATTCATCATTGTAGCATCTTGCAGAGAAGGCCAGAAGACATTTGCTTAATTGTTATTAATAATAGTACTTTGCTGCCATGTCATTTATTCTAAATACAACTTAATAGGATTCATTGCTAATTTTTGATGCGAGATTAATTTGCAATATGGAAAATCCCCTCACTTCAATAGCATTCTTCACCATGAATCCAGGACTATACCTAACTTGCATGCTTAGATGGCTTTATCTTTAGTTGTTGATCGCTTCATAAAGACTACTCTGCTCCTAAATAGTATTTATAAGTTCTGTAATGTTTTTATCTTAACATTGTTGCTTGCTTTAATGTTTATTCCAGAAGGTCTGAAAAATTATGTTTTCAACTACTGTTAATTTTCCCTCTGCAAGGTATGTTATGCACAACTATTTTTCAGACTCTTTTTCAAGATGTTTTAACTACAGCTTAGGCTTAAACTGAGTCAAATCACAGTCACATTTTCTATTGGACAGTAATCCACTACATTAGTTTTACAGCCTCTGTAACTGCATTTGAAGGACATACGCATTGCTTGGGTCTCCGTTCTGCTTAATGCAACTCCTGATGCATACTGGTATGAATCCTAAGAAAGTTTTTGGTGCTGTTTTCCCATCCTGTTTTTCCCATGGAATAGTGATGGATAACCCTTTCTGTTGACTTGGGCAAGATGGAAGAAAAAAAAAGCAAACAGACAGAGCTGTCCATGACTGAGACTACCTAGTGTGAAATGCCAAACTCAGCAAACAGGCTGTTCTTCATCCATAAAAGAAACAGTATCCAGCCAGCCAGGAATCACCAAATATACCAGAGCAAAATCCCTGGCTAAACTGAATGGAAATATTTTATGTAAATTCATCTGTTTGTTCTTTTACTTGCTTGCTACTCAGTGCTGTCTCTCATGTCTTACTACACAAGAGCTCAGGGTGCCTTTCCTCACTAGCTTTTCTTACCTTTCAGAATATTAAAAAATATGCAAAACAATTTAAGACAACATTTATGGTGTATACCTCTTACTACATTGTATCTGTTTGTATTACACACACACACATGCAGAAAGCTATTTTTAAAGATTAGGAAGGTCACAAAGTCGTGGGCTTGGCCTAGATTCATGATCCCTTGGTTATACCCACATCTGGCTGCCCCATCCCTCTGCAGGAGATTACTCCCACCACAGCTGAGGCTGCTGTTCAAATCCCCATGTATTAGCAAACTGAAAACAGCAGTAGTTCAAATTAAAAATGCTACATTGGAACAGCAGCTGCAGACCCAGTCTTTCTCCCATTTACTTGAAGTGGCTGAAGAGGTTACAGATTCCAGTTGTAAGATCAATGTTCTTTTCAGCTGCTCCAGCTATATCAGCATGGATGGCAACATTACAAATGGGAATTATGATTGTTTCTCTTTTCAGTCACAGAGTTTTAATTTATGCCACATTATGTTAGCTACATTGGCCCATCTCTTCCTACAGCTTGAGAAGGTGCGTTGCTCAGCTTGTGTTAATGTATATTTCCTCCTTGTTCAAAATAGTTTCCAAATCCTAATCACACAGGTTATCCAAACCCCACTCTGAAGACAGTCTTGGAATCTCCATGGAAGACAGTCCTGGGCAGATGCTTACATTTGATTTTGACTTATATGACATGGAGTATATGGAAGGTCATGCATCATGTCAGACACATTTCATTCATCAGAGTTGGCTTCCCAAATGCTTTGAGAAACTACCCAAAAGGGGAAATTCCATAACCAAGAAGATATTTGAAGATTCATTTGGACTTTCTTGTTCCTACTATAATGATAACTACCAGCTATGGGTACACATTTCTGCATCTCTGGGGGAGAGTAACATCAGGGAGTAGGTAGCAGAGAAGTTCCAAATACTTTTTATTCCTCTTATCTGATGGGAAAAGATTCAGGTTTCTCCAACCTTTTGCTCTTCCTCATCAGAATCTCAACAAATTTATCAGGATGCTCTTTCTTCCTCAATTAAAAGAATGTCAAACATTTAATTTCCCTTTTGCAGTCCTACTTGGATCTAAATCTGCATTTGACATTTCATGCTACACCCAGTTCCAACAGATGTAGGCTCTGTGGCCTTGCAATTAGGTACTATGTTAAGTGATATCTAATTTTAGGACATGCCATATGGCTTTCCCTGTATTCTCTAGATCGTGTATGAAAGGTGAGCATGCTGTTTCATTACAGAGATCCATCATTTCCTGAAGTCATGGGAAGGCTCATGCTTTCTCAGGAAGACACAGTGCTCCTTGGACTACAGTCCATCAGCAGGTTTTATAGAGCCCTTCCTACATCCTAGTTAAAGATATGATCTCAAAAAGAAAACACAAGGATCAATTAATATCAGGACACTGATCTGGAGCCTGAGACTCTAAGTTTCAGGATGAGGATGTAGCAGTCATTTTCCTGTCTTTCCCTTTAGAAGATGCTATTTGATTTTAGGAACTAGAAATCTCTAATTTTTAAGTTATTATTAATTTCAGTGAACAGAGTTGTCTTCAGTTCTCTGACTATCCAGGATCCTTTTATAAGGAAAAAGTAATTCCAGTATTAGAAAGAATATTTCAGCGTGCCATATTTAATTGAAACATATTGAAGCAAGATGTAAATCAGTACCAGATGAAAGCTAAATTCCTCTGTTAGATGCTGAGTATAACCTTCCTGTCTAAGGAGAGTCAAAAAGTTTAAGAAATTACTTGCTTATTGTTATGCAGAAAATAATAAGGAGCAGTGGTTTAATGGCACAGTTAAATATAATTATAATAATAGAACAGAAATATTAAGATATGTTTATTATGATATATGTTAAGACATCTTAAGGTTTAAGATATACATGAAAGAGAGTGTCAGATTTGTTTCTGTACATTTCCCATTAGGTATTAGATCACATTCCACAAGGCTAAAGGGAGGCACCTTGTTATCATTTTCCATTATAAAATTTTCAGTGCTGCTCTGTCAAGCTGTAACCACATGTTTCCTAAACAGAGTCCATCTGACCAGTTGTGAGCTGCTCTGCTTGCTGGTGGTGCATCTGTCACTCAGAGTGTGTTCCCTCCTCAGCTGACAGCACTGCTAATCCAGCTGTTCCCAGAGTGGGAATCTACAGAAGGCACTTGAAGAAGAGACAGAGGAGGCTGTTCCCTGGAAATCAGGACTCTTTGAGATGAACAGAAGAAGGATTTTGGCTGACGCCTCACCACATTTTGCTGAGTCAAGTTAGCATTAAGTGAATACAAATTCTCCCTTGGGAGTCCTAATTACAGCTGAGGATCCTAGGAAGTTAAAGAAAGAAACAGAAGAGCTGAAGTGCTTTCAAAGCCTCTTCTTTTGAATATACAAGGAAAATACAAGGAGGGACCCATTACACATGGCACCCAAGAATTACAGTTGGAGGCCCTACTCAGCATCACTCCCATTGATTCAATGTAATTTGTTGGGGATAATTAGCCTGTAGCTGCCCTTCAAGGTCAGTAAAAGCTAAAAGGAAGTTATGGTCCTTTCTTGGAGTGACACAGCTGAAATAAATCCATCACCCAAAACTGAATGGTAAGCAAATTTATCCTGAGTCAGCCATGCAGATGGATGGGTGGAAGTGGGTGTGACTGGCATACAGCTGGCAAAGCTGCTGATGTAAAGGCAGAGAGAAGTAACAAGAGGAGAAGTAAAAATGGCCTTTGGGGAGAAAGTCCAGCAAAAGAACTTTTTTGGCAAAGTGCTGGCTGAAACCAGGCCTGAAATGGCAAGCAAAGCAACTGCCTTCTAGTATTTAATTCCTGCTTCGTTAGCAGAGCCATAAGCCAGAGTTTTCTGAAAACTCTTCTGATGTGCGTTTGGCAGCCAACAGCCTCAGGAGCAGCTCAGGGCACGGGAAAGGATGGGGGGTGGGTGCCCCTGCCGAGGCTTCCCCCGCTCCCTGAGCCCTGGGACACCCCCTGCTTCCCCGAGCCGTGAGCCTTGGGAAAGCACCATTAGCGCTCTCTTAGCAGAATAAGGCAGCCGAATCCCATTGGAAGACATCCTACAGCATCAGCCGGTAATTAAGGATCCTCAATTAGGAAGAGCCTTGAGGCAGGACGATGACCTGTGTCTAGGAAGAACAAGTGGGCCTGTAAGTCAGTATCAGTGGCTTGAGAACTCTTGGCTTGGGTTTTGTTTGGGTTTGGGCTCTTTTGGTTTTGGAGGGGTTTTTTTTGGTGGCTTTTTGTTTGTTTATGGGTTTGTTTTCTCATTTTAATTATATATATATATATCATTGTATTTATTACTTTATCTTCCTAAGTGGTTTCGAATTAACTGCTCCAAAATAGTGAAGCACAGATAAAGAATAAGAGAATTGCCAGATATTAAACTTAGTAATCATTCCCAGAATTTTGAGTACAAATTCTTGATACACAGTGTTACAAAAAAAAACCTAAGCTCTACCTGTTAGTGGGACATCAGGGAGACACCCCAGAAAATTCTCTGAAAATGAGCAATGTCTTGAATCTCTTGAAGTGAAAGTCCAGTGGAGTAAGAGCTTCATTTTTTGGCACACACTGCCTTGATTTCAGCCATTTTTTATGCTTCATTTTTGTCTGTCCAGATTCAGATGTAACTAATCTCCCCTGAGTGGAGATTCCAGCATTTCTGTAGAAACTGTCCCACTGCACATTCCGTAATAAAAAATATGCCACAACAGGTTATATTTAACAAGGAAAAGAGGAATAGAAAGTGGTACATCTGCACAATGAATATAATGTAGCATTGACTTGGAATTTCCTGACTTCAGCAGTGCCTCCAAAATAATAATGCATTAATAGAATTAAGCTTAGTGTTCTGCTTTTAAAAGGAAAATATTTGAAAGAAAAAGTATTTTCATCTTCCAAGTTCTTCTGGCTCCGTGTGTGAGATAGTGGAAATAACACAGTACTGTGTAACCACAGCAAACAAGTGGGGTGGGAATTCTGTAGCCGCTCAGCTGGCCTGAAGCAGAGCAGCAGTGAAGCCTGGATTTTGGATTTAATAGGTTAAATAGTTTTCTCCCCTAAACTCCATTCATTTCTATGGATGAAAATAAAATTACTCTGTTGTAGATCGAACTGGTGGTGACCTACAATTAAAAGTATCTGACATTTCCATTATAAGAGGCAGGTTTTAGTTGGCTATAATTTCAGCTGTTGGTTTAAATTTTAACTGATCAGGCAGGAGTTTCCTTTGCGGGCTAAATCCTGCAGTCTGACTTTTTCGAGAGGGATGCAGTAGAGAAGGAATGGGAAGTTCAGCAAAATTGTGCATCAGTATCTATAAAGCAAGTAAGCAAAAATACATTATTTTGACCACATAGAGAAGCTCTGTATTTTAATCTTGCTTAAAATCTGTCAAAGAACTCACCATCTTTTTGGGATGTCTTTTGTGCTTTCTGTGGAAAGTTTCAGCTGATACATAGGCAGTAGAAGTTTGTTCAAATTTAGCACATGGATGTACAAAAAAAAAAAAAAAATCCATCTACTTGAGTATGCTCCAAAGCAGGGACAGAATTAGATCACTGATAAAGACTTGGTTGATTCACCAGTGAAAATGCTGAAAGGCAGCAGAAATATGTACATATTTAATCTCCCAGCAATTTTAACTTTAGTGGGGCTTAGCTGGTGGAATGTGTGTTTTTCTTCCCCATTTTACCAGTAAAATTTCCTGATACAGATAAAACTTTAAAATTTAGATTTTATTCTCCCTCTTTAAAATGAATTTTGTCTTTAGCACCACTGTAAAACCAAAATGAGCACCTGACTCAATGACTTCTTGCTAGGTATTTCTCTGGAAGGCATTATCAGATGCTCTTTGGATTCTGACATTTTTAACCATAATAATAAAAACATTGATGATCTGTAAAGATGACATAATTTTGGGATCTTGGTCAGTGAAGATTAATCAATATATAGCACTAGCTCCATTCTCTGTTAAGTCTGTTTTTAATGCCCAGCTCACTGATAACAAATAGGGATATTATTGATGTACTGTAGTACAAGGCTCTGGTTCTGAAGTTTCCTCAGTGCTCTACCAAAGTGCAAATCTTTTCTGCTCTTCATTGTCCATGTATCCTTCCCCTATTTTTTTTTCTGACATCAATAAAATCTAAGAAATAAAAAGTTGTAGAACTGGAATTACTACTGGTAAAAAATGGCCTTATTAATCTTCACAGAAGCAATGCCAGTCTTTTGTTTCCATGATTAGAGAGATGTGTTTGTTTTCCTGCACAGGTTACTCAGTATGTCAATAATTTTAGATATTGAGTTTTGACACTTCTCTGTTTTCCCATGGGAGTATTTGGAAATAAGTTCACAAACCAAGAGGTTTTCAATAAGACGTATTGCTCCTGGTTTGGAAACAGCTCTTAGGGCTGGATGTATTGGACACCAAATGCCAAGGGGCCGGACGGACAGGCTAATGCCATCATTGCCAAGTCTCCATGAGAGGCTGGTGGATATCAGGCCAGGCCCTAGAAGTTATCCATCTTCTTCTTTAACTGCAGGCTTAGAGCAAGCCTGAGCAGCTTTTCCTGTGCTGAGCTTAAGCGTGGGATCAGTGCAAACACATATGTTCTTGTGGCTTCCTTGGACCTAGAAAATCTGGTGGGAGTATGTATGAAACTTAGTCGTGATTGCAGCAAGCTGTGAGCCTGGCCAGGGACTCTGCAGAGCTTCAAAACCTTGTTGAAGACTACGTTAAGGTTAATGACATTGGATATGCAACTGATTTACAGCGTGCTGATAGCATCCTTCCTATATAAGATATGGAAGAAAAAGCAATGTGAACTGTGACTTTTTTTGATGTGCAAGTTTGACACATTGCTGTATCCTAAAATCATCTGGGAAGTTTTTTGTTTGGGTTTGTTTAGGGTTTTTTTCAGACTGAAGATATAATACTGATTTTTAGTAACTAAAAATTGCCATGTGTAGGGCGTTTACAAGTTCTAGAAGCTAAATCAAGGTTTTGTCTGCCACTTATGTGGCATCTACCTACTCTCTGCCCTATTATTTAGCTTAAGGGGAAAAAATGTGCTGGCATTATTTTCCCATCTGTTCCATAACCTCTGATCTTGAACTCCTAAAAAGCTCAAAGCAGACTAAACAGGTCACAGTCAAAACAGTAAGGTTGCTTTTCATGCATTCTTTAAATCAGATGTTTTAATTATAGTTTTTAGTTTGTTTGCTAATTAGAAAACAGGTCCACAATGTGGTATCTATCTTCTTCCATTTGAATCAATAAACAGAGAAGTCATGAGAAAGGGACCTCTTCCCTTCAGGGAGTCTTTTCTTATTAATGTTGACTCAGGTTGTTAGTGCTTATTCTTGTCTCCTTTCCTCTTCTGCCTACTTCCCAGTCTTTTCTCTTTCAGTTCCCCCTCTTGTTTCCCAGTGTGAGTGAGATCTGTTGCCTTTCACATTAGCATGTGTGCATTTGTCCTTCAGATTTACCTGCTGTGTTGTGAGTGTGCTGTATTTTCCAGTCTGCATTGTGAAAGTAAGGTCTTTAACCAGGATAAATGATGCTTTTTAAGCCTATAAAAATTTCAAATGCAAGTTTCATTGAAAGTGAAACAAGAGAAATACTTCAGGTCTAAATAATGGATATGCATATTTAAATAACATGTGAGACCTTTTTTGAACAATCCCGAAGGTTTCGCCTCCTATCTGAAAATCACAGTGCTGGCTGAGAAATGAGTATGTCATGTGCTTGCAACTTGATTAAACTGAGATAAATTACTAAATGGTCTCACTTTTTTGGTTTGCTGTTTTTTGAATGGCATAGTCAGATTTTGTGGTTAGCTGAATCTGATTCCTGCAAGGACTTAACATGTAAATTTTATTTTATTTTGGTTAACTCTCTGTGTAAAGATTTTTTAGATTTGAGACCATGATTAGTTTCTTCCTTGCTGAACAGACCACTGTAAATTTCAATAGGGAAACAGAAAAGTCCCTTAACAGATTTTAAGGAAGCTTTTAAAACAATGATTTGAGGATGTACTATTTAAAATGAATGGCACCAGGTACTGGGTTATTTTGAAATAAAAGATGTCTGTATAACAGTGATCTGATTTCTGTGTGTTCAGACTTGCTACTGCACACTAGGAAATTCAGAAACTAATTGTAAGGAGTGAATAATCAAAAATTCAAGTGCAGCCAAATGCTGTGGTGTTCAAAGGGTGCAACTCACACTTGTTTAACTATGAGTGCAGGATATATTGGGTCTCTGCAGACTCTAGATACACCTTGCTTGAACTCCATATTGTTCCTGTGTGTCAAGTCTGAAGGGCTTCTGCCATGGTCTGGAAATAAAGAAAGGTCAGTTAAAACAAATACCATAAAAGGAAATGGTAATTTTTTTCAAATTTTATAGACATTATCTATCTTCAAATCCCCTCACTAGACCTACATTAAAATAATGATCACTTCCCAAATATAGAACATTTGAACTGTCCTTTTCCAGGCCAGATGTGCTATGTTATGTAATTCCATTTTAGGGTGATTGCTGGAGCTTGGAGTAAAAGGAAAATGAACATTTTGTAGGTATTGCTCCAAAGATAAAACATCATAGAAAATGTTATAAAACTCAAGGCCTTAAGCAAAACGTTTTAGCAAATGTAAGTTTTACACAGAGCTTTGCCTACAGACAGGCTGAACTCTCCAGCAAGGTACAATCCAGCCACAGGCCCCAGGGCTTACAATACAACACAAATACACATCCCTACACCAGCCCTCTTTACCTGGATACAAAAGCACTGTAACTCCTAAGAACTCATTCCTCCAGGCATGGCACACACAACAGAAATTTTCTCCATAGGCTTTTCAAGACCCTAAAAAACAAAAACCATCCAAGCGAGTAGCTGTTGATATGTGTGTGCAACAGGCTTTCCAGAAAATCTTTGTAAATAGACCATCAACGTTTTCCACTGCTCACAGGGAGAAAATCTGCTGAGTTCAGATGGCTGTGATCAATCCACATTGCAAAGTCACAAATAAGAGAAACAAAGGACAATCACTGTCCGTTTTTTGCACTGCAGATGCACTAATCAGACTCCGCTTTCTTCACTGTTTTGGACTGCATTCTCAGGGTGATGTGCCAGCCTCCTGCCTCCATCAGTTATGTAGCTGTCCCCCCATCACTGCAGCCAGAGATGGGACAGCACACTTGAAGCATTTCACAGTTGTGATCTCAAGCAGAAGACCAATGTCTCCACAGAGCATTGGAGAGGCAGTTATACCAGGAAAGGCTTGGAGCATTTACATTAAGTGTCTGAACACATATAGGGAGCATACCATAAGAGCCACCGAGCTCAGCTGGCTCGGGGAGCATTTCTTCTCTTTCAAATCTCTTTTCACTGTGTAGAAAATTTTCTTCCTTTTCAGGCATTCTGTAACAAGGGCAAAAATAGGAGACCAATTAGGCCTGGCCTCTCTGCAGGGATGAGAGAGAGGATGAGGACAGAGGGGGCTGTACTGTGGTTATGCCTAGGGCACAACCTGCACAGGAACTCACTGTCCCCGATGAGAAATGTGACCTTTCACTACTCACTTGTTCTCAGAGGGGATGGCAGAGCAGCTACACTCAGAAAGAACAGCAGGGGAGTCTGTATCTGAGCCCTGTTCCCTGAAGTGCTAAGCCTTGGGTTGTTTATATTTTAGGCAACCTTTACTTCCACCTCGTAGACTCATGATGCAAGACAGGATAAATAGTCTTTCCCTGAGCTATTTAAGAGAAACCTGCTTCCTTCTGGGATAGGGACTCAGCAGTAAATGGTTAGTAGTTGCAGGCTATGAAAGTGCCCCCATGACTTCAGACTCCTTGTAAAGCTTTACTAAGGGGTAGGAATAGGGAGGGATAGGTGGGTAGTTTGGGCACAACAGTTACCAGTTATCTGTCAACTCTTCTTGCCACACACTCTGTCTCTGTGCTAACTGGGCCAGTCCAAGATCTCTGACTCTCCCTTGGGAAGGTTGGGGTGCCTGCACAGCTCTCAAGTGTTGTTCAGAAAAGCCAGCATGGGTTTTCAAACCTATTTAGTTCTGCAAATGTGTTTCATTGCCACGGCATTTCTAGATCTGTGCCTGTTTTTTTTTGCTTTATCATCAATAACATCAATAGGAGAGATTTAAAGACAGGAACTGTATCTCCTGTCTGGCTTTACCTAGCAGGTTTTTTCTTTTTAGTCTCATAAGGTAGTTTACTCATAAAATAAACTGCTTAACCTTATGGCCTTACCCTGCACCTAGCCCAATTTGACTTTATCTTTTCTGAAAAGCATCCCAGTTATTCAAAAGATGTCAAGAGAGGTTTCACCAATGCTTTAGAGAAAAACCTGATTTCTTCTTATGCTCTGTCAATACTTTTTTGTATCCCATGATCATGTTTTGCATCCTATAATCATGTTTGTAATTTCTCAGTACCACACTGACTCGGCTATGCTAATCCTGTGATCAACCAGCAAGTTCATGCTAATCTCCCTCCTTTGTTGTTTCCATTTTGCTCTAGTTGTTAGCTAAAATTCTTGATGTCACACTTTCTACTTTTAAGTTTCTGCTCATTTCTATTACCTGACTTCTCCTTCCTGACTTTTTTAAAAAAAAAATTATATTGATGATGTCACTTTATCCTCATTATTATCTATAGTTTTTCTGCAAAGCAGTGGTATTTTATGTAAAATAATAGTTTAAATCTCTAAGTAGGAGAATCAGGAAGCCTTGCACTTTTTTGAATTGCATTAATTCAGGTAATCTTAGACAGTGTGTGCCTGCTTGCTGCACCAGGGCTGGTAGATTGTGGAAAACAAGTGTTGCACTGGTTGACAACACATGCAGAGTCTGCAGCTCACAGAGAATCACTTTAGAGAGTTTATGTAATTGATTAAATCATATTGTGCACAGTCATCAAAAGTGGAGCTTCATCATTAAAATATTTGTAATGATGTGCTTTTTCCTGATATTTGCTTGCATACTATCAGAGGAACATCAACTTCTAGACAAAATAAATGTAAATGGATATAACTGAGCCTGAGAAAGTTATCAGACTTTCCAAGTGCTGGAGGTAAGACGAGAGAGAATATAAATTCACTGTCTTGTTGCCAATGAAGTATTTTAAAAACTCACAGATGGAGTATTTGCTGCTTTAAGGGCCAGTACAGCAGGTCCCTGAGTGGTCACGCAGCAGAAACAGCAGTGATCCGTGTGCTCACGAAGGTGGGTTTGAAGAAGCGTTAGAGATTTTATAGCAGCTGAAATATAAATAAAGGAGAAAGGCAAATGTCTGAGGATGAGTCAGCCAAGAGGTGAATGCATTTGCTCATAAGTGGGCTGTTTTGTAGATCACATTGAGACTTCTAAACCAAGATAAGGCTGCAGAGTCTGTGCTTGAACTTTTTAGAAATCTTTGATTAATTGCTAGAGGATGATACCTAAAATGTCCCTGGTCCTTCCTCTCTTTCTTTTATTCAGCTTCTATTTCTTCAGCTTTCTGTTCTCTTGCCTTTTCTTCTGTAATTTTTTTCTCTAATTAAATATAAATAAAAAGGACTGCATGTTCTGTGCTGTCACTTACGATACATAACTTCTCAGCAGCAATCCCAGATCCAGTAGAGATTTTAACTGACATTTTGTAATTAAATAAAGATAGAAGGTTTATAAGGTTCAACTGCCTATCTGCATTTCTTGTGTATTTTTGTTTCAAAGTTAACTGTGTCAATCAGGACTTTTTTACATGTGTACATGTATAAATATTTCTGCTTTTCTGATCAGATTAGTATTATTTAGGTCACCTCTAGTCAAGCAAGCCGTGCTGGTATGGCAGTATCAGCTGGGGGAGTGACGGGTTTGGTTGGTTTTTTTTTTTTTTCCTTTCTAACTGGGGAAAATCTGAGTTTAATGTGCGGTGAAACTAGAAGAATCCAAACAAGGGCAAAACAAAAATTCATGCTTTTCCTGGGAGAGCTAATATTTCTTTGGGTAAAGCTCCACAGGTGAGATTAAGTCTTTCCCACCCGCCCCTTCCCAGTTGTCTGTCCGTCGCCCCCGAAGGCTCCGGGCTGCCAGCATGGCTGCGCAGCGCGGCCCTGCCGGAGAACTTCCTGCCGCAGCCAGCACGACGCTTCTCCCGGGCAGCGCTGCCACGGCTGGACTTTGGGAATGAGCCGGGTCCTTCCACCGCCGCCCGGGCCGGGAGCGGTGGGTCGGCCGGGGGGGAGAGGGGGAGCGGCAGGAGCCGGCCCTGGGGAGCTTCCCCGGCTGGGAAGGCTCGGCGACCTCCGGCCGCCGTCCCCGCTCCCCGGAGGGAGCCGGTCCTTGGCGGCGGCCGCGCCGATGTGTTTCCCCACGTCCTGCCAACTCCAGGCAGACAGACCGACCGCGAGAACAGCTGCAGACCAGGAAGCGAACCCAGGAAGAGCTGGAAACTGATGCTGAGCAGCAGCAGCCGGGGCAGAGGATGCCTGATGCAACTCTGCTCCCTCGACCGTGTAACAGATTCCCAGTGGGACCGTGGATGTGCCACAACGGCAGCGATTGACCTCCTGCAGGAGCACTTCTGTGCTAAAGGTCAGGCGGCAAACCTAAGTGCATTCACCTACACTCAAACAGGCCAAAAATCTCAGGGCACCTCACCTGTAATTTAAAAAAAAATAATGCTATAGTTTTCACAACATAAAATCCAGTTATCTCAAAGTGAAATGTTCTTCTTTAGCTTTGTAGTGAGGTGTCTTTCTGAGGAGAGGACTCCTCTTTTGTTATCATTCTTCGTTTCTTATAGAGGTGATCTGCACTGTCTTCCCTGGACACCTGAAACAGACCCCTCAGTTCTGTGTGGAAAGCCATGCCCAAGGCCACCCCAGCTCCAGGTACACTTTCAATAGAAGGGAATGCTGTGAAACAGGAAAAATTGATTCCATCCTGGGTCCTTTTCACATCTCACTTGGCAATCACACTTCTTGTTAGCAGAAGTACTAAAGACTGGGAAAACTTAGTTTATACTATCCTGCTTCAGAGCTCTGGAGCAGCTGTATCCCTGCAGCCTTCCTACTTTGTCTGCATTTGGTCCCTTTTAGCGTCAGTCCTGTTCACTGGGAATTTGTTATGAAGTATAAAAACCTTAAATGCAAACTACTTCCCAGGCCAGTAAGAAATATTTAAACACTTCAGGCATTCAGTCTGTGATTCAGAGATTTATTTATAAAACTGTTGATTTTGGGACACTAAACCATTGCATTTAAACTGCAGAAGTGAGTCATATTTGTGGGAGGTAATTACTACCAGAAAGCACAACTAACTTTTGTAGGTTTCTCTGTAAAATGTCCACTTATGATCCACAACTACTAAAAATAACATGCTTTGTTGAATTTCAGCACAAGTTATCTTTACAGAATTATGTGGCTTTATACATGTATTCTGTTTTCCTGACATATGAAGAAATAAATGACTCACATGCCTGAGAATTTATTTGCGTGTTTTATGTGGACTGTCCTGACCAGGTAACTTGTTCAGCTTATATGGTTTTCATCAAAACCAAAGACTTAGTGGTGACTTCCAGACAAAAGCCATTTAGCATGGGAACAATGATTGTAGCCAGCACTTACAAACAGTGTTTGTTCATCAGAAGAGTCTCTGATTTCTTGCTTCATCCAAAACCACAATAACCTACTTATCTGTTCTCTTCTCAATGGTTAATAGATCTTGGAAACTGAGGGAATTCCAGATGTCCAGCACCTGCAGAAGCTACTTGCAAAGTCGAAGGGAACTTTCCTCATTATCCCTCAGTCATGACTGAGGAATTCAAGTTTATTTAACTTGTGGTCACTTAGCAGCACACCCTACTAGCAGATGAGTCAGATGGTATGCCACCTATCCCAAGATAATACCCTGCAACTGGGTTTAGAAAAATAATGTTGTTCATCCTGGTACACTAGGTTTGAACAGTTTTTCCCATGTCAATCAGGGAGAACTTAAGGGGCACCATGAACCCACGCAGCCTTTCATTGCTAGCAGACCAAAAATGGAGTAGCTATGCAGAATTTAAACCACAGTGCTCTGAGTATCTCCTTCCCCTCCAAGATGGGCAGTTATAGAAGACGTGTTCCTTTAAAAATTGCAATTACCTATGTGAAATTTGCCAGGAAACAGGTAGTGCTTGCTACATTTCCCAGGAATTCTGTGACCAGCTCATGAGCAGGAAGTCTTTCCCCTGTTCTCCCTGCTCTTCCAAAGTGAATTCAGCTGCCACCAGCTCCATAGCCTGGTGAGACCACAGGGTCAGAGATGGGGAGCATGGGACTTGCACTTGCCTTTCCATGGCTTTCTGAGGAAGAAAACTAAGTTTTATCATCCTTAGCCATTCCCCTTTGAGCAGCTCCACCCTTTTCTACCCACGGTCCTTGGACAAATAAGCATTTCTTTTATTTTTCCTGTTTGGTTTTTTTTTTTTCCCCTGGGATCAGGTTTTAATGACCAGCTCACTCTGGCTGTGGCAGAGGGGCTGGCTGCCAGAGAGTTTGTCCACATAAAGTGAGCTCCCAATGCTGCTGAGATGCCACTCAGATGTACTCAGGAAGAGAGCTGAGTGACTGTCAACCCACACTTGGAGATAGCACTCATAGAAGGATGTCAGCTGGTGGTCAGGAAATGTCAGGATTGTCTCTCATCAGCACTGAAGTGGACTTGGGTACACTTTGCACTTCATGCTTTTACCTTTACAGGCAATGGTAAAGGGCTTTTCCCACATCCTGGCTCACCTGGCCTAACAACAAGGCCTCTTTGTCTTATTCTTTCCTCTGGCAAGTTACTGCTCTGAGTTAGAGTGAGCATCCTCCCGGGCTTTGCTGCTACAGTGCTTCTTCTGGGCTTCTCCCCAGCATAGTCCCATCATTTTTAAGCATAGTTAGTTGGTACAGTCTCCTGTAAATTACTGCAGCCAGAAACTTTTTTATATGGTGTGTCTCCTTTACTAACAAGAAACACCTTACCAGAGCACTGAGGTGACCAAGCTCAGATCTTCCACCAGGAGAGATTTACTCTGTGCCTTCTTGCTTCTTTGCCCTTCTGACTTTGGTAAGGATTGTCTACCTTTTAGCTTCTGCCAAGATACTTTGGCCTGATATGGAGAAACGGTAAGAAAGGCTGCCTGCAGACAGACTGACAGACTGACAGACTGACAGACTGACAGACTGACAGAATGATAACTGCACTTTGGTACTGAACTTGAGCTCTGCAGTCTCTGGTTTATGTGTTTGTGAAGGGTGTCAGCAGCATTTTCAAGGCACTTGTTTCCGGTGTTTCACCTTCAGGACACCTAAAAGTGTAGTGGGGTTTGCAGGGATAAAAATTGGTCATAGATTACTCATGAAAAGAAAGATATTTTAGTAAAATAATTTAAATGTTAGCTGACAATCTATTTGCCAAGTTTTAGTTCAGTAGAGTTGAAACGGCTAAGTTTTTAATGCCAACAATTGAGGTTTGTAAAGGAAATACCAAACCAACCTGGTGGAAAAAGAGGCGGACGTTAAATTACAGAGCAAAGACTGTCTTTGCTTTATAGGCAGAGAAACAGACAAAGTACAAAAAAGAAAATCAGTTTGAGCTTTTCAGTTCAATTCCTATGCCTAAGCAGAAAAGTGTGGGATTTATCAGTAATCTCTGAGCTCAAGTGGACACTCAGCAAGCTGTACAGAACTGCTGGGGAGGGGAGAAGGAGGGGACCAACATAAGGAAGTGTTGCAAAAATGCTCAGAAACCGGTGCTCGGTCTCATCATGTAAAAACTTAAAAAGACCCCAGACCACAAACTCTTGACTGTTCTTATTTCAGCAAGTGCCAAGGAGACTTTAATGTATACAGTAGTTTTTCTTGGATACAATGACGACAATATATACTTGTTATTGGACATTTGTGTAATTTTTCCTGTATAATGTGTAAGAGCATGTTCCTGAATTCCTGAAGCAGCAGCAGGCCAGCTAAATTCACCGTGAGCCCTATCTTCCACCCAAGAGGCATTCCACTGAAGTTGGAGAAGCTATTCACTGTGTGGGGACTGCCAAGGCACATTGGAGCAAGGAGAGCCAAATCATCTCCTGAAAGACTATTTCCGTTTTGTAAAGGATAGGAGAAAACATTGTACATTGCATGGGTAGACTTATTTGTCTGCTTCAGAAGGCTGAATGTAATTCATCCAGAAATGACAGTGGTGCCTGAAAAAACACTTACCAGAATTAGGTTTATTTTACAGTGCTGGTTGCCAAGCCCATGTTTCCAGACCCAGCAATGGACATCAGGGAGGTCACAATACAGAATGGCAAAGCATAGGTACTGATTCTTGTAGAGGACCAACCTAGAGATAGCTTGATTGAGCACATTCTACACCATGGAGATCCCTAACAGTTGTGCTGTATGTGTGGTTAGTGGCAGACACTGGCAGTCAGTGGTCAAAATTTCCAGACCACTCTCTTCAGATTACCTATGAATGACTGTCCTCCCATTTTTAACTTGCTAGCTCAATGTAAGGCTTTCCTGTTCAGTTGAGCAGAGTATTTCTGGGGTTTCTACTAAATTATTCATATCTGGAAAAAAGCAGCACCAGCTAATATTTGGGTACTCAATCACATACAAGTCACCTGTACATGCCTTTTGTGATGATTGTAGCAATTTGCAATAAGCTGCTGCAGTTTTGCTTACTCTGTGTTATGCTTTTCTCTTCTTTCTCAATTGTCCTTTTCTGTAAAATAGTTTTTAATAAATTTTAAATAAATATGTGTTTTATCTTGTGCAAATGTGTAAATTTTGAGATGCAGAGGAATATACAGACTATTGTTACTCTTGCTTAGTCAGTGCACAAACTTTGTAGTTTTAATCTACCAAATAAAATCAGAGATAAGTTTTACCAATTAAATGATCTGTAACAGCAGGAATACATTATTTAGTTTTCCTTATATGCTCCTTGCTAGAGGTAAATGAGATATCATTGCAATACTGTTCATTCTGTTACAGCTCTGACTGTGTCAGCATTTACATTGCAAACCTCTTCCAGGGGCTTATAACTCAACCATAAAATGCACTCCAGTCTGAAACTTGGCATGCAAAGTCTCAGTCTGGCAATGAATTTGTTTTACGAAAAGTGAGAACAATGCAATATCTGTTTGGCTGTATCTAAGTTACAATTGTTTAGAATTTTAGCGACAGAGCGGGCTGTACAGCAAGGCTGGAGAGGTATCCACCTGCCCGACACATTGCTCCAGGCTCACCCTTTTAAGGTCACCATAAAATCAATGTCAAAGCCTGCAATGTTTCATGAAGTTTTGCATGTTACAGTGGGTTTAATTCCAAAGGTGGAGTTTCTGAAGTGTTGTGCATTGCACTTCTCCAGGCAGCACCGCCACTATTCCCACTGCCAACAGAGCTCAGCTGAGCTCCCAGACAGATTTTCATGGTTCATAACCAAGCCCCAGACCTTCTGTGATGTTGGGTAGAGATGTCTGTTTCACTTATGTTTGTACCTTCATTCCCAGGACCTGACTCTTCTCTCCCTTTCCCTTCTAGCATGGCAGCAGGAGCCCGGGCATCTCATCCCGTACCACTCACCGCAGCCCAGGGCTGCACAGAGAACTGGGCTGCCTTCCACTTGACCGGCCTTTGATTTCCTAGCAATCATACAGGAAAAGGTCCCATAAATGGTGGAGCTGTTAAAGTCACTGAATTTCATGTTCAGAGGCTTTTTTTTTTCCATGCCCTCCCCTTGGGTTTGCTGGGAATGTTTGATATTACAGTCCCCAAGGCTGGGTCAGTGGGCGATGGAGAAGGAGCGCCTTCTCCATGGAGCCACAAACCTCCTCCTCCTCCTCAGCAGCAGTTACCTCCTCAAAGTCCCCACCCAAAATTTCGAAGAGAATTCCTGGCATTATGACAAGGCTTTTTTCTCCCAGTAGTGCTGGAACATAAGTTGGGTGTTTACATCCTTGGATTTGCCATAAAATTACCACTTCCAAAGACGTTAGTGTGTTAAAAGGTGAATATTACTAGAAAACAGGCAAAGGATCTTTTTATGGAGCACATCTACTCTCTGCTCTTGTTTCATGCCACACCTCAGGTTTTCTCCTTCAGTTTCAAGAACGTGTTTTGGCTCTCTTTCCAGCCAAACTGAGGGACTGAGTGAACACTAGCCAAGTTTACCAGGTTTGATATACACTCACCAACCATTAATTATAAAAAAACATTTAAACCATATAAAGGATACTAATATATAGATTTTGAGTGATGCTGTTATTAACCATTAAAGAACATGCTTTATTTAAATAGGAATAGAAAGGCTGATGAGATTTTATCTAGAATCCATCTTTAAGACAAATATATGAGATGTAGTTTCCAAATACTCATTCGCTTTCATCTCATGATATTTCCCTTTGGAAAGCCTCAACTCTCCAGGTTCTCCGCATTTCTGCACAGCAGATGTTGGAAGATTGTGATATTCATTGCATCTGTTTAAAAATGAGCTGTTTGCACCCACATCTTTAATCCAAGTAATATAAGACTACGTTTGGGGAAAAAAATCATAAATGTGGCTTTTAAGCATATATGCACAAAAGCATAATATTAATAATGACATAATCTTAAAGTATAACTGAAACTAACCACCTACTATTCTATAAAATCAATTTAAAGAAAAACAGACATGATGTTCTGACTTACTTAAGCCAAAGTTTGCATTGGATGTACATTCAGGGCATATTTTGCCTGAATTGTTCAACTATTTATGTCATTTGGAAGGAGATTATTTCCAGTCTTCAGCAATGTAACTGATCTTCCAAACTCACTGACAATCTGTATTATAGAAATAGAATCCCAGTGATTAGGTGATTAAGTCACTGAAACAACCAATTCAATTAAATATTTGGACTGCATTGTAAAATATACGTTAACTGATAGTCAAGCTGTTTTGTTGTCTCTGGGGAATATAAAGAAACGAGAAGGAAATAAATCCATTAAAATATATGAGCTGTCATAACAAAGATTTTGGGAGAAAAATAGGTAAAACAAAAATGTGATTCAGATTTTTAAAAATTGAGCAAAAAAATGTACACTGCGCATTTACAGAACTCAGTGGAGTTACAGTGATGTACCGCCTTTCTCCTGAATGCAGGATAAGACTTTGTTCCATTAAGGTTTTTTCCTGGCTGGGAAAGGCATATGCACTTTGTGAGCATAGTAGGAACATACGTTAAGCCAATATATTCACCCTTACATTGGAAAAGCAGGACTTTTTTTCTGTAGTAGTACCTTTTTTGAAGAAGCACAAATAGTGAAAGTTCCTGTTGTCGCCAACTTCTATTCATGAAGAAAAAGATAGAGGAAACGTGCACCATGCAGATAGTGTCTGAAATGCAACATTAACAGAAATGCCGAACCTGTAAATCTAAATAAAAAATTATTTTCATGGCAGAAAAAACCAAATCACTCAGAAATCCTATAAAAGGTTTTCTCTGATAAATTGTTAGACTGAGTCTGAAATTGGAAGAGGCATCTCCTTTGTTGTAATGTTGTGGACACAAGATGTTTTTCTCTGGACTGAAACCCTTGAAATCACTGGCAAAATTCAAAGAATGAAAATATAGGTCTCAAGTGACAAATTGTATAAAAAAAAATCTCGTGAGCTTTCTTAGAAATTTTTCTATGAATGTATGACATCAGGAAATAGTCTCACATTTTGAAGAAAATGAGCTGAACAACATTTCTTCTTCTACCTAAGGCTTTCCCCTTGCTCGATTTTAGGGTCATGTGAATCCCATCTGAAATAAGCATGCTGAGGTACAGATTTTTCTGCCTGCCCACCAAGCAGCTGCAGTGGGGGTCCATCTTTTTCCTCCCTGTCCCACAAGCAGGGCATCAGCTCCAGCCCAAAGAACTAGTGTCATCAGGATAAAGCCTTGTGGCTTTTGTGACATAATAAATCCTTGGTTTTATCTAGACACTCAAGGAAAAGCCATCTGGGGTGTGCTGGTTGCAATTTGTGTATGACATCAAATGAGCACAGCCATCAACTAAGAACAGATTTTTGATTGCTACCAGTCCTCAATATGTGAAAGGTTTTCTCTTTCCCTAACAGCTCTCTGAGTCATTCAATCCTTCTACTCTGTCTTTGGACCTATTTAGGAGTGCGGTATGTAAATTAGATTCATTTACCTTGCAGAGATTGGCCTTCTCTGAAACATCTGCAGGCCCAGATTAGCACCTTAAAAATCACATTGTCTAACCATTGGGTGCTGCTACCAGGATCAAAAGTTATCACCCTTTCATCCATCACCTATTTACGATCTCTCATTTGCTTTCTGGTCCATGATTTCTGAGAGGTTTATTTGTCACAGAACTGCTATCTGAGCCCTGGTCTGACCTGAAAGAAAGACAGCACTGGTTTAGAACTATTTTATACAACAAAACAAACATATAGCAGAGAAGGGAAAAGAACTTCCAATTATTATTTTCAAAGTTGACAAAGACCTTTTAATTCCAAGTGGTCAGGTTTTTATTTTAAAGGCAATCTCAGATACAGATTGCCTTGTGGGAATTTTTGGTAAAAAAAACCTAAACAGGTGCTTTGTACTATGATTCATGCATATCACTGGCATGTTCTTTGAAAAAGTTTCGGTCATCAGCTAGATGAAAGTAATAAGTATCTCTGAAAAAGATGCCATCATCACTGTGCATTCATCTTCAGACTAAAGTGAATTAAGATGAGTTTGAATGCAAATCCCCTGTGAAGAATAGTGTCCATATCCCCAGGAATCAGATCTCCTGGTGTGATCTTCCTCTACGCTCCTTCCTCGCAACTCCAAGCTCACAGTGACTGTAGCCTGTATATTCACATTTCCACCATGAAGGTGTTCAAGTAGTTGCATACTGCACGGCCACTTACCTGTAACTCTCTTAAGAATACAGAAACCGGCACCCCAGATCAGACTCAGCCCCTTCAGCCCCAAGTCCTGTCCCTAATGTGTTTCAGGGCCATGTTAGAGGCCAATGGAGAAAGGGGCAACTATAGAATGAGACTTCTTGGTATCCTCCTGTTTTATAACAATCAGTATTTTAAGGAATTCTACAATAAGAAGTTCAGTCTGGAGCATTGGGCTCATCACCAATAGATGTACATACCTGCTATGATCACCTTCAGTTCCAAATAACAAATCACTTTTTTTTTCACTCAGCTATAGTTTCACCATTCATAATTTCAGATTTCCATTACAACCATATAAAAGAGAAATCATCTATTTTCTGAGACTGAAAATCCTAGCCACAGCAGGTTCCATCTACAAATGCTTTTCCAGACCTCTGAGCCGCATCATACATCCTTTATTCTTTGCAGTTCCACTGTGTACTCTCTGAAATGAGATAACCGGACCTGCATGCAGCATTCAAGAAGGAGCACCGATGGCTGACACAGTGGCACACTGGTTTCTGCTTGGTCTTTCTCTCCTAATAGCTTTTACAGGATGCTTGTCTCCTCAGCTGTTGCAGGGCATTACACTGGTGTGTTCAGACTTGGCAGTCTCAGAAACATCACTGGATTTGAGGGATGTGGGCTTTGTTTTTTGAGGTGGTGAAGAACTTTCTGTTTTTAGAGCTGCCCTTTAACTTACTACAGTTGCTAATTCCAGCCAAGAAGCTGGGGCCAATATATGGCTGCAGATACAGCTCTCCATTGTCAGAGTGAGAGCAGAGCAGGCTTTGCTGATAGAGTCATAGGTGAAACACTGCTGGTGAGTAGCTCTGACTTCCTGGCTGGGACAGGAAGGTGTGCTGGAGAGAAGGGTGCCAAAGATTTGAAGGAACAATCCATTTATTTTTTAACTTTAGTTTTGACTCTAAAGCAAGGGTGTTCTTACTTGCTTTAACAAGTACATATGTGTTGACTGGGAGAAATGGCTTCAGATTACAATGCGAAATTGATCCTATGAAAACATTTTATTGATTTTGTTTGTTCAGAGAGCTTTGGAAAGGTGGTGGAACCCATATCCTTGACCAAATCAGCCTATCAGTAACCAGATTTTACCCTTTACCCCTATAAAAAAGAAAGGGTAGTGTAAATATTGCTCAGTCTCATTTTCTGTATTCCCAGTGTTGCCGTTTCTGTGTCACGAAGACCCTCCACATATATTTAAAGTGCATATGCTGAGAAGAGCCCTTTGACTCTGCCCTTTTTGTTATTTCAGTTTTCAGGAATGAAATACTTTGTTTATGTGACTCCAGGTTTTGCACTTGTTCATATGTATACTGTTCATAAACTGGGTTTATAAAATGGAATTACCTCAGCCACCTAATTTTCAAGCCCCAGGTCCAGATGTTGACACAAATTCTTCAGTCTCAAACACATTTATTTCCTTTTGCTATTGATAGTTTTTATTTTAAATTTATATTTTTTCTTGCTACTTAGAAAAATACATAATAAAAATTAAAGAATCTTGGTATTCAGCCTTCTCCTTCTCTGAAACTTTAGAACTCCCTTAGAGACCACAATTTCTTCCTGCCTTGTTTATTTACTTTTCCAAAATATGCTTCTAAGAAGTTGTGGTTTCTTCTCATTGCAGAAGACAGACAGAACTCTATTAGTTCAAGATACCAGCCAGATCCTACCCTAATACAAGACGTGATACATTTGGAGTGGGACCTCAAGCACCTGTAGAAAAGCCTGGTAGAAGTAGCTTTTTCTCTATGAAGTAATTACGAAGTCCAAATTTCATGATGTCCCAGCATTCCCTTCCTATTAGCCCACCTCCACACTCCCCCCCCCTCCAGGAAAATGTTGTTATTCTTTTTTAATATTAAAACAATTATACTATGACATTTGTTCTTAGCTTGGGAGGAATTACAAATCAGAAGTATCTGACTTTCTAATCTGCCATTTTATCCAACCATCTAAAACTTTCTCTTCTCCTATCATATAGGAATAAAACATTCTTCACCTCTTTCTTATCACTTGCTTTTATTCAAATAAATGTTCTTTTTTTATTGTTTTCCCCCCTGAGTAAGGACTTGAACTTCTGGAATTTGTGGTTCTCCATTTGTGAAATAGACCTAGACTATCTTGGAGGAATGTTTTAATAAAATGAGTGATTTCAAGGTAGGAGGTCATGCTGGTAGGAGGTCTTGAGTTAAACTCTGGATATATGAACCTGTTTGGAAGCTGGGGGAGGAAAACAGCCTGAAAGGCAGAATATTTTGGAGAAGGCAGTAAAAGGTCAATTTGTGCGCACGTGGCTCAGTGTTTGCCACAGGTGCGACATCTTTGTATATCACTGCCTTTATTTTCCCAGCTTTGGCCTCAACACTTGATACATTCTGTTAGCAAATTGTAGGATTAACAAAGAGACAAGTGGCAGCAAAATCTGAATGCTTGTACAGAGCCATGGCCATAGTCATGAAAGATAAAATTGGAGGTAAAGGTTTTTTAATTACTTACTTTCTCTTGCTTTTGCTCTCAACACACAGAGGAAATAACAAGGAATGAGTGAGACTTCAGCAAGGAGTAATGTCCAAACCACAGAACCAGTGGATAACAGAGTCAGACAAATAGCCTGTTCCAGGCAGATGAGACTGCCCAAGAGGAAAATAGAGATTTATACTACACAGATGAGAAATCTGGCATTGACTATTAATTTGGAGAAATTAAATATTCCCCAGTTAATGACAGGGTCATTTGTGAGACATGTGTTTCCAGCAGAAATGATCAGTGAAAAAAACAGTTCTAAACCACAGATAAAGGCCTCAAAATAGTGAAGGCCACTAAACTGTCCTGGGAAAAAAATGGACACAAGAGCAGAAAAGATATGGAACACCAGAGAAAGCTGTCTGTCCAGTCCTGCACTGTCTGGAAAAAATACTCTAGTTGTGGGTGCAACTGGGTAAATGGAGCATTGCTGAGAAGCAGGATTGGGTGGCGAAAAGCCACCAAGAGCTGGGTCACAGCACAAACCCATCCTGTGGCCAGTAAGAAGAGGAAGGCAGATGTTGAGGCAACTAAAGACAGAGCTGTTGTTACCAGGATCATCCACTGCTTCTGCTGGAGGAGAGATGGTGGGTGGATGAATCAGCAGTATCTATTCAATCCTCCTGGGAGGAAGGTCCTGAGGATCAGCCTTCAAGAGCCCAAGATGTGGCTGAAACTAGAGATAGTCTCCCCTGCCCTGCTCCACAGAGTGCACCCATGATTGCTAAGCTGCAAACCAGTTGTTTTTGCAAGACAGTGATAAAGGATAGGCAGGTCTGCATAAACAGGCATCATTCATCCTCCAATCCCAGCAGAGACTGGGTCTGCCAGTGGCTGTGAGAAAACCACCAGGTAACCAAAGCCTCTGAAAGCAGTTAAACTGAACATTGAAAAGAATTATTACATAACATTATTATACCTGATAGTGTATGGAATAGCATGCACCACTTGCAGCAAATTGGTTTTGTGAGATGGAAGAGCCACTGGGCCAAATACCGATGCCAAAGGTCAGACAGAGAACATTAGGGCAAAGTTAGCCCAGTACTAATCCTCCGCATCTGACATGGGTTGATTTCCGAGGAATGTTGATTGACAAGCCCCAAACAAAAGAAGAAACCTGCCCGTTTGTCCAGACAGGCATTTGCCTTCCCTCACCTTGGAAAGCCCAGGAAGAGGCACAAGGAGACTTTGGGGGGCTTCTCAGTGAGTCACCAGCCTCAGTCTCTATGGGACAACCAGAGCTCCAGTCTGCTGCCTCCAAAGGACAACTGTGAATAAAGCAGAGCAAATTCCAGCAGTCCTGGGCATTTGATGGCAGAGTCCCTGCATACTGATGGGCAGAGCAAGACCAAGAAAAGAGTTTCTCTCCTCTATTTTCTTTAGGTCTGTTAACTCAACTTTGACTTTTTGAGCATCACTAGTATCCCAGAGAGGTCCTGATGACACATGTAATTACACCAAACTACATGATTATTTTTTTTTTTTAGTACTACAGCGGAAAATAAGGTACTGCCCTTAGAACGACACCCAATCTGCATTTCTATGAGGGGAAAAAATAATATTTAATGTATAATGAAACTGCATTAGAAGTGTCTAGGCATCTAACAAAGTACTGAAGAACTCCAAGTGCTATAGAGATTAAGGTCACTTATAAAAGGGATAGTGCCAAAGAAACTACCCATGCTGCTGGGTAAGAGAGCATCTGTGATCATGGCAATAGGCAGAGCAGTTGGCCACGTTACGTTAGTCCCATGTTACTGTCATCAGAAGATGGACACTCAGGCAAGCCAATAAGTATCTCTGCCAGCCAGACTGGGATGCTCAGCTGATGTACATCAAATACTGTGACCATTGAGCAATCAGGCCAGGAAAATACCAGCTTTAAAACAGAGTCAGAACTGATTTGTTCCATTTTAAAGGCAGGAACTACATGACCATGTAAAGTTGTTACTTCTCTTTCCAAAAAAATAGACTGTGCGGAAGGCATTCAAGCAAGAAGTGAGATCATGAAATTCAAGGTACATTTCTCAGACAGCAGGTTGTAATGCACAGCAGCAAAATTCAAATGATTCAGTACCATGGGAATCTGAGCACAAGACCTCTTCCCCTGGGTACCTACAAAACAAGCAAAAGGCAAGAATGACAGTAAAGAGCCAGGAGCAAAAACTGCACAGACAAGAAGAGATGTCTACTTGGAAATGCTGTGCTCTTGCAGCAATCCTCCCAGGGACTAAACACCAGTTCAGCAAGACACCAATGAGTAGGAAAATCAAGACCCCAGGGTAAGCTGACAGACAGGCTGTCAGCAGCTACAGGCATCAGGACTCTGGGATAGACCAGTGGCTTGCAGCAATAAAGGGAGCCAAGGGTAAAGCCGCTACAGGACAGAGCCTGCGTGGCAGAACAGCCATGAGGCACAAGGCAGCACTGTGATCTGCAGCGAGACACGGGCACTGGTGGGTACAACAGCTGGTACTCAGGGCAGCAGTGGAGGTAAAACTGAAGACAGATCAGCAGAAGGCAGCACACAGGAGAACAAGGAATACATAAAAAGATTTCAGGAATTCACTGATTTGACATAGTAGTGCTGGGGAAGTGAGTGTCCCAGGAAGCCAGAGGAGCAGCAGAGTACCAGCTAAAGAGGCTTGTCTCATCAGTAGAG
Organism: Platyrinchus mystaceus; assembly: GCA_035041135.1. Taxonomy (NCBI): domain Eukaryota; kingdom Metazoa; phylum Chordata; class Aves; order Passeriformes; family Tyrannidae; genus Platyrinchus; species Platyrinchus mystaceus. The sequence continues at coordinate 14,394,142 of JAWWLV010000088.1, forward strand.
ATAACACAAACAAGACATGGAAGGCTGGACTGAAGAGGCACACTTGAAAGACAAAAAGGCTCTAGGTACTGCTGGGCAGCAGCAGTAAAAGTCAGAGAGAGCACAGCTCAGGCTGTGCAGAGGTAACTCTGAGCTCAGCAATAGCTGCCAACATGGCGACAATAAACAGCTAAGAGGGGAGATTAACGACCTTTACAGGCCTTGGAGGACTATGTGTGGCTGCAGCAAGGGGCTTGGAGGGGGCACCAGGAACTGCATCTGCATTTGCTTGTCTTGAATGGCTGTGGCGTCTCAGGTTTTACAAGTGTGGAGTCCTTTCATGTTGTTGTCCAGCGCCCAGAACATGAAACACTTGAGGTGAAATCCTGCCCCCACTGAAGTTAATGGGAATTTTGCCTTGAGTCTGGTTTCTCTCTGCTCACACTCTCTGGTATAAGGAAAGACAGATCTCACCTCAAGGCAGAGGGAGGGGAGAAAAAGGAGCTGAAGAAAAGCATTAGTGCAACTTTGCTGGTGAGTGTGTCCCGAGGGCACAGGGCTGGTGTCCCCTACTGCTGGGGACTGAGGCAGGCCCAGGGCTTGCTGAGCTGAGCAGAGATGGGGCTGAGAGGGTAGGAAAACCCTCAGCACAGAGGGAAGGAGATGAAGTGGGGAGCTGGGAGGAGAACTAAAGCGCAAATCGAATTAAAAGGTGCATCAAGGAGCAACAAAATACCAAGGGGGGACGATCTCCATAGGGCAGGAGAGGAAGCAGGACAGGCCACCAAAAACATGCTTTGGCAGCACCAGCAAACACACAGCAGAGTTGGAAAAAGCACAGGAACAGGTTTCCCCCAAGGCCTTGTTTCTGTCTTAGTTTTGCTGGTACATTGGCAAGGCCTGCTGTGCTGCTGGAGTGGGTAACTTCAGGGCTCAGAAAAATGAGTAACGGGGAAGTTATTTCTTCATGGAAAGAAGGCAACAACGTTACTGTCAGGTATTTCAGCAGGATACCTGAATCCTATGGGTTAGTGAAAAATCAGTGGCAGAAGCAAGGAGATAGAAAGATCACACACAAAAAGTAGTTCAGTATCTGGAAATTGTATAAGAATCCACCATAGGAAAAGTAGCAGCTGCATTTGAGCGGTGCCAATTTCTTTGACCCAAGCAAGTAAATTTCATTATATCTTTGGAAGAGACACTGTGGAAGACACAATGAAAGACCTTGTAGAAGAGGTCCTTTCCTTTAGCTGAAAGCTACAATTGTGATACATACAGTTCCTGATTGTCACAGTGCTAAAAGTGCTACAAAAAAGTCAGAGAGAAAGGAAATTCCCACAGTAGAGCTGCCAGTGACAGATGACAGCAGTGCTGAGGAAGGTAAAAAAGAGAGCCAAAGCAAGAGAAGTCTGTAGGCAGACCTGTTAAGCACTTTTCTTTTTTCCTTTGACTGGAATGTTTTCTTATGGGAAATGCTCACTTGACTATATCAACATTTCTCTTTCATTTCCTTCAAGAACACGTCTGAAGTCGGTTTCCTCTTGTCTTGCCTAGAAACCTCTTGTCACTCTCTGGCCAAAATGGACACGAATTTCCCAGGAGGTTGCAATAGCAGAGTTCAGTGTCTTTGCCCCACAGGACCAGGCAACTGTGCCAGGGTCCCCATCCCACCACACGCAGCACCAACACTGCAGCAAGGTGCTGGGCTGGATCATCATGAGTCTGGGCAGAGGTAGCGAGCAGGCACTGAAGAAGCAGAAACCTTTCAGTTTTCACTCTTTTCATTCATATGTGAAGTAATTTCCGGGAAAAAGACTGTTTTCTATGCTCTTTCCTTGTGGACATAAAGGCAACCATCCTCGGCACAGATGCAGCTCTCAGTGCCTCATTGCTGCTGGGCTATTGTGAGTTGAGCTGGTAGCCTGAACCTTGCCTGTCTCCTTGCAGCCTCAGCTCATCCCTCTACACCACTGCAAAGAGTTGTTCCCAGCTCCTTAGGCTGTTGTGAGGCCTAATTACTGTTTATGAAGAACCTCATTCATTAGTGGAGCTTAAGCTATATAAGTGCATATTATCATCTAGGATACTTCAAGATGAAAGGCACTTAAGTGCTTGACAAACTGAGAAAGCAAATGTATACAGGAGTCACACCATTCACCTCTGAAATGAAACACATGGGCTGAAACATAGCAACTGTCCTGGGCAGCAGCACAAGGTGGGAGCAGTCAACCCCTGAGGTCTGGCTAAATGTCCCAAGGCAGCAGCAATCCCACTGCTTGGGGCTCCAGCTGGGGGCTGCCAGAGGGACTCCAGCACTGGGGTTGGTGTCCCTGCATGGAAAGTCTGAGCTGAGGAGTGGGATGGAGCCAGTCAGGCACTGCTGGGCTACCAGGTCCCCACCAGAGGCTCTCACATCTCAAAGGATACTGACAGTGAGTTTGTGGCTAAGACGTTCCCATTGTGGTTCTTTCCTCGGGAGAGGAGGAGGAGGGAGGAGGACAGGGATGGGAGAGCATGTGTGCCATGTGTCTGCACCAGAGCAGGTCACCTAGGAGGTGCAGTGCAAGTTCAGGGCAGGAAAGATTCATTGAGCTACCTTTTTATGGCTATTTTGCATGCATAACTTTGAGCTGAAATAAATACCAGTGGATGATTTAAGTCCCTTCCAACAGGCCCTGTAGCCTTTCAGAGGTATTAGCAGTGTGCCTCCAATGAGTGCTCTGTTTTTCCGTGATAAATCCGTGCTACACCATTCCTCCCACGTACACAAGTACTCGATTTCTGCAGCAAGTGGAGATAGCAATGAAGAGGCCTGGAAGAAAACCAGAAAATAGATTAATGAGGACTATAGGCCATTTAAAACACATGCTGTAGTGACAGTGAAGCTTTTTAGAGAGCCTTCATGAGTTACATCCATGGGCTTGCTTTGCCCAAGCTAGAAGTCTTGAAAAGCATGTATTCCAAAGCATTTTTGCCAAGATCCTGAGCAGCATAGGATTCGTATGTACTACTAAATTTTTTTTTCTTTTTTTAGTTCAGGTTCTTAAATTGTGTGTGATATCCTGATATCAAAGCACTGAGCAAAAAGTATGCTGAAATATATTTTGAGGACTCATTAGGATAAAAAGGCTTCTGATGTACTTTCTAAGTTGCTGAGCCCTGAAGTATGTGCAGAAGTACACAAAAGCTGAACCAAAAGGACCCCACTCATGTGACTTACGTATTGTTTCTTAAGATATGGGACAAATTTTTCCATATTTGCCACCTACTAATCATAGAGGTCTTTATTTCCCAAATGTCAGTGCTCTAATTTGTGGTTTAATTCTGAGATTATCCATTTTTGTCTCACTAATTGCACTTATAGAGATCTTATCATTTGCATTGTCCACCTTTGCAAGATTGCTTATTTTTTATACCCTCTGCTCTTCAATCCTCTCCCCTCCTATCAACCTCTTGGCCTGAATCACATTATTACTGAAACTTCTACTAACATGTGTGGCCAAATATAAAACTTTTCAGTGGGCACTTTAACCTGGCTATAATGAATTTTGGGCTGTGTATCTATTTTACTCTTTTTCACTAAGTCTTTTATCTCGCAACAAGAGCAGATGTTACATGGCATAACTTATGCTGAGCTGAGTCCAGGGCTGAGAAGGGGCAGATCACACCCCACTGTGTAGGACAGTGAGGAGTCTCCTCACAGCTCCTGCCATGCACCAAAAGGCTTTGGTCCTTGGCTGTCATGACCCTCACTTTTATTATCCCTGTGGCATTCTCTGTGGCCTCTGACACGCTCTCACCAGCCATTGCTATTATCTTCCTCTATAGACAGGGCACAGAGGGGCTCTGTTTCTGCTCTGTGTGTGTACAGGGTCCAGGTCCATTAGTTATCTACAGGACCATACAAAAGCAAGACAGTGGTTATCAGCAGGTCACCTTGCAGCTCACCAGCCAAACAGAACTTCAGCCTAAGACAATAGCTAACATTTGTTGGTATCTATATTCTACTTATGTCCATCTGTCTTGAAACTGTCTCCCTCAACTGGGAGCCTGGAGAGCCTTAAAATTTCCTGAGTTCTTGTACTGCTGGACATCTCCACTTCAGGTGACTCCCAGGAGAGGCAGTTTACTCACTGCATCTCTGAAATTGGCCCTGTTTTTATTCATACTGCTGCATTTAGGACCAAAAATGTTGGCCCATACAGATAAAGACACACTGAGCTGATAAAGACACACTGACATGACAGTAAACATAACAGTAAGAAATTAATATTATTCAATGGCACTTTTATGTGAAAAAAATTTTTTGCATTACATGCAGAAAAAGTAAATCAGCCTTGTGTAGTGTAAAATCAGAATGTTATTTTACAATGAAAGAGTGTAGCACAACACAAGGTGACAAGAGTACTGACATTTGGACGTATCTTTTTTGTTTCATTAATATTTTCTCATAAAAAATCAGTGATTTAGAAGATTTATAATAGAAAGGATCCTGTGATGCAACAAGTACCTTTAGCTCCCTGAAGGAAAACTGCAGCACCTCTCCAAGAAATGCCCTACACAGGCAGGGACTTGTTCTGAAGAAGATTGAGGTCCTTCCAGCAACATTGACATCGAGATTAATTCAGCAGGGTTCTCATATACAGCTAAATTTCATCAATGTAAGATTTCTTGCAACCCAAAGTTAAGGCTTTGAGAACTTCAACATCATGTAGAACCACTCCTGAATACATATGAGGTGGACATGGAGGAAATACAATGCCCCCCTCTAATATGCAGACATGAGCAAGCAGGTGTCTGTGAACAAAGAGTAAAGTGGAGGAAGAAAGGATTTGAGGAAAAATCAGAGAAAATGCAAAATCCAGGCACTTATCTTGCCTGGGTGAAGGCAAATTCACAAATAGCGTATGATATAGTAATGAACCCCTAAAAGCTCTATAAAGTCCTGAAAGTCTGAAAGTACACAGCTGAAGGCACTAGCTGACTGGACTCTCCCCAGCACTGCTGAAGCTGGAAGATATTTAACTCAGCCTTTAAATGTTGATTATTCTGAATGGAGATATGAGAAACACACTTCTATCTAACACAGAGCTGGATCTGGTGTGCCAGCTTCAAAAGAACAGCTGCTGCAAGTGCGTTTCCCAAGGGTTGATTAAACATCGGAAGGAAATTTCCAGAGTCAGAATTTACATTGTGAAGAAGTAACTTTAAAAATAAAACATGGCCTAAAGTTTAACAGAACGTTTCTATACCAGCTGCTTCTGGAAACAGTTGCTTAAATGCAGAAAATATTTCTTAATAATATGCAGTGCTGTTGCATAAGAACAGGAGAGGGATATTGAGTAGGCAGAAAGTCAAAATGAAGTAGTTTCTCTTTCTTTACCCAGCTTCACTGATACACAGAAGGCAAAAAAGAACAAAAAATTGTTAGTGAATGAAGGAAATGTTACAAGTTTTTCTTTTTCTTCAGTGGTAATAAAAGGAATGTTATTCCGTGCTTGTCATAGGGGTAGGAGTAAGGGAGGGTGAATAGGGGAGGTGGAATATATAGAAAACATTCCACATCCCTCAGAAAAATCAAAGAAACCCAGAAGTGGCAATAGGGCTAGGTCTGCAGGGGAGGGCAGGGATGGAGAAGGGCCTTCATCCTGCTGTACCTACTAAGGCTTCCCTCCTTGCCAGGACTGAGACTAATAGGACAAATTCACAGGTCACCAAAAGTTGCATCCCTTCTATATTTCCTTCATTTCCACCTTAATGTACTTTACTTTACAGGTATTTAAATATGTGCATCTTACATATGGAAAAGCTGAAAGATGGTACAAACAGTGTGTAAATAACAGCAATTCATTTTCTTTTTGTCAGGTGAGCCCAAGAAGCAAAAAGGAGTCTAATTTAATTTAGTGGGGAGTCTAATTTAATTTAATGGTGTCTAAGCTATGCTGTTATCATGCAGACACAGTCTGATCATGCCCAGTGTTCCTCCAATCAACACTGTTACAAGTGCTCTCGTCAGTATGACCAAGGCTGATAAGTCTTAAAAGTAACAGAAGGGGACACTTTTCTTTAAAGAAAACGGTTTTTAACCTTTACTGCAAAAATCTGTTCCAGTGTTTTACATTAGAAAGTCTGTGAAAACATTCAGTGAAAACAGGGGTTAGAAATCAGCCTCCCTTTAACCTGAATGAGACCCTTTTCTAGTAGATTAATAGAGAAGTTTGCCTTTCTACCACAGGGTCAGAGCTGGTCAACTCATTTATAGAGTGACTTCAGGAAAGCAGACCTTCCTGCCTTACACACACAGAGATTTGGGGAAAAAAACAAGCAAAAAGGGAAAAGAAAGAGAAGACATTTGTCAGGCTGCACTTAAGGGCGGGACTTTTTCTGTGCTAAGAGCACATGTAGAGTTCAGTCACAGCAGAGAACAGTCAGAGCTCCTGATGGCAGGAAGGAGTCTGACAGGGCTTGTTTTTCCCTTCCCAGGAAGAAGGACAGACTTTTCTAGGGACATTCTGCAGGCAGGGCAAACCATGCCCATTTGCTGCTAAGTAGTCAGAATGGAAGGGAAGAGTTTGCAAAGCCCAGTTTGCAGTTTAGTGGGTTCATCCTTGGTTTGTACAGCTGAGAAAATGCATGGGGTTTTCTGTGCAGGTGGGAGAAGCACAATCTTACCCTTTGAAAAGCCACACTGGAGGGCTTCCCAACTTTCCTTAAAATTTACACAGCGAATAAAGCCGTTATGGTGATGTAAAGGGTCATAGTCACAGTATAAATTACTCCTTCAGGAAAACACTGGGAATTTTCCTACATATCTCTGGGAAGAACTTTAGGGCCTGTGTAGAGGCACCCATATGTCAAGTCGATCCCTTTGGTTTTGTGACAAAATGAAGTCTACATCTGCAGTTGAAGGGCACTTGGAATATTTACCAGGCAGAAGACCTTACATAGCAGATGATGAGGTTCAAATACTGAAAACCTTTCAAAGATTAATAAAGAGCTTTGCACTCTATTCTTTCCCTGCTTATTTTGGGTGTGAATAAAAAGTAATGTAATTAAAGTCAGTGAATTACAACAATTACCAATATGGGAGGAGAATGGGCTCTCTGGATAGACTCCAAGATTTCATCATACCAGTTTGCAGTCTGTTTTCTCACTATGATCCCCTTTTTTGTTATTTTGTCAAGTCAGGCTGAAGGAGATTAAATCCTAGCTCCAATAACTGTTCAATAGTTTAAGGTCTATAAAATATTTATGCACTCAGCAGCTTGCTTCTGCATAATAACTTTCAAAGATTGATGATGTTCCATTTCTGAGGTTTTTGACTGATGGCGTTAACTTTTAACATGCACTTTTTTACTGCCCATAATACTTTCCTTCCCTTTGGCTACCTCCAGCCTGGCAGAGGCCGGGCCACTGTTGCATTGCAAGGAGTAGTGCAAAGTATGATGAGGAATAGGCTCAGGAGTGATGTCTCAAGGGAGCCTTTTCTGCTGCTATCATTTGGGTCACTGATAAGCCAGAATCCTGAAACTAGCCTAACCTGAGACACTGGGAATGTGGGGTCTGCTCCCTGGAAGATGGTGATCTACCTGCCTCTGGAGATGGCTGCCAGCTCTGCCAAGGCTGGGAAAGGAAGCATGAGATTTTCCTTCCGCTTGACAAGTCTCCGGCCCCCGCAGTTTCAGAGCCCACCCAGGTCTCCTTTCACATTTGGGAACAAATCAGCATCACATACGGGTAAAAAGACATGGTCAGGAAAAGAAGAGAACCCCTATTTTGAGGGAAACAAAGCAACAATGGGCTCAGTGAGTCGTTTGTGGTCTGTTTGGCAGGACCCAGATCGTTTTTCTTTCCTAGCTCTGCATAGCGATACAAGCAGGGCTGCAGCACTTAAGGCCTTGGCACCGTCATCTCGGTTGGGATTTGGAGTTATTCCAGGAGGCCCAAGAAACCTGCACCTCAGGCCAAAAACTGGGAGTACACAGGACTCTTCTGGATGATTTAAGGTAGATAGCAACAATTTGAAAAAGCTTATTGCCTGGCTACTCCTTCAACCTGTGAAAATGTTTGTGGACGGTTCCAAGGTTTCAGCTGCTGCAACAGCGTGGTTACTTCTCCTTAAGAGCCTTGTTTTTCCCAGAAAACATTTGCACCTGCAAAAAGCTCAAAGTTAAAAACCAGTAAATTATTTGGAAAATCTGCAGAGGCATTTGAACCTCTCAGTTAAGAAAGAGCATGAAAGCTCCTCACTCTCCTTTCTCACTTCTTCTGAGAAATACATTGCATTAGTTATTTCCCAATTTCATGTTGGGATAATGACAAGATCAATAAAGGACAGAAATATTTTTGACCCATTTCCAGGAACAAAGCATATAAAGCTCAGCTATGTCCTTGAACTCACACAATATCATCTATTGTTTGCCATGGTGAGTTCACAGTCATGATTGTCTGAATGAGGTTCAAGCAAGTTGTTTAACCTCAGGTGGCTACTGGCAAAACTGCTGTGCTTACAATATTTGCCCATTCTGATTTCCCAGTCTTGGGTTCCCAGAAAATTATGAATCATTATGGGTCACTTTACTTTCTGGACATTCACTTCTAGAAGAGACTATTAGTTTTTCAACATTAGGGGAGTAGAGTGGCATCCTCCTCATGAGTTCTATGGGAAAGCAACCACACTAACAGGTATATTCCTCAAACAGTAAGTAAATTCACCTGTCTGAACAAAATTTTCCCATAAAAAAATCACCACTGCAGCTGCAATTTCCAAATAATCATCAGCATTTAGAAGACTATAGGAAAATATTCAGGATTAAGGGAGTCATTGCTTTGCATGTGAAACTGAAATTCTGGAAACTGCTTGTAAATTACAGAGTCACAATGTCTTGAATCCACACCTTCCCCATATATGTGGGGAAACCAATAGATATATCCCAAGATACTCCCTGCCTTATTCTGACACATTCTGCTGATGCTGATTCTAAAAAGTTCGAATCTGATGTCTGCCACATAGCTATGATATGTTGGTCTTAAATAAAATTCTTAAGAATTTTGGAGAAATGAGTTGGTACTCTCTGACTGAAAATGAAGGAAGTACAAGGGCGGTTTAAAACCACACCACACCCATGCAATGTTGATGTTTGAAGATGGAAACAGAGATGTAATGGAAGCAAGACATGGTGCAAAGAGGAGACGCGGGATGTGGTGGGAGCCATGGCATAAATTTAGGCTGCAGTGCTGTCATGCTTACAGTGAAGGCCTTGATGTCTGGGTCTTCCTGCTTATTCACAGCATTTACCATTGGCTTTTCTGCCTGCAGTCACACATTCCAGGTAAAGCCTGGATTGCCAGTCCTCTGCAAACATTACACTGGGGGCTTTAACTGTGAGATACAGCTGATAGAAAATATGGCTTTATACTAATGGGGCTGTCTAGAAGGGAAAGAGTTAAGCGTCATGGCTGGTTGCACTAACACTGCCACTGTCAATGTGCAGAAATCCAGCTCTGGTACCAGGAGGAGGAGATCTATGTCTCAGCCCAAATGGCTTTGGGGATATGTGTTATCTTGGATGTTTTCAGTCACAGAGAGTGATAGTTCATTAAAGAGCCTGCCAGTCTCTTACTACAAGCTCTATGTCTATCTTCCACTGTGGTACTCATGGTCAGTGCTTGCAAGTCAAAAGCTCTTTCTGCTTGTTTTCAGTCCAACATTTTTATAGTTCTGGGCACTTTCTAAACTCTCAGTTATGGTGCTGTAATTTTCTTGACATTCACTATAAATATGTGTGTATGAGAGAGAAATGGAAAGAGAACAGGGACTATTTCTCTTTTGGCAACACTGTTATGCCACTCCCCTTAAAAAGGAAAATACATGATATTTATAAGTTATGGCTGTTGTAAATGTCCTTTTTGAGGTATCATGTACAAAAAATATGAATTTATATCATTTCAGTAATAACATTCCTACTAAATTCAAAGGTGGGGACTTATGCCCTAAATAGGAAAATCTCTTGCAGGTTTTATGGATAAATGAAGAGAAAAACAGTGTTCAGAATAACACCCTCACACGTATTGGAAAAATACTAGTCTTAAGAGAGTTGCTTCAATAATTTCAGGATTACCATTTGGACAACCTGCTGATGTTCAGAAAATCCCTCTTTAGAACGAGACTGTGTGTCAGTGGGGAATGTGCTCCACTCCTACAGAGACAAGGCAAACATATGTTCATCCAGAGCGATGACTGTACCACTTCAGAGAGGTTTGCTTCAAGTGACTGTCATGACTCCCAGTGAATTGGGTTTTTCAAATCCTACCAAACTCTTCTATCTGCTTTAATTTCAGCCACAGTTTCTGTAAGGATTTCATAAAATATTTGAAGATAAGGCAAACTTCAGCAGACAGCTGAAGTAGCAATGATGCTGGACTTCAGAAAGTCTCCTGGAAGGATGGCTATGGGGAAGGTGGTTGGGCCTAGGTAGAGGATGCAGAAGCATGAGTTAGATCTAGCCTGCTTACAGCCTAGAGAGGGCATGGGAAGGTTAGGTCTTGCCTTCTGAGGGAGATACCTAAAACAAGGCAAAAGGAATGAGCAGAGGTGCCACTGCTCTCTAGAGATAGAGCTGGCTCAGAGCTTCATGTCACCAGTCTCTGCCCAGGCATGGCCCAGAGGTGGGAGTTTCTCCTGAGGCTCAGCACCCACTTGTGCAGTGTTTGAGAACCTGATTGCTCCATGACACCTGGTTTTACCAGGTTTTTAGAGGTTTAGAAATCTGTTTTCAGATGCAGTCATAGCCTGAAGGGGTTCTGACCCTCATCTCCTTTTTTGAAGTCTACCCAGCTGACAAACGTAAGGTGACAGGGGGTATCAGGGAGGCTGTGGGGTAGAAGTGGGATACAGAGCACTACGGTCACCATACTCCATTGTGGATTTACCCCTCAATCACAAGGGATCCAAGCCTTGGTTTGCGGAAGGTTGTTGAACATATTTTTCTCTCAAACCTATCAGAAGTTATCAGAATTATTCCTCTGGCTGTATGGGTTTGAACAACATGGGAATCTGCTCTTGTGGCAATGAGAGATTGTTCCCTGCAGGATACTATCTGGAACCAATGCAATTTTCCTGCATGTTTGAATGAGATGCTATTAATATGTATCGACTGCTCACTTAGCAATAATTGTATCTACTTCGTTACTAATGACAGTAATGTTGCCATCTAGAAATTTTATTAAAAATTTGCAGCTGAGAGGATATCCCAGTTTAAATACTGCATTCCTACTTAACAGAGCTTAGATCACAGGCAGCGTCTTTAATGGTTTTTGAATGCAATGGAGAAAGTTGGATGCTTGTAAATCATTCAGAAACATTCAAAAAGCCCATCCAAGCCCCTTTAATGATTGATCCATTCAGAAATTACAAGAGCCAGAGTCCATGTGAAAATCTGTTCATAATCCTCTGCACTGCCATTGCTGTTCCACAGAGCTCCATCTGATGAGAGGACCAAGGGCACTTCCTACCTCACGTCAAACTACATAATCTGTGGAAATCCCAGAATCATCCAGGGTTGAGGCCTGGATACATTCATTGTCCGCTGTGGTTTCCAAAGGATGGAAAAGGTAAAGGAAACTGGATTTCAGTGCTCTGGCTGATAGATTATGAGTGCACCAAGGAGCATACCTGCCTGGTCTATATGTAGTTGGCCAAGTCTCCATCTGCTGAGCTCTTCAGATGTGGGTCTAACATTTTAAATGAGAGATTAAACTTTTAGTCTGCTAATCCTCATGCTTGTACAGAGCTACACAGTCAAGTGTGTCTTTCAGATGTGGTCACAAGAGGTAAAACACCTCAGATACAGATACTGCATCTGGTTCTTTTTGATGAGTTTTCCTGCAGGATCATTGGCCAAAGCAGTGGGAAGCTACTGCCCACTGTCTGCGTGGCCTTTGCCACATAAGCTGGCCAGTCCCACCTCAGATTTCATGACCTTCCACCCTTCAAATAGCATCTACAGTCTCACTAATAATAGCCTTCCTCTATCTGACAGAGCTTCAAAATATGCTCTGAAATTTTAACTAACATCTCACATGCCTATTAATCTCTTGACAAATGAAATAAAGTAATGATGAAATGAAATCTTGTGCCATAAGTGGATGGGCCTTGTAAGGCTTAACTCAGCAAAAATACATTGAGATGTCACTCAGGCAGGCATTGCCAGGATAATAGGGGACTTTCTAATAGGATTTCATTCTTCAGAGTTTCCTCCAACACTGGAGTAAGCATTTTATTGGTCTTGCTGACTCACACCTTTAATTAGGAAAGAGCAATGTTTTCTGTTCTCTGAATAACATGCTTAAATAAAATGTTACAGGTACTCAAATGTATTAAAATATTTAACAAAATATTCCATAATTTAATGTCATATATATTTCTTGGCAGCAGTGAACTCCAAGAGCCTGAAGCTGTAATTGAACAATAAATTTAAACCATGATTTCAGCCCATGTATTATAGATGTGTTTGGGATCTTTACCAAGCTCCTTGCTGACACCATGTCATCAGAATTCCTGTTTCTCGGACAAACTCTCTCACTGCATTTTTATAGACAAGTCCTGGTATTGCAACAGTGATGCCTGCAAAGTCATATTTGACTGTAATTTTGAGGTCTTAATGGGTGGAAATCGAATACACCTATGACACTTTTCCCTTCAAAGCTGAAAGATAAGCACTAAATTTATTTTTTGTGACTTGAGAGATTTGGGGGTAGGTTATTTTCTGGCTTTTTATAAATACCTTAATAGTTTATTCACATACAGAACTGGCCATCTGCACACCTTGATATTTAGAATATTTACCATTTCAGTCCTTCAGAGATCTTTATCATCTACTTATGGAGTCAGATTTAATCATTACAGATGCTCTGTAAAGATTATTGGAAATACTATTCAGTAGCTATTCAGCAATCTAAAAGAAGGCTCCTTTTCCTCTGGCCTATTGTGTGAGAACACCCAAATTCTGGCTCTATGCTGGATCTATAGCCAAGTTAATCCAGCCTGCTTCCATTCAGTTTATGCAAAGTACCTCTAGCTCTGGGAAATGCATTTGTGATTTTGCAAGCACGTATGCTTAGATCTGAATTCAATCGCTTGCCTCTGTGGTGGCAGAGCAATAAGGCAAGGGAACAAATTCATAGTCTGCTTCTGCTTTCATTTTGGCTAATGTTTCTCCTTGAGGCTTCACAGGGCTTCAAGAGAAACTGCTCTGCAAAAAGTCTTCTGTGCCCATGCCTTCCATGGCACAGGAAAACTGATCAACAAAAAAGTGCCAAGCGGTGAAGGTTGCCATGTCCACATTAGGGAAAAAAAATAGCTCCTGCTATTTCTTACTGAGGGATTTGGGAGTGCTCTGCTCCAAAACCGTTCCCCTGAGGTTGACCATCTGTTGTTACTGAACTTGCTCCAAACCCCTTGTTCCTGAGCATGACTGTCGAGAAACTTGTGGTAAGACAGACGTTGCAGTCTGGACACTCAGTTCTCCCATGACCCCACGCTGCCTGGTGCCCTGCCAGTGAGAGGTGACAGGCTGTCCTACCTGGGCAGTCATGAGCCAGTAGCAGGGTACCCGCCAGCACAGGGAACTCCAGTGGCCATATCATTCATACCTGTGTGTGAGGCTGTGATTCACAGGAGTTTTATGAAGGTACTGCTGATGGGGCACCCATTTACCCTGGAGCACTGTCAAATGTTACCTCTTCTTGCTTTGCCCGTGAAATTATGTTCCATAATTTCAAGGTGTTTTAGAGACTCCTTCATACTCCAGTCAACGAGAATTAGATAATTCTTGTGTTAGGCTGGCATGACTGAGAAAATTCCATAGTTCAAAGCTAGGACTGAGTCTCTATGAAGATCTTTTGTTCCCGTTTGCATGAACTCATTTTTGGTACCGTAGGATTTCATCGCTTCCCTTTACTCTAGCCTTGAGGGTCGTTTACTTCCTTTTTATGGTATTCTGCTATTCATGATGTTCCTTAACATTAGGTCACCAGCTAATTTATCTGCACAGTTCTAATGGCTTTGACAAGGTCATTATCAAAATATTAAGACTCTGGAGTCTCGCCTAGTAACCTCCCTCCAGCCCCATATTTCTTGCAGGATTACTCATTGTCTCCTTTTCCTTCCACACTCCTATCTCTAAGCCAGCTTCTTACTCACCTTCCACTTTCCCAGCTGACTCCAGACTTTCCAGTTTAAAGAAAGGATTTCCATATGACCTATAACAAAATAACCTATTGAATTCCAGAGAGTTTGCTGGAATATTCTCTGTATTAAATAAATTTCATGTTTTATCAAAGGCAATCTGGCAGAAGCTACCTTAAAATTACTCCTGTTGGGCTTTATCACTTTTCCCCATCTCATTCATGTCTTTAATTACAATTTTCTTCGGAGTCTGTTTTAAACCATGAATACTGCTGAGACAGACTAATGAGTCTAGACTCAATCTGAGCACTTTGTTTTCCTTCTGAAGCATCCGTCTTGACATTTTTTGACAGTTTTTTTCAGAACGCAGGGATGAGATCATCCAGTTCTCTGAACCGAGTGCATCGAACTCCTTGAATTTTGTTTCCACCATGATTTCCAGATCTTTTTTCCATCGTTTGTGTTTTTCTCTCATGATTGAGCTCATCGCCCTTGTGGGAAACTGAGGCAAAGTCTGGACTCAGTGTCTCACTTCTACTTCTTTGTGTTTTATGCTGCTGAAAAACTCTTGCTCTTTTGCCTCAAGCTTTGCAAGATCAATCTCAGTTGTCCTTTGGCAGTACTAAGGTTAGCTCTGTTCCTCTAGTTTCACATATTGGTCGCCTTTCCAATCTTTGTACAGTTTTATTCTCTTCCTTCTCCGTCTAGCCTAGACTGAAGTGGAAATCTGTCTTCTTGCATTTTCCCCTGTTTGGGATGTAGATTTCTGATCCAATTTTTGACATGTTTGTTCTGAATGTATTTCCTTCACCTGCAAGTTCAGGACTCAGCCTTAAACCCCAGCTCACTGGGCTGCTGGAGGACATGGGATGCAGCTGTAGCAGACTGGTGTGTGTTTCAGCTCTGCTGAGTACCCAAATTTCCCTGCTGAGGTTTCAAGCTGCAGGGTGGAGGGCTGTGGGCTATAGCTGGAGAAGGAGGCAATTGCTGCAGGTGGCTGCTGGAGGAAACAGCCCTTACTGTGATCCTGTCGTGCTCCCAGGTGTACACACACTATCCTACTCAGTTCTTTGCCCTGAAATGCAGGTGGAAGCCCTGGCAGAGGATTTTCTCAGCCATAGGTGCTCTGTGTTTGGATATGACAGAAAGGAAAACTGGGCAGAGAATGCAAGGTTCACCTCACTGTGGAGTGGGCAGAAGACACAAAATAGTCATGAACCAGGTTTTTAACCCACACTGTGTGAGGATTATTGCAGATGATCATCTCAAGCTTCCCGACAGGGAAAACAGCAGGAGTTCATGCTGAACCAGCATTCCATAGGCTGCAGGCCAAGGCTCAGCAGTGGCCAAGGTGCATCCACTGTAACATAGGATGAGGAGGAAAATAATGGACTGGTGCCATTCCTAATGATGTAAAAATAATCCTGAGACAGTCTTCCTGCTGCTCTGAATGTCCCAAGGCCTGTGGCAGGGGCAGAACACTGGATGATTACAGATACATTCTCAAGTAATCGTTGTTCTGTTTTGGGATAGGAGATGATACTCAGTTTTTACTACTAAATAACTCCCCTACAGAAGGGAGTCCTGGGGAACATTGAAGAAAGGTTTTCCCCAGTAAAACAACACAAAATATCCCTGCAGAGTAATGGATCTAATCCTTTCCTGGATTTTTGTTCCAGCATTTGAGTCATTTATGCCACAGCTGAGGGTTGGGATGACTATGACTCTGGGGTTTTAGTCTGTCTGGGTGTCTAGCAGTGCACGGCAAAGAGGGGAGGCAGGAGGCACCCAGTGCTGTGATGGGCCTGAGCACTCCAGCACCTGCCATTCCCTCAGTGCAGCCCTGGCTGGTTTAGAAATGAAAAATGGTTTCCATTGAAGGATCTGCAGCCAAGCACTCAGGAACTTCTGCAGAATTGCTGGCTGTGTCACTGGATGTAAGCACAGCTTTACGTGTGTGTCCCGGGGCTACAGGCAGGATCACTGCAGGTGCTGGTCCGTGAGCCCTGGTCCTGTGCTGTTGGTCCCAGCTGGTGTATCCTGGCCCTGCACACCCACAGAAGGGCTGCACTGTGTGAGCACAGGGAAAATGCACGTGCAGGGTGCAAGGTTATGTCCAGGCCTCGAGCACGAGGCTTAGAGACTCTTGGGCAAGTGAATGTTTAGAAAGCAAAGCTATGTCCATGCAGCCTTGCAGTGGTCATTTTGTCAGTGGTCACCGCAGTGGCTACACAGAGGGAAACATTTGTTCTGTGGAGAACACACTGTGTTTCAACAGCAGGCATTTTGGAAACATCTGTGTAATCAACAAAACTATGAGTATTTCTAATCTTTGGCCCACTGTACAGTACAGAAACTTCATTAAAGTCATGAAAGCTGAAGTCCCACCTGACATGACCTGGCACTGAAGTCGTGCTGACCTGTAACAGGTGAAGATCTGACCTTAAAGCCTTTAAAACCTGTGATAACATCTGTATCTGGTAGTTCTGCAGCACCGAGCACTTCTTTCTTTGTATCTTTTTTTTAAAAGGCATTTTCCTAAAAAACAAGTAGTGCCAAAAGGAATATAAAAGTACAGCATGACACACTTAAATAGGAAAATCTTACACTGAGCCCTTAAAATATTTCCATATCTTCTGTGATCTTTGGATGTGTATTTACTGATAGGTTAATTCCTAGACCATTGCAGCTCTGATGGAAAGTGGGTTTTTTTATTTTATTGTTTCAGCAAATGAAACTTCTTGTGTGTCATTGGTGTTTTGATCACAGCATAATTTTTACAACACAGTGAAAATTCTGAGATTTAAAGGAAAATCTCAAAGAAGAATAAATAATAAAATAATTGAAAAAAAACCTTTAATGAACTTTACATAAGAAAGAAAATATAAACCCCACAGCACTGTCTTATATAAAGTAGAAGCAGGAAATTCTATGACAGTTTCCCTTGGAGGGAGAAGTGAAAAAAATCCAGTTGCATAAAACTGTTTTGCTGCTTATTAGGCTATTATTTCTTTGTCTAGTGCAATACCAGGCCATGTTTGATAACTAACACAGACTGAGAGCTGTGAAGATGACAGAGTTTAAATTTCTGAAATAAAAAACAAACAAAATTCTTTAGCTGTTCAAAGCCATTGAACTAGAACATCATAGTACAGAATATTATATTCTATCACAATTTATCCACCTTTTAAGCAAATTTATTGTTCTGTTTAAAAAAATAACAACAGTCCTCTACTTGTCATATTTGATCATACACTGTATTCTTTAATGCCAAGTGCATCGCTGTGAGTGCCTGTAATTTGCCATCATCCCTGAAGATGTTCTTGAAAATGAGATGTTTCATCTCAGTGGTCATAACACGCTGACATTTTTAAAATAAATAAATTATCAGCTCTGTAGTACTGTTCTCAATGTTTAAGAGGAATTTACATAGGATGCTGCACTTCTGTGGGAATTGTCAAATCTTAATCTTCCAGTAAGCTACAAAACTATTATTAACATATCTCTAGGTAATGTTGTTTAGTGTTAATACTCAGTGGAATATACTTTTGATTAAAATATGAAAGCAGTCCATATATGCTTTACCCTCAGACATAATATCAGCTAAGCTTTTTCTTGGAATGACTGCAATATAGAAATTAGTCTAGTCTTACTCAAATGACTTTTGTGTCACTGTACAAACTCTGGATTTTTTTCTGGGTGGCAAGACAAATTGAGACAAGAGAAAAAAACACTTGGGAGGCAAAGCCAATAAAAAAATGTCTATTAAAGCCAAAGGTTTCAAAGCAAAGAGGTCTCCCCAGTGATGTGCAATGCTGCTCCTCTTCTCTCTATGGCAGGGGTCCCCAGACTTTTCAAACAGGGGGCCGGTTCCCTGTCCTCAGACACTGTTGGGGGCCGGACTACAGTTTGGAAAAAAATGAACGAATTCCTATGCAAACTGCAC
>JAWWLV010000088.1:14412354-14442080 GCA_035041135.1 Platyrinchus mystaceus
CAACAAAACCAAATAATATTTCAATGTGAACTATTCTTGGAATACCCTGCACTCTGAGTCAATTTTTCTTTTTTTTTACATGATGGTGCATGTGCTCCCCACTGCTGCTGGCTTGCTTGTCCTGTCTGGGAGCTGGAGGGAGGGAGGGAGAGACAGGGGAGGCGCCCACCTCGCTGATGCCACCGCCCCCCTCCGCAGCCCGGCCGTGCAGTCCGGAGGGGGGGCCAGAAGGGACTGAAGGAACTTTGCCGCCCCGGGGCTCCGGCGATTTGCCCAAGTTGAGAGGCTGCTGCCACTGCCTGCCCGTCAGAGGAGGCGCCCCCGCCTCTCGCCCTCCGCGCATCGCAGAGGAGGAGGAGGAGGACGGGGCTGCTTGGTTTCCGCCCCCAACCCCCAGCGGGGGCGGGGGGGGAGCGGGCCAGATAAGGGACTCTAGGGGGCCGGACCCGGCCTGTGGGCCGTAGTTTGGGGACCCCTGCTCTATGGCAACATTTCATCTGATCTGGAGTTGCTCTCTAGTACATCCTATTTGGTGAATGCTTATCTCAGCCTTATCACATGAATGTGCTATGAGAGTATAAATATGAAGTTCAAGTTGGCCCTGGGACATGACAGGGGGATACCCATTGTGAGAAGAGCAGGCACCCTATTTATCAGTGTATGGACGCACAGTCCAGGGCTGGGTCACTGCAGCTCCCACTGCCAGATGGCCAAGGAGAAAGACTGAACAGGTTGTTGAGCCATCCAGGTATCTTTTAGAAAATTGAAGTCCCTCCTCTGTGTATCCACAAGAAGAAATATAAACAGTCTCACATTAAAAAAATACACTAAATATGAAATGATTGTAGAGTGTGTTTGCAGAAAAAGTAGCCCTAAAAATAATAACAATTCTAAAAAATCATAGAGAAAAGAAGATAAAAGTTTCTTTTCCAGTGTGCTGTCAACAGACTGCCTTCAAGGATTTGGTGAATTCATTGAGAAGCGAACAGGATATTTTACTAATGGGTGGATAGGGAAGGGATAAATTACATACAATGCCACTTTTAGTTTGGAAAAGTTTTTTCCTAGCTGACAGTTTGATCACTGGTGTGTGTGAATTCAGCCTAATGAAAAATAACAAATAAGAGTAAATGGCTAATTTTCACCCAGGCAAAAACCTAACTGTTTGGCTAAATCTAAATACTGTTCTAAAAAAGGGGGTGATAAAAAAGCATGTTAATAATGTGATTGGACAGATGGCAAAAAGGAAAAGGCTTGCACGTTGCAAATGAGATTGCAAGGAGTTTGAAACATCTCAAGAGGGTTCACAGGCAGCCCTTCAGAGGAAGAAAGTCATTTCAAATAAACTGAAGACTGAGCAGTGTTAACAATGGATTCATTGCTGGGCTCTAAACATGCTGTAACCAGTCAGAAAACAAAACCAGGAGTGAGGGAGAAGCTGGTGAAATCCTTGGAGAAACAGTAAATTTACACGGAAATGTGGTTTTGAATGTCCTGGAACTATTTGTGAGTTCAGCTCGAGGCACTCAAATAGTTTCACTCCATTTCTTTCTTTTTTTTGGCAAGAAGGTAGGGAGAAGGAAGGAGCCAAAAGGGGAGGTGTCATTTCATCCTCTTTCATCTTCTACCTCATCTTGGCCTTTGTCTGGGACATGGGAGACCCAGCTGTAAATCCTTTCTCCTTCTGAAAGGACCAGACCTCGCAGAAATCCTCAAAGAAGTGGCCATAAAGTACTCAAGGGGACACTCAGCTTCTTACACAGAAACACCAAGGGACTGAGGCCCCAGGAAAGTGTGAGACCAGAGGGATAGTGACCCCTCCTCGCACTGGCTCTGTATTAACTCTGGGTCCTCTGTACCATTTTTTCTGCCCAGGGCCAGCCGAGAACTTTGGTGCTGTTGGGCATCTTTCTAGGCAGGGGGAACTCAAAGCCTAGTGGGGGTCAGGACTGCCCAGGAAGTGCCTTGGTACTGCCTGACTGTGGCATTCCTGGCAGTTGGGTAAAAAATTGCTTTGAGTTGTGTGGGATTAAGTGAGGGAGAAAGAAGAGAGTCCATTTCTGCAGGGAAGAAAGAAAAAGCAGTTTTGTGTCTGAGAGCTAATTTGTATTCCAGCCTCTCAAAGATGCAGTTTCACAAGTGGGCTGGTTTTCATCATAGTCTTTGAGAAGATCACTATCCTCAGATGTTGATCAATATCTTTCCAAAACTAACCTAAAAGACAAATATTTGACAAAAGACTTCCTTTTTCCTTGTTTTTCCTCCACTGTTCTGAGTGAACACATTCAGCCTCTTTTTAAAATCTCACAGCCTACAGCATGCAGTAATAGCTCATTCATTATTCAAGTGAATGTTTCTCTAACTAGGTTAATAATAGTCCTCATAGCTAAGTACAGTAGTCTAGGTGGTGAAGTTCCCACAGAGCTTTTGTTTTCTTCAGTTTGCAATAATATTCCCAATAAAGTCATTCATGGAAATGACTGTGTCACAGCAGCTTGTGCATAACACCCAGTGAATTCTTATAACAAGATTTGTTAAAACTGTGGAGGACATTTGTAGTAAGATAGTTATCTTTAAAAAAAAAATGTTGAAAGCTTTCATTTCAAGCTATGCTGCTTTCTCTGCTGCAGTCAATTCCAAGAGCTGATGGGGTTACTATAATATCTGAAGGTTGTTTGTGATTAAAAGCTTAGAGAATTTTCCCTCACAAAAAGCAGAAGCTGAGGTACCAATACAAGTAGAAGTGTTCAATATGAAGCCCACATTTAAAAGAGGAGCTAAGGATAATTTCTTTATCAAATATTTCAGTGTGTAGAAAACTGAGAAAATCATTAGAGTAATAGAGCACAAAAATCTTTATAATTTGATAAGGACATACTGGCATGACATACATAGAAGTAAATTATGTTTCTCCTAAACTCATGGAATTCTCTGAGTTAAAAAAAAAATAGTACATTAAGCCAAGATGATGGATATAATTTATTTAGAGTGTTGAAAAGCTTTCGATAGGATTCTACCCATGAGACTATGAAAGAAGTCTGGTAACAAGAAGGTGAGGTAAAATCTTGTCCTGGATTAACAACTGCTCAAGAGACAAGCTGGCAGTGGAAATAAATGTTTGAAACCTGAGGCTGAAAAATATTAAGAGTGAAGTGCCCTAAGGATGTCTGTAAGGACTATTTTTTATCTATCCATGCAGGTGACTATGTTGTACATTTATTACACTGATTTCCTTCCATTCCTGTGAGGATTTGTTTACAACAGATAGCAGACAAATATGGACTTTGAGATAAGAAGTGTACCCATCAGGGTTTTTTGAGATTTTTAGAATTATTTCCTATGTCTTAAGACTGTGATCATAGTTTCAGTGGATTTTCTAAGTGCTGCATTTCCTAATAAGACTAAGAATTTGATGAACAATGAAATGTCAAAATATGCAGCTGATAAAAGCTTGATCAGAAAAGAAAAGCTGCAAAGGATTTTTTGAAACACCAGACAACTCTAATACCACCAGTGGTTGTCCTAACATGATGGCAGATGAACTTGAACTAGAATGTAATGCATTTGAAAGAAATAATTTAAACTACTCTGACACACTGATGGCTTCTGAATTAACTGTAATCTCTGGGGAAAAGAACTGAGCATTATTGTGAACAGCTCAGTGAAGATACTAAGCAGCAGAAGCAAAAAAAATGTGCCTGAGATGCTGCAGCAGGGGGATGCATTAAGAAGAGAATAAGAATGTACCTACCCTGGTGCGCAGATGTGGCCGCACGTGTAGCCACATGTGCACGCAGAGGGGTGGCTCATCAGCCTCATTACTGCCTGTGACTTTAGACACCACATGTACAATGTGAACTTGATAAAAGAACACGTGAATAATTCATGTTTCCCAAGTGAATGGAAGGGCTGAGGATGATGAAGTTGGTCACTTGCATCTAGGAGCCGGCCAGTCTTTCTGGCAGTGTACCAAAAGTTGGGAGACTGGAAAGATTTGGATTGGCATAAGGGATGTCTGAGCACTCAGACTCCTCATCAGCATTGGCCCTGCTTCTCCTTTTCTGGATATTTCCGATTGCTTCTGCCAAAGTTTCTCCCTCTGTCACTTTCCAACCAGGATCATGGCCTATCTTGCCTCTCATATTACTAATTATTGCCATACTTATGATCTGGGTTCATAAACCTATATAGAAAACTGAAATGGTGCCAGTCAGGACACATGAAGGAACCATGCAAGTAAGGACTGAGGGGATGAAACTGGAGGAGACCAATGTCAGTGAGCAATAAGGAGTGGAGAGGAAGCAGGAGAGGGCAAAACCCCATGGGAATCCCAGTCTGATCTGGATCAACCTCTAAAATGGCTTCTCTTCAGCAAAGTTTTTCTCTGTTTCTAGGTCTGTGGCACACCTACATCCCTGACATTGTTTTACACTTAGTTCTCATTTAAGATAAATAGAGGAAGCTCATAACTCCGTGGTTTAGTTATAGTTTCTCTGGCTTTGACACAAGATAACCTCTGCAAAATGCGAACTGAAGCATGGTTATCTTTGCTACCAGAAGGGCTAAACACTTCATTAGCTTTTTAAATGAAAGCTTAGTTTCTGGAGAACGCAGACAAATCTGCAGGAAGGACCTAATTCTTCCCACATTTTCATGAGCATAGAGGATCAACAACTTTGCCAGTCAGACTCTCTTGTTCTGCCTGTCCCAGAAAACAAGGAAAAGGGGACACTTGCATTTACAAGACAGCACTCTTAAAGCTGATAAAGAGAACAATGAATAAGTAGGATAGAGTAAACCTGTAGAATTCATTGATGTAAGTTTTTACTGTATTCTGCAGGATTAAAAAAGCAGCAGCCTTTTATAAAAGTAATGTCTGCTGCTGCACTAGTTATAGTGGCTGCACATAGTGTCAAGAACAAAAATGTTTTCCCTGGCCTGACTTAGCAGGTTGGGTTTAGTGTAATCCAGGAGGGCACTAGGAAGTATTCTCTGCTGTGTGACTTTCCTCATTTGTTACGAACGTCATCCCAGAGTTGTTTGTTGTGCCCTTTCCCGCTGGTGGTAATACTGTGTGAAAATCCAAGTTTTCATTTAAAGGAGGTGAATTGTTTGCTTTCATACTTGTAGAGGCAAAATTGAAAACCTGACTCCCAAAGTTTCCAAAAAACAAATAGAAAAAAACTTAATGAAATCTGCACATATTTGGTTTTGGTAAGTCATGATATGTGAGTGGCTGGTGTCAGCAATAATGAGAATAGCTCCTGGAGCTGATGGGAGCTGCAACAAGTGTTTCTGTAGGCATGAGGAGGCACAAGTACCCACTCACTCCAAGGAGAGCCTGAGAAAACAGAAGAAAGGGCTAGGCAAGATAAGGTAGCTTTACATTTCCCTGTCCTAAAATTCTCTAAAGAAGGCAGACAAAAGCCCCTGGAAGAATAACTCAACGCAGCAAACAAAGGGAGGCTGGATTTCAAAGGATTGCTGAGAATGAAGCAACAGTACCAAGGAGGAGGGCTCAGTCCTGTAGTAGATCAGGTGAAGGCATCATCAGTCTGGATTATTTCATGTTTTGCATGTATGTTCCCTTGGAGGACATGGAGTTCTGATTTAGTGGGAGGCTAAAATATCCACACAGCAGGAAGAAAGTAGTCATTGGCCAAGTAAACATTATAAAAACAGTCTTGTGTAAAGGGTATGACCTCCTCTCTTCCAGAGTTGTTACATAGGAACCATGTTTTTTCACTTACTGATATAAGTGACAGAAGACTGTTAGAGGCAGTGTGTTAGATTAGGGGGACCCATGGATGTGTCCTTTCCTAGAAAAGCAAGTGAGGTCCAAGGGGAAAACACTTGCTTTCTCCTTTAAGTTCTTCAGCAAAAAAAGATAATGAGGAATTGATATAGGACCCCATTTTGAAGAACACCTCAGATAAAACCTTGTAATTGAAGCTGAGTTAATGGCAAATGTAATGCTGGCTTTCATAAGACAAACCACGCACCTGTCTCTATAATGCTATACCCCATCAGAAGATCCAGTGGTGGAGTCTGATAATGAGCCAACATCATCCAACATTGCTGCTGGATGTACTGCACAAACCAGCATCCTGCCAAACTTATTCCCTGAATAGGCATGGCTGATGTTTCCAGGAGCTGTAAGATATCTAGGAGAGTCGCCAGCGGGGAGCAAAACCAATGCTGCCAGCAGCAGAATGGGATAGTGCCAAATTAGTACAGAAGTTCCTGTATGTGCCAAATAGCTTTCTAATTACACTGCGATCAGCAAGACAAAACTGTGTCTCTTTAAAAACATATGTCTGTATTCACAGTGGGTCTTCAATGCAGAAGGGGAATTTAGAGGCAAAATGGCAGATAAGAAAGGCCTGTTTGTTTTCAGATGTCCTTGGACTTCCAGGACCCCAGTTCACAGGACTGATCCCCTCCCAGCCAGGAAGAGGAAATGAGAGGACAAAGAGGAGGTGGGATCTAGTAGATTGGAAAATTGGTGGGATTATTTCAGTTGAAATAATGGTTTGGCTGCTTTTAGGTTGAATAACATTCCAAACATAGCACTGGACCACTGGACACAGTTCTTTTTGTGTGTTTTGATTTCAGAGTCATTTTCTTTCCAAATTAATGTAGGACATATTTCTAAAAGTTGGGTTGCAGAAGCCCAAACTTGAATAAGCTGGTCCAAATTACAAGAATGTATCTGATACTCATTAAAAAGAGGATGCAACAGCTTTTGGAACAGACAGTGGACTCTTAGGAATACATCGCGGAAGAATTTACAAAGAATGAAAAGTGAATCATGTTGCTGTAGAAATAATTATTCAAATATGTGGTAAGTAAATTTGATCTGGATCTTCTGTACTCCTTCAGACTTTCCCTGAGCTTCTCTAACTGGTAATGAGGCCACCATGCAACAGAGTGATGATAGGATTGATGTGTACATGGGCTTAAGCATCTGCCTCTTCTCCAGGCCATTACCCTCGGGGGACAAGTACATTTTGTATCCAGCAAAAAAAAAAAATTAAGAGAGGAGAACATGTGAAAATATTGACTGCTCTGTTGATTTGATGGGGCCTATACTGCTTTCAGTGTGGTGAAGTTAAGACACAGTGAGCTATGGTGTAGATTTGTGCTACAGTACCTACACTGACTCCCTTTTCAGACTTTCGAAAATCACATTAAGGCAGAACAGCTTTCTCTGCTTTCAGTGTCCCAGAAACTCATGTAAGACAGGCCTAAGAGAGATGGTCAGGGATGGTCAGGAATCCAGCTGTGAGATGGTCAGGGGTGCATGGATGGGACACTGCTCCTGCTCCACACACCTCCATGGGTTTTTGGGTAGTATTCAACAGCTGCGTTACAGCACATGCACAACCCTGAGATGATCGTGAGTTTCCCTCTGTGAATATGAGGCTTTTGAGAATCAGCAGTATGTCGAGCTTCAGCTTTTTCCCACTTCTCCACACATCCTTGGTTGAAGTTGCCCATCCCCCATTATCGTGTGAAATAACTACAGGGCTGCCTCTCCCAAAACCTCAGAGCAGGGTTGTGTTTGCTCTGAAATGTAGAGACACAGTGCTTATGGGCAGAGATATCAGACACCCATGTGTGTGATGCACAACAGTGGGTTTTGCTGAGTCTAAACAATAATTGTGCATTTAGAAAAAGCACTAATAAATGTATTCAGTATGATCATTTCTATTTCTGGGCACACAGGCTTTGTGCAGGACTGCTCAGACATAGTCATCATTTATCATAGTCAAAACAACACTTCTCCAGTTACCAGCGTGTTCTTTACTCTGTGAGGCATCTATGCAGGTCCAGCACCTTCCAACAGGTCCATGGATACAAAGAGAAGCTGTTATATTTTATTTTATGTTATCATATGTTAGTTAGTATGTTATCATCAGTATGAACATGTAGTGAAAATGTCTGGATCTTTCATAACTAGAGAGAGCCGATTCAACAGGGCACCACTCTCCAGACCCTACCCAGAGCACTTTCTGACAACCTGTTTTCTTTGAGATTTCAGGCATTCCAGTATTTCGGGCCATTAATCGTAGAAGTCTCCTGGCTTCTGTTCGAGAAGTAAAAACAATTTACTTCAACAGGAGGTAGTCCCTTATGAGATACATCCAGCTGGCCACAGCGGGGGTCAGCCTCGTCGTCTTTACAAGCAGGATATGTTCACATGCCAAAGTCAGCAGAAGCAAAATAGATGACACATCCACAGTCTGAAGGTTTGTATTCCCAACAAACCCAAGCAGAAATAAGACAGGATGAGGAGCCAGGTCCAAATCAAGCATTTAATTCAAACATTTACATGCCTGAGATCAAACTCTTGGATTATGGATGAAATCCATAAAATGTGTAGGAAGGAGGGAGCTGCCTGTGAATTGTCTCTTAGACATGTCTGGGGACATTTTGTGACATCTGTTGTACAAGCTTGGGTTTGTAAAACCCACATGCAAAACAGTGGGTTTAGACCAAACTGCTGATGTCTGAAATTTTCACTCTGCTTGATATGAGGCATTGCCAAATCTCCAGCAGTATCTGTGTCTGAGGTTCTTTTTCCTCTCATCCCACACACCTTGAGCTGATTTTCACTTGTACAACCTCTTGCTCTTGATACTTTGGGAGCCATATATCAAGTAGAGAGTTGCTTGGGAGGAGAGAACAGGCATTCTGTCTGTTCTCTGGTCCTTAATGCAGTTTTCAGCTGGATTTAAGGTGATTTAAGTCTTTCTGTTCAACAAATCTGACATCAGTCCTGCACTCTCAGCCAAGTGACGTTGCTCAGGATTTACAGCATTCTGTGATGGGACCACTCAACTTGGAGTAAGCTTGTTAGGATGATTGCTGTTGTGATTTGGGGACACTTTTGTCTCACCCTTGTTCTTTGAATTTTGTGTCCCAACATCCCCACACAGAAAGCAGTAGTGCAATGAAGTTCAAGAGCACTTTGAAGAACATGCTCCCAGGACCTGTTGGTCCTGGCTGGCAATCATCACAGAGCCACAGGCCACCTTCTCTATATTTGCCTGGGTATTTTTGAACAGGAATGTGCTTCTCAGAGGTAATTTCAGAATTTCTGCTGGAGTTTCTTGCAGCTTTATGGAGTGAAACCTGGGGTGCTGACTAGGGAAAGCCCTCATAAGGATCATGCCTACCAGTGGGTGCCTGAGTGCAGAGCATGTCCCAGCCTTTCCACTGACCCTCACAGAGCTCTAGTGACAGCTCTAAGGGTACTGCATCATGCTGGAAGGAGAGAGCTGCTTTCAATGGCACCTGGAGGAGCCAAAGGTGTCGGCAGATCCCTGCTGAAGGCACTTTGTCTTATTTTAAACAAACTGGAATGGACTTCTCTTACCACACTGTTGGGTTTGAGGAGGAGCCTGTGTCAGCAGCTGTCCATCACTGACAGAAGATGCCGTAACAGGCCCTAAAATGGACCTCTGTGCAGATCTGGCATTTCAGCTCTGAATTCAGTGGAGAACAATTCAAAGCTTCTGTATGCTCAGTGAGTAGAGCATGAGAAAAGGTATCCTAGGGCAGGCAACTTTGTGTGTTCATCTTGTTTCAAAACTCCTAGCAGGGGTTAATACCTATTCCAGCAATTATCCACCTTTGGGAAATTTTGTGTGCTGTAGAAGTCCAGAGGGAAGAAAATGTTGTGCTGTTATTGTTGGGGGACTGGGGTAAGGCTGCTTGTGACAGTCATGAAAGATACATCCATGCTGTGTTGCTACAGACAGCTCTTTTGCCATATAAACTCTCTGAAAACAAGGGAACTTCAGGCTAGGAATGAAGAGTTCCATGAAAACCAGTTTCATTGCTTGGAAATAAAAAAAAGATGATTAAATGGACTATTTAGATATTTTTGACAGGCTAAGTGCCTCTTTTTTCTGTGCTTACTGTTTTTTAACTTTCCCTGCATACATCATCCCAAGTACCTGTTAACACTTTCCTTTGGATTAGCAAACAATAAAATCTCTTCTCTGAATTCCCCCTCCCCAAATATGTGTAGCTACATTCCTCCTTGACTTGATAGAGCTGCAAGACACCATCCCCCAGATAACTTGCCATGCAACATGTAGCTTTATATATACAAATGTGTATATGTAGTGTATAAATGTGTATATATAGTGTATGTGGCGTTCTCTGCAAAGGCAGGACTGTACATATTAGAGCTGTTTAGAATCATCATGGATTTGGGAAACAGATTTGTTTTGCATTTCATTTTCTCTCTCCCTGTTCTATCAGAAAGAGACTAAGTAGAAATGTTTCATTTGAGCAAGATTCATCCCTGTTGGATCCCTGTTGTGTGCCTGAACTCCAAGTGGAGTGCAGGAGTGGAGTCTATGGCTGCACCTGCCAACACCCAGGAATAAGGGGAAGAGGGGTGCAATGCCTGCCTGTGGGCATGAGAGCAGGCAGCATCCTCCCCCAGGCAGGATGAGGCTGTCTGGAGCCCACAGGGATGTACAACCCTGCAGTACTTTCCTGTGCCTTGGGGTTTACAAGCACTGGCAGATCTTTTCCTTTCAGTTAAAAAAAATGCAGCCAATAGTGAAGAGGGAATCCTCAGCATTTACATCCCACATTAACTGTTTTTCAAAGGCTTATAACTATTTGTTCCCATCCCTGTTACTGCTTTCTGTTGCCCTCCCTTCTGCCTACCCAGTCCTCTGAAAGTTTCTCCTGACTTCACAGCAGATGGAAGCAGCCAGCTGCAGTGTCTGCTCCATGGTCACCCAGAGGTGTGTGGGGCCAGGGCTGAGCAGGGGTCTAAGTAGCCCCATCTTGGCTGAGCTGCACCGAGCTGGCTCAGGCCCAGGATGTAGCTTATCTGTCAACAGAGAAGCCACCCATGGATAATGGAAAGTGACTGTAGCAATGGAACGTGTTACAAAACTCCTACTGACTTCATGGGAGCTGACCAGCAGAAATCACTGTGTACTCATACTAGGGAAGTAATCTGGGACAGTAAATTAATCTCAGCAGTCCTAGCTTCAGGGGTTCTTGAAGCTATTTTGTGCAGTTTTCATTTGCATGGATTTGTTCCCTATTAAATTCATGAAGATGAAGTCAAACTTCTCTCAAACTGCTGAGCTGTGCTTTGTTTTGGGGCGTTAAGAAAAACAGATGAAGCCAGAGTTTTGTCTGACTCCCACCTGAAAGCAGAAATTGGTCTGCTGAAAGCCTTGTGACTCTCTGCAAACTTGAATCAAACCACCTGGCTTCATGTCCCATTACAGAAGATCCACCTAGCTGTAGTTCAGGATTAGAACAAGTCAACCTTCGTGTATGAGCTGGACCATCCATGACACTGGTTCGGTCAAAATGCAAAAATAGTAGTCATACTCACAGCAAATAGTGGAATTTCTGTTTACCTCTTTAATAAGAGATGCACCAAATTCTGGGATGAAAGAGTAGTATGTCTGTGCGAGGCAAGAAGCCCATATTTAGTAATTTTACTTTTTGAAGTTAAAAGTAGGCCCAACTCAAGTATCTCCAGGGAAGATCAGGTTTGTGTCCAGACTCATGTTGGTATTATGTTTTTGAATGTCAGTGTTACAGAAAGCAATGTTTTTCTTTTAAAGTTGAATTTCCAGCTGCGGTGCTGTGAGGAGCAGCTCTGTGATGAATGAGAGAAGAGAGAGGAAAACCCTTCAGTTGCTGTGGATTATTAAGCAGCACAGGAAGTGGATGAATGCCATCTTTATAAAGGTACCTGTGCATGGGGGAAATGACTTCCCCTTCATGTGTGCAAGGGCTGTCTCAACTGCAGCATTAGCTGGCTTGCTCCTTAAGAGTTGTCCCTCACCTCTTTTCCTGCCTCCCACAAAAAACTCTCTCTTGGGATGCCCTCTAGCCCAACAGGAAATACAGTCCAAAGAGAAGATGTTGCTTTCCCTCTACCCTGCCTGCTTGGATCAGCACAACCCCTCACAGTGCAGTGACTGGAAGGAGATGCTTCTAGAAATGCACGTGGCACAGGAGGGGAGCACAGCCAGCAGGGACACCATTGCCCTGGGGCAGCCTCAAGTCACCTGAGACAATTCTGAAGGCCCACTCAGTCCTCTGACCCAACTCAACTCTCTGCACTTCCAACTTGGAGACTGCCTGGCTCCCTCGGGGCCACTGAAAGTTCTCCAGCTTTGAGGAGCACAGTTGTTGACTAACCTGACGAGGGAACAACAGTTTTGTTATGCCTGTTTTATACTTTTATTGGCACTAGAACTTCTGTAACAGGAGAAAGGAAAGGTGATACTTTCTAAGAGACTTAGAAGTGAAGGACACAGTCGTGTATAGTCACTGGTAATGGTGGAAGAGGGCCACAAGAAAGTCCTCGTTTGCTACATAGCAGCCCTGTAACATGAAGTGGAAACAAAGTGTACTCTTCTGGAAACTCCTGTTTGCTTTCACTTGAGAATTAGCAGCAAGGCAAGGATCACATTCTTCCAGGTCTGTTTTTGCCTAAGCACAAGTAAAAGCTTTATTGCTTGCAGAATTAAATACATGTTTCAGATTGCTTTTCTTAGAGTAGTTTTTTCTCTTCGTACTTCCGTAGCCGCTCTTTGAATGGTGCTGTTGGTCGAATGCACCCATTGCAACAAGCATGAAGATTTGTAATCTTCTGTGAGCTAAGACACTTTCTTTTCCCTTCAAAGGTTCCCACAGATGATGCTCAGTGGCTTCCCCTCTTGTGTTTCTGCATCAGTGAGTCATTTCCCTGTCTACCTCCTGCCTACACAGACTCCAGGTGCTGATGCCTCTCTGGGATGTTGAGCATGAAACTGATTTGCTGAATCAAGGCTACATAAAAGTATTTCCTTTCTGTTGACTACTTCAAAGATTTCCCATCTCTTTCCCCTCCCCCCCCCCCCATCTCTGTCTTATTGTAATGCTTCATCATATCTGCAAATTCACTTGGTCTGCAGACAGCATTCACTTTCCATTGACAGCCAAGCCAGTGAGGTGCTTTCAAATAGATTCCCCCCTGCCCTGCAGTGGGAGAGAGTGATGTCAGCTGGGGACCAGAAGGAGTGTAAACTGATGTTGGGAAGGTTGGGAATGGGGTTGTTTAATCAGGACTACAAAGAGGTTATCAGAGGGCGTGATCCGGGAACACACTGCTGTGAAGTCTGTGTACTTAAATAGAGGATCCAAAGCAACCGTGACAGTAAAGTCCAAACTTGAATACTGGTGCATCTGTATCAGTGTCTTAGTTTGGGCCAGGAGCCACTTCCAAAGGCAGTCTCCCAGTTGTCCCCATTTCATGTGCTTCCTTTTGATTTGTGGAGTGGATCTGGAAGAGATGAACCCAATATCTTGCAGATGACACACACTTAAAAACATGCTCTGGGAGCTCACTGTGTAGAAACACATATTCAGTCCACACCATGCTTCAGGTAGCACATCGTTCCCATGGGGTGGCTGCTGAAGGGCCTGAAATTTAGGCTAAAAATAAAAAATCAAACTTTCAACATGAACAAAGGAACATGCATGTGTGTACACAGAAAGTTTAATGATATTTGGGAATAAGACTATCTATATTCAAAAAAGAGTGTTTAAAAATGTTTGTGAAGTGATATATCGCCAGTTCAAACAGAGCTGTTGAAAAGATGCTACATATATTGCATAAGAAATCTTTTTATGCATTTAAGAACCTTTTTATTCTCCATGAAAAATAACAAAAAAATCTAAGTAATATATATATATAAATATTTATATATATTATATATACACACAAAATCATTTCCCTTTGTATGTTGTGATTTTGAACACAGTGGATCTATTATTCACTCATGCTAATCTCTGTAAGGGAACATCCAGGTTCCGTGACATGTTGTTTTGTCCCAGTCCCTCCTTTGTATACATAAACTGTAAAATTACTGATGTGTAATCTGAAAGCAAATAAATCTCAGTATCTGAAACATAAACTTTGCTGCTCCTGCTCTACCTTGCTCTGCATGACACAGGATCATGAAAAGTAGTTATAGTAGTGAAAGCATAATTATTCTTTATTAATTACTGGATTAAATAAATTAGATGTCAAGGGTATCTGTAGTAAAAAATGACATCATGTATGATATAATTAAATACACAAAACTATGTTTAAATAGCTGTAAATGTCTGGCTAAATCAAATTAACCAAAAGATTCAAAGACAATATTGACAAAGGCCATTATGCCACACTCTTGTGAATAAAAGTTAGTCTTAATTATGAATTTTCTGGTAGGTTAAAGTATATTTTGTATTTCTATGATTATTCATTTTTATTTCTATGGTAATAAAAGCCAATGATAATGTTATTTTAAAGAGTTGGCATATTTGAGGGGGTGATAAAAATTGATTGATAAACTTATAATATTGCCTTGTGATATAGATATAACTATGGACATAAAGTTACCTAAAGGTTCTGGGAAGAGTTATCTAAATCTGTAGTGTGCCTACTACTGAGTTTTGTGTCTTCAGAAATCATGATCTCATATGCTCACAACAAAGTGTCTTAAATTGGATGTTCTTGATGTCAGCATGACTTTAAAGTGTTTGTGCAGTCTGACCAAGGTGTACAAAAGCCTGTGGCAGAGCAGGAATCTGCATTAGCTCCGGGAGTAGGTTTGATAATCAGTTGTAGCTTCTCCCTTCCTAGAGCTCCAGAGAATCTCAGTGTTGTTCTTGCCGACAACTTTTATCCTAGGTTACAGGATGAAGAAGACATTACTGACAGTAAAGGAGGAGCTTACACGGTGTAAAAGCTGACAGACTAAACAGGAGTAGCATGAGTGTAATGCTATTTTAATGAAATTCCACAAAAGAAATGTGATAAGAAGTGTCATAAGAAGTGTCTATGTTATTTATTAACACAAACCTTGATTAACTTATACTAGCCATTGATACATTTAAGTTTTAATATCATGTGTTTTCCGCTGATTTGAGATGAGTAAACGCAGCCAACCCGGCTCTTCGGCTGAGGTCGCCGCGGCAGAAAGGCGGCAGTGCCGGCGCATCCGGCGGTACTCGGGCAGCGGCAGCAGCCTGGCTGCCGGTAATCTTTGTTCCTTTGTTCCCCCAGCCCTGCTTCCCTATCCAGACCAGCCTCCGCTCCGCCTGGTCATGGCTTTGCTTTTTTTTCCCCCTGCTTGCTCACCTGCAGTCTCTGTTCATATTGTTTTATGGTACTTTAGACAACGGGTTTTAACAGCTAAACATAAAAGCCACTGAGAGCATAAACAGGAAACTTGTGTTTAGGTGGGAGTGCCTAGGAATTTTATACTGCTGACCACAGAGGCCATGGGAGAAAGGAAATAGGAAAAACACTGTAAATACCTGGGTGACTAATGACTTATGCTGTTCATCTGGCTTTTCAGAACATGAAAAGTTCAGCCTTTTTCCAGGCAAAACAGCACAGAGCAGGCACAATTTCTCAGGTCAATACTCCCCATGCCCCTCTGTTGCCTGTTTCTCTCCTCCACTCCCACCACAAAAAGCACCTCGTTCCTATAAAGTCAAATAAACCCGTAATAAATTGTCTCCTGGCACTTGAGGCTGCGTGCACCGATGGCCGAGGGAGGGAGTGTGACACGCGAGGGTGCACGCCTGCTCTCCGCATTCGCACCGCCTAAGAGGATTTAGATGAAAGAAACCAAATTTGTAGCCCGGTGTTTTGTGCTGAGGCAGCAGCTGGAGTTTGGGGGCAGTGTGAGCCTTTGTCCAGCCTTCCCTCGCCGGCTCCCGAAAGGATTGTCATTGTTCCTGAGGGGCCTCCCCGGGGCTGCTCCTGTGCCTGCTCCCTTTTATCACCAGCCGCATGGCTTGTGAGAGGTTTTGTCTTTTGCTGACAGCAGCAGATTTGGCAGTTCGGCATCTCCCACGCGACGGCACTGGGGTGGGATTTCCAAGGTAGCCATCTGTGCGGGGGGACTGGCAGAGTGGGGCGTTTTGGCAACCAGACGATTCCCCTCTGGGAGCCAGTGCTGCTGGTGAAACCACGACATCTGGTCACCTTCTCCAGGAGTGCGGGGTCTGGTTTCTCTCGAAAGCTGCAGTGATTTCTCACATTGAGATCGTGACCTGGTGGAGTGGGGATGAAAGCAGATGAGGATGCTCCCCAAGTGCCATGTTTCTCTCAGGGAGCAGCAGCCCTGAGGGAAGGCAGCAAGGCCAGGCCCTTCAGATGGGGTGCAGGATGCACGTGCAGCCCCCTGGGATCCACAGGAGCCCAACTGTAGCCCTGGTCAACGTTTGCCTCAGTTTCCAAGGGAGCACTGAACAAAGGGTCAGTGTTGCAAGCAGTGCAGGGCAATGTGGGCTCCAACAGGATGGCGGGAACCCCTTTGTGTCCTTTATTCAGTCCTTACCACTTCTCTCTCCCACAGCACAAAAACTGATATAGAATAACTGGTCCACTTTTCATCAAGCTCCCATAAAAAACCAGTGACTCGCAGGTAATACCGATATTCCCAGGATGCTTCAGAGAAGGGCCAACGCACCCAGGGATGTCAGCCCTGGATCAGCTGCTGGATCTTGCTGAAATCAAGTGTGTTACTAAATAGGGGTGGAATTTCACTCATAGAGAGTTAAACACATCTGTAAACATTTCTCTGAATCCAGGCTGCGGTTTCATCCATAATGAACTTGTTGTTTGATTGCTGAACTGATGCGATAAGCTCTTGCAATGTTTGGCAGGGAGCTGGGGAGTACACCTTTGCTGATAGCCAGGCATGATCACTTCCAGATGGAAAGCATTGAATTTGATTGATAGAGATGCATGTATACATTTGTATGTATATGTTACTTGTATGTGTACATGTATCTATAGTTATATGTGGGTGTAGATACAAATTGACCCTGGTTATAATAACATAGTTACTTGTTCTTATGCAGTTAAAAAAATATGTAGGGAAGGTTGCAGTGATCACAGAAGATATACATTCATTATTCCATGAATATTGTAGCGATAAAAGATGCTGGACTCTCTAAAATCTCCTCTTTTCCCAAGGGCAGCCACAGACCAAGAACACAGCAGTACAACCTGTCCAACACTACAATTCCAACCCCATTTGAGAGGACCTGCTCAAACCCTGTCCTCTCAGCATCAGTGCCTCACCTGCAGCAAGCACACAACCTCACCACTGCCCAAGAAAATAGCTGAATGCTTGTCAGGAAGGTGAAAAACGATTCTGCTAAGCGACAACCCTAGAGCAAAACTCACTGAGGGATTTGGCAGTATCAGGATTGCAATGGTGAAGTTTAGCCCCCTCACAGCCTGCGCAGTGTGGGTGTCTTGCTTTCCTTGCACGTTGCCTGGAAGGAATCACAGAGCTCAGAGGTCAGCAGTGCACAAACAGCACTGCCCGTGACAGAGACACGCTGCATGGCTAATTCAGGGTGGGAAGGACACTGCTCCTTCCAATGAGCTGAGTACGTAAGCCAGCTCTCACTCGACCCTGAAGTTGAGTCCTGAGGACCATAGTGGCCAAAGCATTTCTCAGGGTTTTACTCCTAAATCCCTTCTGCATAATACTGAAAAGGGGCTCTGACCCAAGACTCTTCTCGGTTAAATACCCGAGCTGCCAAGCTACAGATTTTCAGGGATTCCTTTTAAAACTCTTCCACTTTGCACAAAGCGATTAAATATTCATTGGCACAGGGACTGGGAGCCGGCCTCCTGGATGAGCACCCCCGCCCCAAGCCGCAGAGCCCTTTTCATTCCCATCCTCTGAATATTTAATCAGCTCATACAAAGCAGAGCAGCTTCAGCGGGGGAGCCTGGGAGAGACCTGGCTGTGAGACCCACTGATCACACTATGCAGCAGAGGCACTCGATCCCAGGCCCCTGCTCCAAAGCAGGCGGATGAAGGATTTAAGCATTCGGCTCAGCATAGCTGTGAACATGTTAGCTATTCACGGTGGAGGATGTGACACTTCCTTTCTCTTCTCTCCCCCACCCTGTCTTTTATGCCAGTTAGATGTGGTTTAACCACCTCAGAGTCCAGGAGGAAGACAGGATGAGGAATGCTTCGTTTGTGTCCTGAAAACTGTACAAAATGAATGGATGAAAATTTGATGAGAAGTTTTTCAGCCATTCAAGCACCTCTCTTAATAATTCAGATGTTTGATTTTCTTGTTCAGTATGCAGTAAGGATTAATGCACTTTGAAGATGATATAGAAACTTCAGTTTTCAGAAAAGGAGAAAAGCCTCAGATTTAGAAAGAAAATCTCACATAGAAGTATGACACTATTATGTGAGTT
This sequence comes from Platyrinchus mystaceus, assembly GCA_035041135.1. Classification (NCBI taxonomy): domain Eukaryota; kingdom Metazoa; phylum Chordata; class Aves; order Passeriformes; family Tyrannidae; genus Platyrinchus; species Platyrinchus mystaceus. The sequence continues at coordinate 14,430,629 of JAWWLV010000088.1, forward strand.
TCTATCCCAATGATTCTCTTAACTGATGACTGAGATTGGCTTTGCACTGAAATTTCAGCATAGAGAGATCTTTTGCAGCTTACCTCTAATAAACAAAGTTCACAGCGGAAATGCTGACAGGCTGTGATCAAAGCAGCACCCTCAGGTGTTGCTGTGATATACTACTTGCTTACTAAAGCACAGCAGTTCAAACAGCCTGGCTGTATTTAATTGGGATATATAGTATTTTCAACTCAGAGAGCTCAGCACTGAAGAGGGTTTCTCTTAGATCTTTCCTTCTGCCATTGTTCTGCTATTTGCTCAGAATAAAGACGTTTAGGAGACCAAGTTTTGGTTTTCATTTGGAACAAGGACTCTAGGACTATTCATAGCATTGCCTTGAACTTTACAGGAGACTGCCCTCCTTTGCTGTTTCCACTCAGAAGACCATGCTGTCCTCTTCCCAGCTGTGGGGAGTAGCTATCACCCAGTGGCGGCTGAACATCTTTACCAGCCACATCAACTGCATGAGAAAAAAACCTGACACTGTCAGTACACCATAATGTAGTTTTAGTGTCTTTAAGGTATTACAAAAGAGGTGGAGAAAAACATCCAGATGATGAATTCTTGGACTACCATCACAGGCTCTACCAGGCACCATTCAGGACTTGCTAGAGTCTGGGGCAGTGCTTGGCTCCATATCCGAAGTTCACAATTCACCCTCTGAAATTCAGATGCGTGTTTAAAACTTTCGTCTGGCCTGGCCATTGGAGATATAAACTATGTCTCAAGGATGCCAGATGGATCTGAACCACTCTAACCCTCACCTTGGATTAGAGTTCAGCAATTTCTTTAGGGACACTTCTTTCAAGAGACCTATACAAAAATTGGAATGGAAGAGAAGTGTTTTAGGCAATAGGATCTCCTCTTGTTTCAGGGAAAGCAAGGGAAACCTTGCTTGCTACGTGCTACATACTAAACATGGTGTATCCAGGTTTGGAGTGAAGCCAACTCTTCTGGGGTATGGTCCTCTCTACTCTCAACACCATGACCTTGGAGACTACACACAGAGCAGGGTTCATAAGATGGGCAGGGCACAAGCCAAATGCACAACCTTGGATCAGCATGGTTCTCTCCACACTCTTTCACCACTGAGTCAGGGCAGCAGACAGGCTTTTACAGCTGAAAGGAAAGTCTTGGAGAAGATGACAGGAATGTTGCATGAGGGAAGCATTAATGAGAACAAAAGACTTCTCAGGAAAGAATATTTTTTTCTTGCCCTGTTCTCCCACAACATCCACCACAGTTCCAGATCCTGGCTGTCACCCTCAGTCTTCTTAACTGAGGAGTCCAGACCCCACCACTGTCATGTCCTTCCCTCTTTGGTCAGTGAATTCCCACTCATAATCAGTTTTTATTTCTTGGTCCCACCATCTGTTTGTTGTTTTCCGTTAGTCAAGTTTTTGCCTCCTTCCAACTGCTCTGAAGAATTCCTTGTTCATACTGCCTCAGTGCTGGTTAGGATGTTTCTGAGAGTTCCTGTCCCTGACCATTACTGGAGGAATCCTCTTTCTTTGACTTTGGATGGAGTACATTCAGCCCAGGGTGAAGATGGTGCATGCATTAGCTTTGTCTCCAGCAGGAGCTGTGAGGGGACAGAGCATGTGCAGTCACTCCCTGTAGACCAACCACATCTTTTATGATCCACTCCAGAAGCCCTGAGAAACTTGCCTGTGTGCCTTAAAGATGGGATGGATGGAGATATTGGCTTCTAAAAAACAAAAGTTTCTACTTAGTATGGGCAAAGTAGGTTTTATTTCAAAAATTTCTAACTGGATCTAAATGAGAGACTTCTATAAAAACAGCTAACTTCCCAACTGAAAAGCCACTTTGCTTCCACTCCTGCATTTTGAGTCACTGCTACAAATTCCTCAGAAATTAGGCTCTTTTGGAAAAAAAGTTTGTTATCATTTTTTTGGTAATATGAACAAAACAAAATTTTTCTTCAATTCCTATTCCCAGAATCCACTAAACTGTTTTGATAAAAAAATTTTCCAAAAATTCAGCCTTAGGCATACACCTGGAATATAAAATATCAGCCCAAATGATTAAAACTGGACAAAGTCTCAAAATGTGATTTTATAACAGGAAATATTGGGCAAATGTCATATTGTGCACTATTAACCCCGCCTATTAAAAATATTTTCTTATGTGTACCAAAGAGCTTTACACAAACTAGCAGATGTAGTCACTATTTCCTAGTGTGCAGTATCTTTCCTAGTGTGCAGTTGACTTTTTCAAAATTACTGAGTGCAACAAGACAACATTAATGAACTAACCCCTTGGTGAATGTATTCTTTTAAATAAAAGCTTGATTTGAACTATGCTGAAAAAATGTATCTTTAAATCTACTAATTTCCATTTAATTACACGAATATTAGTTAAAAACAGCTGAGTGGACTTTTTAATTTTTAATTGTGAAAATTCTCTCCCAGGCTGAAATCTTCTATGCCAAGTTTCTGTGCTGAGCACATTTTAACGGTCTAGTTATAAACCCTAGAAAAACAACATTTATAGGAAATGTTGACACAACCTTGACTAAAGTGGTGCTAGCTGACACCTCTATATTTTCAATTTGGGGATTTCTACTGGGAAAATATAAACGCTAATGCAGTAAAGGAAGCCAACTATAATAAAACCCTCATAGTCTTCCTGTTCACCCCACCAAGACCTACTTCAAAAAGCACCAACTCAGACTGGAGATGAGTAGAAGTCAACTGCATTCCTCTGAGGGTACTAAAAATTACCTGCAGGTAGTTCAGCCTTGTAGTTACTTGCAAGACTTCAGTTTGGCCAAAGTCACGTGAATATCCATTAAAAAAAGTCCTGAAAAGAAAATGAGAATGTGCATAAGCTCAAAAAAAGGGTGCTAGTCCATTTATATCCTTCCTAACACAACATAAAAAGAGGAAAATAGGCTTTATAGATTCTAGTGAAACAAATGTAAGTACACACAGGGGAAAAATGGAAAGTGAAAAGTGAAGTTAGCTTTCCTACTTATATCTTTAAAGTCTGGCTCACCCAAAATGAACGAATAAAGGAAGGTCTGGGGCCTCTGCTTAGCCTTCTTTTTGAAGGTGTTTGAACAGATTCATGAACCAAGATGAGGATCATTTTCAAGATCAGGATTTTCAGTTTTTGGTGACCAAGATCTGAAATTCTTGGGTAGCTGATCCTACCTCAATAATAAAACCCAATCGTGTTAGAGATATACAGGAAGTGATATATAGTGTTGGAGGGAGGATGCTGGAAAAAGTGGTAATCTCAGAACGTAAATATGAAATACAGAATGAAAAATAAATTATATTGTTTAAGGGCAAATTGTGCTGAACCAATCTTGTTGCTTTCTGCGATGAGATGACTGACACATGAGGAGAATACTATGGATGGCATTTCCTTTGATTTTTGCAATGCTTTGAAGATCATTTCCCATAGAATCCTTGGATGGACTTGAAGATCTGTCATAAACTGGCTGAATCCTCAGGCTTAAAGAAATCAACCAGTGGTTCAGTCTAACTGGTAACCATTTGAGTAGTTTTCTGGATTTAACAGTGGGCCTGATGTCATGTAATGTCTTTCTTGGTCACTTTGACAACAATACAATTCACAACACACTTTCAACAGATTTATAGATGGTATCAAATTGGGGAGAGTAGTCAATAGGCTGGAGGGTAGAGTTGCCATTCGGGAGGACATTGAGAAGCTGGAGAAATGGGTCATGAGAAAACTGTTAAGGTTCAACAAAGGAAAGAGCAAATGCTGCACGTGGGCTGAATTACCCCTTTGCAGCAGAACAGGCTGGAGTCAGCTGGATTGGAGGTGACTCGCCAGGAAAGGAGCTGACAGTTTTGGTGAATAACGTGTTAAACATGTCAGCAGTGTGCCTTGTGGGAACAAAGGTCTATCTGCATACTGGGCTGTATTAGGGAGGGTAAAGTCAATGGGTAAAAGAAAGTGACTATTCCCCCCTTGACAATCGTGAGACCTTGTATGAAATAATCAGTCGGGTATGGGATCACTGGGTACAAGAGAGACATTGGTGCATGGCAAAATCCAGAAGAAGGCCAGCAAGATGCTCAAGGGGAGGGAGCATGAGGCAATAAGGTGTGGCTGAGAAAACTGGCTTTGCTGAACCTGGGGAAGAGAAGAAGGAGAAATCTTACCATTGTTTTCAGTTACCTAAGGAATGGTTGTAGAGAAAATGGGACTGATTCTTCCTGAAGTTGCACAGAAGAGAGATAAGATGTAAGCCAAATGTAAGAATGGGAAATTCCGATTGGACATATGGGAGTAAAAAATGCCAGTGAGAATATTTGCCCAGAGAGATTGTGATAACTGTCCCTAGAGATACTCAAACCTCAGCTGGACAGGTTAACTTTGCTTTGAAGAGTAGGTTGGGCAAGGTGATCTTAAGAAGACCCTTTCAATGTGAGGGGTTCTGTTTCTATTTGCTGTTTAGAAATCATCCTGACTTACCAGTTCAAGAGGCATCCGGGAAAACCAAGACTTTCCAGTGTCACTTCTGGCATTTACTTACTCAGGAGAAGGAGAAAGTGGGAACAGTCTGAGCAGCAGACTACTGTCTCTCAGATGCCACTCAAATTCCTCCTTTAGACAAACTGGCTGCTGATGGAGCTGGATACTTGCCTGCTTCTGAGAGCCCAGCCTTATCTGTTTTTAAAGAAAGGCATGCTGAGCTCTCTAGCAACATTAGAAAGTATTGGCCTGAGTTTTTCTTTAGTTGCTATCATACCTAACCTTCACCTCTTCAGAGGCGAACACTAAAAGGTTACGTAAAAAGCCAAACTGAATCATCCTGGTAAACAAATGCAAAACATTGACCTTGTCTTAGACCTGAAAATGACCTACCCTTATATAGTTATAATCCACTCCACTTAGTGCAGTTAACAAACTGTAGTCCTTTGATTCACTGAGACACTTGCTGCTTTTACCATTACTTTTGTCTTGTCTAATTGTCTATTAAGATGGTAATTTGGTTGCACCCCAATGAAAATCAGACCTACCTAACCTTCTGCAGCTCCCAAGGGACCTTTCACTGAGGTATCTCTGTGAGCAGAAGAGCTTTGGATGATTTTTTTTTTTAACCTTGCTAACATCTTAGCCATTCTGGCAGCAATTTATATTGTTTCTTCCTGCTACCTCCTTCTTCTTCTGTTTTCCCCCACAGGTTTCACAAGATACCACAGTAACCTTGGCAAAAATGTGTAGTCTACTTTAAGGTTAATACTAAACTTCTGTAGGACATTATTATAAGTTTTAAAAGGAAGATAGTAAGTTCTAGTATGTACCTGTCAGTACTAAATGATTGTTCATTTCCTGTGAATTGGGAATAAAGTAATAACATACATCTGGCAAGCTAAAACATGTTGCTTATTTCTTTTTCTTCTCTGAGCCATATCCTTTACCAGCTGTGAGACATCACCATGCAGAACCTCCAAATACCTTTGAGGAAAACTAAAACAAAGGAACAGAGGGCTGGAAGGGACCCCCTGTGTCTTGGAGCCCAGTCCCCCACTAGCCCCAGGCCACATCACATAATGCCTTTCATCAGCTGTTCGCAGTCCATCTTACAACCCCTCTTGTGCCCCCATACCCACGTTGGAAGTCTGCTCTCTCCAGCATTGAGTGCCCAACTGGCTACATAATTGTCCTTCAGTCTCCAGTTAAAAATGCATTCATTGGCAGTTTATGCCCATTTGTTCTTGTGCCAACACTGTACTTTATCTTCAAAAGATCTTTTCCTTCCTTGATGTTTAACCTCCTGGTGTATTTATAGAGAGAAGTGACATTCTGTATCAGCTTTTGTTTTGCTACACTAAATGTGTCGAGCTCTTCTGGTCTCCTTATGCAAAGCAGGCTTTCCGTTCCCTACCACAAAGTTGCTGCCCTTGTTCCCAGGTCGTCTTTGGCCCAGAGGGCTATTGCTGGATAAGCATTTCAGATAAGGTTTCACCAACTTATTTTATTAGTTTCTAACCATTTTCTTGTGTGAATCAAGACAGAAGATGACATGGTAAGAGGATATACATCACCAAATGTACTAAATACACTGAGAAAAATCTAATTATAGACTGCTTCCCCTTTGTCAATGTAATATTTGTAAATGTTAGGTGTTTGTGGGCTTCACAAGACCGTGGAGTTCTGATGATGGATCCTGAAGTACACGTTAGAGCCTAGAAAAGAAGGTTGAGGTATGAAAACAACAGCCATGGAAACGCAGTGACCTGAATAAAAAGAGTCCAAGGGAGAGGTGAAGTAGGATTTATTACTGCACTGCCATGGATGATAAAGGAGGTGATTAGAAATTAACTGTCAAATTCAATTTTTTATACTCTCCTGGTCTGACAAACACTTGAAACATAACAATACAGATTTACATGAATAAAAATCTCAGTCCGTGGCATTCTCAGATTTTCCATTTGAAAGTATAAAGGATGGCGAGTGAAATTTTCTTTATACTATAAATACCATTTGCTTTCTGCATATCTCCAAGTCAGAACAATGGAAAAATGTAACCGACATTTCTCCACATGGACTCAGTCTACTCAGCTCTTGAATAACTTAATGTAAAAGTTTATTATTTTATGTTCTCATTGTTCATTTCCGAGGTGTGGCCCGAATAAAATCCTGGGGGAAAAAAAACCAAAGCAAAAGGTCTTATTGACTGAATGTTGGTACACAGTATTTTACGGGAAAAAAATTAAATGTACATATTGTTTATTATGGTATTGAAATAACAAATTTCCTCAGTCTTTCCATCAGTTCCAGAAATTAATCATCTCTTTCATGGTTCCTGCCATCTATGCCCCAGTAGAGTAATTTTCTTTAGTATCACACACCACATAAATATCATAGTTTTATCTGATGGCAATGAATCTTAGAGGCAAACAGTTGTTTTTCCAGCCCTTTCATATTATATTCATAAAGGCATGAGGGCAGCTTGAATCATTAAACATTAAGCTGAAAGGCAGCATTCGGAAGAGACCTGAATGGGGACCTCCCTGCTGGATTAAATGTAATGCTCTCCTTTCAGAAAATGGCTAACTCGGCTGCACGCAGGAGGTTAGCTCAGCTGCTCTCTTAGTTCCCAGAGAGGAGAAATTGTGGTTTGGGCAATTTTGCTTCATGTAAGAAGCAGATTCCCAGTCACTGTTCAGCTGCAGTTGCATTAGGCAAAGTCTTTGTACCTCTTCTGCCCTTTGTGGTTCTCAAGACATGTGAGCGTTGTCTTTCTGCATGCAAACCTCTGTGTTTTGAAGATATTTTTCTTCTGTGACCTGCCTATTAGACTGGTAGAGCTCAGATTACAGTGGTTTTCAATGGACATTAAGCACATGCTGATACTTTTTCAGGGAGGAATGACCTCTTGAATTTGTAGCTGTAAAATGCAGCTACTGTGTTTACTCAGTTGAGGGACAAATCATGCTCCCCAGGTCTCATATTCTCAGGTTGGTTGTAAACCTTTTTGTTTTGTTTATACTATGTTCTGGGACTCAAATTTCACACCCCCTTGGGGTCTCTGCCTGTTTGAGACTCTCTTGAAAAATATGACTTGATTCAGTCCTAGTTCTGCATCAGTCACCCCTCCAAATCTAATGTCAGCTTGAACATAATGTCTGATAATGGAGAAAACTCAGCTGCACTGAAGCAGTTACTACACAAGATTGTCTTTTTTATTCTAATATCTTCAAATGAGGCTATTTCAGGAATTAAGAATAATTCTCTTGGAGCAATGAAGTTTATATAGCCAACATAAACAAACCTACGCCTGCTTCATGCCAGGGGAGGAGAGAGGGGGAGATATTTCTTTTGCTACCAACATAGGCTCTTTTGCTTGAATAGTATTTTTGGCAGATGCTACCATATTTAACTTCCCACAATGGCACTGTTTATTTAAGGCCAATATAAAACATCCCTGGCCCTTCTCTAAGATTTTTCAGTCCCTTGGTTGACTCTCACGTATCCTTTTAAGCACATTTTTTGTGGTGCTGTTGGAATCACTGCTCAGTGCCTTTAAATGAAGTACTTCCAAAGAACAAGAACTCCATCTTAGCAGGGTGAGGAAATAAGCTGTACACGCCACAACATTGCTCATGGATTTCACTACTTTCTGTACACTCTGTTCTCATCAGTAGTTCAGAGGAACAAATAACTGCCAGACTAGAGGTCTACCTAGCCAAGTACCTTTTCACCAACAGAGATCAGTTGTGATTATTTACAGAATAGAGTAAAAAAATGTAGTGGTGCTCTGCCTAATATGCACTTGAGTTTCTGGCAATCATTTTGTCCAAGGCTGCACTGTTTTGTTTTATCAGACTGACCTAGGAGCAATTTACTTCTGGTTTCTGCACTCTTACTTTTCATGCTATAGAAAATGTATTTGCAGCTATAAATATTTCCCAGAATTGCATTTGATTCTAAATCAGGTATCTGTAGCTGTAAAAATAAGTTTCAAATCCTCATAGGAAGTTTGCTAGGTTCTTAGAGATAGTGGCTTATGATCAGACAAACAACATCCACTTTCTACAGAACAGGGTTACTTTTAAACCCTGATTTCAGGCTGAAGGCTCCTTCTCCACATGAGTGCAGTGACACCACTTTTATTGGTACTGATTATATCTAAGTTACTAGTCTCTGGCTTTGCATGTGCTGGAGCAGAACTATGCTCCAGCCAAAGCTACTGTCTAATAATATCCATCTGCTAACCAAGCTGTCACAGGTCCTGGTAAGCCACCTCGGGCTGCCTGCCATGAGTCACTGCGGCCACAGCCATAGGACACCTCTGTCAGGGAGCACTCTGTGGTTTTGGAGTGGGACAGCTTGAGCAGTCAGCACTTCCCAGCCTGGCAGGGACAGCTGAGGAATCTAGTCTTCAACTTTCTTGCCTACTGAAGCAAATGTGACAGAAATGGCCTTATACTGGCCTACCTATATCCTAATGTTTCTCCCAGATGTGTTATTTCTGCTAAACAGTATTTACTGTTGGCATTTTGGCAAACCTCTGGCTGCTCAGAGCTTTTAGTCATGCTCTTCTTCTGTCTTCCCCAGGTAAGAACATTACCTAATACTTTAATACCCTCTCCACCACCACTGTTTTTTTGCTGTGTTTTACTGTGAAACACTGTAAGTGCCAAACACAGTCCCGACAGCCATCTGCAGAAACAGTGTCTCCCAGAGGAGGTGCAGTAGGTGCACAAACATGTGCTCTGTTTTCCTAAGGACACCTGCCAGAATCCTGCTGATGCATCAAGCATAGGAAAATACTTGGCACAAACCATGTCTCCAAAGATTTCTCTCCTTGTAGGTAGTGGAAAATATTCCTTTCTTAACATACTTATTTCATTTTGTGGGTTCTCTTTATATAAGCGAATGCTTCTGTTGTTCTCTGCTGTAGTGTCCAATAAGCACAGCCACTCGTGGTTTCTCAGACCTCTCAGAGCACTTATCCAGTCTCATTTCGTCTCCTGCCTCAAGGTGAGTGGTGTGAACTGTTGTCATGCTGCACTCTCTCTGCTCAGTCCTGTGCTTCTGAGAGTTTCCTTTTCCCTCAGAAGACTTCCCTTAATTCTTTTTCAGTTTTTTAAGTCCTCTGGCTTTCCAACAAATGCATCTTCTTAATGGCAGTAAGACTTTTTTAACTCATTAATGGGTTCTGCCTTCCCCCGTATACTCACAAACTGTGCTGAGGTGGTGGCATGACTGGAATATTAACACACAAAGCATTAGCTTGCTCAGGAAGGTCAGGAAAGATTGGACAAAACAAAATACACTGCTCTGCATTCAAGGGTACATAGGTGTATTGAGAATGTGGAGGAAGTTACAACCCTCCCCCTTTACAACAAGGTAAAAGGGGAAAAGAGTATAAAGGCTTTGATTGCGGGGATTGCAAAATATTAAACAAGGAAGACTTGAGGCTTTTTGTGTCCAAAAAGCAGAATCAGCCAAAGAACAGGATATTACATTAATGAGGGATTTTTACAGTCCAGGTATTCCCTGGTGAAAGAATGCAACAGGACGCCAATGTCCAGTGAGTTCCTGGAATTACTGGCAATTCTTGTTTAATAAAGTGGAGTAAGGAGTCAGAAAGAAGACTTTTACAGATGTGATGCTAAGCAGTAAAGAATGATGTGAGAGTGTGAAATATTCCATATATAAGAGTAACCTTGGAGTCACAGGGTATATGATCCTTGGAAAAGAAATGGAGTAAAAAATGATGATGGACTAGAAGTGTGGAGGCTTCAATATACTATTAGAAAACAGGTAGCTAAGTGAACACAGGAATAAAAACCAGCTGTAAACTCCTCAAATGAATGTTTCTAAGGACAGTAGTATTTATTATTCCACATCAGAGAAACTATAGACACTGTAAAAAGAGACCAAACTGGTTAAACTATTGGTAATACATGACCAAAGAAAGCAAAATGAAACCAAGTTAGATTGTTCAAGGCACTGAAAAAAATTAGCCTGATCACAAAAGACCAAAATTTGTGCTTTGTCTTTTCTCATTCTGTTTTTCTGATCCAAAATTAGATGCAAAGAGCAAGAGACATGAGGTCAACAAGTTCAATAGTAATGAAGGTGATCCAGGAGAAGTGATTAAAAATGAAGGAAAGATATAAAGCCAAGAAAGCTGAAGTAGATAATTTTGTATCAGTTTTTACTCATATGATAAGCCCTAACCAGGTGACAAGAACAATTAAGACTAACTATCCTAGGACTTAGAACAGAGAATAGGTTAAGGAACTCTTAGATGAGGTAAGATGCTTTCAGACCAGTTGCACCTGCTTGCTAAGCTCCATCTGTGGATGGCATAAAACCTTGTTTAGAAAACTCTATCCAGAAGAGAAAATATTTCAGGAGTTCTCTGTGGCAGTACAGGTATATTTCTGCAAGGCTTCCACAGGAATCTGTTCTGGAACATTTTGTGCTTGGTGTCCTTCTTGAGGACCTGAATGATGCAATATATTTAATAATTTTCCAGATGCAATGAAGCTGGAGTGATGGCAGATGGAATGCACAACGGAATTGGAATTTAAAATAATCCTGAAGAATTACTGAAGAAATGACCAGCAAAAACCAGAATGAAAACAAATAGGGACAAATTTAAGAAGCTGCACTTGTTCAAGAGTGATCACCTGAACAAATAAGGGTTGTGAAGGCACCTGACTACCTGTCAGGTTTTCAAAGAAATCATAGAATCATAGAATCAGCTGGGTTGGAAAGGACCTCTGAGATCATCAAGTCCAACCTTGATCCACTACCCCCATGGTTACCAGACCATGGCACTAAGTGCCACACCCAGTTTCACCTTAAAAACCTCCAGGGATGGAGAATCCACCACTTCCCTGGGCAGCCCATTCCAATGCCTGATTACCCTCTCTGTAAAGAATTT
>JAWWLV010000088.1:14442180-14478326 GCA_035041135.1 Platyrinchus mystaceus
CCCATTCCAATGCCTGATTACCCTCTCTGTAAAGAATTTCTTCCTAATATCCAACCTAAACCTCCCCTGGCAGAGCTGAAGACCATGCCCTCTTGTCTTACTGATAGTGGCCTGGGAGAAGAGACCAACCCCCACCTGGCTACAACCTCCTTTCAGGTAGTTGTAGAGAGTGATAAGCCTCCTCTTCCCCAGGCTGAACAACCCCAGCTCCCTCAGCCTCTCCTCATAGGAATCTGGAGTTGTAGTGGGCCATGAGCTGCGCAGGACTCCACAGAGTCAGGCTGTTTTAAAAAGGCAGACTCTCAATAGTGTACGCTGTAAACACGAGTGTAAGAAGGCACAGAAAGGTTTTCACCTGCTCTAGCATTGCACCATACCCAGTTTTAACCAATGCCCTTCAAAAAGCATGGGAACTAAATCAGAACAATCCAACAAAACCAACAAGAATGATTAATGGTAGGAAAGAAAATCTGGGGAGGAGAGCCTAAGAGAATCACACTTGCACAGCCTAAACAACACAGTGAAAAAATAGAGAGAAAAGGAGCTATGATGCAACGTGATAACTGTTCTCAAATAAATAAAAAATTGCATAAAAAATAAGGATGGTTTGTGTTTTGGTTTTTGGGTGTTATTTGTTTGTTTGGGTTTTGTTTGTTTGTTTGTGTGTTTGCATTTTTTTCTTCTAAACCACCACAGGATTAACTTAGAACAAAAATTTTTATCTCAGCATTAGGTAAAACTTTCTAGTGGGAAAATAGTTGACAGCTAGATTATACTGTTTGTGAGTAGGGACATCACAGAGTTTACACCAAAAGAGGTTTTTAGAAAAGACAGACAACCTTGAAAATTCACCTAGAAATAGTTCCTATTAGTGGGTAAAGCAGTGGGCTACATGACTTCTTGACTATCTTTCCAGCCATAAACCAAATTTTTATGGAACTGTACTCCATTTATCACTCAACTTTGTCTTTTGTTTACATGCTGTGTTTGTATGCTCATACATACATAGAGCCCTAAATCTTACTTCTTTGTCTCTTTTTTTCTGTGAATTTTTAGTGTTAAAATTCATGATGGTTCTGTTTTGGCTAGTATACCTTCATCCTCCTTAAAATTTGGAACTATCCCATTTGCTTTTTGATCACAACATTTTTCAGTGATCCTACAAAAAAGTCTTCTGAACTGCAAGTTCTGTTAATTGCTCTTTTTGCTCCTGCTGGGCACATTTTCCTGCCACTTGGAAACTCTTACACTGTGATGCTGTCCTTTAGTCTTTCATCTTATGCCATAGACCAGCATTATTTTAAGATGATGGGTGTTCAATCTTCAAAATATAATGATGAGAATGATTAGAAGAGGGAAGGAGGAGCACACAGATCGAATGCATATTCTTGTTACAAGAGCAGATTTTGTTCATCTTTGAGATTTTCACTGGAGTAAGCTGCCAGGTAAGAAGGAGAATCAGGAGGACCTGATGACTGAGGCCAGCTCCCCCTCTTTTCCTTAGCCACACTGTTCTTAGCACTTCATTCTTAGAGATTTTTGACTTGTGTTCAATTTCCCTAGCAGCAGAGTTCATATGTACTTGATTACTTACACAGGAGACAATTTAACCATGAAAACCTCATATGTGAGGGATTAGCTGAGGGCAAAGTAGGGCTCTTAAACTCTTAATGTAAGTATGGTCATGACAGCACAGTTTGATTAAATTGAAACATTTCGCTTAGCAAAATATAGATTTAATTCTAATAATTTTAAAGGTGCCAAAGAGTAAGGGGTACTCATTTCACTCAGCACATGCTGTCTGCACATCTGTATCCCTGAGGAGAACAATGAACAAACCCTGCACAGAAAAAATAAACAATTACTTTTGCTGTACATCATTCATCTTCTGGTACTTGGAATTGTTGTGGACATATCTGCTTGATTTCTACAAATCCTATTACACCTCATATAGAGAAATGAGGTTAGTGATACGAAGTTTTATTTGAGAGGCAAGATATGCTGTTGCTCTGTATTAGAGATAAAATATAAGTGTTGGAAATTCTCTCTTTTATTTCCTGCAGATATAAAAACTAACTTACTTGTAATGCAAATGTTCTTCAGAATACTACTGCCATATTTTTCCCATTGCAACAGTTTTGTCTCTGACCATGGGTTTCATGCTTAATTTTTATGTTTACCATCAGTCATGCAATTCCAATTGACATATGATTTGATTTTTCTGCTACATAAACCAATTTTACCTCAGTGTAGTTCCAGTAACTGGGACTACTCACGCCATAAGAAAAGGACCAAGCCCTTTTTGTTTTCTTTAGTTTCTCTTTTCTTATTCTCTTGAGCCAGATTCTTAGCTGATTTAATTTTAGTCTCTTGTCTTCAGTACAGCTCTGCTGACTTACTGTGTTGGCAAAATTTGCACTTCATTTTTACAGGTTAACTTTGAAATAAGTCAGTTAAAATTTCTGCCTTTCTGTTCTTCTTTCCACTGGACTGAACATTTTGAGGCCCAACTTGCAAGACAGCTCCCTAAAATAATCACCTTGAAATCAATGGCTGGTCTTAAGAATTCTTGTTTATACATTTTATGTGACATGATAAATTACTGCTGCACTGTATTAAGAGTTTATACTGAGGGTGACTCAGGTGTATGGTATGAACTGCTTTATCCACCAGCTAAAAATCTGCTCTCTCCTGCCTCACTTCTGCCTTACAGAGAAGGGGAAAAGCAAAGTGGATTCCTGACTGGTTCTGACTCCAGTAACAGAGTAAACAGCCCCCCAGGTGTGTGTGGAGATCAGAAAGTGTGTAACCATCACCCTCATACAATTGCTCACAATTTAAAAGCCAGCCAGCAGCAGGAACAGGAAGAGAAAAGGTCACAAGAGGACAGCGTCCATGGCCAGCATCAGGTTTCAGAGCAGGGACCATAAGGGAGAAAATGAAAAACATTTGGACTTAATTAAGGCACTAATCTGGAAAAATGAGGAACAGTTGAACGCTGCAGAGTTGGGGCATTATACAAACTTCTTTTCTTGATCACAAAGTAACCTTGCAGTAGCATCTGCTACTGAGAATAAGGAAGGAAGAGGTTGGTAGAAACTGGGGCTCTGAGGTCTACCCTAGAGCACTGTTTTTTTATAGTGCAGTAGCATCAATAAAGGCAAAGGAGGTAGTACAAAAGGAAAGGGGTCTGGGAGAAAATGACATACATTGCTTAGAGCTTTGCTCCTTAACGGATAGTGTTTTCATATCTTTAGAAATATGTATTTCTCCTAGAAGTAGCTTTTCAGTTGTCATCTTAAATTTTCTGCTAGAAAATTCTCTGTGTGCTTATATAAATAGCAGGTAAATCTCGAGTTATATAAAATAACATTGTAGATAATATGCACATATATTTGCGTGTACTTGTCTCAAAAAAAAAAAAGGTGACAAGGACAGCTGCACAGTATGAGATGAAAGAAGAGAAGATGCTGGAGTTCATTCCACCCTTTGCAAGGTCTATCTGCACTACAGCTTAGATTAACTAAAGGCAGGGGTATCTGACTTAGTTCCAGTTCTCTGTGTTTTGTCACTGGTTTGGCTACAACTGTGCTGAAGAACAAAATCAGGGGACTGTCTTACACTCTGTCCATACTTCAACATGAAAAGCACATTAGAAAAGCTGTGTTTCTGGGCATCCCAGACAGGCAGACACTGAAAATGCTTGAAAGTCTGTCCTTTCAGCTGCTGCAAACTGGCATAGCTATTCACCCGGGTAATGCAGTGTGGCTCAGTTTGGCACTGGTATATAATTTACCCATTAGAAGCTGTATGCACACGTCTGAGGGTACTGAATAAGCAGGGATTCCAGTTAGATGAGGGTCAAAAATGACGTTGTATGTCTAAATGCATAATTTCTTTTTTTCTTTATGGCCAAAACAAAGACTAAGAAGAGTATATTTTGTTCAAGTGTAGAGACTAAGGCAGACTTGTCACAAGAGTTGGTAAGCATGTCTCTTGCAAAACTTTCTAGGGAAAGAGAGTTTTCTATCCCAGGATTAAGAAGAAGGGATGCTCATGAGTAGGAAAGGAGACACAGTCATTATTTTTTAAAAATCAGCTGTTTTACACCTTTAATTAATTAAATTTACATTTAATGGAGACAATTAATTTTCAGTATAATCAAATAAAAAGTTGGATATTAGACTATTTTCCCCATTCTAGTTTCCATATGAAATTTCTCTTTACCAGTTAAAGCACCCCTATGGCCACATCCCTATGTACAGAAAATTTACTCCATTAAGAATAGAATGGTGTTGACTTATGTCATATAGGAGTATGGCCCAGGGTCCATGAATGTCTTCAGTTGAGTGTGGGGCCCTGATTCTCCCACACCTTGTTTCATGTGCAGCTGCCTGTGCAAACCAGTTTTAAAATGTGTGTAGAAAGCTGCTCAAGTATCTGATAGCCTGCATCTATTTTGCATGATAAGTATAATACATAAAGACAAGGTAGTGCAGAATCAAAGCAAACTCTTGTTCCCTCCCTTTAACAGGGAAAGAATGGAAGACAGGAAAAGAATGGAGCACTGATGTCTACTGGGGTAAAGAATTATGTAACAACTTGATGTTATTATTTGAGAAAAATGAAATAGAGCTTATTTTTTTGATAGAAATTTGTACTATTTGGTAAGGAGACTTAGAATTTTGTGGATCTTACATGAAAGCACTTTTTAAACTATATTTTGTGGCAATTCTTTCTAAAAATAGCTCTAGCATGCAGTAAATAGTACAGTTGTTGCTTCGAAAAAAATCTGTGTCTGCAGTGGTCTGAAAATAAAATCCCACATCAAAGAGTACAGTACCAGTTTGCCCTGATCCACAGACAAAGGATATTTATGCAAGGCTGTGTGTGGAGTTATTTCTAAGCAATGCTTTTCCATTTAATTTTTTTGGAATTGCAAATATTTTTCTATTCTCTTGTTTTCCCATCACTGGTGAAATGTGTTCCCTTTCGGGCTTAGCAGAGTACTGGACAGGTGTACTGAAAGCCCCAAGCTTGCAATTGAAGGGATGTTTGCATGGTTCACTAAGCTGGTAGAGCTTATTCTGTATCATTTAGGCCAAATTTATGCTGATGGAACACCCCTGGGTGAAATCCAGGTCTTTTTGAACTCAGAGCAAAGACTGACTCCAAGGACAGCCAAATGAAATCACCTTACAGAGAGAGCACTGGAAATACCTTTGTTATTTATACATTTGACCTAAGCCAAGTGATCTAATTGTTGATGAATTTCAGTAAAGTATGCCCCAGCTGATGCCATTAAAGTCAACCAAGTTAATCTTGTTTTACATATATGGGATTGGAATCAGAATTTGTCTAAAGGGTTTTTTTCAAACATTTAAGTGGAAGAAGTGTAACTAAAGGGTTTTTTATTTACAGCTGAAAAAGGAGAAAGGAAGACTACAGTGAAGTCCAGTCTACTAGGAGGCAGCTTCCATTGCCACTGCCTCTGCCAGCCTGTAGAGTTACATGCCATCCTTATACTTCATTTCCAAAAGCCTCACCAAGGAACTTCCTGCCTTTTCTTATGTTACCTTTCTCCCAGAGAATATCACCAAGCAGGTTTTCTACTCCTTTTTAGCTCTTGAAAGGGTTGGCAGCACTGTAATGTTTTTAAGTAGCATCTTTGCCAGCTACATGGGAACACCTTTTTTTTTTTTCTTTTTTTTTTTAACCTCTATTGCTGTCTGAGGCAAATTTAGGCATAGATGTTAGGCAGCAGATGTTTAATGCCCTTTCATCCATGTGCATGGATTGCTGCAGAGGTCCATCCTGCCCTTCACAAGGGGTATGTTTAGTTCCATCTAAGAATCACTGAACACAAACATTGAGAAGGCACTGTCAGAGCAAATGAAGCAGAAAAGGTGTTCCCAAAAATCAGTGGACACAAATACCTCTCCTCTGCTTTCTGAAGATATGCCAGTTCCTCCTGTGTATACACCTGGTAGAGCAGCACTGCTCAAAGAAACATCTCAATCTTCCATGGCAACAAGCCCAGAAGCTGATCTGCCAGCCCCAACCTGGTTAACTACTAGCAGGCAGTAAGTGGGGGTAGCCAGCTTCCCAAAGAGCAAGAGCAACCTATATCTTCTGCACTGGGGACAACTTTAACACTGCTGCTCCAGTGCTGCAATTCTTACGTGACTTTGAGGACACAGATTTCTAGGAAGTGTCCTTTGCTTTTCTGACAATCTGCTAGGAGGCACAGACATCTGAGTTTTGTTTCACCACCTATCCCAGGAGCCCTGCTAGCTGGCTGAGTCTACACACGTCTCATATTTTGTGCAGTGATTCCAGAAAAACAGCTTTTTGGTCTTCACCTTTCTTCTCTTTCTCTGTTGAGAGTATTCCCATGTCCCCAGAAGGCCTGTGAAACTGCATTGCCAAATAAATCTGCCTGCCCACCTGCCAGTGTGTGTATACTCTGACAGACACGCTCAGGGAACTCAGCAGCAACCCTACGCTGCCTGTCAGCAGGTCAAAAGTGGTGCTGGCAAAATCAGTAGATGCCAGCAAAAGAATCATGGGAGTTGTCACTTTTAAGTCCAGTTTCTGAATTCCTGGAAGCTTCTGGTAGGCATCCTGTAATTCACCATTAGAAAAACAACTCTGGAATAGCTTCATGGAATATCAAGGGATTTATTAATATATAGATGTAGAGCTGAAGAGAATATACGATTAACAAGAAGAGCACCTTGTCTGTGGAAAGAAAAGTGGCATGGGTGCATTTCTGTTTAGTTGTTTTAATTACTGCAATTTCTATGAATGAATAAACTAATCCAATGGAATAAACCCAAGTAGACATATCCATGAATTTCTCACTGATGTCCCACAAGGCATGTCCCCACCTTTTGCATCTTTCCTCTCTATGGCTTTGTAAAAAGAACTTCTAATTCTGTAAACTTTATTATTCAGCCTATTCCAATTAAGAGTACCTCCAAGAAACTTTGTTTCATTCTCTCTTCTGTAGAGAGAAAAGTTTTTGTGTAGAAAATAAAAGCAACTCTTCTCCCATATTCTGCTCCTGTACTGTGTATATTCTGATATCCTGAATTTTACCAATGCCAATTCAGAGACATGATCTCTCTGCATGGGGGAAAGATGTAGTTATTTATATATAACTTAGAACATGCTTTGGTATGTGTTCCTAGCTAAATATATATAAAAAAGACAACTACCAACTCAACAACATCTCCTGAAAAATTAACATTCTCAATTCAGTGACATTTTTTATTATGCACTTTCATTTGGCATAGTAGGGTATGCATGAAAGCATCCGATCTGGAAACTTCAGCTTCTGCCTCCTGTTCCTAGAGTTGGTTTGTTGGGGTTTTTTAAAAATTTTATTTCAACATAATTCTGACTATGTTTTTAAGCCTAAAGGATATAAATCATAAAAATATTAAACAGACATTCATATATGTCAGAACCTCTGGTTGCTTCTCAGATTTACCCATGTCATCTCTACAGGACTACAGTAAAAGGCTTTTAATCAATTAATTAGGGATGCTTTAAATGACCTTTTTGTGTGGCATTTGGGAAAAACCTGGTAATAGTAAAACATATACTTTCTCCTTCCAAGTGTAAATCAAACTTTGACTACTTCTCACTCAGCCTGTCTTTCAGATATGTAACTATAAACCCATTATATTTCATATCTAGATATGATGCTCCAACTCCCAGTTTCAGGTAACTTAAATTATGTAATATGCACGTTCATGAATTAAAATATAGAAAGTAAACAGCAGGGTATATATTATCATTGCTATCACAGAGGGCCTTACTGAATTATTCCTTCGACTACAGTATGAAACATCTAACTTTAAATCTTAGCAACTGAAGTATGACAAATGGATAATAAAATGCTTTCCTGACCAAAGTTTCATCTATTCCAGTATCCTGTCTCCTAGCAGATATGCCGGGAACAGTATTACAAGAAAAGCATATTTCAGGACCTCTTTGGAATACTCTCCCACCTTCCACAATTTGTTATCCTGGGATTACCTTTTTTTTTTAAACCTTTATTCCTTCTAACAATATGATACTTTAAATAAACATAATAAAGTATGTACTATGGATATTATTTTTTTATGTTGTATACTTGTACACTTGTATAAGACTAACACCTTTCTTTAGCTTTACTTCACAAGCTGGGAAACTCTTGCTAGATTTCTTGTGCCAAACAAAAGCAGTCTCGGACAGGCCCTGCTGCTTGGGAACCTGGTGTAGGGGAAAGAAGCCATAGAAGACTTCATGTTCAAACAAGCCCTTGGCAAGGAAAACATCCCAGTAGCTTTCAGACTGAATGGATCCTTCTTGCACCTCGGGTACATCTTTCACATAATGACCAGGGTCTGTGTAACTCCTTTGCTGTCCCCTGTACCAGAGATATCACAAGGTTTCTGACATCAGGCATCTCCTTTCTTCTCTCTTACATCTGCTAAGTAATTCACTGAGTATACTAAATCCACCTTCATTTGTGTTATCGTTACTATGTGGACTATAATTAGTAAAAATTTCCTAGGATATCCTGCATCCTTTCTGTGACACATTTTACCCTTAACCCAGGAGATAAATTACCAAAATGGTTCCATTTCTTTCTGTTCAGGACACAGATGTTTTGGCACAGGACTTGCACTGAAGAATCACGGCTCAGTATTACCAGTCTTTTCCTTCCTCTCACTGCTACACTGCTCATGGCCAAGAGCTGGATTGTCACAGGCCTTATAACCCTCTTTTCTTAACCTGGCTGCCTACAGAAATGAGGCAACACTGCTTTTCATCTGGTTTGGTCTGTAGGGTTTTTTTCCCCGTCTGCCAGTTCCCTGGTAGTAACAGAGAAATCCACTGAGAAACTTAATCTACATCTGAAAAAAGAGTCTCAAAGAAAATGATGTTCTTACTGGTTTTGCAGCCATAAGAAGGTAGGGGAGAACAGTGAGATAAAATCATGCCATAGTGGGGGATTATTGGGCATAAACTGTACCATATTCTAGGTGGCAGCAGCTGGCTGATGAGCTGGATTTGATAATTTAAAGTACAGTTACAGCTTTTCCTTGGTGGACCTTATTCACTAAGACATTTTCAATATATCTATGTACAAATAATACATATGAAAAATAAAATAAAAGT
Source organism: Platyrinchus mystaceus (assembly GCA_035041135.1). Taxonomy (NCBI): domain Eukaryota; kingdom Metazoa; phylum Chordata; class Aves; order Passeriformes; family Tyrannidae; genus Platyrinchus; species Platyrinchus mystaceus. Next base: position 14,451,355 of record JAWWLV010000088.1, read on the forward strand.
TAATGTATCAACTATGTAAAATAGATAATAAACTATGAAAATGTTTAGGCTTCTTCACCACTGATTAAAAACTGTAATAGTTTTAACTTATTTTATTTATATAAGATGTATGATACAAACCCTGAAAATAGCAAGTATAAAGAATAATAGTAAATTTTTAATGCTTTTAAACATACTGATCTTCTGGGGGTTTTAGAGGACAGACTTCTATTTAATTGTATTTCTGGGCTGTTGCCAGGCTGTCACTATTCCCTAGAGCTGAATCTCTGGACATCAGAGGTTCTCCCCTGGAGCTGCATCTATAGACATTAAAGATTCAGAGTCGTTATACCTTAAGCTAGAAGAGACAGGGGACTAGGTCCTAATTACAGCTTATGCCCATTTAAGGTTCTTTAAGCTTAATGCAGAAGCCTTGATGCAAATGAAAATCAGGTCCTCAGTCACTTCAAAAGTACTCACAAAAAAGGTTAAAATTCTGTTTAACTTCCTCTTCTTATCAAAGTCTTGGAAAAAGAGAGCCTTTTCACAAGCACTGAGCACTGCATGTTTTATCTGAAGTCTGCCGTTTAAAGAGGGTGATTGATTTTTCCACATGAAGGGCAAAATAGCAGATCTGTGCCTCACTAACTCTTACGCACATACCTGCTAGCAACAGAGAAGCTCACTATTCAAATCAGAATGGGATTTCTGGGCTTTAAGTGTAGGAATTGCAGGGCTCAATTCCTTTGGCCTTGTCATAAATTAAGAGCCAGAAAGTATTTCCCCACGAGACTTCAAGCTAGATCTTTGCCAAGGCCATGGGTCACTTGATTGCACCCAGAATTTTACTCTAAACTTAGCTGGTGATGTGTCGATGTGATGAGGTTTCAGCACATGATACTTCATAGTGACCAAAGGTGGTTCCCATGGTTTTTTAAATTCATTTGGGGAATAGGAGTGCATAAAATCTGACTGTAATTTTCAGGTTTTTATTCCATGTTATATTTTTCCAGAAACGCAAGCATTTACAAGTACCTTTAATTTCTCACTTCCATCTGTACACTGTGGGGTTATTCATGGAAATGAAAAATAAAACTGCCATGTAGATGCACTGCTGTGAAAAAAAAAATATTACTAATTAAATGTGGAGCAAGTGACTATGATAAAACCTCTTGGTAATATGCCTGGCCACTGTGGGACAGGAGGTCATGCTTCACGTGCCAAGAATGACAGCAAGATGCTACAGGGGTTTGAGAACTAGTTGGAGAGTCAGTTCTCTAGTTCAGTGACCTCACTTCAGTGGGAACTCTATAAACACAGAAGTCGACCAAATAAATTTAGATATATTTATAACTCTCTTGTGTTATGAAGTACACTAAAGACAAGGGATGTATGAATTACAGATTACCAGTAATGATAAAAGAAAACAACAAACACAACTTTAAATATATTTTATATAGAGCAGACAAGAAAAAAACCCACAACCTTTCCAGAGAAGACTGCCAGTAACTCAGTGACACTCAGCTTTTCCACAGCAGGATCCTTTTCCTATAAGATTTGCCTCTAACAGGAACCTCCATCTTACTTAGCAGTGTAGGCAGAACAAACTGGCTGGGGTCCTCTGAGAAACCTTGCAATAACATTAAGGCTTCCTTGCCTCAGTGCCTAACTGGAAAAGGAGAATATAGTTATATAGTTATATAAATATATAGAATATATTTTCTTGCTCACTGGGTGTCATACAGACAAAGTATTCAAATTATGTCTTTGAAATTAAAGAAATAAAATAGCAAGTAAGAACTGCTTTAAGAGATATTAAAGAACTATTTTAAATTTCTTGAGATGGAAATTATGAAAATTCCTTACAGTCCAGTCTCCCACACATCCCATACATTTTGCAGAGACCTACTGGATGATTTAAAAGCAGTCCAGATCACAATTTTCATTAAAACCAATGGTCTGTCTTGTGATTCAAGAGCAATCTGCTCACCCTCAACTCTGCAGCTCTACTAGATAGCGCTGCATGTATGACACCTTTGTACTCCCTGAACAGCCTGTGCAAACTGTATCCTGGGACAATCATCTGCAAGTGAAGACTCAATGAGCAAGTCTTCTGCATTATGAAACTGAAACACAGAGAAGCATTTCCTCGTATTACAGCACAGACATATTGCAAAATACACAAAAAAAGTTTTTTATGAGAACGTGTAATAAACCATCTAGAAAGCCAAGTGTACCCGTGCCACAGATCATCAGGTGTTAAAAGAAGGGCTGTCTGTGCAGGGTTCCTCCTCTAGTCACTGCCTTGAAAGGTCTCTCTGTGAGCTGTAGTCTTCATTCAAAGGTTTATTTTTATGAAGCATCTTTTCATTGTCAGCATAGCACCTTTGTAAACTAACTCAAAGCTCTAAGTAAAATTAATTACATCCTTGTCTCTGAAACACAACCTCTTCTTGCTACACAACATTTCTAGAATCAGATACATAGTGATCAAATATAATCTGGATTGTAGTTACAAAGGGCATTCTATGCTTTCATTGAAAAAAGAGGCAATATTTGAATTTTTTAAGTCTTCTAGTGTTTGTCCCTCTTTTCAGGCTTCATTGACAGCGCTACAGGAAGTTTCATTGCAAATACCTTTTATCCCCTAGGATGCATACAGCTGGGCTGGCTGATGGACTTACAACTCTGCACATTTTTCAAATGTTTCCCTTACTGCTTTTTAGGAAGAGCTATTTTTATAAACCTTTTGTTACTTCTAAGTTGTCCAACCTTCATGGACGTTTCTTTCCAAATGAATATGAAACAGTGTCTTCATTACTTCTGAATCACTCATTTCTATCCTTCCCATTTAATCTTGTGCTTATGTTCAGTTTCTTCCCCCTCTTTATTCTGATTGCAAAAGCTTATTTTCCCCATCTTTTAAAGTATAATAGTTTTTTCTATCCTCTCATTTTAAAAAGATTTTATTTATGTACTTATATTTTCATTTTCAAAAATTCAGTGTTTTTTTAATGTTTCCCAATGCTATAGGCCTTTGTAGCGGCTTTTTAGTCCACATAAGTAGTAAAACATATTTTGTGATGCTGAAAGGAGGGAGTTTGCTCCTCCTGCTTGCAAGCCTGCAGGTTCTCAGTCATGTGTGTTTCCTTGGCTTCTCATTAAGAAAAACAAAATAAGAGACAAGAACTATGTGTTCTTGGCTTGTCATAGTATTTTATTACCTTGAAGGACAGAGATCAACTTGTTGGGCATAAAATGAAAACTTTAGAACAAGCAGCTTGTGGGTTTTTAAAAATAATTTTTATTTGGCATCACCAGTCAAGGTTTTCATATTGCTGAAATCTATTGCTGTCTTTGAAAAATCAGTCATCCTAAGCTGGTAAAAAATCCGTTCAAAGAGAGATTTTTCTTACTTTATGATTTCTTAGAAGCTTTTGAAAGTGTCACCTCAAAAGAAGGATAATAAATACTTAAAATATGTTGCTAGTCTCTTCTATGATGCAATAATAAAGGTCATAAATTCTGGCCATCCACATATCACAACACAGAAGCTATGTTGAAAGAATATTAGCAGGTTGAGAAATCACATCCTGAGAAGTTAGGAAATGCCAACCAGCATTATTTTGGCTTCCGTGCTTTTGATGAACATACACTTATAAGTGTTTACCTTTAAAAAAGAAATAAAAAAAAAAAATCAAACCAGAACAAGAGATTCACAAAATGAGCAATTACTGTGTATTTGCTTTTCTTATGGCCAGGTGAATAATTCACCATACAGAGGGCAGTTGTTTTGACTGCTGGGCTGACCACCAGCAGTGATGGATTCTCACCTTCTGTGCAAATGAAGTTATATGCTTTTGACCTTTAATCTGCAAATATATATTATTGTAACGGGAAATATTAAAATTAAGCATCTTGGATCCATTTCAGGATTTGGAATAGGATGTGATCTTTTGTGCAAGATTATTCTGCTTGTTGTCCCTAAATTTGATCCTCCCTCCTTCAACCTACTCCTGTAAGTCTGTCTTGTCCCACTTACGGATCTCTGCCCAATCTCAGTCTTCTTGTCCAGTCCACTTCAAGATAAGATCAAAATCATTACCTGAAACCTCCATTCGGCCATTCCCTGACACTGGAGGTACCTGAACTCCAGAGCTGAGATTCGTGTATGCGAGGTAGTTGCCATGGGCTCCTCCTACAGTCAGAGGAGAAGAAACAGGAACTTACAGAGTACCATTGATCATTGTGAGACTTCAGGAGACAAACTGCTGCCCAGACTTCTCTGGCACGTCGTCTTAATATGCATTCACTCCAAATCTTATGCAAAGATGTTTCTTAGTAGCATACTAACTGCCCTTCCAATTGCCAACAGCATTTGTTTCAGATTTTCTTATCAGTTTTCTAAGCTGTATGTTTTAGATCTGCTCTGTCCCTTGGATTTTTCCCCCATATTTATTTTATTTGCTTGTTCTGCTTATTTGATCTGGATCTTGGCTTCTTTATTATCTTAATTGGTATTTCTCCTTCTTTTTTCCCCCAAGAGCAATGTTTAAGCATTTAAAGGTTTGACAGGTTAATCATGACGAAAAGGAATGTACTTAAATCTCATTATATTTTTCAACTTCAAAGAGTTTTGCTCATATTTATTAATATATCTTCATAATATTTAAGTCAGAATTACCACTGCTATTCAAAGGTAGGTGAACTGAGGTGCAGACATTAAAGCTTAAACATCTTATATATTCAACAGGTACAAATAGTCAGCAGGAGGCCTAATCTGTAGCAAGCAGAAGTCTGGTACTAAGAGGTTTTTCAAAACTTGCCCAAGTTCCCCAGCCTCTCTGAATTTGTGCTCTAGTGCAGTGAATACCTTTATCATCTTTAAAAAGCAATGGTATTTCTCAAAGGCTGCTGAAGTACTCCAGACTTAAGTATCTAAACCAACACTAAACTAAATGAATCTCTGCCTGGTCTAAAGCAAACTAGTACTATGCAGTAATACCTCACTGCATGTAGGTGGATTTTCTCTAAATGTGATGTGAAATTCCTGCATGTACACTAAAGTGCAAGAGAGAATAGCACCCTAGCAATACTTGTTCTAAAACTTCTCAGATTATGGGAAGGTGGGAAGTATTAAAGTTGTCTGTTGATCCTGTTCCCCCTCCATAAAGGCTCCAGTTCACAGCACCACAGAAGACAGAGGTTCACCCTTTTATTACCATGTATTGGCATTTCCACTTGTGCCGACATATGGCAAAAGCCCTGCTGTGCAAACCCCTCTGTTGATTTAATTCTGAAAATATACCACTGCTAAACAAACAAACAAAAATAATGTGGGCTTTGCATCTCTAGATTTTTTTCTTAGCCAGTTTCTTACCCTAAAATACTAAGTAAATGCACATTAATACTGTACATCATAAAATTCCTAACAATGTAGGTATACTCTTCAGTTTATTCTGACTCTTCTAAATCATCATCAATGTAATCTTTAGAGCAGTAGCTCTTCGTCCACTGTAGGTTGTAAAAAGAGAAAGTAATATCTTCATCAGATATCACAGCTTTCATTTTTTTTCCTATAGTATCAATTGTTCATTGGTTACTAAGTTCTGTTTACTTTCAATTCTAAGCAGAAACTCATTCTATTACTTTGCTTTTAAGAAAAACTTCTTCACAGAAGTCTGTAAATAGAATAGAGATCAATGATACACTATTCTGAAAGATATTCCAGAAACAGTACTTCAGTATATCATAACTTTGGATGTTGAGGGACTACTCCACAGAAATATTTTCTTCAGCAAGTCACAATGGATTTTTTCCTAGTGTTATTTTAAAACTTGATATTCTAGACTGACATTAATTACCACTGGTACAAAATTTCTACAGTTTATCATGACGTGAGGCTTGAGGAAAATTAATACGCTCCCTATTAGAAATGACTGATCTTTTCTGTGGATACTGAAACCAGCTTATAATGGAAACTTGTATAAATCCAATGTAGTATATTATTTTTAAATGAAAACTAATATATAGTAAAGGCACAAACACATTAGCACATCAGAATGAATATTTTGTGTCTCTCCAAGTGGCACGTAATATATCAAGAATCATTGTATGCTAATTAAGCCACATTCGTGGTTCAGAAAGGCAGTACACATACAGCATATAGTTTTGCTTAAGCAACAGTTAAGACTTGTATTACTTCAAAAGGAATTATAACTGTTTAAGACCATTTGGAGCACTCACCTTCAAATTCACTGTATTTTATAAGTTCTGTAATTGCAAACCACTTCAACTTTAGTAGGTACAAAAAGGTGAAGAATAAGTATGTTTATTTTTAAACTTCAGTTCATGATGAAATTGTCAATGACTTTTAAATGAAGTATTCTGAAGCACTGGAACAGTTATTTCAGATACAGAACTTCCAAGTGGAACACATGACCGAAAGGAAGTATCATATCATAACGTACCTTGGTTCTGAAATGACTTTGAGCCAGTCTGCCTGTTTTATCACCATAAATTTCATTTACCAAGATGTAGTTACTGTATTCACAAAATTGTGTTTATGTTAAGAATCACTAATTCTAATTCACATTTATTTTCATGAAACCTGAGTTCAAAAAGAGTCTCCTGCTACCCACTTTTTCCAGAAAAAGGATATGACACAAAGCTGTGCTCACAGGATATGGGGGTGTCCTGACACAGCACAAACAAAAAGAAGTTGGGAAGATGGAGACAGTCCTGCATCACAGGATAAAAATGGAGAAGGAGGTGGCCCCAATGCCCAGTAATCTTTGAAGTGGTGCAGACAGAAGTCCTTTTCTTCCCCACAAGGATCATTTCTGTGATAGAAGAGACAGTCAGGTGAAGGAAAGGAAAAAAGATTAAGTTTTTTCCCTTGAATGTTGTTTCCCTTCTCTTTTCTCATCTACATATTCTACACCTCCCTTCTTTCTTCTGCACCTTGTCACCCCTCTCCTGCTCAAATCACTTCTCCCTTCATTCTTCCCTTAAATCTTGTATTATCCTATTTCTGTCATACTTTCATTTTGCCTTTCATAGAACTACATTTGATTGGAAAAGACCCTTAAGATCATTGAGTCCAACTGTTAACCCAGGACTGCCAAGTCCAGCACTAAACCATATTCCTGAGTGCTGTGTCTACACATCTTTTAAATACCTCCAGGGATGGTGACTCCATCACTGCCCTGGGCAGCCTGTTCCAGTTCTTGACAAACCTGTCAGTGAATAAATTTTTTCCTAATATCTAATCTAAACTTCCCCTGCTGCAACCATCCTGTTGCTCATTACTTGGCAAAAGAGACTGATGCACACCTGGGCACTCTGCCAGCTCATGTTCAGCTGCTGTCAACCAATACCCCCAGGTCCTCTTCCTCCAGTCCGCTTTCCAGCTGCTCATCCCCAAACCTGGAGCGCTGCATGGGGTTGTCCTGACCCAAGTGGGCCTGGCACTTTGCCTTGTTGAACCTCGTATCATTGCCCTCAGCCCATTGATCCAGCCTGCCCAGATGCTTTTGCAGTCTTTCTACCCTCCAGCAGACCAACACTCTCATCCAACTCGGTATGTCTAAGGCTGACTGAAGGTGCCCTTGATCTCCTCGTTCATATAATTGATAAAGATCAGTATTAAACAGAACTGGCCCCAATTCTAAGCCCTGGGGAACAGCACTGATGACCAGCCACCAGCTGGATGTAAATCCATTCACCAACACTCCCTGGGCCCAGCCATCAGGACAGTTTTCTACCCAGTGAAAAGCACACCTGGCCAAGCCCTGAGCATCCGGTTTCTCCAGAATGATGTTGGAAACTGTGTCAAAGGCCTTACTGAAGTCCAGGTAGACACATCCACAGCCTTTCCTTCATCCATGAAACAGATCACTGAGGGGGGCGATCACTGCCCTGGTCCTGCTGGCCACATTATTTCTGACACAGGCCAGGATGCCACTGGCCTTCTTGGACACCTGGGCACTCTGCTGGCTCACGTTCAGCCCTCTCCGGTCTTCTCTCTGACCCAGTGCTTTCAAATCCCTTAGGTTCACTTTCCAGAACAATTCCTGTACTTTCCAGAGACTCCTTTTTCTAACCTTTCCCCCGGAAGCCCCCATCCCAGCGCCCCCAACCGCAGCACGACGACGGTCAGTTTTGGAGCCGGCTGGCAGCGCGGCTGCCCCCGCACCAGCGGCCGGCAAGGAGGGAAGGGGCTCCCTCAGCACAGCGGTGCCCGCGGAGGCACCTCGGTCCCCGTGCCCAGGGCGGCAGCGCCCAAGGCCGAGCGCGGCACAACCTCTGCCCGCCGGCCCCGCGCCTGCGCCCTCCCGCGGGGTGACGCGGCGGCCGCGCCGCGGAGGCGGGACCGTCACGGAGGCGCGGTGTAATTCCTTCCCCCCGCGGTGTAAGTTCCTTCCCCCCGCGGTGTAAGTTCCTTCCCCCCGCGGCGGAGGGGCTGCGGCCCGGGCTGGGGGCGGGCGGCGCCGGGGCGCGGCTGCCCCCGCTCTGTGCCTCGCCCGCGGGGCCGGGGAGCAGGAGGCGGCGGGGCAGCGGCTGCTTGTGGGGCGGGCGCCTTTCCCTCCCCTGCGAGGCCCTGCACTCGCCCCGTCGCGGCAGAGTGGGTCCCGCAGCTCGGCCGAGGCTCCGGGCGGCGGGAGGGGCTCGGCGGTGTCCCCCGGGCCGCCGAGGTGCGTGCGGGGCCCGCCCAGCTCCCGTCCCCGGAGCGTGGGAGCGGCGGTGCCGGCCCTGCCGCGCTCGGACGGGGCGGCTGTGGGAGCTCAGGGCCAGCGCGGGCACACGAGCCCTGCCCCGTGGGGTGTCACAGCCCTGCCCCGTGGGGTGTCACAGCCCTGCCCCGTGGGGTGTCACAGCCCTGCTCCGGGGGATGTTACAGCCCAGCTTTGGGGGTTGTCACAGCACTGCCCCGGGTAGTGCCAGCCCGGCTCCAGGGGTTGTCACCGTGCGATAGGGTGTGACTTCAATTACCGGTTCTGATGTTACAATGAAGACCTGCAGAAGGGCTGTATATTACAGGTTCCTACAAATCTCGGAAGTTGCTTGTCCAGCTCACGCTTTTTTTAGCAGTGGCCATAAAGCGTGTCATCTCTGAGGGGTGGCTGTAGGTTCCTCCTGGTTCTGTGGCAGCGTTTGGCTCCTGTGCAGCTCCAGTGTGAGTCAGAGCTGTGTGCCGAGCTCTCGACTCAGAGACCTGAGCGATGTTTCATAACCTTGCTGCTGCTTCCATAAAAGTACAAATGCGATGTGCAGTCCTCTCAGGCTCCTCACGGTTTGGGAGGAACTGAGATCCGAAGGGTTTTTGTCCTGTGGTTGCAGAAATGGGTGCAGTAGATGGGTCTAGTGTTTGTGTGTAACTGGGGCTGAGGCCTGCCAGCTTATGAAACCATTAGAAATTTTTATATTCCTAATCACACAAGGAACATATCCCAAGTTCCAAGTGATCTGATGTGTCTGGCATAGATAGCATAAGGAGGGAAGCACTTGAAAGCAGCGTAAGAGAGTTTTGGAAAGACTGTAGTAATGTCTTCAGTGTGGCAGATTTGAAACAATATGAAAGATTGGGTTGTTTAAATTTATTTTACCCCGAAGTCATGGTTTATTAAAAGATTTACCTAGTTCTATATCTGAATTAAAATTGACATGATACATCCTGTGCTCAATTCCTTTCTTCTTCTCAAGGTTAACTCTTATTTTGTTGAAACTGTTTAATGTGTGTTGAAGTATCAGTCAACAGTCTAGCCCTTAAATGCTGTAAACTAATTAGAGTCTTGAATTTGCTTGTAGGTATTTATTTGAACCTGTAAGATACCATTAAAAGTGATCTTTCCTGTTATTCATTAATAAAAAGGAAAGAGGAGGATAACAGGATAAATGCACAGTTCCCTTTGATCACAGTAGTTTGTATGCAATTTTTTCTGCCCACAGAGCTATTCAGCAAGCAAAATACTAAGCTGTTTTTTATTTTGTTTTGGGTTTATTTTTATAACCTTATCATAGCTAGTTATTTTTAGTACTAGTTTAAGTTAATCTTTTTAGAAGCTGTTTTTATGCAAAGCAAAATATGTGTATTTCGGGAATGAGTGCATATTTTTTTTCTGCTTCAGCAGCAAGATGAATTGGATTCTTTCAAGCTTACAGTTTGTCAAAAGTCAGAAAAGAAAAGGAAGAAAAAAAGCTTATGAAAATTATATGTTTTAAATATTTTTTGTAATGATCTAATGTTCTTAGCGTTTAATTAAAAAATATTCTTGGGTAATGATAACTGCAGGATCAGAAGAAAACCATCACTATTGTAGGGTTCAAATGTTTTTAGCTTTTGGGCAGGCTGTTAAAGAAATAGATTATGGAGTTACTAAAATTTTGTAATTAAAATATATTTCCAAGCATTTAATGAAGGAAAAACTGGTTTCCTCTGTTTCCTACTTCTCATATGGGAAAATATCAGAATTAGCAATGACAGTGACAGCATATTGTGAGATATTTCTGACTTTCTCACATGAAACCTGAGATACATATATTGACTGTCATACATATATGTTTTTGATGTACAGGTCCAAGGATCGTGTTGTGTTAGATGGAAAGAGTGTTCTTCATTGATGACTTGAGCCGTTTCGAAGAATTATATGTGCAAAGGTAATACATTATTTATGGAAGTGGTTTAATGCTTTAAATATCTATGAAACTGGTGATGGTTTTATATATTTATTTGCACCTAATGAGGCAATGTTGTCAGGTCAAAGTGAAATGGCCAAATGTTGAATGTAGAGCTTTGATCTGAAGTTGACTGGAAATATTACTGGAGTTACAATTATAGAAACTTAAGAGTTTTAAAAGTACGTGGTAAAATCAGAAATGTGTGAACTTTATCAGTTATTTTAGTGATGTTTATTCAAATATTATTGCAATTTCTAATATGAAGTACTGTAATGTATGGTATGCCTCAGAGGATTTGCTGTTGTATTTAAAGTAAATATGTTTTTACTAGAATTCTTGTTTATATACCACTTTCTAAGATGTTTGTCTGTTTTATTTAATATGATTTTCTGTCCTTTGCTAAACACATTTCCTGAGATACTGGAACTTTCTGTTGTTGTTTTCCTTTTTTATTTCCTTGAAATAGGAATTAAGATGGATGAAATGTTTCATTGGCTGTAGGAGCAGCAGGATGCATAAGGTGGGTGTGTTGAAAGATTATAGTTAATGTCCTTGCAGAGTGTTTTAATTTTTGATTCTGTGTCTGTCTGAACACAAAGATGGTTTTTGTCTTTGTGCTTAAATTGCTGTTTGTTTGTTCATTTTAAATTCTTTAGCTTCATTGAGGGTATACTCCATTGGGTTTGTCCTCCAATGAAACTTGTTTTCATAATTTCCATATTAGTAGTTCAGCAGCAGGAAAAGATGTTTTGATCCTCATCTGCAGTCAAGACATTGTCTTTATCTGCTTAGACTTAGTTCTTCATGTTGTCATTATAATTTGCTTACAGAGATCCAGAATATGCTTTTACTTAAAAAGATTTTTTAAACAGAAATTTAAAACATGAACATATGTTTTTACAAGACTAACATTGGCAAATAAGAGAACAGTCACGCTTGAGTAATAGTTGAGTCCTTTCTCATGAAGTATATTTGCTTGTTCTTGTTATCAAAGTTGAATAAATTGCAGATTTCTTCACAATGTAACCATTAAAAATAATATATAATTTAGATTTTTATTTTTTTTTTAATTTTGAAAATAAAAAGTTGTGGGTTTTTTTATTTCATTCTTTCTTTTGCTGGTGCAACAAAGAGATTCTTACTGTCAGCTTAAAATGGCATTTGGAGAATGCTGTTGTCTTTATATTGTATTTTTTCTGTATTACTGTTGGTCTTGTCACCTTTCATGACAACACGGAACAGCTGGGTAGAAACCATGCTATTCTTCATGTGATATTTCCTAATTAAATGTGTCTTTGACTTACTGTATTACAGTACTGTATTTGCAGGTATGGGTTGGTACTTTATAAGCTGATTAAACATAGTGTAAGTAATAGTCAAGCATTACTTTTTTTAAAGGACTGATTTCATGGGTATTTATAGCGTAATTAAATGTTGTAGGAAATGTTATCATGGTTTGTGTAGCAATATGTTGTAATCTGATAATTATTCCTAATTACTATCAAGAATGTAATCAAAACACCATAAACCTAACTGTGGTAGAATTGTACCGTGTATTGAAAAAGTATATGAAAATGTATAAATTAAGAAGAGACTATCCTTGATTTGTCACTTGAGTCTTTTACTGTTTTAGGAAAGAATAATTTCCTCACCTAAATGGCAAACTATTCCCTTTACTGTAGGTTTTTCTTGCATCTTTTTGAAGGCCATGCAGTACTGAAAGCCTTGCCTGAAGGGAGGCTGGCTGGTGTCCTGATACCAACAAGCTGAGTAGGGAGCAGTCAGTGTATCTAGAACTGTTGCACAAATGGAAAGGAAAGAATGTAATAAGTAGCTCAGTGCATCTTTCAGAATTGTAATGCCTTGTGGTCACTTTATTCGTGGATATTTTTTTTTTCTGCAAAGTGCTGAGGAGTTTTTTTAATGGGATGATATAAAGATTAAAGTGACTTTTACTTTTAGAGGCTGATATAAGATATTCATTCCTGCATATGCATCGTGTTGTTTCAGTCTGTGGCATAGCTCTTTATTGTTTTTCAGAAAATCTAAGCCCAAGATTGAATCTAAGCCCAAGATTGTTGGTTTAGAAAAAGTATTGTGTTTAACGCCAAGAAGTCATGTGATGAGGTGAGCTTTAAAGCAGCACTGTCTCAGCCTTGCTGAAGAGCCTCTGTCACAGCAAGTCCCTGGGGAGGCAGGAGTGTTCTTTGGCTCACTTGGGTATTTGCCAGGAGGAGCAGGTGCAAAAGAGATGGAAAAAACAGCTTGGGAAATTTGTTTGATAGGTAAGGGAGTTGTGAGGGAAAGAAAGTACTTCTATCAGACTTACTAGGAGAATTTTTGCTGTTTGGTTGAGTTTGGGTCGTGGATCAGTCAGAGCAATGTTTCCATACTCAGTTTTCCGCATGAAGCACTATGGTACCAGCAAATGAACATTGAAATGTCTGTAGGAAGTATTTAATGGTTTTATGTGACTCAAAAGCAGAAACCAACCAAACATAAAAAACCCCTTAAAGGTGTGTTTTCTTACTTTTCTGTGCATTATTCAGCTGTTGTAAGGGAAAATTGCAAGGGACTCTATCTGTTCTTTGAAAGATCTTTCCCTAGGGCCAACTCTCTGAAAATATTGCATAGTGACAAATTAGAGCTTAGACCGCTGTAATTTCTGTTGTACCTGTGCTTCTTTGCCACTTTGCTTTTCTTATATATATGTTTATGGTTATTTTGGATGAACTATAGAAAATAAGGCTGTTCCTGTGACTCATTTTTGTAGTTTTAAGCACACTTCAGACTTCTGTTGAATGATGCAGAACTTAATTTTGGTGGGTTTTTTGGCCATCCTTGACTGGTTAGCCTCCCTTAGTGAGGTTGTAGTCTGCCAACTGTTTGTGAGTGCATGTAATCTCAGATTTGTATCAGTCTGCCCTCTCAAAGAAGTAGTGCTACATACACCAAAATATGAGCTTCTGACAGTTCCTGCTTTTGCTCAGCTCAATAAAAGTGGAGCTGCTGGTGAAGAAATAGATCCGTGATTTTAGGAAGCAGGGCTGTAAAGTTGAAATATCCAACATCAGATGCTAATTATATACACTGTCCTAAAGGTAAAACTATATGAACCACCAAGATACTGTAAGAGAATCAGACACAATCAGTCTGTGGAAACCTGCATAGTTCTGTTGTGTATTTAAGCATGACCTGGGTATGATGAATCAAGGACTAAAAAGTTACCGGCCCACTAGTAAACTGTTCTACATTAATAATATGGCTGTTCAGTGGGTTGTATTGCTTTTGTCATCAACAGATTTTGAGGCTTTACTGAAGAAGGAACGTAAATTGGTGTTGGATTTAGAAAGAAGGAACTGTTCTGTATTACAGGACTCAAACAGAGACCACCCAAATGCCTTCAGCTGTTTTTTGTTATTTTCACAAATAGTTTGTTCTTTTAGCGGAGTGTTTAAGAATAGAGAGTTGAATCAATCGCTCTACTATGTTTTCCCCTAAATAGCAATTTTAAGTAAAGTTTACAATGCTGTTCGGCATCAAGAAAAAAAAGTCTTAGACTTTAGGTTCTCTTTTTTTAGCTTCCAGAGAAAAGCAATTTCCAGAGAAAAGAGATAGGCTGTTGTGATTTCAAATCTTTCAATGCACTGTGTTCTTGGAAACCTCTTTCTGTTTTTGGCTGGATATGTATGTCCTAAGGGCCAATATAGTATCTGTTACATTTTATGGTATTTTAGTAAGTTAATTCAGAGATGTTATATGTTTTCCGTAGTTCTGGTAGAGTAAGCAGGATGTAGAATGTTCTTGTCTTCCATATATTATGAGTTATCTTTTTTAGAGTCTTAATTTTTCAGAGGGCAGGTCTGCTGTATTACTTTACAAACTTGCTCTTGTGCCAGACGTATTTGGTGCCTCATTGAATGCCTAAAGCTGAAAAGTCCTGGTTAGTTACCTTTGCTCAGTGTGTGTTTATGTTCTCCTGTAAAACAGTGATTTTCTTTTTGGGAAGGTATCCTGATTGGCATATGACAATGATTTGCAGACTTTATTGGGTGAGCTACAAAGAAGAAATTACGCTGAAGAACAAAAAAGCAAAGACTACCTGGCCCCAAATGATGTCTTGACATGTTGCTTTTATAAAGAGAAATTGGGAAACAAAATTGTTTACCCTTTGAAAGGCAGTGAATATGGAGAAGTATAACATAAGTACACAGAATGATGAATGGTCTGAAAGAAGTAATTCAAAAGCTTTTGTTTTGTTGGCTCATGCTGTAAGAATAAGGGGGCATTCTGTGAAATTAGGGTGCAAACTGAGAAAGGCGCTTGAGAAAGGATATATTTCTTAATAAATCGATAAGGCAGTGAGCTCTGCAGTCTAGGGATAATTTTAATTTAGGAAAATTGTAAAAAAAATTGAGTAAGTTAGAGTACAAGAATATTTACACAGACTCAGGTTGCCTTTTCTCCTGGAAGAATGTAATCCCTCAGTTTTTTCTTAGTTGCAAGATTATTTCCATCATGATTTTTAATAAAGCTTATCTAAAAACTATGTACTGATGGTGGGAGCGAAGGAGTTAAGTCTATCCCTAGTTTGTTTATGGGAGAAAAGGTTATGGTGTCTCACTAATTTGTTTGCTGTCTTTCCCTGTATTAGGTTTTATATCCAGGTGAGATACCCACTAGGAACTATGTCTAGTTCCCTTGGTAGTATCCACTGATTTACTTTGGTTTTGTGATAGATGGGGACATTGAAGAAGAGGTTTTGGGGATTAACATCAGGATCTTTGTTAACTTGGAAAGAACTTATATAGGACAGCTGCTTTTGTGACTTGTCACTAGTGAGACACTGTTCTGTTCAGCTTTGGTTTTTCTGTTCAGCTTTGATTTCTCTGTTGCCTGGGCTCACATATTAGGTAGGTGTTCCTGCAGTAATTTAATCCAAGTCAGTACACAAGTTTGATCTATACCTAGAGTGATGGAATATTTAGGGAGGGTGAGATGAGCTAACGCTGGCCTTCTGTGTCACCCAGCCAACTCCCAGCAAGTATGTAAAAAGTCATAAAAATAGCAGTGGGGGTATCTTAATTAAATGAGCATGCTTGTCGCTCTGCCAGCCTTTTCTCTTGGCATGGTTCAGGTCCTAGAAACTGTTTGCTTTCAGTCTCTATCAAACTCAATTATAAAACTCTGTGATAAAAGCATCAAAAGCAGTGTTCAGCAGGAAAAGACTACAGAATCAGCTTTTGCACGTTCCCACTGAAATGCCCTTTTCTCTCCATTTAATGGAGGCTGCAGTTTTTACTTTTGGTGTGTTTAGCAGCAGATTGACTTAAATTTGTTGTATTTGGCTCTAGAGCAGCAAAGAGCAGATGTCAGGGAGGTGCCGTGACAGGAATAAAAAAGTTCAGAAGGCTTGTGGGAATTTGGGGGTGAGGGGGAAGTCTTCCTCCTATTTTTTCCATGCTAGAATCCATATTATAACATTTAGAGCTGGCATTCACTTCAAAACTTGCTGTGCTGTAAGGGTTGCTGCGTTGACGCAGACATTCTTTCCCACAGCTCAAATTATGGAAACAAAGTTTATTTATAAAATAAAATATGCCTGTGAAATTATAATTGATACCTTAATTATGAAGAACTTGCCTGAAAGATGGTAACTTAGCGATCTGTGGGACATTTTCCTGGCTTAGAATAGCCACGATTTACACCGGAACGTTTTCTCTTTATGAATCTTAGAAATGGAATTCCCCTGTCAGGGCAGAAAAACTTCAGTAACTGAGAGGTACTCTGTCAGGGATGATAAGCCTAAAATAATGGTCAACTTTTAAACATTATTTAGGCTTGGAACATTTCAAAAGTAAGCTTTACTGTTTGGGGATTGTCACTATTTGAAAAATATGCATTTAAAAGCCACCACTACATTATGCCAGTCTTTACATAAGCAGGTGGGTGCCAGATGTATGTGAGATCCTGGAGAATTCTATTGCTTTGGATTATTTCTTTTCACTTTTGTAATGAGCAGAATGCTCCAAAAGTCAGTGGAGGCTTTTTTTAAAAAAAAAAAAAAATCTTATCTTTGCTTTGATTAAAGGGCCATTTCTGAAACACCTGGTGTAGTTTCTTAGTTAGTAGAATGATTACTTGTTTATCTTTCTCACATCTTCTTTTTCATTCATCATCTACTTGCACTACAAGAGTATATGTTGCCACAGTATAGTTTATAGAAACATAAATATGATGTAATTTACATCATATTTACATTTATGTAATTTTGATTGCAGGTTGCTGTATTTGAAAATTGTGCCAGTTATCATTTTCTGGGGAGATGGGATTTGAAATAGAAGGAATGTCTGCTATTGTGCACTTCATAGGAATATAAAGTCTGACTTTTTTTTAAAGAAGCAATTAGTATAATGGTGTGAATTGACAAAAGCATCATATATGCAAGATATGTAATGTACGTGCTTTGTTCTCCTCTTACGAAGAAGGAGTGAAGTGTGCTATTCAGATTTGAGAACAAATCTTCCATCTCTTGTGCTAATGAACAGTGTAAAGGCACTGCTAAAAAAAAAAACAGAACAAACTAGCTTCCCTGTTGGCTGTAGCATGTTGAGTTCTTGGTTAGGTAGCTAATTTCAGTGACTTTAAAATGACAAAACTGTAAGTAATTGTGGCCAGAGCTGTTCCAAGAGGACTGAGTGAAACCTTTTTGATTTCTTAAATGTAAAGGAAGCCAGGTTTGATCAGCAGCTGCTGGGAGGATTATTCAGACGATGAATTGGCCCAATCCAGTGCAGGATTTTCTACCTCTGACCAGTTTAGGGCATCTTCTTCTGCTTAAGGTGAGATGCTGAAACTGTGAGAGTTGACAGAGAATAACTGTGTTTGCTTTCTTGGACAATATTTACAAAGAAGAGTTTCGGGTTTTCTTTAGTGGCCTCTCTCTCTCCAGTACTTGCCTGTGACTCAGGCAAGTTGCCTGATAATTCAGTCTTTGGCAATTATCTTTAGAAAGCTGCTCTGTATTGGAAAGGAGAAAATGTTTAGTGGATATCCTTGCAGCGAGGAAGACACTGGGTGGGAATATTAGCATACATGTTAAGTTGACTGACTGCAGATTTCCCCAAAAATTTTAAATTTCTCTTGAATTCTAGTCATACAGTCAAATAACTTGAATTCTTGAATAACTTGAATTCTAGTCATACAGTCAAATAACTGTACTTGGAAGCTTAATAATTTTCAAAGCTAGTATCTTTGGAATTTATTTTTTCATTATATAAAGTGGTTTCACAAGCCCAAAATGACTTTGAGTTTTTGAAAGTTATTATATTTCTTTCTGGAAATAAGGTGAACGCTAGTAACCTCTCAATTAAGAAACCTTACTTGTACTGGTATGCTAGAATCCTGGAATATCCCGAGTTGAAAGGAACCCACAAGGATCATTGAGTTCAAATCCTACTAATTTTCAGATGTAAATTCTAAAGAGGTTTTGCAAAGAGCAGATGTGTTCAGGTGGAAAGTGTTGATTTGCAAAGGAATCCTGTGTTAGCAGTGCACACTATTGTGAACCCAGTGCTGCTTCAGGGTCCAGCAGATGAATCAGTTACTAATTCATGTATTGAATGGAATAATCAGTTTCTGACGTGTTACCTACTCTTGGGAGGTACAGGAAACACTTCCCGGTTACTGTTACCACCAATTCAGCTGAGTGGTCTTAGATCTTGTAGCGAGCTCTTGGCTTCAAAGAAACTTGAGTCAGTTCTCCTTGCTGAAAAAAGGCTGTGGTTTTAAGCACATTGAACTGAAAAAGCCATAGCAGTATCGCTGGAGTATTTATGCTTTACATTTACAAGTCCTTTGAAGACAGAATATCTTGCAGCAATATTGAAATATTTTTCTGACCAATCAACAAACATTGTTATATGCTCTGGGTAGATTTGTGTTGCATTTATAGCCATCAAAAATTTAGTGGGTCATCTACTGTTGTGGGCTTTTTTGGCTAACATTTTGAATGGATATTGTACTGCTGAATCTTTAATCTGCTGTGGAGACAGACAAATTTAGGAGTAGTGACTTTAATCTCTGAAGAACGTGTATTGACTGGGAGAGTTAGTTCAGTTTGTTTTTGCAAGTTGCCAACCCTTAGAAGGGGGATTAAGTTTAGTGCAGGAGATAAATGGAACCATCCCGTTGTCTCCAGAACAAGGTCACGGTGCTTGTCTCTTTTCAGCCTCCATCTCAGTAAAATAATAGAAACTGTAATTGTTTCAAGTTTCAGTTTTATCTCCTGAAGAATGGGAGTTACAGTTACTTGTGCAGACCATAATGTCAGCAATGCCTTTTTGGCCGTCTTGGTTGTTACTTCTTTACCGCACCGTAACTGCCCTGTTTGCATGCCCATGCTTGAAATTCTCATGTCCTGATTTTGTATTTTTCTTTTCTCCCCCTCAGTTTTATTTATTTAGAGATTCCAGTGAGCAGGTAGCTGAGTAGACTTCAGTCATGCAGGAGCTGCTTATGCATGCGGCTTTAGCGATGGCAAAGGCCCACTCACCTTAGATGTGAAGGCAAGGAAAAGGAAACAAAACAGAATCCAACAGAAGACATGAGAAAAGGAAGACTTTGGTAGTAAAGGAAAGCAGAGAGGAACACCTGAGTGACAAGGTGGAAGAAAAGAAGCTAAAGTGCTAGTATGGTCTGCTGGTTTTGTCAATGCAATATGTGATTATGCTGTTCCGATTTGTAATTTTAAGAACACCTAAAGAAGCATGGTGCTTAAAGAAGATAATTTATTGACTTTTAATTGTAAAAGTATCTTTCTATCTCATTTTTTGGTAGATCAGATATGCACCAACTTTTTAGGGGAGCTTATTTTTGTTTAATGAGAGTATATTCATGGTATTTTTTATCAGTAAATTAATAAAAACACTAATGCTTGGTTTCTTTATTGCTCATCTCTTGTCTGATTGGGGTTATGTGCAGCATTATGTCTTCGTAGATATAAAGGAATGCAGTTTTCCTTAGTGAGAAGCTTAAAAAAAGTCTCATGTATTACTAAAATGGTTCCCAGTTCCGTGTGAAGAGCATGTATGTGTGATCACTGTTCACTTTGCAAAATGTCACTTGAAGGCTTTGGAACTAGATTGAAGTCCAGTCAGATTACTCAAATTCCTCCATATCCCTAGAGAACAGAAATTGCTTTACCAGCAAATACATAGGGTAGCTTGAACCCATTCTGCTGAGCTGTAGGGTTTATTTCAGAATTTGGGACATTCATTTTCATGGAATAGGTAACTGAGAGTTAGCATTCTTGCTTGAATAATGTACTATATATTTTGGAAGGATGTTTCCCGTGACTAAATGAGAACAAGATGTTTGACCATCTTCTGGAGAGGGAACTGTTTGGTCAGCATAAAGTTAAAAAGTCTGTAAGAGACAACTGACCATTCTTGTGTGGTGTTTGCAACTTTCTCATGTTTCTTCTGGGCTTTAATTATACTGCATATACATGGCAAGAAGAAAGACCAGAGGTTTTTTTCTTTTTGTGGAGGTGTAGCTTTATCACATCGTTGGGAATTTATAGCCTGGTAATATATAGTGTTTTTTCCATTCCTGCATTTTGCAATTGGTTTGTACAGCCTCATAGTTTGGCAGCTCAGAGCTCACTTTTTCATGATTTTTTTTTGGCATGAAAGGGTTACTGTTCACATTTCCTGTGTAATTCCTTCTGATCTTGCTGGGCTGTAATTACTTTCTTGATGTTAAACATTCCCAGGCTCCTATAACCTTCTAGCCTGCTTGAACTGGCCAAGTTTGTCCCAGGTGATCATGTGGGCGAACCTCCTGTTTTTAAGGATAAAAATCTCTCCTTCCTGTGTAAGATAGGCTACATACTCATTCCTTTGCTGTGCAATCCCAAGAGAAATCTTTTAAAAAATAATAATAAGGTAACACATCACTCTTTTAGAGTCAGATTTAGCAGCCAAATAGATGACAAATCAAGTGTGTGGGTTTAGAATTTGCTGCATCTTGGTTGAATGACTGTGAGTTCACATGAAAGATTATTTTTTCTTAATACATTTGGAAAATAGATTATGATATAAAAAAGGCAGATTTTGACTGTAGCTTCTTACTTTTGACCATATAATTGGCAAATCTCTTTAAGCTTGTTTGAATATGGAACTACTTAGATGAGCCTTCAGGATTCTTTTTTCTTTTAAATATCTAAAAAAAAAAAGGTAAGACAGGATCTTAAGTCTATCTTTCCCACATAGTTCAATTATCCTGTATTTCTTCTGATTTTCAGTTTTGGGATATAAACAGTAAGCCCAAGGTATTATTTTGTTTTTAAATAGAAGTGACTGTTTACTACTGAAAAATGTTGACTTCAGAAGTGTGGGAACTGAAGTGTTCTGTTCTGCACAGGCACTGAAAGGTCCTGTGTGTCACCGCTCAGCTGCTCTTCAGCTTTCATGTGGAGGAGACACCTGTAAGAACACGAGTGAAGTTTGTTTTCCATGACCTTTATGCCGTTTTCTCGCAGTGCCAAGAAAGATGCAAGATTGTGATGGCAGGGGTTTTTTAGGGTGTGAGGAGTTGTAATGTGCTGATACATTGACATTGGTGGGTGTATTTTTGGTACTGACAATGTCAGAAAAAATAGTTGGAGGTTCTGTGTGCTATTGGTTCAAGAAGTAACCCAAATTTTGATACTTCGTTCAAGAGCAATCTCAGCTTATTATCCTGTTACAGTTAATTGTTTTGGTCGTAATCCTAGTCTTATTACCTTGTGCATTTAATTGGCTGCTTTGTGAAATTCTCAGGCTGCAAGTATTTCTATTTTGTTCAGCTGTATTATTGTACTTGCAACACCAGTACTCAGAAGTCTTCCCAGTAACTGACTGACTGAAGCCTTGTGAATGCATAACTTTGAGCTCAGTGGGCTTATACAGTTATACCTGGAAGAAAACAGATTGTAGGTAATAAACTGTAACAGTTTGAGCCCTTTTCTTAGTTTAATTCTCATGCATACCGATGCCTGTACTTTACTATATAAATAGAAATTAGAGCAGTTGGTGTGGCTGTTGTTAACTGTGCTGCTAGGCTAGTGAAGGATAGAAAGAATATATTTTAATGAAAATGTCTTTTTAATCTTTTCAGGAAGTATTCTCAAATTTGATGGCTTAGTTATAATTGGAATGCAGTCAGTATGCTGCCCAGTTCTTAATTGCATACTCCATCATGTAATTGAGAACATGGCTGTCAGATATGTCTGTTTTTGTTTTTGAACCCAGGTGTTCTTATTGGAATATTATTAAACACACATAAGTCCAGTCCTGGCATAAAGTATCATGTGAAAAAAACCCATGAAGCACCAAGTGAGTATAACTGGACAGAAGAAGATACTGCTGCTAATTTGAAATTAGGCTGTTCCTCAGTCATTTTATTGTGGCCTGCATGTGATCTCCAAGTATCTGAGATTTGGTAGGAAACTTCATATGAAGAGAATTTACCTGAGCACATCCACTTGAGTATGTGTTGAACGTGTGGCAAGCATGATAGGCTTCTCGTGCAACAAATTGCAGCAGAGTGGTGCTTTTGTTAAAGGTTTTTTTTCAAAACCACTTACTTTTGACTTTTTATTAATGAAACATTGATGAATTTAGACTTAGTTGAGAGGAAAACTGTGTTGAAGCCTGTTTGCCATCTAATAGAATTTATAGATCATCTTGCCTTTTTCTTTACCTGTTTAATTTTGCTTCTGCTCAATTGAAGACAGAGAAGAATTGCATGTTATATTGTAATTAAAGGTAACACGTTTTGAATTTACTTCGTAAAGTGCTTAGAATGTAGCTGACCGGACTTTCCATAATTTGGAAATAATTTGAATTAGGTGAGCTTTTAAGCTTTCAGACAATGTAGTCAACTGTATTTTTATATTCAGAGTTGTACAAGTTCTCTTTTAGAGAAGATGTGTAAATTACTGTTGTGACAAAAGGCACGAATATGTCTAGGGTTCGATATTAATTAATTCATTTCACTTATCTAAGGAAAGATTAAGTGCCTCAGTTTAAAACTGGCTATAAAAAGTAACATGTAAACAAATTTAACACATCCGGTGTAATAGCACATTTCGTAGAACTACAGGCACTTTATTTTTAAATGCAGTGGTTTCTCACTTTCAGTGTTCACAAACTGTTTAGTCACAGAGCGCCTCTTGACTTGATTTTTAAGTACAATTTTTATCTCCATGGCTTTTTTGAGTTACTTGAACTGTATATAACAGAGTCTTAAGTACTGCTAAAATGTTGATTAGCACTCTGATAGAATTACGTTGTTTACCACTGGTGTGCAAAAAGAGTCACAGAATCACAGAATATCTTGAGTTGGAAGGGGCCCACAAGGATCATCGAAGTCCAAATCCTGGTCCTGCACAGGGCAACCCCAAGAATCACACCATGAGACTGAGAGCATTCTTGAGGTCTGTCAGGCTTGGTGCTGTGACCCCTTCCCCGGGGAGCCTGTTCCAGTGCCCAACCACCCACTGGGTGAAGAATCTTTTCCTAATACCCAGCCTAAATCTCCTCTGACACAGCTTCAGGCCATTCCCTCGAGTCCTGTCTCTGATCACCACACCGAAGAGATCAGTGCCTTCCCTCCACTTCCCCTTGTGAGGAAGCTGTAGACTTCAATGAGGTCTCCCTTCGGTCTTCTCCAGGCTGAAAATGCCAAGTGCCCTCAGCCACTCCTCATACGGCTTCCTCTCTAGGCCCTTCACCATCTTCATTGCCCTCCTTTGGACACTCTCTAATAGCTTTATATCCTTCTTATGTTGTGATGCTCAAAACTGCAGTCAATATCCAAGGTGAGGCCACACCAGTGCAGAGCAGAGCGGGACAATCCCTTCCCTCTACCAGCTGGCGATGCTTTGCCTGATGCCCCCCAGGACACGGTTGGCCCTCCTGACTACCACAGCACTGCTGACTCCTATTCAACTTGCCATTGACCAGGACCCCCAGGCCCCTTTCCACAGGGCTGGTCTCCAGCGTCTCGTTCCTCAGTCTGTGCATACATCCAGGGTTGCCCCATTGTGTTTGTTAATTTCACCATTTTAGTAGGTGTTGGCCCAGCCCTCTAGTTTTGATCTCTCTTGGCCTTTGAGGGAGTCAATAGGTCCTCCCAGTTCAGTGTCGTCAGTGAATTTACTTTGTATGCCTTTGAGTCCTGCACCCAAGTCATTTGATGTTGAATGATTGAGTTTTCTTGGATTTGTCCTAGTTCAGAAGATGTCGTGTATCCACTGATAGGAGAATCTCAGGACACATGCTCTTTGTGCAACTGTCTTTCAGGATCTTTTATCTAGATATTGAATCTGGTGGGCTACTTTCATGAGAGTTCCACAACTTCAAAATAGACTTGTGTTGTTGCACATCAGCTGTTTTGTGATCTACATTTCATCTTTGGTTCTTTGCATTTAAACACACGTTACACACATATATATTTATATGTAAATATCTTAACCCTGATGTTTTTATAGGATGTTTTTCTATAGTCTTCATTCTTAGATAAGTAGTAAGCCTGCATAAGATCTTTAAATTACTGCATTCCTTTGTACTCTGACTGGGTACTTACTGCATTTTAATTCCTGTGTGTTTAGTAATGCTCTCGTTAATTTTATAATTTCTTTAGTATTTTCATTCCTAGAGATCTATATTGATGCTTTAAGGAGGATGAGAGGTGAAACATGGAGGAGAGATCCCCGTGACAAGAGGGGAGAAGGTGTGAGGATATGGTGGTAGCAAAATAAGAGGTTTTAGAAGTCAGTATTATCAAAGTTAATTTGAATCATCATTTATTTTGAAAGGTTCATTATTTAACAGACACAGATGTTGGAAAGGAAAATTAGTAAGTTGAAAAAGGATGTGCCCAAAGTAATGTGCTCTTGTGGGTATGTGTTATGGAATCAGAACAATTAATTTTGGAAAGGACTACTGGAGTCATGCACTCAAATGCCCAGCTCAGAACAGGGCTACCTTCATATTTAGGGGAGGTTGTCCAAGGACTTGTCTAGTTGAATCTTGTTTATAGATGGGAACTATACAGTCTCTGGACACCCTTTTTGGGTGTTTGATTGCTTTCACTGGGAATTTTTTTTTTTTCTAATGTCTGGATTTCCCACATGACAACTTGTCTCTAGCCTCCTGTCCTTCTCTTGTGCAGCCGGAAGGGTGGTCTGCCTTCATCTTCCATACACCCTCCTATTTTATGTAGGTGAAGACAGCAGAAAGATTCCTGCCTTAGCCTACAACTAAGTGCAGGTGAGGAACCTAAACATGAGCACAGCCCTGTAAGTGCAGAATAGACCAGACTATTCTGTTCTCTCAGCTTGCACTTATAGATCTATGGAAGCCTTTCTTGGCATTTTACATCCCTTGCTAGTAGTTATTCCAAGTGATCTTTGGTTTGCTAATGCTGTGTATGTGACCCCAGGCAATGTTTCTGTAATCTTCCTGTTTGCTTCTTCCTCCTCTACCTTTTGTAAACTTCTTTTGTCTTGGAGCTCAGTTAGGAGTACTCTGTTTGTCTGTGCCAGCTTCTACCACACCTGTGGCATCTCACTGTACTTTGAAGAAGTTGACCGTGAACATCAACCAGTTCTTCAGGAATGCCTTCTGTTTCAGGGTGACCCTTTCAAAGGGAACACACCAAGAAACTTTCTGAACAAACAGAAATGTTTCCTCACATTCAGAACTGCAATTTTGCTATTGGTCTTTGATTGCTTTTCCCAGGATGATCTCCTACATCTAAGGCTGCCATTGACTTTCACATTCCTGGCCAGTTCTCTTTAGCTTCCCCCATCACTTTGGGAGATTATTCCATTGCTTTGGAAGACTGTTAAATCATCACCATATTTTCCCTCTAAAAACATTTAAGCCTTATTATAAAATACTGGTGACATAAAGTAGGGATACAATGTTGAAAAAATAGGCAGTGCAGCTACAGTGTCCTGTTCTTGGTAGGAAATAAGACTTTTACAACCCAAATTTTAGAAGAATTAATTACTTTCCTGTCTGTTGTGGTCTGAAAGGGAAAACATTTGGCATAAAATCTTGAAAATGCTCTTGAAATGCTAATGGAAACATGTTCCTTAGTTTGTCAAAAATATGTATGAGGAAGAAAAGAAAAATAGAACAGTTTTTTAGACTGTATAGTTGCTACTTGAGATAAAAATTCCTCTTCTACTACACTGCCCACTTAGAATTTCTTGGTTTGAGCACTGCTTGTGAGGAGAATTAACAGGTATTCTGGGTAAAACTGCCATCTCTCGTTTAAAAACTGAAATGGACATGATTTCTGTAGCTTAAAATTAGATAATAATCAGCTGACAAAATTAACTGTGCATTAAAGACTTGGCACTGAAACCAGTAATTTCAGATTAGGTGAGACTCCCTACCACGTTAATAAGTTAGTTGGTGAGCTGTTGTCTTGGACCTGGTGATCTGCACGAACTCATTGGAGTTCTGAATCATACCCATTGAGAAAAAGAATTTTGTTGGGTTTTTTTCTGAAATAATGGAAACTGGTGTATGTGTTTGTATTAGTAAGTGGATTTCAGGTGGCATTGTTTTGTTGTGGAATAGGAAACACAAGGATTGGGGTACTGGGGTGATAATTTTCCCAATTACACCTAACGCTTAACAGTTTTATTTTTTTTTGTTTCTAGATGGTTAACATATTTTTGAAAGTATCTCTTTTTGAAGTTCACCATGCATGCATCCAGCTTGTATTTATTCACTGGATTTTTACTAAATAAAATAGATGGTGATTTGTTAAGGGAAAAAAACTGAGCACCCTTACTCTCTGGAATTTATTGGTGTTTACAGTAGTGCAAGCAAGATCTGAGGTGTCTGTTACTTCTGGTCATTTACAGAAAGCGTGCATCTTCAGTGATGGAAACAGCTTATTTGCAGCTCTTACTGGCGAGTTAAAACGTTTTCTGTGATCCACCGGTAAATACAGGAACAAAAGATACCTGACAGCCTTTGCTAATACTAAGTTTCACTGCCCATTTTACCACACTCAGAGACTACTGTTCAGCAAATGAAGAAAAGGAGATTAAATGTAGTAATAGAGGCTTTTTTTTTTCCATGCCAAGAGAAAATGAAGTATCATGACATTTTTAATGTTTGAGATGCAGTACCCCCCACAATTTTTTGAAGTTCTGTCTGTATTTTTAAGGTTTTTTAATTGTATGGATTTAGATGAACAGTCATGAAAGCAGAGAACCTTATAAGGTATCTAACAGTTTGAAA
>JAWWLV010000088.1:14478426-14502819 GCA_035041135.1 Platyrinchus mystaceus
AAGGTTTTTTAATTGTATGGATTTAGATGAACAGTCATGAAAGCAGAGAACCTTATAAGGTATCTAACAGTTTGAAAAATGTTAGGAAACAGAATATGCTGTATTCTTTTTATACCTGTGTTTCTCCTGTATAGAAAGAATTCTATTCTTGTCATCTGGTCTGATGCCTGAAACAGTTCTATGCTCTCTTATGTGATCTGCTAAATGTATATATATTGCCTAAATTTGTTACTTATTCGAGGTTTCTTTTAAAAATCCTATCTGAAACTTTGCATTGCAAAACCTTAAAGCCTAATTCTTCCATCTGTATAAAATGAATTTGGTTTCCAGTCTGTGGATTTTCATGACCTTTAAATGCTAGAGATGTTGCAGCTATTGCAGTGGGCAGCTTTGCAAATACTTTCAAATTGTATGTGTATGTAGCCAGAAATATTGAAAAAATGAGTTACCTTTTTATCTTTAAAGATAACTGGCATCAATGGAAAAGCTTTTTTTAGATTAACTGAAGGACTGTGGGTTTGAAAGGAACTCTCTGTCATCACCATTTCATGTTTGTTTTTTAAGGTTAATTCAGTTCCAACTTGTATCATGGTCATTGACATTTACATGCTATAGGTCATAAGGCCTGCATGCAGCAAGTGAATTCACACAGATCAGAAATATCTTAGAAGGAAAGCGCAGAATGTCTTTGGCAGTTATCACCATTATTTTTTCTCTCCACTCCTCTCTGCCACTGCTCTACAAAAAAGTGGTAGAGCTGGATGGATGAATGTTTGATACAGAAGATGATGCAGGTTGTTGGCATCCACCCAGCACATATGTCAAAACAGCAAAGTTTACAGCACAGATCTTATGTTATTTCACTATTAGTGAGAGGTGAATGGACTTTACAGAGAGAAAATGAACATGATAGAAATAATATGCAGGATTTTCTGCTTTGCTGCAAGGGAAGCATTGATTTTCATTTTTACAGAATTGCATTTGGTAATGTTCTTTCCATATTAAAACTCTTTTCTAAATTTTACAGGGTACTGTGTTCTTTGTCCAGGCTTGTATATTTCTGGTATTTAATGCTAGTTTTTTAGATAAAGCAAAATGATAAATTAAAAAAAAACCCGTAACAAATCACAGATGTGTAATGAAAATGATAGCAGACCCAAATAACTTATATATTAAAACATGTTTAATGAGTGTTTACTAGAGAACCTCTGTGAAAACTAACATGTCTTATCAAAACTGTATAGACTTTTCTGTGGTCTTGCATATTAAACATTCTGCATTGCCTGCTTGAACAGTTCTCACCACTCAGAAGATGAGTAGTACAGTGCCAGGGTTTTTTATCTGAAAAAAAAATATATTAGAGGCTTTTTGTAAATGTAATTCAGATCCTAGAAACATGAGTAGTTTCTAAAAACTCTTTCTGCATTCAGTAAAGGAAAATCATGAGAATTCAGCTTGTTGCAGGTTTTGGAAGCTTGTGCTGATAAATCAATTGGCCACTGTTCAATTTCTGAAGCTTCTAAAATAGTTCTTCATGTATATATATATGCAAATATATACACGCACATGCAAATATACACACACATGTATACATATGCAAATATATACACATATACATACATACTTATATACATGACAGTTTTCTCTCAAATCAAAGCCACATTATTCTGCAGAATTTTTTACAGGTTTTTCTTTCTGATGCATGTAGAATAAATAGTGCAGATGTGTTAGGAACTATAACCTAAATTCTCATGTTGGGAGCCAAGAACAAGTTCTGCATGCATGTTTCTCCTACTTTAATCTTTAAAAGAAGAGCAAACTTAAAAAGTAAAGACTACTTGAGCATAAAAATGTGACTAACTTGATAACTGCTTGCTCATTTAGTTGCTCCCAGAGCAATTCTTCTCTTAGGAAACATGATTTGTTTAGTTAAAACAAGGTAAGAAGGGGAGTGAAGTTAGCAATACAGTTTTAAAGAATAGGAGCTGATGATGGCAAGCACTATATGGCTTGGAGACAGGTGGTTAAGGAGGTAAAGTTATTAATAAAAATCTGTGGGCAGTAGAGTACAATGGAGTTCTTTAAATATAGACGGTGTTCTTGAAGGATACAAAAGCTCAGCAATGATAGAAGTCCAATAACAGGCAAGGATGATAAATTTCTGCTGTGCAGAAAAAGACATAAATATTCAATAAATATTATGTTCTGTATTCAGAAAGAGGCTGGATGATGCTTTTACATCTCACCACCTCCATCATTAGTGATGGGAAGAATGTATTATCACTGTACCAGCAACTATTAATGTTAAAATGTTTTTAAATCTGCTGCACTGACACCTACAGATACTAAAAAAGAAAAAAAGCTTAGAAGCCACATGAATTATTCATTTTGAGTTTTAACAAATCATGGAAGAGTGAAGAAATTCTGGAAGGCTGGAGGAGAAGGGGAACTAATGTGCCCAAATTTAGGAAGTATAATATGTGCACCTTGAAAAGTCCAGTAGTAGTATGCTGCTGGTTAAGATTTAAAGGAGATTTGCATAATTAATGGTGATCAAAACGGGCAAGGCAGACCCTACCTTGTACTGCTGCAGGGGTTACTCCTTTCTGTGAACTGAGACTAGATTTGACTGACCTGTAGTTTCCCAAATTCTCTTTCTTGCGTTTCCTGAGGATGGGTGTGCTGTGTGCCATTTTCCAGTCTTTGGGAATCTCCCTTGATGCTGTGACTTTAAAAAGATGATAGAGCGCATGCTTGTAGTGACACTGATCAGCTCTCTCAGCACTCAGGGATGCATACATCCTTCTGATCCCATGGATTTGTATAACTTTATCTACTGTTGGTAATATTATATTCTGTGATTCTATATTAGTGCCTCAGCCTTTTCCATGGCTTCTTTCCCCTTCCTTGCTAAGCATTTGCCCGACTTTTTCCTTAGCCTGTCTTTTGTTGCCAGTATTCTTGCAGAACTCCTGTCACCTTTCCCATCTCTTGTTATTTACAACTCCAGGTGACCTTTGCCTTTCTTAACTCTCTCTGTGCATGCTTGAGCAGTGTCTTAAATTATTAAAACTACTGAAATCTAGAGACATTGAACATGACTAGCAAAGTTTGGATTTGGCCCTAGTATAGGAATTAGTGCCGCTATTAAAAAAAAATAGATGTTTGGTTATTTAATTACCCTAAGTGAGCAGCTCTTTAATGTTAGGATTTGAAGGCTTGACATGACTGAAGCAGTGTAGGTGTCCCAAAGCATGGTTTTTATGGGCAATTAATGAAAAGGTACTGTGTGTCAAACCAAAAAAAACTTAGTTGCTCTAAAAGCTTGGACATGCTTAATTGTTTTTCTCTTGAAGAACTAATTCAGTTTGGTCTTGCTTAGTTTGAGATTTAACTGAATGCATTAGGAATACAAATATCTCAGGAACAGAAGACAAAGCTGGAGGCCCATAGAGAAAGAAGAATGTTCCCAGGGTTAGCATAGTCTGCACACCACAGCTGGTTGCTGGACAGTGTCCAGGAATAATTTTGACATGTTTATTTCACATTTTTTCGCTGTGAACATGTTTTGAGGACACTTCATTAAATATGTCTGATAGTCTTTGAAGCTCTGTCCCTTTAACGTTTTTCAAACAACAAACAGGGTGATGGATACAAAAGTCAAAATTATACTGACAAGGACTATTTGCACAATGAGAACAACATAAGCGAAGTGAGTGAAGGCAGTGGACTAAGACAGATTAGACTTTGATTTATTCCTTTTTTGTATGTTTAACTGTGTGAAGATTTTTGTAATAAGTATGTATGTTTCATCAGTAACATTGTGCTGAAAGATAGTAGTAAATCCCCCCAAAAAAGAATCATTTAAGTAAATCATAGAATATGAATATACACTTTGTCTTGTAAATGTCCTGTGTATTGCATGGTGAATGGTGTACCAGTTTGAACAGCTGCTGATAATTTGTGTACTTCTTGATGGTAATCCATCGTCACCAAAACGAAATAAGCCTATATGGAATACTTTTGTCTACTAAATTTCACTATTTGTATTAAAAAAATGTGTTTATACCAGATTGATTAGAAAATATACTCTATTATGTCCTGATTGTTCTTAAAATAAATGATATATTGGTCACTTCCACTGACCAGTTGCTTTGTCTGTTGGGTCAGACCTCCAGGAGCTCCCAACCAGGGAATTGGGACATTCCATGCAGGAGAATCCACTGAAGTGGTGACAGTCCTTTCCCAGAAAATGAGAGGGATATGACCGAGCAAAGAATGCCGATGAACAGCTGAACTTCTCTGCCCGGGTCTGTATGAAATAGTGTGGACACAGCAGCAGCAGGAAGGGCAGATGCTGCCTCTGCTGCGTGTGCTCAGCGCACAACTGGGCTGTCACTTCTCTTGCTGCAGCTCTCACAAGGGCTCTACAGCTGTGGGAGTTGAACTGCCCTTAATTGTGCAAGATAATTTTGACTGTGTCAGTTGTGTGTTGGGAATTCTTTCTATCTACAAGTATAAAATTTGTGCAGTATTCTTTAACACTTAAGGCACCTACTATGAGAGAACTTACATAAAAAGTGACCTTTTAAATTTTTGTGCTAAATTTGGAGCTCTGAGTTTTATGAGGGTGCTTCAGTGAGATTATGTTCTAATTTGTAAACTTACAGTTTGATGATTCTTCCAGTATAGAATAGTTTATTATATGCTTAGGAGGCAATAAAAGTGGAAGTCAATATAAGATTGACTTCAATATAAGATTGAAGTTGCTTATGCCAGTCATTAGATTTTTACAGGTTTTTTAGTTATACCTGTTAAATACATATTCCTTTCTGGTGAGTAGGATCATGTTTGGGAAACACAGGATATAATTCATAGATGGTCAATATTTTTAAAGTTCAACGTCATTAAAAAAAAATCCAATTATTGCATTTACTTCTCTGCTTTTAAAAGTGTATGTGTTCTTGAAATGTACTGGGCACTAAACTATCCAGAAAAAAAAGATGTCCTCAGCTCTGAAACAGTCTGGGCTAGCAGCATTAGAGGCAAAGTTTCGGGGCAGAATCCATGCAGCACCAAACCAGTCAGAGCAGTTCTTAGTACAACATCTCATTAGTTACCTGGTATATTTTTTACTACAGGGATATCTGCAAGGACCAGCTGCGCCTTACAACGGTTACACATGCTCAAATGAATTCTACTTCTTCAGTAGAATTTAGAGGTTATTTTGAGTTCAAATGCAGAAAATAGGCTTTTTCCTGCAACAGAAGTAACTAAATATTCCAGTGTATAATTCACATTAAGAGCTCTTTTGGTAGAGAGAAACTAGGCCTTAGAACTTAGTATGCTTTGAATGATCTTAGGCATGTGGCAGTGTTTGGGGGTTTTTGGCACCAATACCATTTTTCTGTTCTTTGTTTCTTTAACTTCTGTCTTTGAAGCTTGTGTATGTGTGTGTGTGTTACAGATGAGTCCTTCTGATGGGAACTTTCTCTTAAAAGTTGTTAGTTGATAGGCAATTCGGATTTTAATACCTTGGAAATACATACCATCTTGGCCTACCTCATGTATTGCTTGATCAGGCCTAGTCATAGTGATAGTAAGATTTTTTTGTTTGTTTGTTTGTTTCAGGTTTTTTGTTTTGGTTTGGTTTTTTTAATTTTTATTTTTCAGTTCTTGAATGCTGGTTTTCTTGGATCTGGAGACCCATAGAGAAAAATGCATTGAATAAGATACATTGAAGTTACAAAATATACACTGCATTTTATAAAGTATGGAGGACATTTGCACAAACTTTATAAATATCACAATGTAGCTTTCTTGATGACCTTCTAAGAAACTCTGTGATGAAAATTCTTATAGAAACACCAGAAGTTGATGCTCACTTTACTTATTTGGTACCGTGGCAAAATTTAGCACTATACTCAAGTTTGCAGGTATAAAATCAGAAATAATTCCGATATTTTAGTCAGAATTGCAAAAGCAATTCACCTTGCAAAGCTTGGAGTGTTTTTTTGCTTTTTGTCAGCTGTTGATTACCTTTCTTCTAAGTAGAACATGAACAACATACCCAGACTATATGAAAACAATGAAACCCTATACAAAATCCTTCCTGAATGACAGAGGAAGTTTTATCAGAGGGATTCAGATTAGGGTTGAATAACCTGAAATATTTTAGTCAAAATAGAAGAACTGATTGATTGTTTCTTGTTTACTCTTTCCAGAATTTAAGGGCCAGCTGTGATTCTGTGAAGAATTCAGTGCCACGTTTCAAACTTAAATCAGTCAAATTGTACAGGTGCATGTATTGTACTCTTGTCTTAATCCTTAAATTATTAATGGATTTTTTTAGGGCTGTGTTATGAGACACATTCAAATACATTTTGATTACATGTGATTAAGTTCTGAGGTATCAAGTATCTCCAAAATATGTTAGGACTACCAAATAAGAAAACAGAACTTGCTCTCCTTTCAGCATTGCAGTCCTGGCTGGTTATTTCTGTTATCTAAATTACTGATTAACAGAATCCGAAAATTTTCACTGGAAGTTGTTGTTACACTACATGTAATAGCTTATTCCTCGAATGTCAAAGTTGAGGAAGATGAAAAATACCAAGTAATATACAAGTAATGTGTTTTTTTCTTGGTCTTTGCTTTAGTCATCTTTAATTATTTGGTTGGTACCTTTGTACATCAACCTCATCCTGCTCTTTGAAATAACCTGTTTTTCTGTAGCGTAAGAACAGGTAAATAAAAGGTATATGTGGCAATTTATTACAAAATATCTCTGTTCTCTGACAGCCTTTGAAATTCTCTTTAATCCTTCAACATAACATGAAACATGGGAGGCTTAGCTAATATGAGGTATGGTAGGAGCATTACAACAGGGATTGGAGCAATCTGTCCTATGTATGTAGACCCAGTTTTTCTGTGATTTTCAGGCTATCCTTTGCTGTCAGTAAATGTAATTTGATTTCTGAAAGGCAATTGTTGAGGTTTTCAAGGCGCCTCTGGACAAAGCCATAAGGCCAGTGTTGACCCTGTTTTGAGCAGGGAAGTTGGATAGGATGACCTTGGGCAGTCCCTGCCAACCTGAGTGATTGTGTGAGTAGCTGTGTACACAACAGTAGATGTTTGTCTAGTTCTATGAAATTTTATTTTAACTCCACTGAAATTGCTGTTTAGTATTTTTGATATTGTTTATCTGAATGATATCTGTTTATCTTCTGAAAGAAAGCTAATGTACTGCATCAGATACATAATGAAAGATATATTATGTAGTCTGTTCTTATTAGACTAAAGCAGTAATTAATTATGAACAAAAGTCCTAAAGTCTCCCAATTTAATCAGGCATTGCAAACTGAAATTTTGCCATAAATTGCAGCCATTGGTGCAATAATAGTATACTGCAATTCCACTATAAATGACATAACACATTCCTCACAGAAGTTTAAGGTACATAGATTGTGTCTTATGAAACTTCATTGTTGAGAATCCCGGCAGAGCTTTGAAGCAATTTGGACCCAAGCAATAAATTAATGCTTGATTAAGGACCAGGACAATGTGGCTGGGGGAGGAACAGGAGTAGAAGGAATTGCACAGCTTGAATTTTAAAGTAAATTCTAGATTAGTCATTACCAAATAAGAATGCTAGATGTTTTTGCTTCTAGGGTTTCTTTTAAAAAAAACACTGAGTTAATTTGAAATTGTAAGAACTATGGACAGCATAGATTTCGTGTAGTATGTTATAAAAATGAAATTAGTTTGTATTTTCCAGAACTATTGTTTCTAGCTGCCCTCAGAATCAAGAATAAAATGTAGCAATTTGTATTGATTCATCATTTCACCGTTACTTTCACAACAGTAATATTCAAGACTGTATTTTAAATCAGAAGCTGTGACCTTTTAATGCAGAGTAATGGCAAAGATGTCTAATACAGATGTGGAACTTATGCAAGTCTCCAGTTTGTGGCATTTAAAGCACACTACTGAGAAAGTATTTACTAAGGAAAACATAAAATTATAATATTTCCTTTTAAATTGGAAATTTGGAAAAAAAAGTTATTTCTTTGGCATTCCCTGTATTGTCTTATATTAGGCATAATAGTGGCTGTGCTGTTCCTTGCTCTTTTTTAGTTTTTCAGAATGGAGTTGTTTTCTTAAGTGGAAAATAGTTGGAGTTATTTATAGTCATAAAAACTGTTCAACTGCAATTTATTTAATATACATACATTTCATAGAATGGAGAATCAAAATTGCTCCTTCTTTAGCCTTCTCCCAGCATCCTTTTAGAAATTTCACTTCTATACATTTTTTCACAGGTCCTTGAATTTGCTCTCTTGGAGATAGTTATAGTTGTAAAATAAGAATTACTGAAACTGTACAATGGGCTGGATGCAATAGTAGAAAATGTGTGGAAGAGCCTTATTTCTTGCAGTGTATGTGCTAGTCTTTATTCATACAATTGAAAAACCTTAGAAGTTGATTTTGAAAGACTTATCTCCTCAAGAAAAGCAATCACTTTTCGTTTGCTTGCTGTTTTAAGCTGAGCATTGAAGTTGCCCTGTGTTTTTTCATAAATAAGCTTTTATTCTCAGCAATGTTACTGAAAGTAGCATAGAACCTGTCGTGTAGGCACAGTTCCACTCTGACAGATGGGCATGGTGTAGGCATGCCAGCCAACCCTTCCCCACTTCACCCCACAGAGTATGAAGGGAAGCATTTTTGTCCAGGATTGCCACTGTGGCATTCAGTGCACGCAAGGCTTGAACTTCAGGAAATGCACTCTGACTGGTCCATCTCAAAGGATGATCAAAAGTTTAAAAATAGCCTGAGTTTTAGGGTCTGCTGGGTTTGTGCTGTTCTGTTTCTTTTTGTGGTTCTGCTGAAGTCATCTGATGGGCTCAGCCAAAAGAATTCTGCCATGGACACACATTTCTCCCTGGTTAATTATCTAAGTATGGAATCATGAGCACTGTATAATTTCAATTGTAAGAAAGCTGTTCTTTGTGAGTACATCCATATCTCTTTGGGTATAGAACAGGAAGACGAGGATCTACTGATACAGGATGAAATCCTGGTGTAAAAATATGATGTAAAATAGAAAACTTTGAATAAATCAGACATTTGGGACTGAAGATGAGGATAGTGAAATCCAGAATATTTTTGCAGGGTTTTGGAAATGCAAATCAGTTATTGCTTGGTGATTGGGCTTTGGGATTTTGGAGGAGTTTTTCATTTTTTAAACAAATTGGCTTAATGCCTTGTGCTTGATTTTATAAAGTAGCCAAGCACTGCAGGCTTTTGGCAAATATACTTGCTTGAACAAATGCTTTTGTGTGTTACACTAGTCAGTCTTTGTGTCTGTCATTTTTATCTTCCTCAGTATTTTTGCATAGCTTCAGTGTGTTAATCTTTTATTTGAAGTCTAACTTGGCTTTTATATACCAATGGATTTTGCTAACTTTCCTGAAAGCTATGTTGATTCAATACATTCACGCTTCTTGGGGAACCTGGTTTCAGTTGAAAAGTTTCTAAATTAAGGGAAATAATGTTTGCATGGCACTCACTTAGAAGGTGGCACAGTATGTGAAAGAACAGGTGTGAAAAACGAAGTGAATAAATTTCCTTTTGAAACACAAATGGACATTTCATGGGCTTCTGTCAGGAGAATGTCTTTTCTTAACTGTTCTGAGTATTTAATATTTCCTTTTAGCTGAGTGTTTTCCTTCTGAAATTAAATTATGTAATATTTGACTAACACTTCTTTGCATGCTTAGTTTTAAATTAAAATCCATAATTAAGCTTAGTATGAAATTATAAGATTTGATTTAACGCTTTCTTCCGGTACCTGAACTAATGTTCACTGCGTTAGAAGGCGCAGTCGTCATTGAGAAGCTTTGTTCTTTTAACAAAAGGTACCAAAAATAAATTCAGTTAGGGTCATAGTGGTTTAGTTTAATACTGTTATGATAATAAGTCCTATAATTACTTTCAGATAGTTCTTCCTCCCCAGAGGACAAGGTTTTTAGTTTTGATGTCTGCTTAAAGCATGAGAATGACAGTAAAATTAATGTCATAACCTTTACAGCCTATTTATCGCTTTCTCTGTAATATCCTAAAGGATTTTGTGTAACACCTAAGATAAATGTCTTAGTATGGACAAGCATCAAATTAGGTTAATTGGGTTCAACTGATATTCAGATTCGGTGTGTCTATCAGGACACCTGTTTCATATAAAAGACCTGTGGGTATCTTCCTGTGAAAATTGCTTTTAAATTATTACATGTATATGCTCTGCTTCCTTTGGTTGTTAGAGACCCAAGTTACAGTGTAGGATTTTTTTCCAGTTTATTTGCTATTTTTGCCTCTTCTGGTTGAAAATTAATTTATCCTTTCATTCTGTGGTAACATAAGAAATAGTATAGGCATGGTAGAGCTTATTTTATGTCATTAAGATAGATTTTACTTTCTAATTCTGTTCAGCTCCACTTCACTTGAAATTCTTGTAATGGATTTCTTTTCATCTCTGAGTAGTCAGCAGCAGATTTCTAGAGAACTGTTTTGAGTTCTGGAGTACTGTGGCTTGAATGATTTTACTTAGTGTCTTATGGTAGGGTTACAAAGTAAATAAAACAAATTTTAAGATTATATGGAATTTTAGAAGTTTTGTCATTGGGATAGGCTCTCAGGTGGAGAAGAATTTATGAGAATATAAGATAGAAATAATCGATGTCATCTCCACTATTTGGAAAGAGCCAGTATTGAACTCAAATACAACCAGGGAAAACTGCAAGAACATTTGCCTCCTCAGTATTCAGTAAAAACAATTGGATATCCTGAATTATTAGTTGGTGACCTAAAATTTGTTCTGGGTATATGACTATAAAACAGCTGGGCCACTCTTACATAGTTTAATGCTCCCATGCACAAGGAAGAACCATAAAAACCTAAAAAGTGTGCCTTCAGTATAGTAATTTTGAAAATCTTCATTTGAACATCACTTCTTGCATTGTTTTTACAAGAATTTGTGTTTCTTTAACTACTTCAGTACATTTTGAAGTGCTGGAAATACTCAAGTGGAAGAAAAACTTCTGACTTTGATTCTTTTAAAAATGTTATTGATCAATATAGTCTTAAAAAAAGATGTCTTATAGTGTGGGTGGCACAGAAGTTGTAACTCCACACTAGTTTCTAGAAATGTTTTGCCATTCCAAAATTACATTGGTCTGTTCCATTCTTGTACGTTAAGGAAGTTGTCTGTATGTTCCCATGATATTAAGCCACATTTGGATGAGCTGACACGTGTTTTTGTGCTGGGTCTGACATCTCAGAGGTTGGCTGGTTAAGTACCACGGACAGAGGCTCTTTGGGGAACCTGGGATCTGCTGATACTCATCAGCAAACCTCTGCCAGGAGGTGCTGGTTGATGTACCAGAGCTGCTTATTATGTATTATGTATGGCTTAGCAGAGTAGATACAGGTACCAAAGAGCTTCACTGAGAGGTCTCCTCACAGCAGCCACACTTACTGTTCTTTTATGCTTTGGTGTTGAATTTCTTGAAAATGGAATTGGGTTTGCCATTTTTTAATTCACTGCTACCTACAGAACCATCTGCTTCCCAGAACCTCACCATGGCTGTTCAAGAGTCAATTGCATGATGGTACAGAAATATATTCAAGACTTATTTTATTTGAGAAGTGCATCAGAATTTGTCCCAACTATTTCTGTATTTAACTGAGACCAATCTTTGGTACTTCGTGTGGGCCTTGAGTGTATGTTTGGCATGTTCTTTATATAAGATTCTCTTGGCCGTTAAATTGACTGGGCAAGTGAGCAATCTCCACATCTGTGCAGCTGGATTTGTCTGTGGTAATGTTGTAGATGTGCACTGGTATGAAGGCCTGGATCTGGGTAAACCCCCAAGAACTTGTAGTTCCATCTATGTCAGTCAATGGACATATCTGTTACCTCCAAAGCTTCCAACTACATCAGGAAACAAGAGCTTTATATCCTTTGTGATTTCTAACACGTTAGTGGTGGTCAGTTGAACCCCAAACTATTATGCAGCCATTCCAAAAGCTAGGCCATTTTATGAAAAAGAAAATCTAAGTGGATAATAACACAGTTTTTATATTGTCACTATATTATACTATGTCTGTCTTACCTGACTGTTGAATCACGCTTTACTAAAGCTTGAAGAACACATTTGACTGCCCTGGAGAGAAATAACCAATTCTTAAGTTACTGGGTGGCCATTTGATGTAATACCATTTTGTCAAATGTGGTGCATCAGATCTTGTTCTAAGTACCAACATCAAATTCAGGAGAGATGGCAGTGTAATTTTTGGTTCACAAGAACAAATTAATATCTTCACTGTAGTATCCACAGAAGATTCTGTTCCAACCCTCCTGCCGTGGTCAAGGACACCTTCCACTAGACCGGGCTGCTCAAAGCCATGTCCAGCTTAGCCTTAAACACTTTCAGGGATAAGGTATTCACAGCTTCTCTGGGAAACCTGTTCCAGTGCCTCACCACCCTTATAGAAAAAAATTTCTTCTTAATATCTAATCTAAACCTACCCTCTTTCACTTTAAAGCCATTACCCTTTGTCCTATCTGTATGTGCCCTTGTAAAAAGTCCCTCTCCAGCTTTCCTGCAGGCTGCCTTTAGGTCCTGGAAGGTGCTCTAAGGTCTCTCTGGAGCCTTCTTTTCTTTGGATCCCCAGCTCTCTCAGCCTGTCTTCAAAGGAGAGCTGTTCCAGCCCTGTGATCAACTTAGTGGTTCTCCTCTGGGAGCCTCTCTAACAGCTCCAACAGGTGTTTAAAGGAAAATGACCGTACATTGTCTGTGATACTTAAGAATGCATTGTCCCATTGGAATTCATTACATTCCCTCTTTCCTGGCTTTAACAGGGGTTTTCAATTACAAGAAGCCTAAGTTAGTAATGCACAGTGTTGAAATATGGAGAGCACATATAAAGGTCCAAAGAAACACTTGCTTTAAAACTCTGGTGGTGTTTTTGCTTGAGGTATGGACATACTGGTATCCATTCTGAAATACAAGTCTGGAAACTGTTGCCATTGTCCTATTAATTTTTTTGTTAGTTTCTGAAAAATTATCAGAGCCTCTAAGTATCTGTATTTCTTTCCAGGAACATTGCTGTAACTATTAAAGGGCATAATGCAGAATCCGTTAACAATTTCTGCAGGTATAGTATGCTTTCTATACTTCTTTTAGAAATTAGATGCTTGTGATTCAAAATGTGGAAGAAATTTCATCCTTATTAATTGCTGTATGACTTTTGTCTACTATTTAACTGTAGTATGGTTTAAAAAAAAAAGCTGTTATACTGCAGCATTTATCACTTTAAACAGTTGCAATAGCTAGAATTGTTTTCTTCTTGAAGGCATTGTTAATTACTGTTACCACCTGCAGGTGAAGCTTGAAAATCACAAATCTCCTTCTTGTTTGATTCAGCAAAATTAAGGTTTTATTACATTTTTTTAATTCTCATATATTTGAAAATCATTGCTATATTTGATCCCCATAATATGGAGTCAAATCTGTCTCCAAATTATGCTACAAGACTAGGAGAAACAAGAAAATAAACACTAACTTAGATCTTTTTTTATTATTTTGAATGCCTTTTCTCCAGCACTCATATCCTTCTAACATTTTTTGTGTTTAACTCTTTGTTCCATGTTTTGTCTCTTCAAAAGTCGACTTTTGTTTTATATCGTTTTCAGTAGGGTTAGTGTCTTGATTTTTTTTCCTTCCATTATTAGGAGGGATCTTTATGCTGAAATGCATATTCCCAAGCCTCTAAATGTGTAGCTGTAACTTCAGTTTCCTTTCCCTTTTGATCTGTCACAATGCTGACATTTAAATATGATTTTTAACACAAGTGTCATTTTTAATGATGCTTCTTAAATGTGAGTGAATGTTTGATGGATATGACATCTGCTCTAATGGACCTTTCAGAACCATTTCTGGTTGTCAGTTAAGTTTCCATTGTTAGTACTTATGTTAATTAAGAAAAGCACTATATATTACTTAACTTGAAGCCTTGAGCTTTTACTGTCATGTAAGTTTATACTTTACCTGTTTTGTGAAGACTGAGTATTTTTACGATGCTGTAATAATTCTGAGGAAGTGGTTCCTGAAGCATGTCATGCAAATTGATGTTAGTTGATGAGTTCTGTGTCTAATGGGACTGTTCTTTCAAGGGAGATACTACTTACTGTTGGGTAAAGCTGTCCACCCCTCAGTGTGCTCTATATCTGTATGCTTGTGACTGAAGTATTTCATTTGAACACTTAAAAGCCTGAATTTAATTCTTCCTTTAAGTAAAAGGAATTTGACCCCAGTTACAGTCTTATGTTAAAGCCATTTCTGAATAAGAGGAAGAGAATATAGACTGTGAAGCTGTTTGCAAACTTGAAAGTATTTGCTTTGAGATTTTTTTTGAAGGCTTTTTTTTTTTCCCTAAACCAAAATCCATTCCAGTCAGTATTATCCAGTGTTATCAACTTGCACCCAGAGTGAATGATAGACTCTGGAAGTGAGCATTCATTTTAGAAGTCATAACTAGATCATGACCAGGAACTATATCAGTGTGAAACGATGATATTCTACAAATATATTAGTCTCTATATTTTTTTTTGCTCTTTTACTCTCATACTTTTCTGTCTTTGCATTAAACATCACTTGTTTCTTAAATGTGGCACTTCGAAAATATGGAGTCTATTAGCAATTTATAATGATTTATGTACATGTCTAACATTGGTATGCTTCTTACAAATAAAAGGTTTGAAAA
Source organism: Platyrinchus mystaceus (assembly GCA_035041135.1). Lineage (NCBI taxonomy): Eukaryota > Metazoa > Chordata > Aves > Passeriformes > Tyrannidae > Platyrinchus > Platyrinchus mystaceus. The sequence continues at coordinate 14,493,247 of JAWWLV010000088.1, forward strand.
TAAATGATATTCATAGTGGAACCTATCCATCAGTTATATTCAGTATAGCATTTTTGTCAGTGTTTTCATACTTCAAAAGTGCATGTTATTTTTCAGTTAAGTGTGGAAGTAATGATTAGTGCAAATTCTTTGAGTGACAGCATAAACCCTTCACTGCTGTGATTTGTCATGTAATAGCAGGAGTTCTGTAATTGGATCTGTACTCCTTCAGGACATCTGTATTTTTCTCAATTTAAAATATTTTATAAGAAAGGTGATTATCTTTTATATAACAAGCAATTGTAACTCCATGTTCAAATAGATGCACTTTTCTGAATAATGATAAATATCTAAGTTCTCAGATTTTATTTTTTCCTAGGAATTATGAAATTATCATTGAAGCATCATATTCTGTCATTCACACTCATGTTAAATATTTACCAATGAGCAAGTGATGGGGTTTTTTTACAATGCTCAATAATGACATAAAATACCAGTGTATTCAGTGAACTGAAAAACCTTTGGCCTTGTCAGATTTATAAAATTTTTTTTTAAATGACTCTGACATGAAATAATTGTGTATCTTTTACAAATACTTTGCAAAATATAAGGCTATTGTGATTTACCTAGGAATTTATTTAATACTTTTTGTCTTTTTAAAATATACATTGGAAAAGGATATCACCAGCAGAAGTAATAGTTTTGCTCCTTGAGTATGTTTATTTTCACTTTTTTTTAAAAATCCGTAGGCTTTTCTTTAAAGTTAATGTATAGTTCAGTACATTTTGTATCCATGTTAGTATGGTTGGTGCTGGGAGATCTCAAACTTCAATTAGCCATGTAAATGTGTTTCTTAGCATCAGCTCTCACGTTGCTGGAACCCCTGCTGCCTTTATATCATTAACATAAATGCAGGTGCAAATAGCATTTATGTACTTTGATAGAAAGCAGTTGGAGACGTTTCACTGTGGGACACGACACTTTCAGATTGTGTACATCTGTTCAAATAATGTATCCAAGCCAGTGACATGAATGCAAGGATAAAAACATCTGCCCCTGAGACCATTTGCCATACAGCAGATGCTTACATCTTTATTTATGCAGATGGTTTGTGTGATGAGCTGAGCAGTGATGAAAGCGAGAAAGTTTCACAAAGATTCCAGGGTATTCCTTGGGATGGGAAAATATGTTGGTAACAGTGCTTTGTTTTCACATGTCTACCGAAAGAAGAACATCTACTATAAATGCTGGTGCTTCTGGTAACATGGACATACCATTTAGGACATAACTAGATTAACACAAAATCACTAAAGGATTTTTTTTTTTAATCTCCTGCACAATAATTGTACTGCACTTACATAAGATATTAAATAGTTTAATAGGAGTCATTAGTTTTAAACAGGCAAGCTCAACTGCTTTGCTTCAAGATGTTCTCAAGTTATTCAAACCATTGAATTAACTGAAAAGTTCACAGAGGTAGAATGCTTTGAACGGAACTCATCACAGAGTTGTTTGGAGGTTGTGTGCGGTGCTGTACAAGATTCCATGACTTCGGGGATTTTTCAGGACAAACCATATTTAGCGTTGCAAAACCATTAGAGAAATAGTTCAGCTTGTCTGTTGTTTGAAAATTACTGTAGGGTAGTCGACATGAGTTGCAGATCCAAGCGGAGCTGGCACTTTGGGAGCAGGAGGTGCCCGGGAGCGGCTTCCCGGCGGCAGCAGGGCTCGCCTGGCGCCGCGCTGGCCGGAGGCTGCGGCGATGGGCGCCCAACTCCCCCTGCTGGACTCGGCACCGAGGGGCCCTTTGTCTGCCAGCACCCGCCAGACACACGTGAATTTAATTAGAAATGGACTGATATTTCGGCACACATCAAGCTAGGGATATAATCTTTGGCCTACATTCCTGTTGACTGCGTTCCTGTTTCCATTGCCTTGTATGCTCTCACCATTGCCAGTGTTTGCTGATACAGTATCACCTCTCAGCAGTATATTCGGTAGTTCCTTTACAGCACATCTAGTATTTTGTTTGGAGAACCAGTGCTGCCTTTAAACAGCACAGTGACTAGCAAGCTTAGCAATGCCAATAAGCGTTGCAAATAATTGTAATTATGCACAGGGGGAGGAAAAACAGTCAGATACTGTAATTTAAATTGTTTTCTGCTACATCCTACTGTCAGTAAGGCCTAGCTATGTGTGGGTTCAGCAGCAAGTGATAATTTTATATGTTCTGAAAACTAATGTCTGCCTAGCCAGGGGATGTATTGCAGAAGATGTTTTAGTTTTCCTATGCTATACAGGACCGTGTCTGTATTTGAAAAAATATACATACCTATTTGAAGTACTGTAGAGATTCTCTAATCTTTATTTTTGTTTTAATCTTTAGTGGAATTAACTACAGGTGGCAATGTTTTGCATATCTCAGCTAGAGCTGAAGAGTCTTTTTCTGAAGAAATCTGGGTCACGAAGAAAGAAAAGGGGGCACAGCTAGAGCAAACAGAAACCTTGGACAGAGATTCCCCATTGAAAACTTACACCACTTAGGTCATTTTCAAAAGAAATGAACTATTTACAAAATCCCTCAGGAAATACTCACCAGCTATCCTTGAAGTTCAACAATTGTTCTGGCCTTTCTTTTGGGGAGTGATAAACTTTGCATATAGTTCATAACAGAAGACTCAAAATAGGCCAAGCCAAGCCAGACAGTCTTCTGATCCTCTGCTCATTTTGATTGAGAGAGCACTTTCCAAGGTTTGTACTACAGGTTTTTAATGCCTCAGGTAAAATATATTTGCTCTTTTGAGCCAAAGTGGCAAATTAATTGTTTTCTCTTGCATACAGTCTTTCTTTAGAAAGAAGTGCTCTGATTTTCCTCAAAAAACAAAAAGGGGTACTCTATTGAAGGAATAACACTTCTGCTCTTCTGTTTTGCTCTCTAATTTCACGTCAGTATTTGCAAAAAAAAAAAATTCGGGGAGTAAGAAGCATAATTTCCTTAATGCAGTCAGACATACGTGTTTTCTGTCCTGAGGAGGGTAGTGATGTAGATATGTTCTCTTCTTTGAAAGGAGAGCAAAATCTAATCAGAAAATATTTTATGATTTATTCATAAAATGTTTCTACTTGACCTTTTTGTGCTGCATAGTTTCTGAAGAATTCTGCCATCATTTTTTTATCAGACTTGCTCCTTATTGTTTCCTGCACTTAAGAAAAAAATAAGTCTATTAATTACCACTTACATTAGGCATATTGAGATACCGTCCAGGTTGATTTGGTCTTGATAGACCCTTTAGAAGTGACTTTACACTGACATTGACTTTACACTGGATGAATTACTGTTTAGGTTCATATCTTTCCTGAAGCTCACTGAAAGAAATTTCAACTGGCAACTCTCCCAAGAAATAATTTAAAAAATACAATTACAAGTGTTTATCCCCACCTTCTAAAGTGCCTAATTTATATTTGCAACGCTATTGGAGGGTTATGAATTAAGAGTTTATGACCAGTGCTTCCATCACCTCCCTTCAGCTATTTTCTGAACAATTAGTTCCCCCAAGTGGCTGCATCACTGCAGCCTTGCTTTGCAAGTCTTCGGGGATGGTGTCCTCTATGGAACAGAATGACTGGACAAAACCAAAACCAATGATACCAAAATAATTTCCATTCTTCTCCATTGCTTTCTGTCAAAGCAGCATGGTTTCTAGATAGTGCCCGCTTGAAAGCTGACATGTTTGATTGCTGAAACTAGCAGAGGCATATAGAAGCTGAAACACAGTCTTTGATGATGTCTCGAACAATGTCTCTCAGACAGAAGTTCCATTCTTAAATAGAAATTAAGTTTAATAGTGATTTGTGTGGTTGCAGAGGCCAGGCACCATCTTGAGCCAATAGATTTATCTGCATAAACCTCATTCCTAAGTTCTCTTATTGCCATAGTGGGAAAAGTCTGTGTGTGATTTCAGCTGTACAGGTGGAAAAAGTTATTACAGATGCTTTATGTCTAGCTCTCTTTATGTCAGTTTTCTTGATATGAAAATATTTTGATCTCTTAAGACCTATTAATTTTGTTGACCTTAATAAGAAATGAGTAGCTTATAACTTGAAAGACTGTGCCTTCAAAAAAAATTGAAAGCTTTTAAAGTTCACAAACACTGCATGAGAGGTGTTAAGAGAGCATGTAGATCTGCTAATAAATGTATTTTAAATCCATAGCAAAAGTGTCTAAAAATCTCTTATGTATATATGTTCTGTCTCTTAGGAAGGACTTTGAAGACTTTCTTCCTTTATACAGTAGCACAAAAAAGGCTTTTTTAATAGGAGGTGATGTTAAGCATTGCATTGCCCACATTTTATAGAAGACGTTATTTTTGCATATTGATTTACCTGTGTGGCTGATACATCTGATATTGCAACTCAGAAAGGTTACCTCAAAGCTGTTGGCCACTTGTTATTCCCTATAGAAATAGTATTTCGTACATATTGTAAAAGTTACTTGTGTTGGGACAGTGCAGAGATCTATGAAATCTAAATCTATGAGAAATCAAAAATTACCTCCTTGTGTATTATTGTTGCTAATGCTGATAATGTAGTGACTAAATGCATTGGTATCTTGATGGGTTAACTTTTGTTTAACAAGTCTCCTTTTTTATGGGTGTTGTTTTATGTTACACTTTTCTCTGAGGGCAGAGATACGGAAACAAAGTGCTGGCGAGATTGATTGGCAGATCATAGTAAAAAATTGCTTCCCTGTATCTCGTCTGAATCTGCCTTCTTTTAGTTTAAAACCACTGTGCTTTGTCCTGTTTGTACAGGCAGTGTAAGGAAGTTTGTCACCATCTTTCTCTTAAGCCCCCTTCAAGTACTGAAAAGCTGCAATAAGGTCTTCTTGGAGCCTCCTCCAGGCTAAACAATCCCATCTCTCTCTCAGCCTTTCCTCATAGAAGAGGTGTTCCATCCTTCCAATCATTTTTGTGGCCCTCTTCTGGGCCTGCCCCAACAGGTCCATGTCTTTCATGTGCTGAGGACCCCAGAGCCGGATACAATACTACAGGTGGGCTCTCGAGAGAGCGGAGTAGAAGGCAAGAATCCCCCCCTCGACCTGCTGCCCACGCTGCTTTTGATGCGGCCCGGGACACGATTGGCTTTCTGGACTGTGAGTGCTCACTGCCAGCTCATACTCTTTAATCCACCCGTAACCCCAAGTTCTTGGCAGAGCTGCTCTGAATCACTTTATCCGGTAGCCTGTATTGATTCCAGGAATTGTCCTGATCCATGTGCAGGAACTCATAAGATTCCCATGGGCCCACTTATTGATCTTGTTCAGGTCCCTCAGGCATCCCGTCCTTCAGGCATGCCAATTGCACCGCTCAGCTTGGTTTTGCCTGCAGACGTGCTGAGGGTGCACTCAATCCAATCCCATTGTCCGTGTCATTGATGAAGATATTAAACAGCACTGGTCCCAGTACAGACCCCTGAGGGACACCACTTGTCACTGATCTCCATACAGACGTTGAGCTGTTCACCACTACCCTCCAGCTGCAACCAGCCAGCCCATTCCTTATCCATCTCATAGACCATCTATCAAATCCATACTTCTCCAATTCAGAGAACAGGATGTTGAGGAGGATCATATCAAAGGCCTCACAGAAGTCTAGATAGATGACAGCACGATAATGAAGCAACTGCTGTGTATACTTTCAAACAACAGAGGAAAGCAATTCTGGAAATTGATCAAGTGACGTAATCTTTTTTTTCATAAGTTGTGTTAGATCGGCACAAACTTTGACATATATCAATATATGATCAAAAGTGCATTAAGGATGTTTCTAGCAAAAACAGAAGACTGAATTAGACAGGAAACTTAAGAACTTCTGTAAATGATCCTTGCGGGTCCCTTCCAAATTAGCATATTCTGTGAAATATGAACTATGTACCCGTGGTCTTGGATTACTGTATGACTTATCTCTGCAAGGTGACAGTTTATGCCAAAAATAGTTTTACCTTATTCCCACACTAAAAAATGTCACTAGAAATTTTAATGTTGAACATCTGCTTCAATGGAGTCCAGTTAATGTCAGAAAAACCCATTTTTATTGTGTACCTTTGTTATTGTAACATGTTCTTCTGCTAAGAGGAGTCTTTTGGAGACCATTTAAGGAATCCAGGAAGCATCCCACTCCTCACCGACTTTCTTGAAATGCACTGTAATCCTAATCCTTTAAGATAATGAACTTGCACAGACTGTAAAGTAGAGAAGACCTTTCTAAATTATAAAATGCTTAGTGCACAAGTAGCAAATCGCATTTATGTTCAAATCAGAATTATCTATAGCTTCAAAGAGTTCTAATGTTCCCTTTTAGAATTTTAACACTGATCTTGTTCCTCCTGCAGTATACAAGAATAAATTTTCTAAATGTATTTGCACATTCTGTATCTTAGTGTTTGTGTGAATGATGTACTGTGATTTTTCCAATCTCACATTAGAATACTTTGTTATATTGTTTATTTTTCTAAACTAGTTTAAATTGCACAAAAGCACTCTTATGTAAACATAATTATATTACTCTTTGAAAAATCAAGTACTAAAAAGGTAAAAAAATGTGAGATTCTCCCTTTGGCTTGAATGCTTCTCCTTTCCAAATCACATGTAATAGTAATGTTGGTTACCTATCTTAAGTCTGTGTGTAATTCGCATATCCCACCCTGGCTGTTTGGCCTAGACACTTTTCAGGTCTCATTTCTAGTCCTCTTGTCCTTTTTCTGCCTGTCCTGTATATATCCGTGTTTCTCTTCCACACTGTCAGCTCTGCAGTTCAGAGATAAGGAGAGGCCATTTCCATGTTCCAACTTGTGTGTTTGGACCTAAAGCTATAGCTCAGGGAAAATCCAGCCCAGCCTGAAGCAGGGGCACATTCAATAGAATGTAATCATTGGAAAAATTAGCTGCTTAAAGTGTCTATTGAACACATGCCCAGAGCTTACAACTTTGCCAAATGTTGGCAGCTTTTCACAGACCAAAGAGACATTGCTGTGTCACATATCAAGGTCTTTACCTAATGCACAGAAGTGTTACTAGATTCTTTTTTTAAATGTAGACATACCTGGGAATGGCTGGCATTTCCTGTTGAAATTAATTTTAGAAAATTATCTGAAGCAAATACCTAGAACAGCATTCCACCCAAGTAGTTACATTTAGGAAAGGTAGAAACAACTGCAAATTAATTGTTATAGTGTATGGACATTTATGATGTATAGGCTTTATTACCAGTCTTATTTTGTGTAGGTCTGTGGCAAAGCTAGTTTTGAACATAGAAGGCCAAATTCTGTTTTCTAGAATATCTGCAGTTCCATTGATTTATGTGGAATTAAGGCAAGTGTAAATTAGCATAGAATTTAACCCCTGTATTTGAAACCCTCACTAAAGCTACTGAACCTTCACTTTTCTGAGCTTTTTATTTTGCTGCTGTTGACTGTCTGCCACGACACTGAAACTAAACCATCCCATCTGTTTGCCACATTAACCAGCTTTACTCAATTATTAAGCTATCACCTTGTATTTGGCATGTAATATATTGCATTTTAGAACATATTTTGAGGAGAAAAAAATGGCAAAGAGCAAGAAGCAGTAGCTTTTCTAATGCATTAACTGGAAGTTAATGTTTCATATTGTCATTTTATATTGTCTTTTTCTGGGTTTTGTTGGTTTTGGGGGTTGTTAGGGTGGTTTTTTTTTGTCCTGGAATCTATTTATAACTGACTGAAGCACTTTTGCAGGTGGTGGTTTTTTTCATGCTAATCCTGCAGAGAAACATTGTGTCCAACAAAGTATGCTGGGTCAGCAAAAGCAAGAAACTTGTGCTGGAAAGACAGTATCCACAGGTATTTAGTGTGTATGGAGATTTGGCAAAATGAATGATTAACTGTCATTGGCAAAAAAAGATCTAGTGTTGTCTGTTAGAAAGTTGTGAATTTATTTCTTTCCCATAGAGCAAATTCTTCCTTTCAAAGTCAGCAAAAGACTCAGCAATGTAAATGTGCATTTAATAAAATATTTCATTAATCTTCTTCATCTATATTCTGTCTTCCTTTAAAACAAGGTGATTTTTTTTGTGTTATTTTCCTCTCATCTGTCCATTCATACACAAATTAAATACATATGTGCACAACTGAGGTGGACCTACAAGGATTATTAAAAAAAATTAACACTGTTACACAGTGGTTTGTGACATTTTGGTGGTTATGTTTAAAATAGACCAGATAGTGGCAAAAATTAAGTTATTTCTGATGCTTTCTGGAGTGTCTGAGAAATGTTATGTGCTTTACAGAGAAAACAAACTGAAGGAAGGACAGAAGTAAGGCAGATCAGACTGGACTAGACTGGACTTGGATGACTTAGGAAGGAAGGGGAACCAGCGAGGAAGAGCAGCCTCATGGAAGGCTCCCTTTCCTCTGGCAGATTCTTCCCAGCATGGCTATATCAGAGAATTTGATGCATCATTGATTTTTCTACTGGTGTGTCACTGTCCACTCCTATACAATTTTAAGGTTATTTAGAAGGGATGAAAGCATATGACATACTGCAGGTTTCTGAGTGATTTGATACTTGCAAGTCCTATCATAGTAACCATTAATCTTTTAACAGAGACTTTTAAAGTAAATGAGTTGAATTGCATTTGATTTAGCCTTGTGCTTAATTATTTAAAAGTGTGTACCTGTTGTCCCAAGTCCTCACCCATCTGAAAGACTAAGGACACAGCAGTTAAAAATAAGCTTCATGTGCTTCAGATATAAACTCTAATCTTTTAATTTTAGAGAAAGTATAAAAATCATTGCCTTTCAGTGAAGGACCTGTAGACTGACTTGAAGAAGGAATGTTGTCCAAATCAAGGGCCATCTTCACAAATACCATTGCAGAACCTCTTAACTGAAACTTCCCCTTCTTGGTTGGAAGACTTCATGGGATTACACAGGCACAAAGGCCTTTCCTTAGGTCACAGCTGTCAAGTCAAAGCAAGTCCTTTGAATCAGAGTCAGAAAAACTTAGGGAGAAGTGGAACATCCCTGAAAAATGCATATGAAGTTTCCAAGCAGCCTTTCCACTAGCCAGACAGCCATAACATATCCAAGTCCTTTGGTGTGGTGAAGACATGAATTATATAGGGCTGTCTTTGTGCAAAGGAAATTGTTGAAACTTTTCACCAATTGTAAACGGAAAACATAATTTTGGTCATTGATGATACTTGCATGCTCTTGGTGGGGTCAATAGAACCTCCAGTCTGTGAATTAACTGGCTGCTTTTTCATGATCTGAGATGCTAAGTAGTCTTCCACCAGTTCTTCCAATTAGCTTTCCCAGCTGGCAAAATCTTAACCAAGTCTGAAGACTATCAGACAGCTAATCTTCATCTAGCCCTTCCCTATATTTAGGCACTGGCTAAGCAGCTTAACTGCAGTAGCTGTGTTGGATGAGAGGGAAATGAACTCAAAGAATTGAGTATCCTTTGCTTACTAGAAGCACTGCGATCAATATTCTGCACTAAACTGTCAAATGTAGACTCCTATGTTCTAGAATCAGTGCAGATATTACACGGCACAA
>JAWWLV010000088.1:14508740-14542581 GCA_035041135.1 Platyrinchus mystaceus
CATTGCGCAGGCTTGAAAGGTGGGAACACCTTTCCCAGATCTTCGTTCGCGAAGACTGGCCATTTACCTTTACCTTTTACACTACAGGTAATAGTCATTTTTCACTTCTCCAGCACAGCACTAGAAGTATTTGGATGGATCTCATTGAATCAGGGACTTTAAAAAAAATTATCAACCTTTTATTAAAAGGCTAGTGTTGTTAAAAGGTTATTTCTACCAAGGCTAATTTTGGAGGCAATTCTTAAACTCAGAAGTGTCAAATAACATTTGGTTTCAGTTGCTTCCTAAACAACCTTACTATTATTTTCTTTCTTTCTTTTTTTTCCTCTTCCAAATGAATTAGATACTGTAAAGACAATTCTTATTTTTAATTAAAAGCGTTTCATGACTGTCATCTCTTTTGGAACTTATGACAGAAATTGCCATCCCTCTTCTGTGCCTGGCTAATACTGAAATAGTTTGTATTTCCTTTTTTTTTTTTTTTAACAGGGGAAATAAGTGCAACCTTGAGGACCTATTCCATAACCCGGGAGGAGTGAAAATGCAGGTCAAATGTGGTCGATGCCACTTTATTGCACAGTCTTTTGGTGAAATGAAGTTCCACTTACTGTGCTATCATGGAGAAGAGATTCAGGGAAGAGTAACAGAAGGGGGTTTGCAAGGAAATAGAGGAGCAAAAGGGGAACTGATCAAATATACAACCCACTTCTGGAAACAGCACAATGAGAGAAGACATTTAGCAAAATGCAGTGCTCGTGAGGAGGAGCTTTTTACTTTTCCAAAACTGAAAAGACAGATATACTTTCAACATCAAAATAATGTCAATATTTTGCCTAAAGGCGAAGTGACTCAGTCAAGAAGTGGTGAAAGCAGCAAGGAGATGAAAAATGTAGGGTTTGGTACAGCAAGCAAAAAAATGGAATTTTGGTCTAAAGCAGGCTATAACTGCATTTTATGCAAACAGTTATTTGGAAAAAAAGAGGATCTTTTTAGTCATTGGCAGAGTCATCATAATTGCGAAGACCCTTCCACTTTATGGACAATTTTTAGTTTAGTATCTAAACAAGGGATTACTGAATTTTCTAATAATGGTGAATATTGAAGCTCAGTTCTACAATGCTATGAAAAACATTAACTATCTTACCAAATTTTTTAGTTTTTTTCACTGTCTTGCTAAACTAACTCAATAGAAGTATCATTTCAAAGTTGCATTGGGTGAGTTCGTTGTGGGTTTTTTTAAAGTTATGCTAATCTTTATTTTGGTGAATAGAAAGTTTATTTATTTAGTGTCATTCCAGATGGGTACTTGGAAGCAGATTATGAAACACTGTACTTAAAATTTGTGTTTAACATCAAAGAAGAAGATTTTTGAGTTAAATTATACTGTACACACAGAAATAAATCAATTTATATGAAGCAGTCTCAATCTTGAATGAAATGACAAAGCCCACTGGAAGTGTAATTTCAGTCCCAATTGTGCTTCCAAATCCTGTGGTAAATACATGTTTCCATGAAGTTCTGTTGATCACTTGTGCATACATGCAGCCAGCATTCAGGAGCTTTATAATCTGTAATTTCAGAATGTTCATTCTGGTTTCCTTGATTTTAGTGTCTTCAACCATGTTGATTGTTTGCAGGCTTTTTTGGTGTTAAATACTGTCCTGGCAATAGCAAAAATTTTGTATTTATAAATAAAAACTCTACATATATTTATTTGCCTGTAGCTTTTTGGGTTGAAGATGAATTATTTGCTGGCCATGTAGATGAAGCCCTCCAGGCTTGACTGCTTTATGAAAATGAAAAAGTTTGTTCTGAAAATAGTAATTGGTTACTTGTGGGAAGTCTAACATTCTGCAATAGACTGCACGTCTCACAGTGCAGTTTTAGTGTATTCCTTGCACCTCCAGTCACAGCAGCACCACTGCCAACACTGTTAGCACTCTGCCTTTAACACTCTTGGTGTATCACTTCTGTACCTCTACAGCTGATCCAGTCTCTGGCTCTAAAGAGAAATTGTTCCTTCACTTGTAAATCTGTGGTACAGGGAGTGAGTTGTTTTCTCTTGTGTTGCCAGATTTGCTGTACTAGGGGAACTGTGTGCAACACCTTAACCTTCCAGTATCAGGAGCTGGTGACCTTTCCCTTACCAGGGAGCAAAGCTGTGGCAGCCTGTGGTGGGGGAGCAGTGCATCCTTTGATCCGTGGCAGCAGGGCAGGCAAGGGTGGGGACCACTGCAGCACATCTCCAAGGGGCCAAGTCTGGTCAGGCTGTAAGGGATGGAGTTCTGGAGCTCAGTTTTGATGAAAAGGTCATTGAAACCATTGAATTGAGTGTGAAATTGGTGTTTGAACTGCTGCTACTCAAAGCCTTACGTACCACTGAAGTATTTTGGGAGTAATAAAGGAGGCAGTCTAAGAAATCACTACATCACTGTTCAACGGAAGTCAGAGCACATCAGAGGGCAAGCTGAAAAATACACCAGTACTGTCCCTACAGTACTCCTCTATTCATTTCTGTGGTCAACCGTAATTGAGGGTTTGCAACGATGAAAGAGCCATTCTTAAAATGTCCTGGGTCGCCTCTCACTGTTTTGCAAAAATTATGGTGATGAGAATCTGAAAAGAGATCTAAAAATGTTGGGCTTTCTGAATGGGATTCCAGAAACTGTTGCAATACTTTGTGTATGTGTTTTGGTTTTAAACAGTAAAGGCAATTTTGATGAGCTAATAGTTTTGAATGCAATTTCTTGTTGCATGGTGCTTTGCCCTGGAGGTGAACTGTAGGGCAGGAGCCAAGTGTAATAAAAGACAAAAAGAAAATGCTCATAGAACTATACAGGTGCTTGGTAAGGTGGAAGAATCCCTATGGATTCTCAAAACTTCCTTCCTACTATCTGTTGTTTTAATACATATTTGTGCTGTTTCTTTGCTTTTGTGTATTTGTTTTTTGTGCTGAATTACTATTAAATACTACTTTTTCTTATTCTTGACACACACATCTTTAATGCCTACAATATAGTCGTATTTATTTTCAAGGGCACATTTGGAAAGGAATAGTTAATTTTAAAGTCAGTGTTTGATATCAAACTGAAGCTGTATTTAACTTAGTAGAGTGTGTTGCATTTAGAAGCATTTTTTACCTTCCCCAACTTTAAAATCAAATTGAAGTTAAATCCTTTAACTTTAAAAATCAAATAGTGTGGTGTTTTCCTGGAAAGAGAAATGTGAGAACAATGCCTCCTTCCCATAGTTATACTATATCAAAGGGAAGTTCATTCCCTCAATGGGCATTTTAAGAGTTGGGAAAAAAAAAATTAAAAGATTTGGTCATGTTCTTTATTTAGAATTAACATCAAATCACTCTTCTTGCAAAATCACACATCCCGTGGTATAGTTTAAAATGAGCTGATGTGAATGCAGCACTGAGACAGAGTCCCTCCTGTTCAGGAGGAGCACCAGCAATGGCAGAGTTGTCCTTTAAAAATATTTTCAAGAAGTGTTTGTTAAAAACAGTGGTGCATCAGAGCCAGTGATGTAGATGAGTTGTTTTTTCGTGGTCATCAGACAGGAGGAGTCAGTGCCTTTCAGTGAGGGGGAGGTGCAGTGGTGAGGGGTGGAAGGGCTTGAGGGATGAGGGAGGCAGTTGCATTTTAATAGAAATTTTCATGTACGGTTCTTTGCATCATGTTTTTGTGCTTCCTTCCCTTTCTGTTGTCCAGGCAAAATGGTAAAGGTCTCAGCTTTCAGCAGTTTAAAGACTGAAAACATGTTTTAAAGCATGGTTCTAAGCCACTTCTCAGTGTCCTCATAAATGTTTAAAATTAGAAGCCTTTTTTCTGAGCTGAAAGCATTCTTATGTTTCAGGCTATTATGATTATGGTAGATTATGAAAGGTTGGGATTTTTGAAAATAACTTTGCATTAAATACAGATGTGTCCTTTGTTTAAGATGTGTTTGGTTTGCATTTTTGTTCATTTTGATAACATTTGGAGTTAGGAAGTGAGCCTTTACAGGCAGCAGCATTAAGTAGTGCATGTTTGCTGTTCCGCAGAAGGGTTGTTATGAATACAGTTTGCTGTTTACCTTGAAGCTGGACAAGTTAACATCTGGTTTTGCACATAAATTATGTTTTTAAATTGTTAATCCGAATGTTATTGTTTTTGTAGCTGTAGTTTTGCTCCCCTCTGATTTTTCATTAAAACTCTGTTTCAGCTTCACTGTTCAACTTTAAAACTGTTCCTCACATGGAAAGTTGTTCCTTCATCATCACACCATAAATAATCAAAGCTGGAGGAGTTCCATCGCTTTTCTGGCTTGCAGAGTATTGCCCTTCTCCAGCTGCAGAGCTACAGTTTCCTATGGCTAACTTGACATAGTTGCTGGCAATAAATGTTTTACTTCATTTATTTATTTATTAGAATTCAAATCTCTGCTGTTTAGCTCCATCAGAGTTTCTGTCATACCTCATTAGATACTTATTTTATCTACTATTCATGGAGCCCTTTAAAGAAAGTGTCATAAGAAGGATAAACAGGTATTTAAGGGAGCAGATTTCTACCCTGACTTTGTGCAGATGATACTGATGTTTGAGAATCATCAGCTTATCTGGGCTCAGCAACGTAGTATATTATATTTCTACAACACATCCACCTACACGCGCATCTATTTTGGAACGAAATGTATACTTCAAATTCAGCTGTCAGTTATTATTACCAAACCTGTACAATGTAGGTTATTATGCATAAAGATTAAAATGCTATTAGCTGTAGTAGGTTTACTTGTCAAATTCCTTATAGTTCTGAGAAATGAAAATCTCTGTGTGCTGAGGATGACACAGAAGAAATCTGGTTTCACGAAGAAAATTCAAATGGCTTAAAGGTTGTCCTCATTTCAGTTTGTGCTTTTACAGCCGATCTGTCACATTGCAGGATTTTCTCCACATTTATTAAATTGCCATAATTTTCCTTGGTTAGGAATGAAAAAGAAGATCTGAGTCTGCAAGAAGGTTTCCAGAAAAAAATGTGTTTACTTCTTTTTTCTGTACAAGCAGACACGTCATGAACTCAAAATAGTCCTGGTGGCCTTGGATGTATATGAACAGCATGGGGAAACATGCAAGGTTTGGGCTTTGGAGTGTGACCTCATGAGGCTGACCACTCTGCAGTTGCAAAGTAGAAACTAGAAACTTGAGTGTAAAAATAACTTAGTTTTCAGAGTTGAGTGAATTCCTAATAACTTATTGACAAACCTTCAAGAAATCCTGAAAAATTAGAAGAGCATCCTTCTCTACGTCTGCTGTGTTTGGCAATTTTATTGACGTAGTAGTACCAGACATATTCTAAAATATGATATGGCTGGTCCTGTGGAGTACAAAGAAAGAGCTTTCTGGTTTTTTGTTCGTTTGTTTGCTTTGGTTTTGTTTTGTGTGTTTGTTTTTCATTTTATTGGCTTTTCTGTGTAAGCATTAGAAATTATGGGATGAGTTATGATGAATTGTGATTTCTACTGCTGACAAATCCAGAAACATTATTCTGAGTTTACTTTGCAGAAACTTCCCATTTTAGTCTAGAATAACAGGTGACATCAGCGAGAAGCAAATTCTATTTGAAAGAGATATATGAGCAAACTGTTCCATATCTGGTTTTCTCTGCAGTTACACCACTGTAGATGAATTTTATAGGTGATAGGTCTTCTACTGATATGTGCAAACAGTTTATTCTTATCCAGAGGTACTTAGAGTGGCCAAGGGAAGTAAGAATTAAAAAAAACCCCATATCTTCTCTTTGGCTTGAATTTTGTTAAATATTTCTGCTATTGTACCATTACAGCTTGTGTTCCAAGGCCTGTGGATACTCAAACACTTTCTGAGGGACTTACAGCATAATTCAGTGGAGGAAAGGGGAAGAAATATGTGAGGCAAAGTAGTAATGATGGCACAATCTATTGAATATAGGTTCAAGCTTCAATATGACTGGCCTTTGATGAAAGGGTCCTGAAGCTTAAACTTCTCCCTTCCACTCCCTCTGGTTACATTGTTCCAGGATCTGCTCTCATTTAAGGTGGATCAGTTTGGAGCACCCTCAGCTTCTTTGGGCACAAGCTTTTCCAAATGGCACAGCTGACTTTGCAGATGTCGTCCTCTTTTGGTATCTCAGTTACATGCTTGTAGTTAAGGTGAGCCTCTTGCTGGCTGCTGAGACTTGAAATGTGGTCATTCCATTTTCTGAGGAAAGCATCTTTTAGCTTTAGTCCGTAAAAATTAAATCAAAAGCTGCATCTCTTCTTAACAAAATAGGAAAATGGCTCACTCAGTTTCCTGCAGATGCAAAACTGATAAGCAGTAGGAAAAAAAAGTGAAGTGTTGGTATAAGAAAAAGCTGCTGCCAAAGGTGATTTGGTGTATTTAGATACCATTGTAAAAAACTAGAATGTTCCATCACCTAGTTAGAATTGAGTAATAGAATCAGAGAAATTCCATAAAAGTGTCTCCCCTCTTTTCCTTTTTTCCCCTCTTTTCCTTTTTTCCCCTTTTCCTTTTTTCCCCTCTTTTCCTTTTTTTCTTCCTAGCCACCCTACCTTTTCAGCATCCATTCTGTCTGAATGCAATTTATAAATGTCTGGTTCAGCAAAGTCAGCATTGTGTCTGGCATCTTTGCTGCTTGCCCAACCCAGGGACTGAGTAGTTGTGAACACTCTTTTGGAGAATGTTTCAGGAGAACACTGGTTGCAGGGGATCTCAGCTGGAGCAGCCTTCTGCCCAAAGTAGGCCTTAGCACCAGCCCAGGAGCAGAGCAGTGGTTTGGGTTCTTGGAGGCCATTTCTGCTGCTGTTCCTGCTGATCCATTGCCAGTGGGGGGTCACGAGTGTAAACAAGGCTTCAGTATAGCAGCTGATACTTCAAGCACTGTCACAAGCTATTTTATGACTTTTGTAAAGCAAGCATGAAAATTGGGACAAAAAAATCTCCCCAAACCCAAATAAAGTTACAGTTTCAGCTGGCAATCCTTTGGTAGTGAGAACATCTCCTAGCACAACCCCCAGTTTTGTTGCTGCAGACCATGGCCAAGTCTCTTTACCCGCACGAAGCAGCTCATGCTTCTTTAGCTACTCTGTTTTTTCTGAGACTTCAGGCTCCCTGCCTTTCACATGCAGTGAATAGACTCCTTTTTTTCTACAGCTGATTCAGGGCAAACTAAAGCATTTTATTTCCTGAATGCTAAGTAATTTTGTGCAGCTTCAGGTTTAATCTGGCTTTTGAACACACACCCAATCAAGAAGATCAATACACCTTCCTAGTGCTAGGAGCAGCGAGTGACACAGTGAGGGAGGACAGCAATAAATATCCCCATGACTATACCTTTGAAGCAATGCAGTTGCTTGCCTTTCACCAGAAGTTTAATTTCTTCATGTTTTTAGTTAAAAGCTTTTAATAACTTAGGCTGCACTAAGTACACTGCAATACTTTGCTATTCAAATAAATCCTTTTTCAGCTCTGAGTCCTTGGAGTTTGAATCCCATCCAGCCGTTTTCTGCTATCTGCCAATTCCTTCCTAAGTGCAAACCCAACATGCTTGCCAATAAATCCACCTTCGTGCCATTTAAAGTCATCTGCTGTTTTTTTTCTGGAGCTAATCAAAGGTTGCAAGAAGACATTTTTTAAAGGGAACCGGCTCCAGAATTTAAGCCATCTACATTGTGCAAGGTAATTAAAAGAAATTGCAGCTAACTATTAAATAGAGAAATAGTATAGACTGTTAGAAAGCTCGCTTATTTTTATTCTCTTTTATGAATATTTGGAGAGCAAGTTTTCCAGGGAAGAATTTGGGGGTTTATGCTGTTTTATGTGCTATTCTCCTAATCCACTTTTTAGACTCCCAAGCCTAGCATGGCAGAGCCCAGCCCTGCTTCCTAAGTTGATTGCAGCCTGTTAAACTCAAAGCACCATTTTATTTTTACCTTGTGAGTCAGCTGGGCTGATAAATAGATGGGACACTGGCACTCCAGGATACACCACAGTGTTTGCACAGGTTAATAGTCTCATGTCTTTCAAGAGCAGCATTTCCAGTGTCTTTATACAGGCATGCACACACAATCACACACAAAATTATAAAAGGATTAAGTCTCTGGAACATTTTTAACTTTTGTGTTAGTATCTCACTGCACAGTGTATTCTAGCTATTTTAATTAAAATGCAGTAACAGTATTGTTAATATTATATTGCTAATATATCTATGGCTGATCTAAACCCTGAAATACACAGTGGTCACACGAGTTCTTCCAGGAAATTGGATTAATTGTTGTATTGTTGGAATTTCTTTTAAAAAACATGCTACTCCTGCTGGGTAACACCACATGTAAGGCTTAAACGATATTTCTGAGAGTGATTTACTGATCCAGCATAAAAGTCTGGTGATAAACCTTTCCACTGGGATTTGCTTACATTAGGAAGCAATGCAGGTGGCAGTCTATTTCAACATGGAATGGATTTTTTTCCTCTTTCTTTCTGATGAATGAAGTGCTTATGTACAGTGAGAGATTGAAAAAAAATGAGAAGCCTTCAGCCCTTAGAGGATCCATCTCCGCATGCAGGCAGAGGAGTGCAGGGAAAGTCTGATTCTGTACCTGCTCACGTCACACGTGATGGGAGCCCTGGGTGATGTTTGTGCCAGCCTGGGAACACGGCTCAGCAAAAGCTCCTCACTGCAGCCAAGAGTCTGAGTTTGGAAACAGTGACCGTCATGTGCAGCACAAGAGAGTGTGCTGACACCAAACTCATTTCATTTAATAAATTGTTCCCAAATCTTCATGGTAGAAGTCCTTTATCCTTTGAGCTTTTGTCTTGTGTTTTCATTTTGTGCATCACAGATGGGATCAGGGTTTGAGTTAGTGCTCAGCAGCTTGTCTGTTCTGAAGCTGCATTGCGTGCCAGACCTCTCCCTTTGGTTACCTCTAATACCTAGTGTCAACATTTGATGGTTTTTACTGTCAAGTATCATATGCAAATCTCCTCACAGTGTCATATTCTTCAATTATTGTAGCGCTTGACTAAATTAGCCCTTTTAAAAGGGATCCAGGTTCACTAATAGTGTTTCCTGTAAAGCACATCTCTAGAGAAAACTTCAGATCTGAGTTTTATGGTCAGAACCAATTAGACTCATCCTTTTTTCCCCTTTGGCTCTGCAGCATTCAGATGAATTGCATTTTTCAGGCACAGTTCAAGCAGATTGTCAGGTTTCCAGGGCTCTTTGCCTCCTGGTCTCCACATTCCCACTGTCAGACGTGAAAAATAATTCCCCTTTTTGCAGTTGTGTCCAAGAAAAGTAAGATGATAAATCCAAAAGTTAGATTTAAGAGGTGAAGTACATTATTGTTTGCTCAGCATTGAACAAGGTTTTGTTCCAGGAGATATGGTTGATACGGGGCATGGGAAAGCGTTCTCCAGTTGAAAGCTTTCTAGCTCATGAAGTTTTTAGGATTCATTCTCACTTGGAAGAAAATTTAGGGGTTTGTTAGCAAAAATCTTTTCAGAGTCCCTGAAATGTGGCAGTGGTTTTGAAAAACAGCAGGCTGGGGGGGGAAAAAAAACCCAAACCCAACAACAACCAAAAACAACAACCAGGAAAAAGAAATTAAACTGTAAACTCAGAGTAACAGCCCTTGAGAAAAACTCAACAAAAATTCCCAACATATGCAGGCTCTCTGAGTGTAAATAACTGCTTTCAGATAAAATTCACAATAGAGTGGTCTTGCTGTTCAATTGCTCTCATGAAATTGCAATATGATTGAGAACAACTTTTGAACCAGAAGAAAACTTTAGATCTTTTCATTTTGGAGGACTGAGAAATTCTCCCTGAAGTAGGGGAGAGGTGCAGGTATGAAGTTAACTTGAAATCATTGCTCAGTTTTCTGTGCAGCATTTGTTTGCAATGTTCTTTGCCATAATGCCATGGTAGTGCTTGTCAGTGGAGAATAAATGGTAGAACTTTAATCACTGCTAAGTCTGCAAATCGATTGAGCCTTCAGTGTACAGCAACAGGAGTCTTCAGTTAAAAAAAAAAAAGCCATTGTAATGAAGCCCAAGTCTCTCATCATTCACCTTTTCACCTTTCAAGTTTTCTGCCCCTGTTATATCAGTGTTAGATTTAATACACATAAGTATCAGTTCAGCACAGCCGTCCAACATCCTGCTCTGTACAGGCAAACCCTGTCACTATTCTAATAAACCTCTAAATGTATCCAAATCCTTCTGAAGGCTTTCAGACAACACAGCAAATAGTACTTTGCTTGCTGTCAAGTGGAAATGATTAGTTTATTTCTAACCACCAAGCTGCTGAGAAATAAAGCAGCATGGTAAATGAGGCCACCTTCCTTCTTTAACTTGGTTTTAATAGCTTGCTGTACTAATGGCCAGAACTGTAATTGGGTGGGAGAACTTTGAGCTGCTCCATAATTCAACCGGTGGAGTATTAATGTTATATATTGGAAACATTTTCACAGACCACAAAAGGCTAATGTGTCTCAGGAGAGAAATTCATTCAGGAAGGTCGCCGTGCATCTCAGCTTGCCTGCTCCCAGGTGAGCCAGGCACAGGCTGTAACCTGTGCTTTACGGTCCCCTGTCCCAGCCTCGTGTGTCCCTGGTAGCAGAGTGCTGTGGCTGCTCCAGACTCCATTTCCTCTGCTGTTCAGCCAGCACGGGGTGGCAGCCTGGGCAGAGGGGGCAGTGCTGGCTCCAGCCAGAGGAGCTGCCTGTGGAGGGGTGCCCTGCAGCAGGGGCCCTGCAGACCTGCAAACACCTAAGTTTTAGATATTTTGGAAATTTCTGTGGCAGTTAATAGTACTCTCTGCAAGCCTCTGCAGGGTGGATGCCCATGATGTGACATCAGTGACAACCAGCCCCTCCTGGCACATGTGGGTTGCCTGTTGGCCAAGAGCTGTGGCACTGGGCGAGTGTATGTGAGAATATGATGAAAAGGGAGAATTAATTTGAATTATGGGGCAGCATCTTATCTCTTCTAATTATTTCATGAGAAAACTGTGTCTGTACAAAGAAAAATCCTGTTCTTCATGCTGATTACAGCAATTCAAACAACAAGACAAGAAATTTCAGTACAAGAACCTGACTTGGACTTCAGTGAATGTCCTCACTGGTAGGTTATTAGTAATTATTGGACAAAGAGTGAGTCTGACAAGAATTCTAAACTAAGACAGAGGAAATCCAAGGAATAGTTTTACTTAGTTACAAAGAAAGATGTTAATTACTGTATACAATTAAAATATAAATTAGAATAAACTGGTCTGAACTCACACACCCAATTGCATTTTGCAGAAGGTACCAAACCAGGGCAATAAAAGCATGAGAGGAGCTGGTGAAGTTTAAAAGTATTCCCAGAACTGGATATTTGGTAAGAACGAAGGCAAGATAACTGAAAAAGTATATATATTTTATATCTGCCAAATTCACTGCAAGGGGTTAAAAGGAAGGAGTATTTGGTTCCTCATCTCAGGTTAAATTCACTGGGGAATGTTTCCTCCCTCATTCAAAGACCCCGTGCAGTTACACGGCACGTGGGCTCACTGCACTCCTGACTGCAGCGGGGGGTGGCTGCTCAGGCAGAAAGCACAAAAATTTCCTTATTGCCATTTTCCTTACTATAACCTGTAAAAAATCTTTATCTCTGCAAACAGCAGCAACTAATGCTAAGTAGAAATTACTGCCTGAAGACTGAGTAGCCATGGTTGGCCACAAAATTATTTCTTTCTTAGAGGCTCAAATAATACACGGTTTGCTTTAGTTTTTTTTCTCCCTCACACATAGAGGGTATTCAGAGTTTTCCTATCTGTAGCACTGACTATTGACTGATGTTTTGTAGACAGTCTGGGAAAAATAATTAAGCAGGTCTGGAGGTGTTTTCAGGGATTTCAAATTGAGAAAGATTGTAGTGTACTTTGAGAAATATCTTTGAAGATGTAATAGCAGTTTGGTTTCCTCAGGTGTGCAGTGGCAAATGGTATTTTTTGTTGTTGTTCTAGCTTTATCCTGCTTCTCTCTGCATACCACAGTCCCTTCTAGGAAAATTCCTTTTATTCATTCATTATATAAGAAACTTTAAAAAATATTAAAAATTAATGAACAAAAACCTCAGTCGTTTTTTGTCAGGTAGTGAAGCTGAGCATCAAAGTTGACTGAAGCACACCCGTGGACATAAAGTGGAATCCCTTTTCCTTTGGTGAGACGTGTCCAGGGAAGGGGAGAGAGAAAAGCACATCAAGCCTCCCACTCTTATTTTCATGCTTCCCATCACAGGCTCCATCAGTGCCCAAATAAGAAAAACATGACTCACTGCTGGAAACAGAATACCTTTCGTCCCAAGTGAAATGCTTTGCTAGTGAAATCTGGTACAGGCTTCATGTTGAAATAATTGATATAAAGTTCAGCTTACTGCATTGTGATACTTCAACCCTCAAAGCACTTTGGTTAAGAAGCAGGAGCAGGGAGCATGCAGCCCTCTCCTTCACCCCGAGTCCTGGGGCACCAGCAGCAAAGGGGGAAGGGTTTTGGAGATAGTGGCAGACTGGAAAGAGCAGAGCATCTCTTTTCACTGCCCAGCTGCAAGTGTGGCTTACAGTCTTGTCCAGGTTTCAGAAACAGTGCAAGGGTTCACATGGTTTTATTTTGTTGTCTCATGCACCAGGTTAGGTGTGAGTGCCCTGACCTGGTGCTCGAGGAGAGGCTGACCGGCTGCCCCTGCAAATAGGCTCGGAGCTCTGCCACTGCTGGCAGGAGGGCTATGGCAGCTCCCACAATGGCTGCAGGCAGCAGGGAACTATGAGGCTGTTCCAGTCCCAGTAGAAGAAAGCCTAAGTGGTTGTGCATGAAGCTCAGAGCAATAGGAATAAACTTCTCAGGTCATAAAGTTTGATCTCCTTCCTTACTGACTCACTGCGCTCATAGCTTTTAGTCATCTTGTGAGCTAATAGCTCTCCTCTTTCGATGTCAAAACCAAGTAAGTCCCCATGTGAACCCTATAGTTCCACTTCGGGTGTCTCCAGGTGCTTGATGTAGAGTTGGTGCAATCAAGTTTAATACATTTCTAATATTCCAGTCCACAAAGTCTCACATAGTATTTTGGTAACCACATCACCCTTACAGTACCAATTAACTCTGTAAGATCCACAGATTTCATTAGGATTCTCCTACCTGATTAATAAAAGGTATTAAATAAAATAACTTGAAATGCTGAGCCTTCAAAAATGGTGGTACCCGTCTTTCCTGATGGCCCTTCTCTCAGCACAGCCCACGGTTGTCTTCCTCTTGGCCTGTTTCTGCCCACAACAAAAGTACTTGGTTAAGCAACCTGCTTCTGTATGGCACCTCTTCAGTGAGGTGAAGGGAGTTTACACCCAATGCACCCCACTTGCAAAAGGTTGCTCCTCTTACTGAGGAATGGTGTGAGATGAGGTTGAGGATAGACAACTTTGGGGAGTGTATATCAACCTTCATATCTTTCTTGTTGTGAAGGTTGTGAAGGTTGTGACTGGTCATAATCTTCATGTCTTTCATAAATGCTTCCAAATAATATTGAGGATGGACTAAAATGGCTACTATAGTTGAGGTTGCTTGGGTTTCCCTCTTTATAATGTAACTTTTGCTCACATATTGATGCTCTTCATTTGATAGAGGTTTGGCAGAAGAGACAGGATGGTCATTCCCAGTTTCTGTGCAACAAAATCTTTTTTTCAGGAGGAGTATGGGCACTTCCAGTTTTGCATTCATATTTGCATTTTGAAATTTTCTTTTCATGGTCCAACTGGGTTTGTTCACATCCCTACACCTTCTTACCTGTAAGAGTGAACTTTGCTTTTCAATCAAGTTTGTTTTCAGTAACTTGTCCACTGATTACTCCTGCTGAAGTGACAGAAAAGGCATCCTCTTTACAAGGTTTTTCTCCTTGTTTGGGGATGATGGTTTTTAAACAGACTTTTTATGTTTATGGAGAGAAATGTCATGCTTGTCCCACACTCAAGTGCTTTTGTTGAACTGATGCTGTTAAACTGTTTAATGAATTTCCTAAAGCTTGACATTAGAAACTGAAAATCTGATTCAAACTTAATTCAATTACTTTTTTCCCCTTTCTAATTTAGAATAAATCAAGTTGTAAGGAAATGGCATCAATGTCTTACCTAGACAGGCATCAGCTAAGACAATTTAGCTCAATTCCACAGCAGTTTTTGGCATATGGAGCAAAATTCTTTCAGGCTCAGTATCAGGTGGGTGCAGAGATCCCCACTGCGGGCAGGGAAACCGCAAAGCAGAAGGAAAACATTAAGTGTTTTGAAACAGTTGTGAGAGGCCCTGCAGAATTTATGGCCTTCGGGGGCCTGTGAGAGGTTTACGAGGCCGGAAGGTTTCTGGGGAGCAGTTTTGTGTGGGCTTTTGCAGGTGGTTCCCCGAGATCATACATCTCTGTTGGCTGGAATTACCGTGTTGCTGGAACTGGTGCTGCTTTGGGTTTCTGAATGGCAAGTCATGTCCTTCTTGGGAAATGTGCAATTCTGCTGCAAAGCAGCAATCCCCTTCTCAGATGCTCTGCATCACCAGGAGGACAGGCAGGCTCCTGGCATGCAGTACCAGTATCAGTGAAGAACAACATGCTGTTTTGGAAAACAGCTGTTTGTAAAATGTCTGTGCGAGGTGAGAAGGGAAAAAAGCGCCTTGTATTCTGGTCAGCCTAAACTGAACAAATTTGTTCCTCCAGGTATTTTTATTTTCAGTGGAACTGCTTGCAGTACAGAAGATAGTGAGTGATGTGCTGCAAAAATCTAGTTTTACATGTGTTCTCTTTGACTTTTCATCAGAGGCCCATTAGATCTTTTCTGATGATCAATTGTTACAATTCTTTTAAATAGCAACAACATAATTTTAAGTGGTTTATTTAGTGTAATGTGCAAAGATTGTAATAAGCCAGAAACCTCTCTGGGAATGGTGGCCCTGTCAGTGCCTCCTTTCCTGAGATGATCTTTCTAAGCTAGCTAAGCTATCGAGCACATCTGGGAACAGATGTCCTTGCCAATAATTTGTGTGCTTTTCATCCACTGACCACAAAGGCTTCATTTGCCCATCTACTCTTGACAGTCTGTGGCTCCAGTGGGAAATCAGCACACGAGCCTGCAGCTCCACACTTGCTCTCCACAGGCGGCTGCAGAGTTTCCCTCTGTGGGTAACCTGTTCCACATAGGAGAAAAGAGAACCATGCAGGTACCTGGCTGCTGTTACAAATTCATGACAAATTTAGTTCTCGCTGACTGCTGAGCCTCACCCTCACAGGCCTTGAGGCAACACTTCCAGTGAGAGCGAAGTCCCTGGTGTTCCCCCCATCTGGCTCGTCAGCACCAGGTCTCAGTGCTGTGTCCCAGCCCATGCTGGAGGAGTTGGGAAATACTCACTCCAGTCCTAGGTGACAGAGGTTGCTCTGATTTCCCCAGGCTTGTCTCAGTGGCCACCCTTGCCTCCCAGACATGTTGGTGTTCTGCCTTGGTTTCTTGTATGTATTTAATATTTTTTGGCTTAAATTCCATTTCTTATGGCTTTGGCTGCAAAGGAAAAAGATGAAGAGGGAAGCCTCCACCACATGCTGATAGGCTACAGGCCGTGAGGGGGTTTCCCAGTGCTTCCCAGACAAGATCATCTCTTATTCCATGTCCCACCTGCATGCTGGTAAGGTGAGCTTGAGCATTTATTCAGCTTCCCAAAAAATCCCTGCTGGAGCTGAGAGTGATGAGGATCTACAGTATTTCACTGAAGCCTTTATTTACACAACTGGTGTAAGCATAATGGAAAGATTATTGCAGAGGAGTGGATATGGATTATTTAGAGTGGATTTCAGAAAGAATACAGGAATTGATAATTCAGTTTAATTCACTTTTAATTTCAGAATCACAAAACCTGGCAGCTAAAACTTAAAAAAAGGAGCTATTTGGTAACTTGTGGCACAACTTCTTCTCCCTATGAAGATATTATCCGTCCTTGAAGAGGCTGTGCTACCTGTCTTTTAAGGGATATACTTGAATGTGGTTATTTCTCAGGTTTTGCTCCCCTATAGGGTTAGCAGCTGGAGAGCATGCTTTATGATCGTATTTTGGTCTTATTTTTAATTCATTTCCCCCACCCTGAAGTGTTTATCATCTGCTATAACCTGTTGTTTCAGACAGCTGCTAGATCCTAGCTGATGGAGTTTATTGATTTCTGACTCTGATCTTGCAAATCTTATTTCAAATTCATCACCTGCCAGAGCTGTACTGGGAGCCTGAGCTGAACTGCAACATGTTACAGATGAGAGAGGTCTCTCATGGGCCTTTTAGTGCCTGTAAAGCCCCTCTGTGTGCCCTGCTCCGGAGCAGCCCACTCTGATGCCAAGAGGCCTCAGAGCAAACCCTGACCCCTTCCCCTCCTGCAGCCTCCTGCAGGACTGTGCCTGACACCTTGGTGTGCCAGCACCAGCCATGCTGTGTTGTGTTGCACCATGGAAGAGGAGAGACAAGAAGCTGTGCACAGCAGATGTCAGGCAGTGGGTTGGTGGCCCAGCTTGGTGGGTGGCAAGCCCCCCTTTTCTCAGCCCACCTCCAGCACTGCTGTCCTCACACACAAATTACGTTCCTGTCCTCCCCACTGCAACAGAAAGCCTGAAAACCTGAACCAGATGCAAGGTTTCACCTGAGTTTACAGACAGCCTGGAAGCAATAACTCTGGGAGGTATAAACTGCTCCTTTCATCCTAATAAGATGTTAATGGGGGGAAAGCCCCGCTGCTCCAGGCAGTCCTCTGTTAATGCTGCCGCAGCAGCTGGGAAAAGGATCTGCTGGGCCGGTTTCAGCAATGCCCACACCCGTGCATTCCCCGTGCCCACGGCTTAGGGCTTCCCATTCAAATGTCCCCCTGATGTGGTCCCGATTCCTGAGGCAGAGGATGCCTGCTCATGTCCCTCCCCACAGCCAGGGTCCCCCAGGTCCCAAGGTCTTTGGTGAGGGCTGTGGGCAGCAGCACACAGCACTTCTCAGGGGGCTGAGCAAAACATCTGTTTGCCATTGCTTTGGGTTGTTTATAGCATTTTGGTGCTCTCTTCTGCAACATTTTATTTTAAAGGGCCTGGTGATACTCCCATGTAAAGTACATCCGAAGTGCAGCTTGCTCCTGGTTTATACATTTCAGCTAAGTTTGCCTATAATTTGGGATGTTCCCAGGGCATGTGCCCCTCTGATGCAAGACCGCATACACCGTTCCCAGCTCTCATGTTGCTGCTCTGCTCTCCCCGCTGCTTTCTATGGGACGGGATGTTTGGGCCAAACCAAACTGTCCCTTCTTTGACTTAAAAAATTACTTTGGAAGTCAGGCTGCAATCTCTCATAATGCAGCATGGGATTAGAGGGGCAAATCAGCCAGTGCCCTCCTTTGCAGTGCTCTTTACATGTTTGCTTTTCTATTGTGGGAAGTCCATACATGTGGTACTGGGCTCAGGCAGCTTTGAGGTAAGGAGGAACAGAGAGGTAATGTGTTTTCTGCTGGGCAACCTTATCTGCTCTGATTGTGCTGGATTTTCAGCTAAGGGGAACTGTGAAGGATAATTACCATCATGTGTTACCTGAGATTACAGGGTTGCTTTCCAACTAATGACACTAGGAGAACCAAGCAGTTGTTAATATTTAATCAGACTCTTGGCTTAACAATTGGATAAATGAGGTGTGTAATTACACAATTATAGAAGACGTTTCAGATAGGAACTGTGCTGTTATTAATAGTGAAGGTGAAAAATGGTGAACATATATCGTTCAGTCCCATCAAGCACGTCATTAGAAAAGATCTTCAGCACAAGAGTCTAACAGCATGTCTTATGAGGTGGTAAACAAAGGTTTCAGCTGCTCATGAGATAAAAATTCCTGCTTGGCCAAGAGATTTCAATGGAACAAAAAACACCAGACCAGGTGTTTTGTTGATGTGGCAAGCTGTAATCAGGAGTAACTAGGGAACATTTAAATACATACACAGAGTATATCACACATTTATGGTTGTGCTTTATGTATCATTTCTCAGCAGTCAGACAATTATTTTCCCTAGGTTCTTCATTTTAAATCTTATAGGAAAGAGAGAGGTTACCTTTTAATTCAGTATAGTGCATACCTGCCCAGTGGAACTTTTCTTTAAAATAAGCGTTGTCATATAGCACATATAAGGTGGTGTGTTTGATTGCAAAGTGCTAGTCAGAATGAAAATGGGAATGCTGTCTATAATTATTTCCTTAGTCTGTTCCTTTAACCCTGTGCTTTATCTCAGCTCCTTTAAAACTTTACTCTTTTCAAGTGATTTGGATTTGAAAATATTGCAATAGTTGTGGTTCTTCAGTGTTCCACTACAGTGACCATTAACTGTAAGTCTCTCAAGAGTCAATTAGTGGGATACAGAAAGTTAACATCAAAATCAAGGAACTTATTGACCAGCATGATTGCAGGTTAGTGGTATGAATTGGAATAATGCAGGAAATTGAATCTCAGAAATGTTTTCCACAATGTAATGAAGCAGCATTCATGTGTTAAGGTGATTTCCCAAATGTTAGGCTGTAAAAACAAGAAGCACGTTTCTTGGCAGATGCTATGGGCAGTAGTGTTTTGAATCTCTCCTCTTCCCACCTAACCTTCCTGAAAAGTTTGCAGTCATCCCGATGTGTAAGCACAGACATTGCTGAATTTCTTAGTGTCCAGTTCCAGCTGTGACTGGATACCACCACCTCTGGAGTGTGCTTTGAGATCAGGGGAAGAAATGTCCTGTCGAAGTCACATTAGTATTTTTCTTCTAGAGATATTTACATTAGGAAATCATGTAATTAGAAGTGATGTGCATGCTCAGTGCTTGGCTGAGAGCTAGTTCTGTGCCAGTGGCTGAGCTGCACAACACGCTGTCAGGTCCTCTCAGCATGTGCTTGCACAACAGTTCCTCTTTAATAGCAATTTGTACTTGGTGTTGAGCTCCTGCTGTGAAAAGTGCAGAACCCTTCAATTATAGTGATGCAGAGCCAACAGGTTTAATTAGGAAAATAAGATTTACCTATATGACATGTTGGAACAGAACTGTAAAAGGAGACATACAGAAATGTACAAACATAATAATTTCCTATAGAATGTTACCCTATGATCCAATTTAGTGCAACCTGTTTCTTCTTCCTCTCTCTTCTCTGTCTCACTTTGAGTCTGCCAATCCTGTCTTGCCCAAATTAGTTCCCCTGAAATAATTGTTCTCTATTTTGCCTTTGTCATGCACCTTCCTAAGTCTGCATCTCTGCAGCTCCCAGCCTCACTTTTGAGTTCTGTATGGCCATGGACCGTGCCCTCCATCCTCCTTGGCAGGCCTCTGTTGCTCATATGTGATATCCATGTCCTTGTGCTCCCCATTCCTTCTAGTACTTTCATTACATTGCCACCAAGAAAATCTTTGGTTTCTTTCCTTTTCAAGACTTGATTCCTCTGCTTTGCTGTCTCATTTGGGCTGCCTCAGAATTACTGGATGAAATACAGTTTAGAAACTGAGGAATCTGGGAGCTGTTAGGTTTGAATGTTGCCCAGACAAGCTAAAATACATTGAACCTGTTTGGTTAAGAACTCACCCTCATTGCAGCTCCATCCATGAATTGTCCAGGCTTCCCCAAGGAAGGACCACCTATGGCACTTGGCTGTGAAGCATTGCATGTCTTTATATCCTTGTGTAAATAGATTTGGGTTAAGGAAATATGCAGCACGCAAGGCTTTCCACCCCCATCCTGCAGGCCCAGGCTAGCCTGCCCTCTGAGGGAGGGTGGCCACATGGTGAAATCCCTTTTGGCCCACATGACACAATTTTTCCATGAGCAGTGGGGAAACTGCCGTTAACTGGTGGGTTTGTGCTGGAGTGGGCAGAGAGCTGCCTACAAGGTCCTGCCTGCTGGGAGCATGGGCATGGTGATGCATAACTTTCTGTAACAGAGTCCAACCTCCTCCCAGTGCACTGCTTTTAGGAGATGGTTTCATTATCTATAAAGCTTTTTGTTGCATCATTTCCCGTTAGACAGGCCATGATTTGTGCCCAGTGCTACTGCAGCAGTTATGATAAAGGCCTTTGCTGTTGGCTTTTGGGGGGAAATCCAAGAGTGACAGAGGACTTTTTTAGCTAAGGCAAGCAAGATTCACTTGTTAATTAACATTTGTGGCACCTTGAAAACAGAAAATGCTGCATGTATACTTAAGTATTTTTCTAGAGTCAAGGTGGCTTACATTTAAACTTTTTGAAGCCCTAATGACTTGGTCTGTCAATTCCTGATCAACTCTATCTATAAAAATAAAAATAAACAAGAAAGGTATTGAGCCCTGTCACCTGAAGAAAGCTTCTCTTCTCCCATGTGTGGGGTATTTCCTTTCATACCTGCAGAGCACCTGCAGAGTCAGTGATTATAAACTAGTTACTCATGAATACATAAAACATCTATTTAATTGAAATGTTAAAATATGAAGAATGTTTCAAGGATGCTGCTTTGTAGCTTTCTGCAGATTGGGCACATTGGTACTTTATGCACTGTCTGTCTTTGCAAGTTGTTCTGGGCTATTTACACTTACCCTCAGGTGAAACATGGACCATGGCAACCTATCCCAGGGAGACAGAACACTTTGCAAAGGGAACACACAGTGACAAACGCTGTCTCATGAACATTTGAAGCAGTGCACACAGAGATACACATGGATAAGCAATTCTCAAAGAAAGATGAGTTGCTATAATTGTGGAGCTTGAAAGTAAATTTAGCTTTCTGCCAAACTGGTACCTCCATTTCTCTAGTCATCATTTGCAGAGGCAACTTTCATGGAATCCATAAAATCAAGTTTCTTCTGTCTTTTCCTTTGAAGAAAGTCAGTGTCACCCAGACCTCACAGAGCTCTCACCTGGATGCACATGTTGGCTGCCCTGTTTGATCCCCTCTGAGCTAAATGTGTTTGTTTGCATTTAATCTCCTTTGAAAAGAGAGAGAGTCCACAATGTATCTTCTCTCTGTGCAAAGATCCATCCCACAACCCTCATAGGTGGTATTCAGGGCACTTTTGAATAAATTAGAGACACCAGCTATTCCTCTGTGCAATATCTCCTGAAGAAAAAAATAAAAGGAGGTTGCAAGAGTATGGATAAAATTCAGGGTGCATCCTAGCTTTTAATGAATCTCTAAATATCAAAAGTATACCTGCTAATGTGGGTGATGTAGTCAATGGAGAGTAACCAAAAGGCTTACTGAACTCTCTTTGAAGGTTTGAATAAAGAGGGATTTCTTTTCGTGCTTCTGGTCAATGGACATGTTAAGTTACATGCAGTCAAAGGATTAATAAGTCAAATGCAGTCAGTGCAGAGAAGCAGGACAGCTGGGGAAGCCCAGGGAGAGGGAAGATGAGTGACGAGCTTGTATTTTGGCAGGGAGGTGACTGCAAGCCTGAACTATTTCAGCATAAGGAGACAAGTGAAATAAGGCAGTATTGGGTTCTGCAGGACCCACTTATCTTTTATCTGTAGATTTTAATTTCTATTTGTAAAAGAATAGTTGGATGTTATGCAACATTTTTTCTAATTCTCCAGCTGCAGAAAACAAACCGCATCTGGCACATAAAGTAACAATGAAATTATCTGAAAGCTGTACTGTTCTTGAAAGCAGCTACAAGTATGTGTTCAAATAACTTGCTGGAAAAGAACAGGTCCAATTTGTCAGATGATAATACATAAGCTTAGAAGGAGGGAAAACTAAAGCCAAGAGAAATATTGCACTTCAGAGAGTTCAAATAAAGAGGTTCCTTTCCACCAATCTTCTGTGGGCTTGCAAGGCATAAATTACACAAACAGCATTTAAAAACAGGAATGCAAAAATCAAAGAGCAAAATTAAAAGCTCTGTTCGTGTTCCAACCGTGTAACAAGTGTGCAGCAGATGTCAGAGGCCTACGGTTAAGAAATCCTCTGGTCTGGATGCACAATCTCCAGCATGTCCTGCTGGCACACATCTGAGGGTAGGCTGTAACAAACGTACTGCCAGCTGTGTAAAATACACAGTCTGTGAGAAGAGGAAATAGTGCAAATCTGGCAACAATGCTTTCACTTGTATTTCTCTAAAAAAGCTGTTACTTCACAGTGATTCTGAACGAGGAGCCACCAGTGGCCTCAGAGCTGTCGCACCCCATCTCAGTGAAGACCCACCTCCTTTGCTGGTTCCTCTCTCTCACTGGGGCTGAGGTTTCCAGTGAAGCACAAAGTAACTCGCTGTGCCTTAAAATGGAGCAGTTCATCTTAACTTCAGCTGACATTTGGGTTCTGAGGATGTAACCCGCTTTCATGGTCCATTATACCCTATTTGGGTGAAAAGATCTGCGCTGCCAAAAGCAGAAAGGAGTAATAAAAATAAAAATAGCATATTGAAATAGTTTAGCTGAGGGAAATCGTCAAAAGACTATGGATTTATTTCTTTGGTTTTAGGTTTAAAGTGATTTCTAAAGCTGCATTTTGATAATATTCTTAAAATATGTCAGACTTCACACGTTAAGTGGTAGAAAAATACCCTGCCTCCTACACTCACAGCAGTGGGAGAAGCATGTTATGATGACTATATAAAGCCCTTCCTGCAACTGAGTTGTTCTTAAGTTAAATATTTTTATCTACCAAACAATAATAAAACATCAGTCAATACCACACACAGATCCCAGATGAACGCAAGACTGAATGCACATTAAAGGCTTTGCTGACAGCCCCAACAAGAGGGTTTTTCAGGCAGGTTTGCAGGCTTAACATCATTTAAACAAACTCCCCTTTACATCACCTCCCCAGTTGCAATGGACCTTACTGTGGGAGTAAATTACACGCCTGCTCAATCTGAGAGGGTTTAGATTAAATGTGAAGTGTCATCCTGAGGGTGGAGGGGATGGACTGGCTGGGGAAAGGGAGGTGGCAGGGGGAGATGCTGCCTACAAGCCTGACATGGAATCAAATTAACTAGTTCTGCTCAGTGTACATTTTATTTCTTGGAATAGCTGTGAGTCTGAGCTGAATCCTGTGATGGGAGATGCTGTTTGTCTGTACCTACTCCTGCTTATTACTGAAAAGATGAAGAAAAAGTATGCTCACATTCAAGTTTTCAGTGTGTTTATTATAAGAAATGTATAAAGTTTTTGGAGTTGTACACTGCAAGAGCAAGGCATGGGAAAGCAGGTGTAAAATGTACTGTTTCATGTCGGTGGCAGCTGCAGTTTCATTTTTGTGGCAGAGTGATAAATGACAGGAATTCACAATGTTCCCCGACTCCTTTGGAAGATGTATTCTATAGAATGAAAATAGAAGCGCTGAATTATTAAAAATCATTCCATTTACATATGAAAATGGTATGGTGTCACGTTAAATACACCATATTAAGAGGTCAATTAGAGACCTATTTTGAGTTAATGGAATTAGTCGTTTTTTTATTTTACATTTTAAATGCAATATTTCAAGGTGTAGTGGAGATGGAAGGAATAGAAAATAGAGTAATCCAGTTGTAGGCAGTTAATGCTTGTGGAATGGCTGAGAGCAATGCCAGCAGGTGAAAGGCTGTGATGGGGCAAGGGCTGAGCAGGCAGTGCCCTTTTCTTCCCATCTACACTGACTCCCCTGTGCGTGTGAGCAAAAAATGCTGGTTTTTAAAATACATTCCTTTTTCCCAAATAGAACATAAAACAAGGGAAAACATGCTTGAGCCCGGGCTCCCAACCACAATACTCATTTCCCTAAACCTTACAGCACTTTTTCTAAATCCTATTTGGTTCAGTGGAAATTGAGCATATAAAAAAGTCCTGAGCACAATATTGCAACTGGTCAAGGTACAACTCTTGCATTAGTCACTGAACAGTTGTTCAGATGCAGATTTGCATTGGAATCAGCTCCAAAGGGAAATAGCTAGAAAGAGCTTCACTACTCTACAAAGGATTTTCTGCTCCTGTGATGCCCCTGGAATGTTAATGCAAATGGAAATTGGCCCCCTCTATCTTACAAGAGACAAGATGACTGCAAAAGGGGAAAACCTCTGGACTGAACAACAACTCAGTGAAAGAGGTATTTGATGTATTTTGGCATCCAAGGACAGTTCTGCCCACAATACCCCAGGACTTTTGCTAACCCTCTCCTTCCACCCTGCCCAAGCACATGTTTATTAGTGGTTGCATTGGGGACCTGGATTCAGATGGAAAATCAACCAGAGGAAAAAAAAGCAATAGGATGGTTTTCTTACAACTGACATATTTTTACCCATGTGGTATAAATTGCTGCCAATATATATATGTATATATACACATATATGTGTATATACTCTTCTTTTTCCTATCTCTATATAAGGCACAGAGAATACTTTTCTATTTGGAACACTGTTTACAGTACAGGCATGCAGGAAGGCAGTTTTGTCACCAGAGTAACTGTTTAACTAAAGAAATTATAGATACAGTGCATAAAAAGGGACACCTTTATGCTGTGCAGAAGAGCCTGGTGATAGTTTAGCTCACACTCATCCCTGTGCACATATGCTGCCACTGCAGTGTCTGCACAGAAGAAACTAGGACCCCCCCCCCCCTTCCCAACTGTACTGCTGTACTAGTGAGGTGTCACAGATCGATTTCTGTAGCAAAGCCAGCTCAAATTCCTCTTGATTCATCTTGTCTGGTCACAGTTGAAGTTTCCAAAATGTTTTGGTGATTTTCTCCCTGCAGAGTTGGTACCAGACAAAGAAAACCACCAGATCCCGAAGTCTCCAATGCTTGTATAATGATAATTTGAAAACTGTACTTGGTGTAACATTAAAAAGGCTGCATTTCCAGTTGGTTGAACCATGTAACTGGGTAGGACTCTGGGACTAAAGGGTGTCAATTTTAACACTAGGAGGAAACTTGTCCTCCAGTGCTTTGCACAGAGCTCACATCACTACCTCCTTCTACTGTGGCAGCCAGATCCTGCACCGGAAAGATGTCAGCAACCAAGCCAGCTCTCCTGGCTTGGGAATATGAGCCATTCCCTTTCCTGTAAGCTGGGCCACAAGACCACTCATTTCCTGGCACTTTCTGACTCTTGATCTTATTCCACAGATTTTTCCTTTACAAACAACAGGGGGAAAGCTGTGGAAAACAGAAAGGAGAAATAGGTCACACTAGAAATTCTGAAACCTCAGCAAATCTCTTGTTTAAAGTGATTAATTCAGTGACCTCTGACCACAAGGCAGACCTTCAATTTGCCAGCAGAGGATAAAAGAGTCAAGATCTGAATGAGTAAAGAGGGGATGAAGGGTGAGTTAATCCACTAACTGTGAAGGAACATTGGAAATAAAAATACTCAACATATATGTTTCTTCACTTTAGTCCTTCTGGTGCATGCAGTTTATTTCTGGATATGATGGAATATCAGGTACATTTATATTCTTTTTGATCTCTACTGTTTGATCTAGATCCAGCCAGCACAGCTGACTGATGCTCTTAATGCTATTAAGAAGCACAGTCTTCATTTATTTATTTCTTTAGAACAAAAACTAAAAAAGTGCTTGCAAAATGGTACAGGACTAAAAGAAAATGAAGTACTCCAACAGCTTTTCACATTTGGATTTTTTTTTTGCTGAAGTTTCTTGTCCTAAAATATATATATATATATATATATTTTTTTTTTTTGTAATGGAAAGAGACAAACTGGTCAGTGACATTGAACACTTTTGCCCGAGGTCCCTGCAAAACTCCTCCGCAGAATATAATCTTTCATCTGTAGTTATAAGCCTGTAAGCTGCTTATACTATTTTTAGTCTTAATTCACCTTTCATTTGGTTAGTCTCCAGCAATCCAGACCAAATTTGCACTTGAAAGTTCCCTAGTTGTTTCCAGTTAACACCATTAAAAAGTGAGAAAGGAGTCTGGAAATAAATTGTCTCAGGAATGTTCATACTTTTGCTGCTGGACAGTAACCAGATATGTGTTTGCAGTATCTGACCTCTTTTGTGTGATAGCTTTAATGGTACTGTTTTCTCCCGTGTAAAAAAGAAGGCTTGTGGGAAACTAATTTTGAAAATGCTACTGTCCAGCAATTTCAATGACATGAAGACTCCCCCATAACTGTTTATGCCAGTAGCACTTCAAAATGAGAGAAAGAGTCCTTGGAGCAAGATAAAATTCCCGATTGGCACCTCCTGTAGTCCATTACGTAGTAAAGGTTCAGTCACTAAAGGCTCACATAATGCTTGAATGATTTCCTATTTTCATGTGTGGTTTAGGTTTCATTTGACACCAAAATATCAGCCTATTACTGACTATTTGATTTTACTGTAAGAATAAATGAGGAAGTGAAGATGAAATGTATAATAAAAACCTTGTCTTCCCACCATCATAAATGTTTTAAGGTTCAGCCAATAATGTATTAGGCTTCATTCCTTTCCTCAAATAGAAAAATATTTCTTACAAGTGTGTATTAACTCTTTTTTCTTAAGTGTGGGGTTTTTATGGTTCTCAAAAAGGAGTCCTGAGAGAACCATTGACTGTTATTGTCTGCACAGCAAAACTGCCATTTGAGTTGTCTTTGATTAAATCATTACCTTCTTTTTTTCACTTAATTCTTTATGAAGACATAAGAAGACATTAGTAGCAGAGATAAAGCCGTTGAGAGTCCAAGAAACAAAAACGGGAGATTACTTATAGTCACTGTCCAGTAAAAGATTAGAAATATGAATCATTAGTTTATAATACTATGGTAGAGGATGAGGTAAAATTTTGGCTTTTGACAGGTATGGTGTGATAAAACCAGAACTGCCTATAACTAATACCTATTGTTATTATTTACTGAGCATGGCAAAGTGCCTACTGATTGACAGGAAAATACACAGATAGAACCCGCCAGACAGGAACTTTATGTAACAAAATAAATTGTAACAAAACTGATGATGGCAAGGAAGGGTCCGTTTGCCTCCCTCCCTTCCCAGACAAGAGCCTTGCAGCTCCTTGGAGGCCAGAAGTTTCCCACCTCATGCCAATCAAGCCCATTGGTGATTTAGTGTTTGCTCTGCTGCATATGGATTACCAGCTACATTTTAATGCTACTGCACTACAGTTGCAGCAAACAGTCTGCTTAAATTTAGAAAAAGATGCCAATATTGGGTGCAATGTATAACATTCTCCAGAAGCAGTAGAGGGAATTACACTGACAATAGCTGGAAGTTCAAGTAACAGGAAAACACTGACACTATCAATCACAACAGAGCCTCAGCTGCAGTTAAGATTTATGATGTCAACCTTATAATATAGACCTGTTAATGAAAATCAAAGATTGAAACATTACTAATTTATTGGGGTAGGCTCACAAAGGCTTTAATGAGAGCATCTTCCCATTGAATGGCTACTTGGGAATGACTGTTGCAGTATTTCAGGACCCTCAGTAGTTACAGCCCTTGCACATTGCCACTGCTTGAATTTTAAATGGAATTTTGAAAAGTTTAGGTTTTCCTCAAAAAAGGATATGGGGCTGTTGATCTTCCAATATTAGTTTTGTGGCCTTTGGTGTTCAGGACCAAATTTAGCATAGAAAAAAAAGGGGGGGAAATTATTCTAACTATGCAGAAACCTAGCAGGTTGTAGGGGCTTGTATTTTTGGAATGATACTCAGGCCTCTGAAATCCCTTTTGCCCAATGAGAGACCTGTCCCATCTCAGCCAAGTCTAATTCAGGAAAGGTTTGATTTGATGTTCAGATCTTCTTTGCGCTCACTGACGACATTACAGCCCTGACATGGAGGAGTGCTGCCTCGGGGAGCTGTGGTGCTTGGAGAAAGAGCTAAAATGTAATGATTTTCAAGGTTATATTCCATGCCAATAGGACTAAACTACAATCTGAGGCAAGAGGAATGCTTGTCCTCCTCAGATCAGGGTGATCAGGAGATATCTCAGGCCACAGGCCCAGTGTCCAGAGAAGAAGAGAAACGAGGGCCACTGCAGGAGCAGACCCTTCCCCCTCCCCCCAGCTCCACTATCAGTGGTTTATCACTTGTCCTTGCTTGTGATAGTATCACTAATGTTCATCATTGCATGGGTGCTCCATCCCCTTTCTTACCCTTAATGAACAAACAGATGTCAATGGAGGCCATAGTACCCAAGTGTCCTTTTTCTTCCTTAAAAACTGTCTCTGCTCTGTCACCTCTGGGAAGCTCCTGAGCTGTGAAGACCACTGCCTGTCATCATGCAGATCACTTTTCCCTGGCCATTCCCCAGACTGGCTGTTCAAATCCTGGCCAGCACATACCTTGGCACCTCAACTGCTGCCAAGGACCAAGGACCAGCCTACAGGAAGGGCTGGTGATGGAGAGAAGATATCACACACCCCCAAGCCTTGTGCTTGGAAGATTGTTTTTAAAGGAAACTCTCTCTAGATCAAGGTGAGGACTGAACTCTGTCATCGTTCCTCCCATGTCATTATGGGCACAGCAATCTCATGCCAGCAGACTGGACCCCATTATGCTTGGCTCCCTGCACATAAAGAGAGATTTGTTCCTTGTGCCCCCTATCCCTGGTCCCCATCTCAGATTTGACAGATTTCTTCATGACTGCTTTCCTATTTTGAAAAGAGCTATGGTCAATCCCATTGTGTTTTTGTGTTGGCTTTAACTCTATGTGAAATGTGATGCTAACCTTGTAAGTAGATGCACCACAGTTAATGACTCCTTGGAAAGCTGGTGTAACATGGAGTTGTCAGTGCTGTTATCTGCATTTAACAGCTAAAAAGGTCAAAGCTATAAGGGAAAGGTGTGTGTGAAGGACATGGAGAAACACGTAAATGGGATTAAACTTCAAGGATTCCTTCTTTACCAGCCTTATTATTAACTGTTGGACTAAGCCCCTCTCTCCAACATGGCTTTTGCATGTTTTATAAACACTCAAATTTTCCAACTGATCAGCCAATAATTTGTCCTCTAAGAGTCGTGCACAAATCAAGGCAGCATGACTTGGGGATTGAGGTGGATTGATTTCTCCTTGTCAGCAGTATTTACAAAAATGACTTTAGGTTCAAGGCACACACTTAGTAACAGCAAAGTCAAAGGGTGGTCATGGCTAGGAAAAAAGGGTTTGACATTTCAATGCTGTAACTTCTTCTATTTTAGTTATATTATAGCTTACTTTGTTTTTTCAAATTCCCTTTATGTTACTATAAAAAGGAATTCAAGCTGAAATAGTTACCATCTGTCTGAAAGAGGGCAGGAATACACGGTTACAAAAGAATGTCTAAAGTGTGGAGCAAAATACAGTCCTGCTAATGGTAAAATTTCTGTCATTAACATTAAAGATTAAAGGCTATAATATACAGGAAAATATACTGCATGGCTTATCACATTTTTAATGAAGGGTTCAGTGTTATGGCAGGCAAGCACTGAGAAGAAAAATGTACCTCTTGGATTTTATTTGCTCTCTTGGGACACTATCCTATCATGATTGTAGCCTGTAGGATCAGCCAAATGAACACCAGGCAGTAAGTCAGCAGCCCCCAAAAGGTTACCAGAGCTTCTTCCTAATGTTACAGCAATGATTTAAAAAATTAGCTCACATTAACCTTTCACCTTTCAGTGGATGGTTCAAATCTAGTATGGGTTGGTAGTGATTGAGAATGGTTCCTATAAGTTTAATGTTTTTTTGTGGTTTATGCAATGTGAGCAGGTGGTCTCATGCTGTGTCCCAGGGGAGATGTGTCTGCAGCATGAAAACCCCCCAGTAACTTGCCTCAATTGGTGCTAATTGGAAACCTCCCTGGTAATTTCAGCAGGGACCCCTGCATGGGCACACAAACCGAACAAGCTGCTACAGACCACGGCTGCAGCAAAGGCTGCTTGTAGACACTCTGGCTTCCCAGCAAGGTTTTGAAGTTCTGAATTTTTAATTAAAGCAGCTTTGCCCATCTTTGGTACTGAGTCTTCCCAGGGACCTGCTCTAGCTTTAGCCCCTTCACCCTCTTTCTTCCCCACATTCCCCAAGTCCTCCCAAGGCTGTTCCCTAACTCCTCATTTTCCCCCTCACAGGTCAGACCAGACCCACATGTGTGGGTCTCACTGGACAAAGTCTGGGGACAAGGTCTGGCCCTGTGAGATAAGGGTCTGTTCACTTCAGCTAATGTAATTTAGGCTGGAGGTGACTTTTACCCCTATAGTCATTGGCAATGAATGTGGCTGCAGCAACCCATCAACCCCCTGCCTTTGTGTACTTCATCCATCTCCCGACTGTGCCCTTTGCCCACTCCCCCAAACCAAGATCCACATAAGTGTATACCTGAGGTGAGAACTGCAAACAAGGATTTGCTATAAGGTAATAGGCACAGTGTCACAATTTAGGAATGGTATTCCCCAATTTAGTTCTCCCACTAAAAAGACCAGGAGCCACTCTCCTCCCCTCCTCCAATGGAAGGCACAAAAGGCAGAGATCATGGTTTGAGAAATTGCTGGAAACAGCAATGAGATAAGAAAACAAACAGTAACAGCAACAATAGAAATAACAAAAGTCTACAAAAGAGAGGGTGATAAACATGCAAAAATGCTCACTGGGGACCCCAGGAAAATGAACAGTGATGGACAATGCCACACATTTTTATGATGGGAGACATGTCCTTTTTCTTGGAAGCCAGAGAGAGTCCCTTTGACCTGCCCCTGGCAATGATGTGAGGTGGTATTGAATAACATTAAGGTCCTGGCTGAAACTAGGACATACATTACAGCCCAAGAGCATGGAGGTCTGGCCCAATGATGTGGACTCAGAAACATAAGGTCCAACACACTGCCTTTAAACATAAGGTCCAACACACTGCATTAAGGTTCACCACAATGACTAAGAAAACATTAGCACAACCCCAGGATGTCCAGGTTCTGTGTGTGCCTTCAAATCTTGTATCAATGGCAAACATTTGTCACATGAATAAACACAGCTTTTTGCAAATCCTGCTTGTTTTCTGTGGCAAATCCTTTACCCGCTCTAACAAATTACTCCCCTTCCTCTTCTGTGGTATTTTTCAGCTAAAAAACATTATCAGGCTCTGGCCATGTGTATTTCTTGGGTGAGAGAGAAAGCAATCAGCACTCATGTTTTTTTCTTTCTTGGGTAAATAGTTCTTGTTAAACCAACCTAAGTAACGTGATTTGCAGTATGGATTTTTCCCATCTAAGTTATTAGAATAAGTTCAGTCAGCACATTCAACCTTAGTCTCTAGTGGTACATAAATTTAATGCAACACTCAACTCTCCTTCAGTATTTTTGGTGTATACTTGAGTTTTTCTTGGCACGGAGAGAAGTGGCAGGTGTAGTGATCAGAGACCCTTTTCCGTCGAAGTGAGATTAGGAGTTTTTTTAGGTTCCTTTGTTCTGTAAAAGCCCTGGTCTAATTCACTACAAGCTATCTAGGACTGAGAATGCCATTTCTTTATTAATTTATATGTTTGGTTTAAAGCTGTGCACTGATCTCAGTGGAGTTTCTCTATTTTTAGTATCCTGCTAAGAATTTTTAACCACGGGGTTTTATGGACAAGAAGGGCAGATTTTGCTGTGATTTCCTTATTTTTGCATTACACTATCAAAGGCAAACAGTTTCTTCTTTCTTTGCTCTAATAACTTATCTCAGCAAGAGAAAGTGGGACACCCAGGCTAGCTCTAGGCAATGGAAACCCAGTGCTTAGGACAGCACTGATTGACTTGAGCCCAGCTGAGCTGGGTATGTAAAAGTTAAAATCCCCAGAGTGTGTGAGCAAGTGTGCTTGGGAAGGAGAAATAGGAGAAGGAGAAAGAGGATTTGCAATGAGCTGTCTTCTCCAGGAATATACTAAATAGAGTTCACCTGGCAAAGAAAATCAGAGAACTCATGCAGCTTTCTTGGCAGGTGCAGAGGCGGCCTGTGACATGATTTAATGGTATTTTAAAAGGCAAGCACTAGAAACAAATAGGAATGCACTGGGATGAATTAGATGGATTAAGATTCAATGCGATAACCTAACAACCTCAGGAATAACTAATGACCTACCCTAACAGAAATGTCTGCTGGGTAGGGAACAAGGCAAAGCTGTTCACTGTAATGATTTTGCTGGCACTGAAGCCTCTCATTTGGGACATTCAACAAGAACAGCTTATAAAAAGTATTGGCTGAAGTCTTCAATTTGTGCAAATTGTCTTGGTGCCTTTGGCATTGGATATGTGACCCTCTGCCCTGTTGGAGCATCTGCCTCATTCTGGTAACAAGACAGAAATCAATGCAGGCCTAAATATGAATGATATATTGATGGTTGCTGAGATACTCTTCTTTATAGAAATGCTTTCAAATACCAAGAACAGGGCAACTAGAATTTAATACCCAGAGGTGCTAGGGACTGCCCCTCTGTGTGAGGAAGTGACAGCAAAAGTTAAAACAGCTGAAAGGGTGAGAGGGGTAGAGGCACTGGTCTGGCAATACAGACACAGCAAGACTCCCTTCCACAGTAAAAGTGATACTTTGCTCCTGTGACATTTGAAATCAGAAATGAGTGTATCCAAGAACTGTCCTTGACAGTGTATCCAAGAACTGTCCTTAGAATTAGTATTTCACCTCAACTTCCTTTCAATCTGATAAGTATTCACTGCATCAGTTGAAAAGGAAAATTATGATCTTGGCTGAACAAACTAAAAAAACCCTATCATATCAATTAAGAGATTGTACAGTACATTGCAATTAATTTATTTAATTGAAGTCCCTATTTCTAAGCAGTGCCAGGCTGATTTAGTGCCTTGAAGGACACAGACACTCTGCAGAAATGAAGAGAATGTGCTGGTCAAAGGAATGGAATTCCCCTTTCTTCAGTCATTTGCAAGATGAGAACACTGGGACAAACGTCCATAAATCTCAGCTTGGCCAATTCACTTGTCAGCAAATGAAAGCTACAGAGAATCCACCTGAAGGTAGCAGGCTGTTAACTATGTGATGTGCTTGTCTCAGGTATGAGGAGCTGTGGGTACTTTCTGTCACGGGACCTCTGGGGAAAACATCGAGATCTCCTGCACATTCACACCCCACGGTGCATATCACAAGAGCATGATGACATGGCCCAAATCTCAGCTTTCCATGAGATTAGAGCAGCACTCAGGCTCTAAGAAGCAGTAGACAGCATCACTCCCAAAGGACCATGCATATATTCCAGAATCAGGTGGGATGGAATGACATCAGTTCCTCTCTTTTCTTATGTTCTGGTCATGTATATACTCTGTACCAGCATCAGCTCATACTCCCTTGCACAGCTCTTTCCTTCTTATTCCAAAAACGTTACTGAGCAATAAAGAACTGCGACATCAAGCCCTAGATCAGGGGTCCCCAAACTACGGCCCGTGGGCTGGGTCCGGCCCAGAGGCGTCCCTTATCCGGCCTGCTCCCCCCCCCTCTGCCGGGGGTTGGGGGTGGAAACCAAGCAGCCCCGTCCTCCTCCTCCTCCTCTGCGATGCGTGGAGGGTGAGGCGGGGGCGTCTCCTCTGCTGGGCAGGCAGTGTCGGCAGCCTCTGGACTGCGAGCTCCAGCCAGCTCGGGCAAATCGTCAGAGCCCTGGGGTGGCAAAGTTCCTTCAGTCCCTTCTGGCCACCCCTCCGGACTGCGCGGCCGGGCTGAGGAGGGGGGCTGCGGCATCAGCGAGGTGGGCGGCTCCCTGTCTCTCCCTCCCTCCCTCCAGCTCCCAGACAGGACAAGCAACCCAGCATCAGTGGG
This sequence comes from Platyrinchus mystaceus, assembly GCA_035041135.1. NCBI lineage: Eukaryota > Metazoa > Chordata > Aves > Passeriformes > Tyrannidae > Platyrinchus > Platyrinchus mystaceus. The sequence continues at coordinate 14,542,512 of JAWWLV010000088.1, forward strand.
GAGCACGTGCACCATCATGTCAAAAAAAAGAAAAATTGACTCAGTGCAGGGTATTCCAAGAATAGTTCAC
>JAWWLV010000088.1:14542681-14636766 GCA_035041135.1 Platyrinchus mystaceus
ATTTTTTTCCAAACCATAGTCCGGCCCCCCACAGTGTCTGAGGGACAGGAAACCGGCCCCCAACAGTGTCTGAGGACAGGGAACCGGCCCCCTGTTTGAAAAGTTTGGGGACCCCTGCCCTAGATGATGAAACAGCATGTCCATGTGCAGGTGTGGGTGTGTGGCCAGTGAACTGCAAATTGTTACTGTGTACAGCACACACAATATAGTATAGTTGAAAGTTCAGTTCACAATGGCTATGTGAAAATGCTTCCCTTGATCAACCTCAGCTCATGGTTTCATATGTGGCACCTCTGGGGCAGTGCTCTGGGCATGGAAGATGTCTCTGTCCTGCCGTGAAGCCCTGGGTGACATTGTGCTCCAACAGCTGTTATCAGCTCCTTTAATGACCAACAGGTATGTTAGAAAGCATCCAAATTGTAATCAGACTGAAATAGAGTTGCAAGGATATCTGATCTAGGAATTTAGTCCAAAGCTTTCCTTTTCCATGATGGTTTTCATTTCCTGTAATTTAGAGCTGGAAGCTTTTATGGAATATCACATGGTTTAAGTTTACACAGGAAATCAGCTGCAGTTGCGGGAAGATACTGACTTAGGGGTTTTAGGGTTTGTTTTTTGTTTTTTGTTTTTTTTTTTTTTTTTTTTTTTAAGAAACAAAGATTGCTTCAGATGAAAACATTGCAGACTTCTACCTCTGCTGTTTGAAGCCTGCCTTCTGCAAAGTGATATATGATTATATAGGAACAAGCAGTTTATTTCTGTTACATGACAATCACTTAATGTGAATGAAGCAATAAATGCCTTTTCTTTTTAAAGTGAAGAGATAAACCAAATGCAGGACAAGATGTGGAGGAGGGTGAGGGGAAGGGATGCTAGGCAGCTGCAGCAAGTAAAACCTCTGAAGCAGGAAGTATCAAATAGAATGTGCTTGAAAAGCCTGAGATGACCAAAACAGATTAAAGTGGAAAAAGGTGGTTATGTTCCGTGAGTCACAGCCTGCCAGTTTAATCACTCTCTGTGTGACTTGTGAGGAGGGCATAATGCTGCACCACCCAGACCATGCCACGAAAGCCTTGTCCATTCACAGCGGTGAAAAGCTGGTTCTCCCAATGATGCCAGACCTGTTTCTCTTTTGGGTTGAAGTTCGAGTGCTGAATTTTCAGTCTTGGAAGGGGAAAAGCCCTTTTGTACTGCATTCCCATTGGTAGCACTTCTTCTCAACCAATTACTCCTCTGAAAGTGCCAGCAGAGCAGCTCAGTATACTCTGGCTAGAAGGCCAGGACAGGGTGGGCTGACATCCCTCAGGAGATAGGCTGTGAAATGCCAGCTGGGAGATATCACAGAGCAAGAAAAGCAGCAGGAAGGGGGGTGAAAGCCAGCAAAGTGCAATAAAAATTCATCTCTTCCACACAGCCCTGTCCACTCCATGGTCTCTTTGGTGCCAGAGCAGAGGGAGATGGTAAACTGTGAGAAGAAAGAGATGGACCGTGTAAGTCATTAGTGACTAATGAACCATGTTGGAAGCACTGTCACAGGCAAAGGGCTGGATTTGCAGGATGGTGAGAGCAGAGGAGTGCTGGCTGCTTGCTTTTTGCACACAGAGGTACATTATGACTTTAAATGAATCCAGAACAGCTGAGGCATTTGTGGACTAAAAGCCAACATAACCATGACCATCTTAATCATCCTGTTGTAAAACGAGCAGCCATATGCGTGAAATCAGCCCATACATTTCATGGAATATCTGTTGTATGCTGGACGAGTACTTGGACTGAGGTTTATTTTCTCAGGACTTCAACTCCTGAAATATATACCACGTAACCTTTCTTCTCATAAAAACAGAATTTAGAGAGGGGAGGAGGAATTCTCCCAAGCTTTGCGCTGCGTGGCATTTTCTCTCACATGTTGCTACACTTGACAAAACCTAGTGTTATTGTGGACACTATAAACAGGGATTCTTTTACCATCCTGCACGAACAGCCCTTGTCATGACAGGGAATGGCGTTTAAACAAAGGTGACATGGCTTATAATATTTGTTAGCAAGCTATCAAAACATTTACGTGCACAGGATTTCTTTGCTATACTTCTCAAAAGGCTGAGGTTAATCAAAAGGAGCCTGTTCCTCGTCTTCAGCAAAATCTTGTCCCAAGATGTCTGCTCCTTAATCCCCAGAAAGCAATATCGTATTTTCTTACTGGTTGCTTCTCAGCTAATTCAACATCAGAGGCAATGTTGTGCTGTATTAGGACTTCTCAGGGCAGGAAAGTTCCTCCGTGACCATACCTCTCCCAGGCTCTGCTTTGCATGGTTTTGTGCATGTGTTCAACCATCTGCGCCAGAGTAATTCCTCAGGCCTCAGCAAAACTGTTCATGTGCATAGTTTTGCATATACATGGATCTTTGCAGGACCATGGTCTGATTGTATTTCATGTTGCACCATATCTTGTAATATATCACATTGTCCCTGGCTTGCATGTCACGAGTTCCTTCAGCTCTCAGAGCAAACTGTTGCAAGCAGGATGGCTTAGGATGGCCAGACACCATTATTTGTGCTCACTGTCTCATTTTGGACTTTTCCACTTGTTCCACTTGAATCTTGTTCTATCCTGGTTCTTCAATATTTCTGAAGGCTTCTGGCTCATTTTGCTCTCTTTTCTCCTCTCTGAGATCCACATAAAAACAGCAGAGAAAATTCTATAACCTGTCCCACAGCGTCCCAGTTGCTGCATTTGTACTACCTGCCATCATCAAGAGAGCCCCAGATGGAGGTGAGGATGGTATGGGGTGAGGTTGTAGAGAGGTGGGGTCAGTCTTTTCTCCTAGGTTACAAGTCACAGGATGAGAAGAAATGGCCTTATGTTGTTCCAGGGGAGGCTTAGATTAGATATTAGGGTTTGTCTGGGTTTTTTTTTTTTCACAGGAAGTGTTGTAATGCATTGGAGCAGACTGCCCAGGAAAGTGGTAGAGTCATCATCCATGGCAGTGTTCAAAAAATGTGTAGATGTGACACTTCAGGACATGGTTCAATATTGAACATGGTGGTGGCACCAGGTTGATGGTTGGACTTGATGATCTTAAAGGTCTTTTCCAACCTTAACAATTCTACGATCCAATGTGTCAGATGTGATCAGAAAGGAGAAAGAAGGAAAATCAGTCTTTATGAACCATCTTCTTTATAGTTTTTGGGTTAAAAGCCAGAAGGCTCCCCAGTTCTCCAATTTTTCCAGTTGTCTTCTGGAGCACATAAAAATCTCTGCTTCCAGCTGTACGGGGCCATAGGCTATTTTCCCATGGCTGCGAAGGATGAATTAGGATAGGGTGGGGCTTTCTGGCCACTTCCCTGGCCTGCCTGCTGAGTGGTGTAAAAGTGTGCACAGCACAGAGCTGGGAGAAACAGGATTCTCTCACTGTGTGAGGCAAGGTCAGCCCAGCAACCATAGTCCTGAGAGAGGAGTCAGGCAACAAAAGCAGCCTACACCATCCCATGAATTATACTGGAAGGGAAAGGTGGCCAGAGGAGGCATCACACTGCCTGCATGGGAGAAGAATATGGGATTCAGCATCAGTTGTTTGGAGAAAAGTTTGATTTTGTCAGGAAGATGTAAGCAACTGTCTACATGGGAAAAGGTCTTGTGGAGCAGACTGATTTTGGAGAACAGGTACTGACTTTGGAATTTAGGAGAGGAATGATTTTGAACTTGTGGATGATTAAGGGAGGCAGCCAGGCGGGCAATGGACCCCCCGCCCCTTCCAGAGAAGGGGAGTCAGCAAAAAAATCCTGCTGAAATAAGGATTTGCTTTTCGACAACAGGCAGAAAATCATTTGATCAAGAGAGAGGAGCTGGCCCAGAAAAAATATTATGTAACTTAACCGCTGGGGGATTTTTGAGAAGATGCTGGGGCCTCCAGAGCATCCATCACTGAACTCACATGCTGGATATGGGCTTGCAGCAGCAGTTGCCTGTGGCACTGGGTGTTCCTGTCTTGCAACAGCCCAGTGAAGAGTGAGGGGACTGTCTCCTGCCAGGAATGAGCAGTGTGTTCTGGGGAATAGGGCGTGGACCTGGGATGCAGATCAATATTGTTTTGTTGTTGATCTCAATTTCAGTTTGTCTTCATCTGAGGGAGATCTCCTGGATGCTGCAAATGAGATAGACTTGTGGGGAAGTTTAATCACAACATCTAAAAACATGAATCAGCCCTCACTTTGGTCCTTCCTTCCCCTCCTCTGGGAACTAGCCTGAAAGCTGGAACAAGGAGTTCAGACAGGACCCCTGCGCTGCCTCTTTCTCCAGGTCCTGTTGAAGCACCTTATCTTTAAGTAGTCTGTATGCAAACAGTGCCTGTTGGAACATGATGAATTTGTGAGATGTATTTACCATCCTGAACTAGATTTTAAACAAATTGACATTTTAATATGCATTTATTCCTGTCGCATTAAAAAAACCTGCTGGTATTATGCCAGAATGTGATATATAATGATGCTGTTTAGCGGCAACTCTGTCATTTGGTGTTGTTGACAGTAAAATAAATTAACATAATAAACATAATTTGTTAAAAAACAGCTAAGTAAAAACAGATGGTTAAAATATTTTGGCAGGACCCGTTAGCCCAGGTTTACATGTGTGTTTAGACATTAGTTCTGTTTGCAACATATGTTACCTATTTTCTTGATCCCATTTAATATGCAAATACACACCCTCTTCCACAGTTGTATAAACAAGTCCTTTACAGCCTGAGCAAAGGGGAGGGTGGAGGCTATGGGAGTCTCTTCTTGTTTTTCAGTGTCAGGACCAATTTTCAGCTACGTAAATGGGAGAGGAAAGTAGCCATAGTACTGTAAGAAACAAACAGGGCAGAAGGTGGAGCATAACAACATATTTGTGTGCTGACACAATGGATCTATTACTGGCCCTTGATACCTCCTTGTGTAAGGCACTGGTTTGGTGCTTGTGCTCCTGCCCCTGCCCCCATGTGCTGTCCCCACTGGGCTCTGCAGCCTCCCACTTATCTAATTCTCACTGCACTGGCCTGAGCCCCAGCAGGATTAATGCTCACATCTAGTCCCATCTTTTTCTTCCTCCTGTTTGTGAGGGCTAATATGAAAAAAAGAGAAAAAAAAGTGAAAAAAGAAGAGGGAGAAAGTAAGTGGCTCCTTTAAAGAGAACCTGACATTGGAATGGACTAAGTTCATTTTTTTAAACTATTTCTAAACTGATAGAGGAATGTGAATACTATGAAATTCTTGTTGATTTTAGAGGTTACATATCTGTCAGTAATTTTCAAGGTATAGAGATGTGGTTTAGTGGTGGACTTAGCAGTGCTGGATTAACAATTGGACTTAGTTATCTTAGAGGTCTTTTCCAACCTAAATGATTCTATGATTCTATAGAAATGAAAGTAATCTTCATGCTGCAAGTGAAACTAAGGGCCTCATACCTGGGCATAACTTTAACAACCTGTATATTTTATATAACTTGTAATTACATGTGCATCTTATGTACTTAATATGCACATAAGATGCACCTTTTAAATCACAGCTCCAGAACAGAAGAAGCATGGACATATGAGAAAAACATGGGCAATCAGTGCCTCTCAGAGCATAGTTTCTTCTGTGGAGCTTTGAGCCAGAAGGCAAAGGTGACCTTTGATGCCCTTCTGAGAAAGCCCAGGACGTGCTCATACTAGACTTCACCAGCCACGCAGGGTGAGTTTTGTTAACATGTGGACTAGAGAAAAAGATGGTAGGGTGGGGAGTGCCAGTGGTGTGAGCTCTTTCCTTGAAGTCAGTAGTAAACTGTGCACGCTAAGTGGCCGCAGGCTGTCTCTCTACCCAATTTTGTAACACTCTTTCTCACTCACCTCACACTTCCAGAGGGAGAACGGTTGTTCATATCCCCTTCTCCATTCATTCTCCCCAAAATCTTCTGCCTGCCCACTTGGAGATCTTCCCCTACCCATCCCCTCCAAACTCCAGCAAATGTCACTGCCTGTTTATCTCTCCCCACACCTGCAGCTCTCCCCTCCTGCCCCATGTCCCTACCTGCCACAGCACCTCACAGCACCCTGGAGGGCAACACTTGGAGAGGGACTGGAACACCTTTCTGCCTCTGGAGCAGAAGGGGATGAGGGAATAATGCTATTACCTCACATATCATCCACACTGTGCCTTAAAGCAGTGACTTACAGCATCCACATGATGAGCACCCAGGGCCTCATCCTGCAGAGAGGGCTCTAGATGTCCAGGAAGCATGGGGTTGCTCTCCGGGGAGGTATGCAGTCTATAATTGCAGAAATATGTGGCACAAGGGAGCATTTCCAGAAGTTCCTCAAAATGTCACTGTCTCTTCCTTGCCTGGCTCTACAACATATCTAATATAAAATATTATTTGTGAAACTTCCTTTCAATTGCTGTTTAATGGCTCCTAATATATTTCAAATAGGCATCTGCAAGTTCGTTTTGACATTTATTAGAAGCCATTAGATACCAATTTAATGGTGATTCTATGACAAATGTCTGATGTAGTTAAAAATGTGATGGTTGATAAATTACAATGTGATGTGCTTTTGAGCATCAGGGAATTAGACTGTTTCTAAATGTGATGGTTTTTGATGTTGTAAATTAAATTTTATTTCTAATTGATTTATTTTTGCAGGCTCTGAAAGTGAAGTTGAAGAGGTAGAGGGTAAGAAGGTTCTGATGAGAGAAAATGTGGTCAGTCAAACCAGTGCAAGTTCTGGTGACCTGATTTGGGTGAAGGAAGGTGGCATTTGGAATAACTTGCCTTTTAGAGGAGTTGCTTGACCTTTCCTACCAGTGTTTGAGTGAGCACTTTCCCCAGCATTAGTCTGATTATTTATCACTTTTATTATTGTCTCACAGAGCATCATTCATTCTAGACCATCACCTCCTTGTGCCACATAAAGGACAAGTGTTTGTCTTGCCCAGATGGTTTACAACAACAGGGAACAGGGACACAGAACTAGCATTATAAACAGCAAACACTGGTTTTCAGAAAGCTTTTCCTAGACATCACGACAGAAGAGATTTTATAGACAATTGGCAAATGTTTATAGGAGTCTTGTCACAAGGACGATAGTGTAAGTGGGTGAGGAGAGAGCTGTGTAACCAAAAAATGGGTGAGAGAGGCTGCCAAGAGATTCCTAAGCTACAGGGTTAAGGCAGATCATGGAGATGTGGTCACCAAAGAAAATCTCTGTCTCAAGTTGCATGGAAATCCCCACATTCACATTAACATGTGCACAAAGCAGTGGAACAGAACCATAAGTATATCTCATATTTCAAAGTGAGTACAAAACCTGCAGATGTGGGAAGAGATGCTTTCTCACAGATGGTCTCTGGCTTTAAGGAGAAAAAAATTGCTAAGACTACTGTTCATGCCCAGATGGAAAACAGGACTTCTTGGAGATGAAGATACAAGTGAAAGGACTCGGTGTCAGGTAAGGTCACCTGGGCCTCCAGAGGCAATAAAAAATCTGGATGTGGTGGAGGAGAGGATGTCTTTGGAATTTGTGGTGTTTGGGATGAAAGAGCTGAAGCAGCCCTGGACTCTGATACATCTCTGGGCTCTCCTGGCCTCCCCCACCTCCAAATGTAGACTCAGGTGCTGACAATCCTGAACTGCCCTGCTGCTGGAGGGCTGAACCATCTCTTTCTGATGGCCCTGTGCCTAAGGCACTCATCCTGTCCATTGTCCAGTGACTGTCCCCATTGTCACCTTCATTTGATCCTCATGGAATAGCACAGGTACAATGAAGACCTGCCTAGAAAAAGTACCTGGAAACTGATGGATTACATTTCATGGCCTGTATTTGGGAGAAATAAGGAATGCCATGAAAAGACACTCATTTCTTAACTTTTGCCTGATACGGTCCAAGAGTTCGACAGCGCGGTAGGACTGCCAGGCATGCCTGAGCAAGCAAAAATGCTGATGGTGTGACAGCATCTGGTTTGGCATCTGTGTCTGCAGCCACCTGGGGATGCTGGGTATGATCCTTGGTAGCTTCACCTTGTTGATGGCCACAGAACATCAGCAGCAGTGCCTGTCTCTGTGACTGCTAGAAGAAGGCTGGCTTTTTACAATGTCACCATCACACCACAGTCTGTCTGACAGCTCTGCACAGAGCATGCCATGGCCTCCATTGGGATGTCAGGCATGGCTTCTTTATATAATTCCTCATGTGTGGTTGAAGATAGCGGTCACAACACTTTGCAAGGCAGGTAGGAAGAAGAGCAAGGTGTCACATACACTGTTCATGAATCAGTTATGACATGGACTGTACGCTGCCTGCTCCTCCACAGGCCCACTGCTGGCTAGAGGATACAGCCCTGCAGCCAGTCTGGGCAAGGGGGCCTGTCAGGTCCTCCCCTGCACTGTGGAGGCAGTCGTCTTCTAAGCCTGGGATGTGAGCCTTGCTCAGATACCTTACAGCACAGTGTACTTGCTTTTAGTGATTCTTACACAGGCTTGGAATCAAAATAGTGTCCTCAGTAAAACCATGCATCTTCCCAACTCTAATATTGGGCCACGTGGCTTTCTAAAAACCAAGATTTTTGTTAAACAAGATGCCCTTTTCTGTAAGTTGCAAGTGTGAACTGAAAGAGCTCCATGATGTATTTATACAGCGTCAAAAGCTCTGTTAGTTTAATTTAAATCTTCCTGGGCAGTGTTTCCCTAACACACTGAATGGGTCCATTTTCTTGTCTATTTTTCAAGACTTTGAAGTTTTTTAATTCTTTCTATGAGTAAATGTCATTTTACCATCGCATAGTTAAGGGCCAGGGTATTTGATACAGGTCATGCCTGTATAAAGGCTTGGAAAAAGAATTGCATTTCTACCACCGTGGTGCATATGAAGGTCTTCAGGTTTGATGAAGCTGAGCTTTGCTCTTCTTGCCTAGGGGCTTACATCTGCCAGGACCATTGTATACAGTACTAAGGTGGCACTTCACAGCATTTTCATCATGACACATATGAATGAAAAGCTGGACAGGAGCCAACAGTGTGCACTTTCAGCCCAGAAAGCCAAACCTGGGTTTGCCCCTGTAGGTACTGGAGTACCATCCAGGTCTGGGGTCCTCAACAAAAGAAAGACATGGACTATTTGAGTGGGTCCAGAGGAGGGCCATGAAGATGAGCAGAGGGCTGGAGCACCTCTCCTATGAAGACAGGCTGAGAAAGTTGGGGCTATTCAGCCTGAGGAAGGGAAGGCTTTGGGGAGACCTTATATCAACTTCCAGTACCTAAAGAGGGCTTATAAAAAGCAGAGAGAAGGAATTTTTATATGGGCATATAGTGCCAGGACAAGGGGCAGTGGTTTTAAACCGAAAGAGGGCAGGTTTAGATTAGATGTTAGGAAAAAATTCTTTACTCAGAGGGTGGTGAAGCACTGGAACAGGTTGCCCAGAGAGGTTGTGGATGCCCCATCCCTGAAAGTATTCCAGGTCAGGTTCGATGGGGCCCTGAGCAACCTGATAATAGTGAGTGGCATCTCTGCTATTGGCAGGGGTGTTGGAGTTAGTTGATCTCTAAGGTCCCTTCCAACCCAAACCACTCCATTATTCTGTATACCCATGTCACTGTGCACAAACTGCCTGTTTTGCGAGACGTCTAAAAGCACCTTTGGGAGCAGTCACTCACAAGTGCAGTGATCTGTCTTGCACTTGGATGGACATGAGGAGTTAGCTCAAGATAGTTGGCACATGTTAAACTTGCACTTTAAAACTCCCTGCCAAAGTTCTCCCCAACCCCAGTAGACAAGCCTTGAAGTGTTAAATGGTTCATTGCAGAACAGAGAAAAATTAGAAGCAGTCCCAGGCTGAGCCCAAACTCCCTGTTGCCAAGCCCTCATACCCTGCAGTTGGGTGAAGCCCAGCGCTGTGCTGCCAGCTTGCTAGTGTGCCCACTGCTCTGCCAGGCACAGAGCACCTCACGTTCCTCTGCAGGCTCCCGTGCTTCTTCCTTGCCTTGTATGGAGGTCCTCTGCACAACGGAACTTGTCTTGGTTGTGCTTCTCTGGTCTTTTTCTCCCCCTCTCCATCTGACTTTGCAGAGAGAGAGGTGCTGGCCAAAGCTGAACACACCATTCCAGGAGAGGAAATACCATTATACTGGCATCATGAGAGAGAGGGATTCTAGTACTGTGTTAAAATGAAGCATGAGCCTGGGTACATCTGGGTTCTGTTCTCAGTCATGCTCAAGATTTTCTCTGAAGTTTGCCCTACTTACTATGCTGCAGCCTCTCTCTCTGTGAAAATGGCTGTAATATTTTCCCTACATCTTAAAATTATTGGAGTTGTGAAAGACTTGGATCCTTGAGTGCAGATGTAATTAAAAATGCAACATAGGGTGGATTAATTATACCCCAGGACTCTGGTAACAGAAGCCAAGTGTCTTGTTCCGTGGTTTTATAAGGAAGAAATATGTGTTTGGACCATGCTGTGTCATTGGGCTCTGCTCCCCAGTGCTCATGTACGGGGACTGAAGCAGGGCTGGAGCTGGGAAAACCATGGTGGGGACAGCAGGGACAGGAGCTCCCCCCAGATCTGCACTGGGGTTGCCAATGCTGCTGCTGCTGTGATTTAGCTAAACAGGAGGGCCTGATTCAACAGGTTGCTGAATACACCTGGAGTTGCTGACTCCAGTCCGGCTTCATAACCACCTCAGCACCAAACAGCTCTGTTTTGGTATGTGGGACAGGTTTGTGTTTAGTTATATAGCCATACACGGCCATCATGCTTGGTCCATGTATGTATGAGTGTGCATGACTGCAACACACGTGCCCTTCTTTGCCAATATGCCTCGTGGTGAAAGGTGAACCCAGCCACAGATTCAGCATGCTGGGGTTAACCTCCAACTCACTGGCAGCCAATGCAGCTCCAGCCCTCTTTCTTGTTTTGAGTAAAGCGAAAAAAAAACCCCAACCCTGTTTGATTTGTTCCTGTAAGAGCAGCTGATCTGGACTGGATTTCATCCAAGTCTTCATGTGATTATATGGCCAAATCCCCACAGTGTGTACACAAAGCTATTAAAAAAAGATGAGACACTTTAAAATACTGTAGAAAGGCCTGCTTAAATTGTAAGAAATACTGAACTTCTGCCAGGGAATTTGGTATTTGAGAAAAAATTCAAATCCCATTACAAGATTTGTTACATTATTGAGCAATTAGAAGTATACTTAGTTAAATAAAGAAAAAAACCCCAAACTGGTCTGATAGTGAGTTGTCAAGCAAAAATAAAAGAAAATATGCCAGTGTATGAACAGTGAAGCAGAGTTTTTGCAGGAGGGAAAAGGCCACAACCAGATTGATGGCGGTGGTGCATTTCTCTCTTGTAGAAATATAACAATGTAGAGAAAAGAGAGGACAGGGGAGCTCACTTGTGGTTTGCATAAGAATTGGCTGAGCAGCAAAGCCCTTATTTTCTCTGGATAATTTTTTCCTAAGTGAGCAAATGCCTGCTATAGAAATGTCAAACATTTTCCAAGCAAGGTTCCAGGTAGAGAGTGTTGACTTGCATATCTGAGAAATCACTTAAACTTCAAACTTCATGAACAGATGTCAGTGTTTTGAAGCTCTTTGACATTATTGAAGATGCAGGTGGTATATTGGCACCACTGACTTGGCTCTGGGCAGCAATGGGCATTGCCTGGGAGGTGCAGTATCTCATCACTCTTCCCAAAACTCTGGCCATGCTCAATGAGGAAAGCCAGGCTAAGATGAACTATAAATTGCAAAATACATATTTTTAGTAAAAATTATGTGTGATGTCCAATTTAAAAAAATTATAATAACATTGATGTTACAGGTGTGTATGTCATTTTTCATGTGTAACAGGAAACACACCAGATCTTTCATGTCAGCTTAGGCCAAACCTAGTAGACTGTGAAACTCTAGAAAAGAAAGGGATTTAAAAATTGTAGTTTTGTCTCCAATCTCCTGTTTACTTGCTGCTCCCAGATTTCCCCAGGTGCCTTCTCATTTCAACAGCTTCCAGCCACCAGGACTTTGACATCTAATATGTTTTTAGAGTGCATTCATTCCAAATGACCAGTCTTCAATGACCAAAACATGCCTGGTCAAGATTGCCTTGCCCAGTCTTGTCTATATGCCTGGCTCAATCCTGCAATGTGCCCAGCATTCTCAGCTCCCCCCTCACTGACACTCTGCTGCAAGCGTTTCTTTGAATCACGGCATGGTTTGGGTTGAAAGGACCTTTGAAGATCAACTAGTCCCACCCTCCTGCCATGGGCAAGGACATCTTTCACTAGATCAGGTTGCTCAAAGCCTCATACAACCTGACCTTAAACACTTCCAGGGATGTGGCATCTACACGTTCTCTAGGCAGCCTGTTCCAGTGTCTCATCACCCTTGTTGTCTAAAGTTTCACCCTTATGTCCAGTCTATGTTTAAAACTGTTGGCCCTTTTTCAGTCACTACAGGCCTCTCTTCTCCGCTGGCAGAAGCTTTGCTTTTGGCTGCCCCTCCATAATACTGGGAAAGGGAGCATGGCAGAACATAATGTCCAAAGAAGCATTAATTCCCTTCCCCTGGGCCTCCAGAACACCTACCAATGAGGCTGCCCTCCTGCTCCCCTGAGCAGTGATGCTCTGACCAGAGCAGGGCTGGGGAAGGAGCTCTTTGAAATTCCTACACCTGTGGTTTGGATGTCAATGCTAGTCCACATGTTTAAAACAACTCCTAGTGTCTCTAAAACCAGACTTGGTGATGTGATGGGTTTGTTTGGCTTTTTTTTGTTTGTTGACTTTCTTGATTTTTTTTTTTTAAGTGTAAGTCGTTTATGTCCCAGGTACGTTTGCAGAGCAGCAGAGCCTGCAGTGGGACCATGCCAGTTTACAGCTGATGTCAGGTGAGATACCTGCTTGCCTGCTGCTGCCTCTGCAGGATACTGCCTGTGCAGGACACTGCCTGTGCAGGACACTGCCACTTGGCCCTCGAGTGAAGGTGGCCCAAATGGGGGAAATGAGTGTGTATGTGCTTGGCCAGCTTTGCACTAGGTGGCAGCTAAAGGGTTGGAACCGAGGCATTTTCCTTAAATTTTTTTGTGTCTGGTCCTCGGGCCAATGGAACTGGAAGGGATTGCTAGAGGAAGAATGCCAGGAGAAGGCTCTGGAAAGCAGAGTCTGGTCCCATAGGTTTAATCTGAACCTTCTCAAACCATGCAAATTTGGCAGCTTGAGTTTCCAAGTTCATCTGGCTGAGACACCGAGGAATCAAAGAGAGAAATCTCCTTTTCACTTGGTTCCAGGTGAAGCAAGATAACTTGTTCTGGCAGCTTTTCAGTGTCACAGAAATCTGCAATTATGTATGCTGAAGTGTGTGCCCCTACCCTCCAGGGCAGAGTTCAGCATCTGCAATAAACTTGTACAGCCTAAACCATGCCCAGAACAAGAAGATACTTTTCAAAAGAAGCTGTGAGTTCTCACCATTGCCTTCAGCAGTTGCAGTTCAGCCAGCTGATTTAATAAAGGACTTCAATGTATGTTCTGCTTCCAGAAAAAACAGATTTCTCTTTACTATTCAAAAGACAGCAAACAACATATGGAGGAAATAAAAAAGTTTGCAAATACGATTGTTTCCATCAAACCTGTGTGTTACGCTGCTTTCCTGCTCAGCTGACACTGTTTTTAAAAATATATGTGGGTATTTAACATGCTAATTAAGTGCCTTGTGCCACACTGCCTCCTTTTAGCACTTCCTTGAGAATTCTCCAAGGAGTTGGTGCCTGAGTCTGCACCACTGCAGCACTGCTGCCCATGTGGGCCCTGTCACCACCAGGTCCCCTTGACTTCCCTAACAAATATCTGGTGCAGCAGAAATGAAAACTGAAGTAGAAACTTTAACACTTTTCTTTTCTTTGGGGAAAACACAGGGTAAAACCAATTCCTTGGTGGTATCCTTGAAAAGTAGTTCATGTACGGGATACTTAAAAATACTGAGCAGCTCTTTCATATGTGATATTATGATGATTTATGACATGAGAAACCTTTATATTTAATGAGCTTCTGTTATATTGGTTTATTAGAGGAGAGACAGTCCTCATTAAAATAATTTCCAGAATTAAACTAGAAACATTATTGGACATATTTGGAGATATAAAAGTCTCATCCTTGGGCAAGGCACGTATTTGCCAAATGTGAAAGTACAAGGATCCTTTTAAATGTGAGGAAGGTGACAGACAATAATAGTACCATTTTCCAAACTGTAATTTTAGCTCTGATCAAAGCTTTATTTCAGGTTGCACATTATTTCTGTGAGAAGTCTTGTTTTTCCCATTAGGAAATATATTAGGGTTTGGAAGAAAGAATGTGAAGAACAACTAAGTTTGTAGTAGTTGCTAATTCAATTCCGCAGTCTGAAAACAAGGGAAAGAAGGGGTTTGTCCCATAGAAGCTGAGTGACAGCTTTGTGCTTGGCTTTCAGATCACCTTGGGCTTCTCTTAGAATGATTTATTTTCCACTTTACTGTGTATTTATTAAATGGTTTGTGTGATGCATTATAAAACCTGGAAACACAGCAGCAAAATCCGTTTTCCTCATGTTCTGCCGATCTCCAGCGACATGAAAGCCTTGGCACAGCCTGTCAGCGGAGCACGGGTGAGTGTCAGACACACGTTTCTTTCCCAAGTCCCACAAGAAGGGAAAACTTGTTGAAATGTTTGTGTGCTTGTGTTGGACCAGACAGCCTGACAACTCTGCCTAATGACATGAGAGGAATTTAACATAATTTAAAGCTACTCTGATCACTAATCTCATCATAAAGAAGTTTGGGGCCTTTTTCTACTTCCCAGCTCCCACTGACTTCATTGTCCATTGATGTCAATAGGAATGAGCATCCTGGGTGTGCAGTGCTGAGTCTGACATTTTAATGAGACACAGTACAGAGTATGAGCAGCACTGAATACCTCAGCCTCTTTAGATTACACAGATTTAGGGGAGTGAGAGGGGAAGAGAGAGAGAGAGTGGGGAAAAAAGCACCCTTTTTTGCCTAGCTTTAACGCTGACTGAAGTGGTGAGAGCAATTGGCAGGTGATAGGATTGCATCCAAGACCTGATTTTTTCCTTTAAAAAGCCTATACAAGCCAGAGCCTGCAAAGTGTCAGAATAAACATGAGGTAAAAAACCGTGCCTTACTTTTACTGTGAAGAAAAATTAGCAGTGGAACAGGAGCGCCCCTTCTCTGATTTGATTGTTGCTGCAACCTCAGAAATTAATTACAGCTTGGCCACTGGATACCTGGCCAACAAACACTCCCAAGACAACAATATGTTGCATGGAAAATTTATTTCTAGATTTGTTTAACAGTTTCAAAATGTCTTTTCCTAACAAAAGTACTTGCTTAATTTAAATCACAGAGTGTCTGGCCATTGGCTTTATTTGGAAAGTAAATAAATACAGTGGAAGTTTGTACTATATCTGTTAGACAGATGTGTTGCAGTACTGCTCAGGGCATTTGAAATTGAGCACCTGAGTTACCAAAGGGTAATGTAGGACATCCAAGACAGGTGTTGAAAGGCAGGATATGTGACTTCATGCTCTGTATCAATTCAAATTGGAGGTGAAAGGATGCTCCCTTATGCTCCTCTCATAAGTCCCCTCACTGTTTCTAAGATTAATAAGTTCTCCCTGAATTTTTTTTTCTTTTTAGTCTTTTTGTTCACTGTGCTGTCCATAGGGGCCTGCAGTGCTGGAACATCTTACATCTGACAGCAGAGTCCAAGGTAGGCTGAGAGTCACATAGACTGGACCTGTCAATAGCGTGGTATCTGTATCTTCTGCTTCTCTAAAATGGCCTGGCTATACTGGGAAAAGCCTCATTATAAGGATCTCTTTCTCTCCAAGGATGGGAAGGGGTCCAATCAGATCTTTCTCTCTGCAGGAACAAGACTGCAAACTCAATTTTTATGCCACTGACCCCAGTATGGAAATCTGCAAAGCCTATTCACCTGATTTCCCAGAGGGTAATCAACTGCCACGGGATAGGAGAAACATTTTGTCACTATCACCCTGACTTAGTTTGAAGTCAATTTCCAGGAAGAAGGCAGTGTGAGATGAAGCCACCTCACCACTGCGGGCATGCTGCCAATGACACAGGTGATAGATGGCTGCAGCCAACTGTCTGTTTTTATGTCCTCTGGGCCATCCTCAACAAAACCCACACAGAGCAGAACATCACACCTCCTTCATTGTACAAGCAGGGAAAGTTCCAGGCTATGATAAGCAATGTTCTTCACTGCTGTGGAAAAAGAGTCATGTTGTCTAATTTTGTTCTCAGGTTGATTCTGGTGGGGACCTTAAGTAAGGCGATGAGTATAAATTATTCTTTTCCACAGAACAGCAAGCCTCACAGCAAAAGACCTGAAGGTAAAGGACCTACCTTATCTAATACTTCTTTGCTGGACTGCTCCAATAGCACATGGCCTTGTTTTCTTCTCCTACCTGGAGCGGTTTTAACAATTAGACTTCCATCCCCAATTTGGGAAACTCTACCACCTTTTATTACTTTGTACCTGTGTCCTCGCATAAAACATGTTTTTCCCTGCCCATGAATTTAGCCCGTTACATCTGATCTTATCCCACATGAGCCACCCTTGGTGTTTATAGCCTTCAAATAGTTACAGAGGGTTATCATATCCTCCTCCTTTAGTCATCATTTGGAAAAGTTGTTTATGCTGAATTCTTTCAGGCTTTCCTCATCCCGCTGTTCCTTCCCACTTCTCATCTGTGGTGGTGTTCTCTGCAAGCCTCCAGCCTCTCTGCATCACCCCTGGCCTGGGGTGCACAGGAACGATTGCAACAGCCCTGTTGCAGCCCCAGCACACCCCACTCTGTGATGTGATACCTCAGTGGACAGCCCCAAATCACATGGGCTTGTCCTGGCCCCTTGTGCAGCAGTGGCTGCTGACTGATGTGACTGCTTTCCAGGTTTCTCTGTCCTATTAACCAGCAGTTTCTCAGACTATTTCCCCCAACTGTATTAACTTTGTTTTTCCCAGGCACAGTCTAATTTGGTTGTTTCCTGCTCATATTTTCAACCTCTCAGCTTCTCCCATATTATTGTTACATCCTCCCTCATTTGCTTTCAACTGCTTGGGCCAAATTACAGAGAAAGCAGATATGAACCAAGATGTGTATACAGGCTCTCTGCCAGCCATTTTGCAAAGAAATCACTCGGGCCACAGGATTCCACCTCTCACAAGTCGTAGTGACAAACAGTGAGTTAGCAAATGGCTTTTGTTTTTCCAGCCTACCTAATTACATGGGCAGGATCAGTAGCAGTCCCTAGCTGACCCACGTGGTCACAGGGGCTTGAAGGTTTCCATCTCCTAAAGTGACTTCCAAAGCGCCCTTGGGTTCTCAGGGGAGATCATCAGGTATTATATCCAAGCAGTTATTTGAAGTTAGACACAAAAATGGATGTTTTTGATTTTCAGATGCCAAGTGCTTATAGTATCTATCAGGGATTTTGGCTACTGTGCTACCCTGAAGAATGGAGCTCTGGGCATGATCTGAGAGAGAGTGGAAAGGTTCATCACCTTTGAATTTCACCTTTGAAATTGCTTTTGGGTAGGTGAATGAATTTTAGCAATGTGGGAATTGTTTGCATGTGTGTGTGCATGTGTGTGTGTGTGTGTGTATTTTAGTTTTGGAGGCAAAGACTAGGCAGAGGAATATTATTACTCCCAGAGAGCAGCACAGGGACTGAAGGAGTGATGACAAGGGTCAGTGGAAGTCTGTGGCCTTACTTGGGAGTGGGGAGGCCAGAGCTTTAGGCAGCAAGGTGTTGTATATTTTCCCTCTTCAGAAATATCCTGAATCATCTCACACCTACATAAGCTGCTTTCCAGGAGGTGTCTTGCTTTCCTGAATCCAACCATTTAATCAAACCAGGCTTTATTTCTGGTTTAGTTCTTTATGTTAAGTTACTCCTGGTTCATGAACACTTTCAGCAGCTGTTCATGGCCTTTCATCGTTGCATCTCTCAATTCCTCAGGGCTTTTTCTTGCTCAGTGACTGAGGCATCATGTCTGCTGATGTGAGTGTTCCTAACTTCACTGACCCAGCTTTTTGAAAAAAGGCTCTTTAGCAGGAAATGGCTTACATTTCACTGGACTGCACACAATTCTGCAAATCATATTTACTAAGACTCAACCCGTGCAGTGTTCCTGGTACCCAGCTGCCTGGTACCTGGGAGTGGCTGATGTGATGTGGCTCCAGAACCTCAATACCCAGCACTGAAGTGCCTGGTAGATGACACAGTAGTCACCTGTCCAACTTTCTCTGCATGAACCTGTCCCCCTCTGCTCTCCCCCTCCCCCCGCAGACTGACATCAGATGGTCAGGAAGATGATCTGGAAGGTAAGGACTGTAGCCACTCAGGCCAGACATCAACCCCAAGTCTCTCCATAGCTCCAATTACAGTGTTATGGTGCAATACAAGCTTGTGCTGCCTCTGCCTGCCTAATCACAGCCAGGTGTGGTGTGTCTTGTGCAGAGACCCCTGTGCCTTGGGGTCCCTGAGGGAGGGGAGGAGGAACCTGAGCTCCTGCACAGCTCTAGGCAAGGGTTTAGGGCAGACATGCTATGCAGAGCCCTGGGTTACAGGGAAAATTTAAATATTTAAAAATTTAAACTTCTGGATTCCAACGGTGGGATTCCTCTCTCCTCACCAGATAGTGCAGCCATACACCGTGGGCTACTTTACAGTCTGTGAAGTGAGGGAAAAAACTTTTTGATACAATCCACTTGATGATATGCCTGCCTCCTTTTGAATGAGGTGACTCCCATGCTGGAATCCAGCAGCTGAAACAAGTAGAGCACTGCTGACTATAGATCTGAGTGGTGGTGATTGCTTCCCCAAACCTCACCTTAGCCCCTGTGTGGAGCCATGAAGTAGATTCAGGTGCAAGATGCTCTGCACTCTGATGGCTGAATATGGATAAAAGGAAGAGTGGGCAGGCAGGGCACTGCAGTGGTCACAGTGACAAAGCCATTTATAGCTGCTTCCATGCCCTCCCTTATTTTGTCCATTCCTGGCCATCTCCTCTTCAGATGGAGGCAGGAGCAAAGGCTGAGGACCTACAAGGGCTTCAGTTTTAGTAAGTGCTACAAAAAGTGAGAAAGGGGGACTTCGAATGATGTAGCTCCTGGCTTTCAAATTGCCTGTGCTTACCCAGCACCAGAATCAGGGAAAATAGCCCCGAGGCATCCCAGTTGGTGGGCTGAGAACCAGTGCAGGTCCTCTGATGTCAGTGCAGTGCTGTGCCCAAGCTAACAAATCCAGGGCTTATTAGCTCAGATGCAATGCCAGGTGAACACATCAGTACTGCTGTCAGACCCACTGCTACGTCTGTGGGACGCCAGAGTGCACCTCACGTTGTTACCAACTCTCTGTGCATGGGCGGCCCTGGGCTGCTGCCTGGTTTGAGGTGTACAGGGCTCATAACCACTACTTTGCTTCAGGGAAAATGTGCTAGGCCCACCTCCCTCCCCTTTCTACATACAAAGTAATAAACCCCATGAAAAAGTCATATCAAGTGAGAGAAGAAAATCTCACCTGGTTTTGGTCATCCATTTGGATCTATGCTTTGGAAGTGAGCAAACTGCCTACAACTGTCCACCACAAGTAGTTCACCCACACTCTGTTAGTTCCCATGCCCTGGAAAAAATGTCCTTCACTTCTGACTTGATGTTAGAGACTGTCTGTCTCCTTCTGGGCATTCAAATGTGTCTTACAGGTTGAAATTGTGTGGTACCAAAATGCTTTCAAGAGACATGATGTAAGAAGGTGACAACACATACTGTCACTGTGTAAAGGGGCAAGAAGACTGCTGTTGGTTAGTCCATTCAGCCCATCTTAAAAGTGTTCCCATTGCAAGATAAAAAACACTCCACTATTCAGCACATAAAGCGAAAATTAGTTTTGGGGGAGGGCTGGGGGGGATGGAAGAGGTGGTTTCTCTGCAAACTGCCATGCTGTGACCTGGCTGAATATTTCAGCAGCAGAATAAAAGTCCCTCTCCAGCTTTTCTGCCCCCAAGCACACAAATAAGGGTGTACGTATTCAGCCCAAGCACTTCTTTAAACCCAAGCTCCAAACACGAGCAGGTGCTTCTCCTCTCTTTTCATCATCTGAGCATGGCTGATGTCTCCTGCTAATTTCAAAGGCAAGTGAACACAATGGTAGTGAGGGTGAAGCAGCTGGGGGGGCGGCAAGGAGAGGGCACCAAGGGGGCCCTGCTTGGCAAGGTGAGCAGTGCCCGCCGAGTTGGCGAGTGGCCCCGCCAGCTCTTTGTGCGGCTCTGGGAGGAAAGGGGGGAAGGAAGAGGCGACAGCAAGGGAGCGAATTCAAAGTGAAGCGGCTGGCGCCAGCGAGCTACGGCTGATTCGTGCCAGCTGTGAGCCACTTCTCTAGTCAATGTGCCAATTACTTTGGTGGAGTAGGGAAGAAAGAGCCACTAGACGTGTGTGTGCTAATGGGGCTGGAGGAGGGCAGTGTAGATCTACCTTACCCATACCCACTGACAGGCAGCCATCACAAATTCCTTAGCACGTGGTGTTTGATACGTGTGCCGTGCACAACCGCAGCCTGGCTGACCCAAACTACTGAGTCCTAAGGGAGAGGGAAAGGGTGTGCCCACACTTATTCCAGAGCAGGGAATGCCACAAAACCCTGTGTCTGCCAGGAAGTCATTCGCAGAGCTGCCACATAAAACAGCACCTCAGCACTCAGGCTTGCTTAGACAGGCTACCAGATACTCAGTTATCAGCGAAAATGTTCAGCCCCAAAAATGCCCCTGCTAAAGTGCCAGCGTCAGCAGGGAGTCGGTCCTTTCCCTCTCCTCTGTGCCCTGGGCCATGGTCCCCAAGGGACCACTTCAGTTCTGATTACCAAAGTACAGTTTTTCCCATTCCATGTGCTTCTGGATGGAGGACTGCGGTTCACTCCAACCACAGCTCCTGTTCCCCGGCTGGGATCAGAGCTGCCTGCACAGGGACAGGGTTAGGTCAGGACAGGCGTGAAACTCCGGTGGGATGTCAGGGGGTAAACGTGGCAGATAAAGGCAGCCTCGCCAAAACGTGAGGGGGCTTGTGCAGCGAGGCAATGCCCCTCCATGGTGGAGTGCTAGGGGCACACGACGGCCAGTGCCGGGCTGTGGGCACTGCAATCCTCGGCAACCCGGCCGGACTGGGGTGAGCCAGGCACAGAGCCCAGTGCCCGCAGCCATGAGCTTGAGTGGGAGGAGGATCCTTTGGAAAGGCAGTGGCAGCCGGCAGCCCCGGGAACACCTTCTGGACACTCTCTCACCGCCTTGTGCGGAGAGGCACAACAAGCTGCTCCGAGCCCGCGGGGTGAACGCAGCCGGCTTTCCCCGGGCAGGCGGAGCGAGGCCTGCCCGGCCCCGCCTCGGGCCGCGCTCCGGGGCGGTGGCGCGGCGGCCCCTGCTGGCCGCGGGGCGCCATGGCCTGTCCGCACAGTGCGGCGGCGGGAGAGACGGATGGGTGGAGCGGGCGCCGAGGTGGGGCTGAGGAGCGGCCGAGAGGCCCCGGAGGATCCCCCGGCCAGCGGACATAGGCAGCGAACCCGGCACAGACGTGAGGACTTGGCGGCTGGGCAGCCGCGCTCCCCGCACCTCCGGTCCGCGGGCGCGTTCTCCCGTGGCCGTGGCTTTTCCCCTTTTAATCCCGCCGTGTTGGCGTTTTCCAGTGATTTTTCCTCGTCTCTTCCCTTCCCAAGAAGGTTGTCACCACCCTATCTACCCAGGACCGTTTTCTCATTGGCACACATCCTCAGTCAGCCTTCCCTGGGCTCTGCCTGCCTTCCCATGTACGGCTCAAGTCCCCTTCTTTGGAAAATGCTGCTTTAAGGGTTTTCTAACTTGATGAGTTTGGCTAAAAAAGGGGAGGGTTTGGTATAGAGTTAGGGTTGGATCACTCAGGTGACGGAGCGAGGAGGCTGTACATGTGTGTGCTTCCAGAAGCCCCACTTCCACATTTGGTTGTGTCTGATAAGGACCGTCTCATTCTAGAGATAAAACCTCTAAACAAATCTATAGCTACCAGGCTCTCACAGACCACTGCCTGTTCTGGTTCATCAGAAACGAGGCAGATGTGGTAAGATCCTCAAAATACAAAAGCACGTACTCTTCTAGCACTTGGTTTTATGGTGTATGAACATCAACAAGTGAGCTGTGTTGGGGCAGGTGATATCTTATTTGTCCAACCAATATAGGCTCCTCATAAACCTCACCTTATGGAGTCTTTGCACATATTTTAAGGACAAACTGTAGATCTTCTACTGTGGTGTCTGTCCAAACTGGTACCAAGACCAGTGGTGATTCCAGAGGATCTTGTTTTCACAGGTCATTCCTGAGAGGCTCCAACTTGTCCATCTGTTGCTCAGATGCAGGGCTCTCAAAATTAATTTGTGTTGATGCTCTGTGTAATTTTGGTCGGTCCTTCTGTGCTTCATGTTAATTCCAGCCCTCAGTGCTGCGTCTGTTACTACAGAGTCTGTCTTGCAAGTCTGCTCATCCAGCAGTCATGTGTTGGCAGAATGCATGGATCCATCTAAAACAAAAAGCATTGCAAAAATTAAGTCTGTTTTGCTGGAAATTTTGATACTAAGTAAGCCAGAGGCTTCTGGATAAAGTCAAAACCTCAGACTGTTTCTAGTAGTTTTCCTTTTGTGAAATGTTCAACCTTTCTTAGTATTTATTCCACTGGTGTGGTGTGGTATGGTGCACCATGGTTCTGCTTCTGGTTTGCAGCCAAATTCTGAAAATCTTTTTTGAAATAGAAAATCATATTTCCCAGGTCACTAATAAACCATTTTCCCAGGTCACTAATAAACCACTTGGAAAGAACTGGGGGTGGGTGGTGGGTGGAATAACCCCCTGCAACTGTGCAGCAAGGCACCATCAATATTCCTGAAATACAAAAGTTAGAATTGTTTAAAAAAACACCCACATATTTAAGTTTTAAGACTTCAGTGAAATGAGGGTAGCAGTCAGAGTTGGAAAAAAGAAAAAGCATTAGAACTAGCAGAGATTTTACTTGGAAACTACTTACATAAATGACTGAAGTTCAAAAACAGCTTTAGAAGTGAAACAATAAATATTGCCTGGACCCCTGTAGATAAACCAAGCCAAATCAATTACTTTTCTGTCTATAAGTCATGAGCACTTTTATAAAGTATCGAGTGAACTAACAGAGGTGCTAATAATAAAGTGTTACCACTTCAACAACATTATTATATACAGCATCCAAATTTGGGAGCTAAGAAGCAGGTGCCTTTCTTCGCAGCCAGTCACCATGACCAAGAGTAGTGATCATATTGAGGCTATGATATGTTTACTGGCTGCATAAAGACAATTAAAAGCCACACATGCAAACAGTTACCAGTTTATACAGCACATTTCTGGATTAAAGGAATTAAATGTCAGTGCTCTGTTACCAAGCGCAAGTGGCTCAGCAATTGCCACTGAAAAAATGAATATAGGGGTTAGCACAGCCTGGAGCACACACAGGGGAATAGGGGAGTGTAAAATTGAAGCTGAACAGGTATCAGCTAGTAGAATAGCAAATGGTGACACTAAAAGTTGCTTTCTCCTGCCCCCCCCCTTGCTCTTTTAACAGTGTATGTGCTCTAGGATTTGACTCTGTTTCAGTAACTTGGTTATTCTATGGGCAGGTCCCTTCAGAGGAGTCAGCAGAAGTTTGGGGTGGTTTAAGTAATATTTTTAGCAGTCCCTCAAGGCCCCTTCCAGCTTGGTTGGTTTGGGTTGGTAGAGACAAATGTGCAGAAATGCACAACTGCAAGGGTTTGCCAGTACAGGGCCTGGACTGTGTGTGTGCAGACAGGTGTAGCAGATGCAGGGACCCAGGTTCACCATCAGTAGCTTTTACCACGAATCTCCACAACTGACTCTATATTGAATAAGGGAAAGCTTTCTTCACGTACTCCACTTCCTCACTGCAATGAGAGAACAGAAAATGAAGCTGTTTCTTTTACATAAATATATCTTTTAGCAACAGAATGTAAGAAATTTACCCAGAGTCTGGTCTTGCTGTGAGAATATATTCCGTGCTACTCCAAGGGGCTACACTGAGCAGGAGTGATTTACAAAGCTTTGTAAAAGCGGCACTCTATTGCCAAGAGCACAACTGTCAGTGGATCAGGACTGTATGTGGACCTTGTCATGGGTCTGCACTTAACACTGTGGCTGTAGAAATAGAATAGGCCCATCTTTGCCTCTTGGGTTGTACATGTTTATGGAGAGCAGTTGACATGAAAATGTGAAGATGCCGTGCTGCAGATCTCATGTGCCTGCTGCCTTGGGTCCTGGGCACATTGAACCAAATTCCCTAAAGAATAAAGGGCAGGGACCATTCAAAGGCAAAGTAGCCCAGCTTCAGGAAAGATGATGGTGTGCACAGCATATGGCACTCCCTCTTTTTCACCATTCCTTTGAAATATGCCACACTTCAGAAGCAGCAAAATCACAGATGATGACTTACTTAGCTTCATCTCCAGAGCATGCAGTGTTACAGGCTGGTTGGGCTTGCTTCTTCAGTGGCTCTCCAGTTCTTGAAATAGTTCCCACATAACTGGCTACCAGCCCACACTGTTCTTGGTAACCCCAGAGCACAGAGAAACATGGAAGAGGCCTGTCCTCCCCATGAGAGGGCTGCGAGCTGCATGGCTGGTGAAATACTCCCATATGGCTGTGTATTCCCCACATCCACCCCGAGACTCACAAACCGGAAAATCCCACATGAAATATTCTTGATACAGACCAGATCTCAGGGCTGCCAAACAGAGAGCTCAAGAGCACCTGTGAGTCAAAGAGCAAGTGGGATGCCTTGCAGACAGCACCTTTGTTAAACAGAGATACTGTTTTTGAAAAGGAGAGGTTATCACCCCGTGGACAGGTACCATATGTGTGAGCATCCCATTCGCTCACAGGTAGGGCTGCAGCTGACCAGCATGGTCCTTGGGATTTCCCTCCTGCCTGCTGGCAGGAAGAGCTGCTGCTTCATCCCTTTCATTCTGGGATTGGTCATACTTACTAAAGGTAGCAGGAAATTAAAGCATAATCTACAGTTCTTTCTGAGGCCTTACACTGACTTGCTTTCTGTTGCCAGCTTCACATTTCAGAAAAGCACTTTGATAAGGAGCAAGTATATTAAGGATAATAAAATATTTTCTGCAAAACCTTGAAGCTTCCCTGGGTGAAGTTAGGAGCAAAGCACCTGAGCAGGAAGTTGGGTTCCGTGTCCTGGTTCCTGGAACTGGGACATCAGATACCAAATTGTGTAAAATTTACAAGAACTGACAACAGTGAATTGTTTCACTGCCTGTTGGTCCCATGCTGGCTCATCTTGCCTTTTAGCTGAGATTCTAAAGGCTTTAAAGGTGGGTGAATGTTGCCCTTCAGCAGAACTTGAAGGACTGATAGTGTTTTCAAAACACAAAAGCAAATGATACTACCCTGCCAGAGGGAAAAACAAGGTCAATCATGCTATGCAAATCAGCTGTTGTCTGTTGAATAGAAAAATCAAAACAGAGAAACCTGCTACCCCCATGGAACAGACTGAACATGAATAATCAAAACCTAATTCCTGCTTAATTTTATCACCAGAGAAGGTGAAAGAGGAAAATATATGGGTGCAAAAATACTTAGATGAATACAGCAGTGACTTTGGAAACCTCTCAGTGCTTGACACTATAAAGACCTGCATTTTCAAACTAATAGTGTATCCCATGCAGAAGGCAGATGAGGACCTCTGAGGAACCGGCATCTAAACAGCTTTTTGCTGGAGGCTGTGTAAGAAGCATCCTAGCTCTGAATACTGTTGCTGTGATTTTCTTGGGTTATTTCATTTCAGTTCTTGACAGAAACCATGTACAAGAAAGGAAATACTCCAGTGCTGAAAATTCATCTGTAATATCTCAGGTCAGGTGAATTGTACTTGTGGTTTTCCAAGTTTTTAATTAATTTACTTAAAAGGCTTGCTTACAACTTTTAAGATTAACCCATCTGTCAAAGCAAGATTAACTGTGGAGCAATAATTACTGCAGATCTTGAGGAAATCCAGACCTCACACATTCAAAGATCTTACTTCAATTCTCTGGGCCTAGGAGAATGATAAGAGCAACAACAGCACCACTGCAGGCCAGGAGCAGCTCTGAACAGCTGTGGGGCAGAAGGAAACTTATGCTGGCAAGAATGAAAATGTGAAACCCACTAAGCTACCAGAGGGGAAGCACACAACTTGTTATAGAAATTTCAAATGCCTAAAAAACATTTCAAACAATAGCAAATATTTACTTGATGATTCTATTCAATGTCCTAATTAGCTGAATGAAAATGATTTTGACTTCAGTTCTTATTGAAAGAATGGACACAATGCTCATTTTCAGCTCAAGTTTTACTCCCAATTGCACAAAGGTTGAAAAGATTTTGTCAAAGTCTGAAAAACAGCATAATAATTTTGGTTTCATATATAAAACAGGGAAACCCAAATGATACAGGAGTTGTATGACTGTTTCAACATTCAGCATTAAAGTGTTACTCAACCTAATTTTATCTCATACATTGATTATTTTCTACATTATCTGCTTCTCAAATTATAACTCTGTACAATACCTGCAAACATCTAAAGTTAAAATATTTTGAGAAAATATCATGTAATGGAAGGTTCCAATGACTTAGCACAGATAACAGTACAAGATAATGACAAGTCAGAGCATCGCTAAGAGTTTATTCAGAAGCTTTTACTTTCAGTTCTTATATCACAAAAGACATGTTTAATGTTTACAACAAGTATTAGAAACTGAGATGTTTTTATTTCTACTATTATAAAAGTAACATAGGAGACTGTTCTAAGCCATCATCAAAATGCAGACCAATCTTTTTTTTTTTTGTATATAAACTGTACACAAAAAAACAAGGCACTATACATTTTTGGATAATAAAGTATAAAGGTTGATTCGCATAGTTTCTCAAGAAATCCATGCTATAAATACAAATGCTTTGTTCTGTTTAGCACCTGAAGCAGCACTGAGAACAATTCTTAAACTATTGCAAAAAGAAACTTTTAAGAATGCTTAGGAGATATATATATTGGTGGTATACCTAATTCAGTACAAGCAACTGCCATCCAGCTACTTTTCTGTAGTTTTGACATGAAAGTCTCGAAAGTGAATATATATTGCATTGTTAAATACATACTTGTTCTATGTGTTTATATAAATATAAATTCTTTGTAATCCACAAACTAACAAAATAACACTTTACAAAGAGAACTTCTTTAAAAACAAAAATGGCAAGTATTGTTTATAGCCAAAGGACACCTGCAGCAGTAGCTCAAGAAACTACTGTTTAAGTGCATAGGAGAGCAGAGCTTAAAGACGTTGCCTTTAAGAGTCAAAACTGAATTCCATTTTCAAAGAGTTCTCTTGGCCTTTTATAATATTACACACCTCCAGATAGGTAGTCACTAATAACTTCAGATTATTTCTATTTGTTCTGTAAATATAGGGTACAATTCTTCTAAAGGACATAGAAAGTGAGAACGGACATCCCTTTAGTGCTCACTCCCATAAACACAGCTTAGAAAAGTCCTTTTGCCTTCTTCAGGTTAACCTGCTTCCAAGATGGCAGTGCATTGTACTCCTCTCTTGTCATCTCTAATGCAACCTGCATTTAAAACAAGAGGATATGCCATTATCAAAAACACTTATAAGTAGCATTACCAGCAAATGACTTTACTGCATGACTTTATTGTGTGACTTTACTACACAGATGCACAGAGTAACAATGCATCTATACTCTCCTTACCTCAAAGTCCTCATCTGAAAGATAAATTTCAAGCTTCAGGGGATCAACTCCCTCAGGCAGAGGCCTAGCTAAGAGATCTGCTAATGGATACACGGTTTTACACAGCTTGGCCAGCACATCCTCTACAAGTATTATCTGATTAGAAACGTCTGCATCCTGGAAGAGAAAAGGAAAATGGAGAACAGGATCACAATGCTGAAACCACCAACTGCTCTCATGGCAGTCTGCAGATAGCAGGGGATAATCTGCTCTGCCTGGGCCATGGAGCACAGAGCTGTACATCCAGGTGAGCACAGAGGCCAATAGCCTTGCCCTACAACAATTTCACAGCTAAAACCACGTCTGCACTTAGCAGAAGGATGTCCTGTACTCACTTTGAGGCTGAAATCTGCATTTAGTCATGAAGCCAGTGTTTTGCACTAAAAATGGCTGCAGAAGACTTACAAAACAGAAAATGTTTTTTGCCTTGAGATGCCCCTTGACTGGAAGCTTTTAAAGCAGCCACATATAATTTGGCTGTGACTCTACATCCCAGGTGAGGAAGTCAGTACTGGAGCCCTTGGAGCCAGCTGATCCTTTGCAGGCTGTTTTGCTACCCTGCACTTCAAATCTGGCCAACAGACCATGTTGCTGTATGATTGAAACAGCTGTTCTGCTAAACTCTAGCCCATCTCTTTCTAAGAGATGATTCAGGTAACACTTTCTTCCTGTTTTTAACAAAAAGAGAATATGAGAAGTTACATGAAAAAGCAATGAGGAATGCCTCTGACATTCACACTCCCAGTCAGACTTTGGCTATGTTGTTGCTTTTCTTCCTGTGCATACTCCTGAACTGTCCTAAGTTCATCCTCTGGATCTTGGAGCTTGACAGCAAAAACAAGCTGTCATAAACAGCACAAACAAAATGGTACTGACAACACAAAACACAGTTACTAGCAGTAGGAAACAGCCAGTGCAATGAAAAGGTTTACCATTTCTGTGATCTCTGCGATGTCTTCTCTGTGTTCCCAACTTGGGAACATATTAGTGAACGTCAGAGGCTCCAGGCCAGCATGAATTAGATAGGATTTTGGGGGCTTCTTTACATTTTTTCCTAAAAACAGTCAAAATCCAAAAAAAAAAAGAAAAAAGAGAGAAAAAAAAGAGAGAGATGAGAAAATACAAATGGTACTATATTTTGCAAGGTAACCCACTATCCAAAGCTACTTCCTTAGAATGTTTAATTCTTTCCCGAAAAGATGAAGTAATTTAAGGCAGTAAGAATAAATTTCAACTGGATCTTTTTTCTTGAAAATTAGCATAGAACCTTCTAACATGTTCTTCAGTATTCTGCATTTCACTGTATCTGACCACAAAGATCAAAACATGTATGCTAAAAGTCTCCAAAAGCTACTCCTAACCCAGTGCCTTTCTTGTCTTACAAAAACACTTTGAATAGAGTAAACAGAGTGAAATGGTCTGAAATTAGCCAAATTCAGGTAAATGAAACCTTCTGGCATGCTCAGCAGAAGTGTCCTGCCAGCAGCTGACAAAGCTTAAGCTTGGAGGCTTAAGTGAGAATGTTTAAGCTGTTCCTGGGATACTGAAGTGTAACACAATCATTTTGTTATTACAAATTCAAAGGAATGGGATCTGAAAGTTAACAGAGATATTGCAATAGCTGGATAGTATTTACTGATGATTTTCCAAGACAGTCCTGCTTCTTTAAAACATGTATGTGTGCACAGAGTATAGGACATGGACATAACCCTGCCCAGGAGTGATGTATCTGATTAAGCGGTTAAAGTCATTATGCCACATCCTAGTGCACAAAGCAAATGATTTCACTCCTCAGGGATTTAAAAGCACTAATAAACTCCAAATATTATTGAAAAGAGGTAGACAGGCAGCCAGGCACTGAGAGAAACTCTAATTCAAAAAATATATTGTACCTTCATCTTACTTGGATTCAAACAACTCAGTCTAAACAAATCTTTTTTCCAGAGGGACAATGGAAAAGCTGAAGATGATGCAAAGCTCACAATCAGGTGAAAGTAACAGAGCAACATGACATGACCTCGCTTCCAAGAGCTGTAGCTTCTGTAAGAACTGCTTATTAAAAAATTCTGTTATGCCCTACATTCAGTCTCAGAGCATCTTTAATGCCCTAAAACTTCCTCCATTGCAGAAGAGGGTGGTTTTTACTGTAGTTCCTACCTGCACTTGATGCCTGTGGGCTGTTGGGCAGGAGGGTCTAAAAGATCACAGCCCCTCCCCATTGCTAAGGAGCACCCCAAGGAACTCATGCAACAGCTTTGCTGAATGCAAACAGAGGGTCTGGCTGGACATGGGAGTTCCATTAGGTTTGCAAAATCTGAATGCTACAGGTTTGGCCTTACATCACATGTTGAGAGCAAACTGATTAAAGAGAATATGTTCATATGAAACTGGATATTAGAGGTAAAAGCTCTGTGGCGCTGTCTAATAAATGTATTAGAATGTGAATTAGAATTTGGACAGAGGACTTATCATTTGAGTACTTGATTTTAAACCTTCTCTTTCACATATTTTCACTATTGTATATTTGTTCATTCTACCATGAACTATTAAGAAAAATACTTAAAAATCTGTGCATTTAAAAAACACGTGAATCTGTTCTAATTGTGCTGCTCTGCTCTCAGTAATTCAGCCAAGAATAAAAAGAGTGGTGTTTGCAATGTTCCAGTATAGGTAAAATGAATTTACATGTAAGTGGAGAAATATTTTCATTCCATGAATTCTGTCCTCAGCACAAGCTGATCATCTCAGTAAGAATCACTGAAGGACAAACCAGATTCTTCCCTCTCCTGGCAGTCTGGAGCTTGACTCTCCAGACTGCTGATTTAGCAAATAAAACCACAGAAAAACTTTCAAGATATTTTGACAAGTTAAAGGAGATTTATGCTCAAGAGAAACTGCTACATATATTCAAGGGATATCCAGAGCTGCTAATCAATCTCTTTCATGCCATCATGTAGTCAAACACTGTAAGCCAGGAAAAGAAAAAGGGGAGGGGTGGGAAAAGTGGGACACAGATGAGGAAAGAAATGGAAAGAAAAAATAAGAGAAAAGCATTTTAATGCTTCTGATCACTCAACTATATTCTGGTAGTCAAAATAATTACAGCAACATTAATAAATCCTGAAATTAAATTTCTACACCCTGATAAGTAAGACCACATAAGAGCTAGACAGCTCTGACAGCTTGATACAATGAAATTTTGAAGTGTTTGACA
Source organism: Platyrinchus mystaceus (assembly GCA_035041135.1). Taxonomy (NCBI): domain Eukaryota; kingdom Metazoa; phylum Chordata; class Aves; order Passeriformes; family Tyrannidae; genus Platyrinchus; species Platyrinchus mystaceus. The sequence continues at coordinate 14,573,825 of JAWWLV010000088.1, forward strand.
AAATTCTCCTGAAAGCAACAGACCACCAGAACAGCATCGTGAATGGAAAAAAAAACTGCTACAGGAGTGTGCATCATCTTTAGCACAGAAATAGTACAAGTAGAATTGGTCTTTTAACAGTAACAAACTTGTGCTGTATCTATCTAACCACACAGCCTGAAACTCTTGAGAAATACCCTGGCAAAGAAGTTAAAAACCATAACTGCTGTGAGCACCCAGCAAAATAACTTCTCCTATGATACACGAGTTAAACTTCAGACCCCTGAGGAATCACTGAAGAACTCCCCACTGTGCATAAAACTCGAATGCAGCAAATTCAGTCTAGTGCAGAAGGCATTAATCCCTTTTCCCATCATCAAACTCAATGTTCAAGACATCTGGAAAAGTATCCAAACCTCCGCATGTGCATCTGATTCAATCTCTAGCTGGGACCAGAAAACATGACTTTCATTACCAGAAGATTATAGCACTGCAAAGGAACACGGAGACTGGGATCTTACTGCCTCTCTCCCTAACCTGCTGAGCAGCTCTGGGCACTTCATTGCATGGGCCTCTGTTCCTCTGTGCTGACCTTCACTGCTGCTGTGAAGCACACTGTATGTGTGCTTCACACTGTATGACATGGCTTCAAAGAAATGAATCTCTGACTAGCAAAAACCGGAGGTGATGGTGAACAAGTAACTGGCCTCTTCTTTAGGAATTCTGCAGTCAAAGCCAAAGACTCTTCCAATAACTGACCTGTCTTTAGCCCCCCATTCCTAAACAAATGCTGCTGTTTGGCAGGGCAGTGCCAGAGACACCTGATGAACCACACTGAGCCATAATGCAGTCCAGTAAAGGTCACATTTCAATGTCTGCAGTACTGGTTTTCAGCTGCCTCCTGTCAGGTGTTACCAACTCCACTTAGTGACACAACATTTGGTCTTACTTCTATTTGACCTAAACATTGCAAAGCAAAGACTGGCTTATCAGCATAAGGGTGGAATCCAACAAGGATATCACTTTCCCTCTTCAAATATACAAATGGCCATGGGAGACAATGACTTACCATTCACTGTGTCACAAGTTATGAAGTTTATTTGCTACAGAACAAACCAGTGGCATCATGAAGTCTCAAGGTCTAAAAGCAATTAGGATTTCCTTGCAAGAGGACACAGTTTGCACCAATTAAGCCACAATGACTTGTTCACAGTGGGAAACTGCTCTGAATTAATAGATCATGGCTGTTACTTATGCCCTCTCTCCTGCATGGTAACCTCACACCTTTCTTTATTCATCCTCTGTCAGAAGATGCAAGGCCCGTTCCCAGCCTTGCACAAGGTAGATGTACCTACATGGATGATGATGAACCTACACACAGTGGTAGATGAAGTGAGAAGGCAGCATTATGATGTCTCAAAGAACCTCTATTAGTGCAGAAAATAATCTCTAGTCACTATACTCTTACATGATCATCAACTGCAGCTTGAATCACTGCACACTGAGTGGCAACAACTATCTTGTAGAAATGAGCACAGAGCTGAGGCTCTGTCCTCCAGAATTCCAGTAGCCACTAGTTTCCATGTGAGACTTGTTCTTGATTTTCAAAGTCTTTCTGCCTCCCCCACTAAATCAACACCCAGTTACATCAGCCAACAGTGTCTTCATTCAGTCTTTTTGATACACAGAAGCTTATGAAATCTAAGAGGAGCTATACAGAAAGCATTCAGGTTTATGAGGCTGTGTTCTCAGTATTCACTTTTAGAGATCTGATATCTGAGCTATTCGCCTACATGGGGGCACAGAAGAGAAATAAAGCCCTTCCTCTGAGAACTGAGTCAGCAAAGTGGCTTGGCAATTTGAGAACAATGCCATTACTAGACAAATTGTTTGCTAAGAAAGAGTGGAGAACGTATCTCCAAATGAACTCATGTTTATTGATAAAATTGGGGGAGCACCTTTCAGTTCAAGACAGCAAGGCATGGAGAGGTATGACACTCTTAAAGCAGTCAGGCACAGCAGTCTGTTACCTTTGCAGTACTGGAGCACTGTCTCCATGGCGCATTTCCTGTCTGTGGCCCACCTGATTCGTGCTGATCCAGTGATTTTGTTTTCCACAGGCCACCAGCCTTGCCACAGGTACACTTCATGGTGATTGTCAACAAGGAACAATGCTACGCAGTCAGAAAATAACAAACCCATCATCAGCCACTTGTTAGTTCTTATAATCCCCTAAACAACTCCAGTCTTACATGCTTGTCAGCATCACGACAGGATCATTTCACAGCTTACCAATCCCTTTTGTTAAACATCCAGCTAAACCTCAGCTGGACTCTGATTCTCTGACATAAACAATGTACTTCTATAGCAAGCTTTTAGGATACATATACACTTGATTAGTTCTCAGCATCTTTGTAATGGAAAAATTAGTTATTTCTGCATGCTGTATAAACATCTCGTGCACACATTTTCCTGCAATAAATCAAGCTAAAAGTGCTTACAGCTACTGAAACACTGTCTGCTGCAGGATACTGCTGTTTTCTTGTTACTTAAGTGTTTTAAAGCATATACCTGGTTGTGGGGCAGTGTAAAGATCCTCTTGCAAGAATGGCATGGAATTGATGACAGCAGGGTCTCTTGAAGGGTAAACATACTCAGTGGCTGAGAATTCTCCTGATGAACTACTGAGGCTGAACAGTCGGGGGGTGAAATTAAACTTTCCAGGATCTTTAAAGAACAAAATTTAAGAAGATTTGCAACAGAAAATGTCAGAGACGATTGTGAAAAATAAAAAAATAATTTACAGTCACTTTTCAAGTGACTGCAAATTCTCCGGTTTTTGAAAAATCAGGAAAGACAACCAGATGTCTTGGGAGACTAGCAACAGCTGTGAAGAAGTTGAGCTAAACGGCTGGCTGCCATCACTTTTAATCTGATCCTGGCTAGTTACTATCAGCCATTTCAGAACTGGCTGTTTTGCAGATTAAATGAAGCAAGCCCATCTCAGAGTTAGCTGACAAATTTCCCACTTGGTAAATCAATTCCCCTGCTACCTTTGTTGGCAGTTTCAAAGCAAAGGCTGGATGAGGATGTGTGCAGAAGTGCCTCCTAAATCCCTTCAGAAGAGAAGCAAAACGTATTGGTAACGGTGTTAACTCTTGCTCTGTGCTGCCTGAATACAGATGGGCAGCAGAAGGGGGGGAGAACAAAATGAAACGTGGTTTTCCAGCACTTTCATGCTAGAAAAGTATTACTTAACTCAGTAGATTTCTGGAAGCGTCTCTCTGCAGGGATCATCTCAACTATCAAGAAGTTCTTAAAAAACTTTACATTAAATCTTACAATACCATAGACCAGTAAAGTAAAATGTGAGTGCCAAATCCAGGAAGGCAGGTCTACCTTGCAACATGCAATCATAGGCCTTTCTATCTCTCCTTCCTAATGCGTCCCAGAATCCCAAGGGCTCTGATCCTTCATCACATTCATGAATCGTCACCTTGCTGCTGCTGTGCAGCCCTGCCTCCAGCGGGCATCTACAAAACAAAAAGAGAGAGAGTAAACCCAGCATTCCTGCCCAAACACAGCTAACACAAACCTGCTGGCCACTTGCATTATTAGGACACAAACGTACCCTCTAGGGTTGTTGTACACTTCATGTCAACACAAGCACTTTGAAAAATTATCCAAAAACAAGATAGGGAACTTCAACAACCATTCTTGTACCACTTCTGATCCCATTCCCAGAGTGGAGGAGATGCTCACATGAGCTCTCAAGTAGGGATTTTCACTGCCTACTTTTGTAACTGCTGATGTCCTCCTTGCATGCTTTCCCAAAATAATTTCCTCATCCTTATTCACAAGATTGGATTCTAATCCTATCAACTGTAATTTAATTTGGTATTCAGATATTGAGCCCTCCAAATAGAAAGTGTCTGGGTTTTTTTGCAACTGTAATTAGTACAGTAGGAAGAATGCGGATGTCCCATTCCTGAAAGTGTTCAAGGTGCTTTGAGCAACCTGGTCTAATGGAAGGTGTCTCACCTGGAAGAGGGGTTGGAACTAGGTGATCTTTAAGGTCTCTTCCAATTCAAACCATTATATGAGTCTATTAGTAAAAGCATTCGGCCTTCAGGGAAAGTGATTACAGAACATGTATTTTCTCCCCTCCACCAAACCCATCACTTGTCCTCCTCACCAAGCATGTGTATGTTGCATTTGTACTCAGAAGACAAGTTTATTTATTTCAAATTTTCTTTGAGTCAGACTATTTTAAGTAAATTGGTAGCCTATATAACCATCTCCAAAATATAGGTCAGACACTCACTGTTCTTTTATTTTATTGGCTGCTGTTCTTCCTACATCCTTGGTGTGAGATTGAGCTTTGCAGCCATGCCACAGGTAGATAAGAGCTTTATTTATATTGAGGACAATCATGGATGTCCGGGAGCGCAGGCTGCTGCAGTGACATGCTACTTCAAGTAAGTTTCCTTCATTGGGAACTTCTCCTCGCACGCAATATAGCCTCCAGTCACCTGGAGCAGACAGGAACAGTGCAGCAGTATTACACAGTCACATGGCATTGAAAATTCAAAACCTCTCCTCTGGAACAGCTATTCTCACACTGGATGAATTTCACCTATTGCATTACCTATATGGACACAGAACAAACTAGCTAAGCACCAGGTTTGGCTAACACTATTTGGAGAAACCCTGGTACAGAAAAGACACCTTCTGAAAACTTGCTAAAAGGCTACAAGTAAAGAGAGCTGAAGAGCTTAACAGAGCAGTAGAGTCAAGTTCTGCTGTTTCATATGAGGGAAAAAGGAAGACAAATACAGTATTCCTGTCAGCTCCTCTTCCCCTCTGCATTAAGGTCACATTCAGGTGCAAACTGGAACATCTCCAAGCTACACTTATACTGAAATTCTCCTACCTCAACTATATCATTCAAGGAATATGTTTCAAAAAGTAGTGAATGGGTAACAAAAGCTTAGAGCTTTCCTTGGAGCAGAAGAACTGGTCATAAAATTAACTTCCCCCCCCCACCCCGACTATGTAAAAAAGAATATATTTTAAAGCAAACAGGTACTTAGCTTACTTTTAGAAACCAACTAGAACAATTTGTATGTGCACCAATACAATCAAGCCAGCATGGTCTAGGGTGACAAAATCTTTTCTATGCTCAAAGAAGAAACAGAATAGCTTGAAACAAAGCATTGCAAAGCTGCCTTAAGAGTTTCATGGCATTCATTTCCTCTTTCTACAGAGTACGATAGTTGAGACTGAATTCAAAGCCCTTCACAATATCTAAAAAAGGATTTGGGGGCAGAAGCTCTTAACTAACAGTAATTTACTTTGTGCATTTTCTTCTTCCTCTTCCCTTCTTCCAGCATGCACAATCATCCCTCCTTGGAAGCACTGCAGGAAGCATGGGGGTTCTTTCCCTTGAAGCACTTGAACCTGGAAATCGAAACCATCGCTCTTCATTAAAAAAATGAAGCAAGTATACAGACTCAGGAAAACTAGTCTCTATGGATTATTAAAAATTATATAGTTATGGCCACCCATGAAGATGGTTCTCCTTCGGCTTTAAAACTGCTGACTATTGTTTAAATTACCATATATCAGCATGCAATGGGTTTCATATGTGACCTGCATATTAAAGGAAACTTCTAGCTGCAATCCAACAATCAAGAATTTCAGGGGATAAGGAATACCAAATAAACTTCAATTTAGATTGGTTTAAACCCCAACCATTATTTGAACTCTTTACAGAACTGATCCACCTTGACCAATGTTCTTTGAAAGTATTATGAAGATAACTTAGTAACTGAAGTGGGTTCAAAATCTGCTGTAAAACTGGTTTCTGTGACAACGTGCATGTTATCTGCTCACTAAACATTGTATTTTGAGTATGAAACTGACATGGAAAATTGCTCAATCAGATATGTTGCAGAGACTCCCACACTCTTGAACAAGGGCATTTACATTTCTCTTCTATGAACTCCTGTCTTGCTGGTCATGTCTACGCTGCTGTTAAAAGAAATAATTACAGCATGATCAACGTACAGGAATTAACTTTAAACCTCCCACCTCATATGCTGGTAACAGTGAAGCCACAGCAAAGCCCAGGTCTGCCTGAAGACAAAGAAAGCTAACCTGTCCTCTCAGCTTCAAACTAGCTGCATCTGTATTTGTTAGAATCTATGAAAAACAAGGCAATTTATGTCTAATGACAGAAGTATTTTTTGCCTTGGCCTGCTTCTCCTCAGCACTAGGAAGAGAATCCCGTTATCTGAACATGTACTTGAATTGAAGGCATGAATATGTGCTTCACATATTCCTTCAGCTTTTCTCACAAGTATAATCTTTAGAAGTGAGATTTGGGAATGGCAATCCATAAAGCAGATTACATGTCTCTGGCAGTTGGAGTAACGCTAAAAGTAATTCTGAGGTCTGACTATTTGTAATGGCAAGAACACCTCTGGAGTTCTTTGGAGGCATGAACACCTTTGGAGGAGGCCAAAAAAGATAATTCCCATTTACCATTAGCGGCTACCTGGGAAGGCAAATCTTACCAGGTCTGCCACCTAGGAAGCTCACCTGTGCTCCTCTCTCTTCATCGAGTTCCACTGTCATCAGTGCTGATGTTCCTTTCTCACTCACTGTGGAGTGCCTTCCTTGCCAAAAGAAATACACACATTTCTCTTTTCCAACAGCCCTTACTTGTTGCTCTCCTTTTTGTCTGCTTCCAACTGTGAAACAGAAAGCACATGCTGAAGAAAATAGTCTGGCTATAGGTTTAAACAGCACATGGTTTAATCTCATCTGCCAGCTCAGCACTATCCCATCCAGAACAGGAAAGATAAAATGTCCAGTTGAAGGAACATTAAGCCTCCAAGCCAGTGTGTCCCTATGCAAAGTTGGCATTGTCTGCTCAGGTGGATGTGAGCCCCACAGGCAGAGACGCCTCTGTTGGCGTGAGAAAGAGATGTAGAAAGAATTGGTACTATCTGGAGAAAAATAACTGACAGCACTTGAGCCAATATGCGTGTGAAATGGTTATGTCCAGTTATGTTACCAGAAGAGTGCATTATGGCTCATTTTCCACATTACACACTGCTCCTTGGCAGCAGGGAAACAGCAACTATTTTTTTTTAAAGGATTGGTATTTAGTTATTATGATATGCAAATAATATTTACAGCAAATGAAGTTCAACAATACAACCAATTATGGAATAGTTCACTCTTTTCAGCAAATAGGGAATAAACCAATATAACTAAATCAAAGATTTAAGAAAACCCAAGAGTTTTAAAACAGATTCTTAAAAAAATATTAAAACTTCTGCCTTGGTTCCAGCAGTGCTGAGCAGCATCCAACTGAAACACTTAGGAGAGAGCATCCTGGTTTTTTCAAGTTGAGAATATTCAAACCACTACTCACTTCTAAAATTTATGGTTTTCACTCCTATCTGTACATTTAGCCCATAAAAGTATTGCCTCCTACATAAAAATTTATTCTGTTTTGGAGTGACGGAATATGTTTTCATCCATTTGGATTAGAAATCTGTTTACAGTTCAGTATTAGTGAACTTCTCCCAAGACTTAAAAGCTTTCATGTTTTTCTTGGATTTGCCAGTATCTGAACTCAACAATCTTGACTAAGACCTACCTACGTTTTTTGGCTAAAAGCCTGAAGCTGTATAACTGTTACACTGCTTTCAACTGATTTTAATATACTTTTATTTCCAACAGTCATTTTTAGACTGTTTCTATTTAATTTACCACAAAAGCCACCTATTCTTAGTTTAGTGCCAGAAAGGCGAGTTCCAACAGGCTTCCTGAGCTGACTGATTCTTAACCTTTAGCTGCTGCACTCAAGCTCTTTGTCAGAACACTGCTGAGCCTGAAACCCACAGCAAAAGGTTTCCAGCAACAGCAAAAGGGACAGCAAGGGCAATGGGTTGGCAAGGGCTTTTCCTGTCATTGTTACTGATCTCAATTACCCAGCAAAGGCTTTCCTTGTTGCTAAGCCTACCTCTCTTGCAAGACATTCAGATCACTGATTAGTCCAGCTGCCTTGTTATTTTGCTGTTAAGCTGTGGACACAATTCTGGCTTAATGAGCTGTCCTGTGAATGTGTACACCACCAATGTTGGGCAAAAGCAGAGATGGACAGCATTACATTTGATGTATGAAAAATAACTACCTTTTTTTCTATTGTTTTCTTTTAAACAAAATAAAATAAGAAGCTCTACTTCTTAATGGCCTAGGAAGGCTAAATTAGCAACTCCAACCTTTAAAACAGCCTCTTATCCAAGGAAGTCTAGGTCTGGATCTCACCACTAGGAGCAACAGTTTTAGTTGTACTTCTCCATGTTTCAGCAGGATGACATGGAATTGTTCACTAACCTGTAGTGCTCACCATGTACTTCCACTTCACCACATATGTGTCTCCCTCGTGGAATTGCCCTATGCTTTGCTTAGGCAGTCTACTATAGTCGAATTCCAGGATGTGCCAGACATCCACAGATGCAGTGATGATTTCAAACTGCCTCCCATCTTCTCCTTCTACAAGTCCATAGCCCCGGCCAATATTCATTCCATCCAAGACGGTGCCTACAGGTGTTTGAGGCACAGCTACCATTAGCATGACATCATATGGTTTAGAGTCAGATCTGGATTCTTCCTGCCAAAAAACACAGAGAAGAGATTTCTTTGAGCATAGCTTTTTTTTTCTTCTTACCCCACAGTTCCAGTCGAACAGTTTGACTCCTGCATATTTCAGTACTTTAGTACCTTGTCATCTTTAGATGCCTTGTCAAAGCCACCTTGGCAGTATTAATTGAGCTGCCTGGCTCATACAGAATTATATATATATAATAATATATAAATAAGAATAATATAAAGCAACTCTGGGGGTTCACTGTAGGAGGTGATGTTCTGACCCCTAGGTCAAAGCCCGCAAGATAATAAACGTGCTCTGAACTTCTTGAGAACAAGCTTCCCTGGCTTCCATCCCAGCTAAGTCACCTAGTTTGAAATACCTAGCATGCTTATTATATGCACCTTCTGGTGAAGGGATTCACTAGAATTCTTCTCATTGAGTTTCTTCAATTCTGTCCAATCAAGAAATTTTTCTTTGAACAGTATCGTCTCGTTATGTTCTGTGAGTCTGCCAAACACAGCCCAGTCTGGGCGTCCTTGTCCCTTTCTGTACAAGGGAACAAAAGAAATAGAATCATATTAAACTGTGAATAATATTCACTGTGAAAAAAGGACAAGAAAACTAGGTATCTGCAATGAGAATAAATTTAAGTTACAATACCTGGGTATGAGGGGATTGCATTCTCCTGGGTCCAGAGGATTTATGTCACAATTGGAGTAGTCAAAGGTGCCATTCCACAAGTGTTTTGCCAGCTGGAATGCCACTTTTCTCTGTGCTAAAGTAACTTCCTTTCCATGCCATACATATACTTCACTGCCAAAATCAAACACCAGCACCTGTAAACCAAACCAAACACAAAACACCAACAACCTACTATTAGGTTAGGAGATACCCTGATCCTCCAGTTTCCTTGTGCTGAACAGAAACTCCTCCAAATATGTGAGTTTCTGCAGTGACACTAACAAGTAGCACTGCAGTGCAAGTATGGACAGAGCAGTGGTCTGTACTGTGATGTCTAGTTGTTGAGGATGACTAGAAGCAAGTATGGGGAATGCTGTGAGGTGTATCTTTAGGTGGCAGCTAAGTCACTAGCAGATTAGAGAGCTCTTATTGCTAAAAACCTGATTCCATTGCATGACTGATTGCTGTCCAGTTACAGCAGCTTTCCCTGACATTTTGACCTATGCCCTGTCCTGCAGCCAGGGAAGGCTGACAGAGCACTACATGGGTAACTGGCTCAGCAAAGAGGCAGTGACTTAATACTTTCAAGAAAATCCATTGTGTCTTTAGTTTAAAATCTGCTCTCATTCTGACTTAGATGGGTGAAATGGTTGTTTGAAAGGGAAAAGTCTGCTAAGGATAGAAATAAAAACAGGGGTTTACTTTGTTCTGTTTTTCTGAAGTGCTACCTGTTTTGCACTTCATGATTCTGGAGTGAGCCACTGTTGACAAAAATGTTTACACCTCCTAAAACGGTATTTCACTTTAAAGATAACATGATCAAATTTCTTGAGACCCTGTAGCACACTGTAGACACCAAAGTGTTCAGAAGCCTTTCAGAAGTATGGAGGACCCAATTTTCAGTGAGCATTTGCAGTTACTGAGAGTCATCTGCAGTTCCTGAGTCATTCTCAGTTGCATGTTCCTGCCCTTACCACAGGAGCAGTAAGTGGCACGATACCTCTTTTGGTTGTAGCAGGGTGCATTTTGGCACCTTTCCCCAGTAGTCATCCTCAGGAATGAGCTTATCTTCTACAAGCCGGTAAATGCAGTTAGTTTCTATTATTGCAGCTTCATACATTTCATCTTCTTCAGGACTTCCAGCAGCTTAAAGGAGAGATTGTCAAAAATAATAAAAGAATTAACATCTTTTACTAAAGAGAACTGACTCAACTATTTTACTGTGATAGAACATCAGATATTGTAACTATAAGAATGCTTACACTGGTAATTTGTCTGTCCACCAAGGAGTTTCCAGAAGTCTTTGGCTGCATGGGTATGGGTATTTATTCCTTCTTCTATAGTCTGTATATAAGAAGCTCTACAGCCAAGTTCCCTCTTTGTCTGAATTAAAGTTGCAAGTTCTGAAGCCTAAGAGATTAACAATTATCTGAACAGGATTGCTTAAGTCTTTGGAATTCTTGTGCAATACTTTTGTTCAGTGAGAAAGCAAATGGGATATAATAGAGCAAATAACAGAAGAAATTATTATTATTTGTTGCACTAAATAAACAGACACTGGAAAAAAAAAGTTACAGAAATGCATTCATGCTTTCATTTACCTTAAAACAAGACCTGATCTCAATGAACATGGGAATAAAAAGGACATCCTGCAATTCAGACTATTTTTGTTTGAGTCCAAATCTGTATCCTGAGGATATCCTCTCTTCTCTTGCAGCTTCACAACCTACACACTCCTAAGTCAGCTTTCATTCAGTGCATGAGCTAAAACATATTTTCAGGAATCCTGCATATCTATCTGTCACAGACTATCAGTTCATGCCACTTTTTGAGAGAACTGCCACCAAGGATCGATTTCATCAAAGAGACATATATTGCAACAGTTCTAAAAATAAATAATAAACCCCCCAAATAGTACTGACCTTTGCTTTTTCTATGACGTTTGCAAACTCTCCTACCCATAAGAAACATAAATGTGGAGTTAACAACAGAAAACAGTCTCCGCTGTTCAGTGACGAGGCTCTAGGTTCAACTAATCTTGTTTGAACATGTCTTCTTCCTAAAGAGAAAATAAAAATAATTATATTCCTTCAACTACTACTATCAAGTGCTAAGATCTAACTTGTTTTCAATGAAATACAAACAACCCCAGCACATTTAGCAAAGTATATGGAGACAGACTGTTAAAGAAGAATTAAAAGACTACTACTGTGGAAAAAAAGTTTACTCACTCAAAACAAAAAAACTGTTGTCTCCTATCAACTAATGTTTCTATTGTTTCCTGTTCTTGGTTTAATAACTTTGTGCCCTTCTGGAAAGAAATTAATTAAGTAAATGACAGCAGCAAAATTCCAGAACCCTTTACATTTGCTTAAGTGAAGCTCTGACAGAGTTTCTGTAGGCAGTAAAAAGTGTTAGGAATTTTACTTTGCCAAAATAGTAGCTATTATTTTTGCAGAATCATATACATTACTACACACTGTAAGGGAAAGTGGAGCAAGAACACCATCATATCACTTCCAAGTTATACTGAGCACCGGAAGAATGGGACAGTAAAAAAACTTCCATAGGAGATGGCTAGAATTTCTGAAATACTCTGTTTTCTCCTTGGAAAACACACACCAGTGTCATAATGCAAACTTATTTGTAAGGTTTAACCGTTGCCATGCAGTTGTCACTTAGTTTTTTAAGTTTTGGACATAAATCTTGAGCTGAAGATCTAGAGCAAGCTAAGCATCCAACTGTGGTAGCAACTCCCATGTTACATTCAGCCTATTATTTATGGAAAATAAAAGCAGTTCCAGCATACCTTTAATTTGCAGGAGCATTAGCTTCTTGTATGGCACAGCACTGTTGTTGGAGTTTTGCTCTGTTAGATTAACACTTCGCAGGCTAATGTTGCTGAAGTTCTCTTTGCTTGCCAGGCCAGCAAGTGCTACTTCTGAGAAATTTGAGTTTGTAGACACTTGTACATAAAAAGAAGTTGGAGAAAAGACACACACACACACACACAAAAAGGACAAAATTATATTAAAAAATTGGGTGTTGAATTAAGAAAATAATCTCTGCCCATTATTTCCAGCTTTTCTTCTTACCAATAGCAACAGCAAAACCAGGTTGAACTCAGATTAACCACTAGCCCAAAAGATTTGTGGGTTTAGGATTACCTAAGTTTCTAGATATCATCCAAGAGTAAACTGTTGGCATCAGAATTATGTTATTTGGCAGAAATACCAACTCTGCCAGGAAACATGTCTTACCTAATGTTTTGTGAAGTTCTGTGTAGATCTTCAATGCCTTATAAGTCATTAATAATAAAAGACAGCAGAGACTCAAGGCTAATTAACTGATATTCCCTCAAAATTTGGCTCAGGCAGTGTGATGCAATAGCCATTTGCATTTCAAAGTCTTAGTGATGTTCTACTGTAATCTTAAGGCCCAAATTCTTGGCTACTTCTGCTTGTAGCTCAACCAAAGACAAAGCACTTAATGAATTTATAACTCAGGGAAATGCTTCTCATGAAATGGAAAGAAAGTATTACACATATAATTAGTGTTTTCATCAATACAGTCAATGTTTAAAGATGATCTTTCTTTATTCAAATGTAATAAGGAAAACTTGTACCCCAAATGGTAAGAGTGGCTTGACAAACTTTTGAATAAATTTTACAATAATGTCTTTTGCTGCCTGCCTGGTTGTCAGGAGAAAGCAATGTTAAAAGTAAAACACAAAGCCCTGCCACAAAGCACTGATCTTCTATGGAAATTAATCTTTAGGAGTCAAGAAGGCTAATTCTAGTTTCTGAGAGAAAATTAGGATCCAAAATTGAGGCCAGTGTACCTGAACAAAAGTTCATCTATTCTTGTCAGCTCTTGCCCCAGCACAATGTAATGTTGGATCTGCTTTCCTTGATCTCCTGTCCTCACCCTGCAGGCACTGTGGCACTCACTCTCTCTCTGAATGAGGTGACTGTGCTAAAAATAAATAATTAAACCTACACGTAGGAGGGGTTGTAGGTAGCTTTCCCTCAGGAAGTCAGACACACCCTTCTCTCCAGACCTCCTAGACAGTCTACCTTCAACCTTATACCTCAATCAGTTTATTCCCACTTAGAGAATATGTTCCAATCCTTAATTTCTGGTTTTTGCATTGGGATATTTTGTTTCACTTTTAATTAAAACAGCAAGATGGTGTCTTGTACAAATCATCCTTCTAGCTTACTTTTTTCTACTTTCATTCTCTTTGATTCCATGAAGGCAACATTCAGTCTTTGTTCAGTATATTCATGAAGAATATCTTGTCTTGCTGCCAGCATTTTCAGCGGATTTCTTGAGGACTGGACTCTGCGTGTAGGCCTAACTGCACGTTTGTGCTCCGCTACAGAAGATATCAACCTGAAAAACAAGCAGTGTTTATAACCATCAGGTAATTTTTCTAGGGAGAATCACCTAATGACAAGAAATGAGGATCAGTTCCTCAATTCAGGCAGGAGCATGATTTCAGAAATATGCAGAAGAGACGGCCATGCCCAGTACTAAGATACCTACCTACATGATGACTTAGAGCTGAACATTGAGCACTGGCCCTATGTCTGCATTCAAAACAACGGGGAAAAAATGTAGATCTTACTTTGGTGCATAAGGATCAAAGATGGCATCAAAGTCCTCATCAAGGTCCAAAGGCACTGAGGAAGAAGGGAAATCCACATGGCGATAAAATTTGGAAAATGTTTCATCATCATCCAGCTTCATCACCTCTTTCACAGATCTTCCTGTGACTGTCAGCACTGTCTCTTGCATCCCACCAACTGCAGGAAAGAAACACCTTACCCAGTAAATAATCATACTAGAGTTTCTAACTCTAGAAAAGGTAAACACACCTTGTTTGGTAGTTGTTGGAGTGGAGTGTTTTTTGGGGTAGTGGTGGTGTTTTGGTTTTTGGGGGGGGTGTGTGTGTTTTTTTAACTCATGGTAGAAAAGTGTTGGTAAAGAATGTTAAAACAGTGCAACTGCTACTCATATGCAATAATCATTATACAAAATGCTTGGGAAATATGGCTAAATGAAAAACTTGGGCAATGTAAAAAATGAGTTGTTTTGGTAGGATGACATAATCATTTTAACATCTTGTATATTCCATCTTGCCTTCAAACATATAATTCTTTCCTTTGAAAACATCTACTAGAACTACAAGTGGAAAAGTCACTACTTCAGATTAGTGAGTATGGCAGAGTCATTATTCTACACTAGTGCCTCCTCTGCTGAAATGTGAATGCATTTGTTTATAGTATCTGTCACATTATGAATTACAAAAGGTGTTTTGTCTTATAAATGGAGGACAGACATATGAAATAGAAACACTGAAGAACTCTAGACAGCTTCATAAATAGCAAACAAGCTGTACAAGGAAGCTGAAGAACTGCTATAGAGAGTCAGTTTTCAAAAAAGCAGGAAGGTGAATGATTTGTGCTTGGAGCAGCTTAGTGTCCTATCTTGATTTTAATAACACTAAACTACATTTAAAGCTGTTTCACTATATGGCAATATGGTTCAGACTGGCTGTGTGGCTTTAAGAAATTTTCCTCTCAAGAAGGATGTGTACATCATGTGTAGAGAAATAAAGTTATTTTGGCCTTTGTGATTTACTCTACTGCACATTTGTAATACAATAGAAAAAGGCTTTTCTTCTTAAAATTTAGTAAAGACTGAATCACAAAAATAAAGCAAGTGATCAGTAAGTGCAGTCTGAAAAAAGAAATATTCAGTTTCTGTTACCAGATATTTTAACTAAGAGGTACTTTAATCCATTTACTGATGTCAGAGAGTGGATACACTGCCGCCTTTGGTAACTCTACCAACCTTTGTTATTCAGCCTTCCCAAGAACGACTCCAACTTGTCAAGCTTCATATCTGATTCCAATTGCATATCAGGCCTGGCTTCAATTTCTAAGCAAACCAGAAAGTAAAACATGTTAATTGACAGAAAGTAAAAACGCCTGGACTTATCTCAGCCATTTTTATTCCTTACCTTCCAAGGGCTTTGTAGACTTCTGCCGGTTACTGTAAGGGGATGCTACTGGTGTTAGAGCACTTGGAGAAGCCAGGCCTGCATAGGAACAGAGAACATAAGAAATGCAGTTGCGAGTTCCCAGCACGCGTTCCCAGCAATGATGACAGGGAAGCTATTTAGGGAAAGCAGATGCGCCTGGACACTTCCTACATTCTGGAATAATTCCCCAGCCTCTCTAACCATTGTATTAGAGATGGCAGAATGCACTGCCCTGCCTGCTCCTTTAATCAATCCCATTCACAAGAACTAAGCTTCAATTCCCAGTGTCTGAAAGCAAGCTAACACAAAATACAGGCTTTCTCCTGAATACAGGAATTTTACACCTTTTCAAGACAGTAGCAGTTCACTTGGTCTACATTTTGGACTCCAGCTCTACCACAAGCCACATTTTAAAAACATGCAAGTGTTCTGAACAAAAAGATATGGTTAGCAAGGAAACTACCTCGATCTTGTTTGGCACCTTCACCTCCACCATGCCCTCACCGCCTTTTTTAAATCTAAACGCATCCCTATTAATACATGTGGCAGAATGCACTTTTAAGAACACGTAGAAATGGAAGCAGAAATGGAAGTCAGAGTTCCCACCATATTAAGCCCTACTCCCTCCTTTTGTTGCACTCTCCTCCACCCTTTTCAGTAACTATCATAAAGCAATTCAATCTGGACCCAGTGGATAAAATAAGATGATTTTTGTTTAGTTCTAGAGATGGCACTCTATACAATTCATGGGTTTTATCAGGTAGAAAAGCATACTGAAGCACAGAATTGCATCTATTAACTCTTATTGCCTAGACTTTCAGTAAATGGGGGAACAGACATTTACACCTTTCTCTAATATCTGTTTTCCACTTAGCTATAGCTTACTAATTAGTGAGCCATGTAAGTTTAAGCCTTTAGTTATTTTGATCAGATTAAACCAATATTGTGCTGGAAGAATATATACTAACCATGTTTCCACTATCTTTACTGCAAATCCTACTTGTCAAACACCAAGATAGATTTGGAATATAATTCGGTAGCTTTTCCACAAGCAATTTTTCTCCCTTCTGCCTAAGATATTCAAAGTTCCAGCAGGTTTTAAGTCAATGGGTAAAGCCTTCATCAAGACATACTCGAGAGGACACAGCTCTTAAGCAGCTCTACCAGGACTTAATCCACAACACCACATGGAGAACTGCTTAGTAAAGGATGACCTTCCAATTAGGACTGAAAAATTTTCAGCCATAAGAAGCGATTAAAATATAGCATCTGTGCACATTCATATAACAAAAACATCATTTTGCATTTCTTTCTCATAATCTCTTAAAAACTGATCATGGTAATTTATTCTTTCAGGCTCTAAAAACAACACACTTCTAACAAAAATCCCTTTTGGGGTACTTTTTTCAATGCCACTGTCATTGCATCACCTTGCTTCTTCAAAGGAATGATCATAGCACCTAAAGAGACCCTTTCAAGGTAATTTTTTTCCCATTAAGAAGAACAATGCTATCACCTTCTATTCCTTACCGAAGACCAATATATTTGGGAAAAAAAAAAAAAAGAAAAAAAGAAAAAATCTGAAAAAGCAAGTCTGTGGACAACTGAACAGTTTTTCTTGGTGACCCTCCAAAGTAGATTACTCTTTACACACTGACCACTGGCGTTTCTAGCAGCAAAACAATGTAAGCAGCAAGTAAATATTTTACTAATAGATGTAATTCCTAATACTGTGTATCTGTTTATCTGCCAACAGAATGTGGCTTGGATTGCAAACAGTTACTAGTGTTGCAATATTGCCCTTGCTCTACGATGATTATTTTTTTTTGATTGTTGTCATTTAACTCAAGGTTTGTTGTTGCTGTGTTTAATAACCAAGTTCTTGTAACAAAACAAAATCTAGTATTCATTAAGCACAAGAGGTCAGTTTAAGTGCCTTCTTCCCAAACCTACGATCTTCCCAAGAGCACTGTGAGAACAGCTAAGTTTCTACCATGTGCAGCCTTCAGAGACTCCTGTCCACTTCAGAAGAATTATTAAGTCTCAAAAAAGTGAGTGAATTCAACAGATTCAAAAAAACCTCAACACTGCTCCCTTGACATTTCTACTTCCTGGTTCTATGCAGAACCAGAGAATCCGTTCAGTGATTTCTTCAGCCAAACATAGCACTTCAAGTTGTTGTACAAGACAGCATCCATAAAAATAACACTTGTTTGCTAAATATTCCCAGTGTTCCTAAGAGTGGAGGGAAGTGCCAGCAATAGCAACAACGAGATTTCACAATTATTCTCTAGACAGTGCAGCTGGGTTTTCAAAGGAAGAATAAATAAGAAAGAATAATCCAACTGTGCCCTCTGGGTTGTATTAGAAGGAGAAACAAAACATATATCCCTGTTCAATTGATAACTTCCACCAGTCAGAGCCCCTTAATAACTGGATGGCCGTGCAACAGGGCAGAACAAAACGGATCAATATGATGGCCACAAGAAACTAAAGTGAACAGCCTCATGACACGATATTCATCTGAAGACAAACAGTCCTCCTCTTGCTAAACACAGATACTGTTTCTGCGTAGCTTTAGCTTGACTTTGACTAGACAGATAAGAGGTGTCTTATTTATACTGGGATCATTTCATCACTGACCTTTTTTTACCATTCGGCCAGCTACAGTGAACTGTGTGGAGTCATTGGCTGCTCCTTTACCCTTGGACTTCCAGGCTTCTTCTCGAGCCGTAATCAGGTGTTTTCTTTCCTCAATGGTCATTTGACTCTCCTGGTTATCTGCCATTCTTTGCTTTTTGGGGGAAAGAGAGAAACAGGTGTTTAAAAAAAAACATAAATGACCAGAATACAGGTGAAGACTGGCTGAACATTTCAGCTGCCAGATGCAGAGGAAAGGGAGCGGGAAAACAAGCTACTGAAGTGAAGTCACAGACACAGCTTAGTGACCCTCAGATGCTTCACTGTCTTGCTGCCTCATTACAATGTGTCTGTGAGGTTTTGTTCCATGCTCTTTGACATTTTCTTGAAATTACCAGCCAGGGCAAACGGTCCCCCTCTAAGGAAAACAAACCATTCACTCTGCAAATGATATAATTTTTCAGACCTCATTCTTTTGAAGCATGACTTGCTACACAAGTGAGATCACTAAACTGATGTTGAGATGTTTTCAAGTGTGCAAATCTGCAGGTGGCACAGGGAATAGCAATGAAATGGTTTAACTTTAGTGGATCTGCAGGTGGCATGGGGAATAGCAATGAAGTGGTGTAACTTCAGTGTGTAATTCCTGAATCAGTCTCTTACAGTAACTCAATTCTCCAGGCAGGATTAGCAGCCTTATCTCTCCAGAGGCTGCTCACTTTAGTTCCTATGTCAGCTTGCTCTACTAAATATTTTTCCAATGACTGTGATCATGTCCACCACCCCCTCTCTTTTTTTTTTTTTTTTTTAGGTGACCCTCAGCTTTCCTTGCTTGCTTTAGAGGTTATCAGCCAACAGCTTGAGTGATCAGAAGCAGAAGGTGAACTATCATAGTGCCCTCCTAACACAAAGGATTGAAGATGGTACATTAACTTAACACATTCTGCTGTAGCTAGGTCAGGACAAAGAAATATTGCTTTAATGCACTTATCTTAAAAAAGTAGCAACATTTCAGGGATTATACTGCATAGAAATCAGATGTAGAAGTATTTTTAGTGCAAGGGACTATCAACTCTAGAATTACTTCCAAGTTGCATGTTATTCATCATTTTTCTTCACAATCTCGCTGCTAGAACTGAAAAAAAATTAAAATCTCAAGCTGTAACACAGCTCTAACTCATGGAACCACAGAGGGAAAATGCAAAAGTATGCAAAAGCTTGTAAACATAAACAATCTTCTTCTTTCAAGATACAAGAAAGAGATATAAACCGATTTATTTTTTATTTTCTTAAAAATCAAACAGACTAAATAAGTCACTTTATATAAAAACTATTGTGACTGCAGGGGACACACTAAAATAGAGATTTCATAGCTTTCAGCATTTACCAGGATCAGTAGCCATCAGCCAGAAGACTGAAGACAAGCCAGGAAATGGCTTGTATAAGGACTAGGACCATGACAGCCTCCACTCCTTCCCTATAGTTCCATATATCTCTGCAGCCTTCTGCAGTGAACCTTTCTTGCAATTTATCAGGAAGGAACACTGGGCAGCCAGACAATATGACTGCAAGCCATGATAATCAAGAATAAAAACTCTGATTTTTCCCTAGAACTCCAAAATGTTCAACAGAAATAATAACATGCAAGTCTCTTCAGCATCATTTCCTCATCTGTCAAAGTCTCAGAATGCTTTAAAGAAAAAAAATGAAGTATCCCTGTTCATTTCCCCAAGTCTATACCCATTCAAGTGTCAGCACAGCCACTGTTCTGGGATGAACAGTTGGTAGAAAAGAACACAGCAACATACTAAAGGAGACCTGGGTAGAAAATTAATAAATACCTAATCAAACCACAAGGGAAATCTCATACATAAAACTAATACTTTTAACTTAGTAAGGGTGCTGACTTCCATTACAATATGAAGGGAAGTGAGGGAGAGGGAGAAAGAAGTAGAATCACTTGGATTTGGTTTTGGTTTGGGTTTGTTTTTTGTTTGGTTTGGTTTCTTTTAAACTTACAGGGGGCTCAATTTTGGATTTTTTCTTCAGTGAATACCTGAATCCTCAGAGTCTACAGAGCTACTGAAAATTCTGGAGAAGCAGACCTGGAAAGTGTGTGTGTTAATCACTACACACTTGAATTGCAAGAAAGACTGTAAGTAATTCTGGAGCTGTGTCAAAGGACAAAAGAGAGCAGCTGTCTGACAGCAAAAACAAACTTTTTTTTTTTTTTTTTTTTAATGGAAGATTTCAAGCTGTTCCATTGGGCAAAACATCTTTGGAGTTCTTAAAAAAATAAAATATCAGACTGGGTGTGTATGATACACATTTCAGAGCAATTCCATATTAAAACTCTTCCTAATGCAAGACTTCCACCTTAATCTACAAATACATAAATGAACTAAAAAATTATAAACTGAATAGACACCAAGCAAGCCCCAACTCATTTAATTTTCTATAACAATCCTGGTGAAAAACATAAGTATATGTCATGATTAAATAAAAAAATGATGATCTATAGCTGGAAAACTAACATGAGCCAATGCAACTGTCAAAAGAAATTTCAGAAAAAATACACCTGGTAGTTGGGAACTGTTTAGAAAGCTTCCACAATTACCACATGCAGCATTTGTGAAGGAATGAATTGGTCAAAGGACATTTCAGTTGGGAGAAAGTATGTCAAGAAAGTTAAAACTCAAGAAGTTTTTAAGTACAGATTTTATTCTCAAGTGAAAAAAAAATTAAGACATGAAAGGAGAATCTGAAATTTGCAAATGTAAAAAAAGTAAAAACAAGAATATGTAAATAAGAAATAAAAATAATAAATAAAAGCTTAGGAATAAAACAGCTCCAATGTAATTTAGGGGTTTTTTTCATTAAAAAGGTATTTACTTTCAATGAAATATTCTAATTCATCTTGTCAAACACATACATGTGTTCATTGATGTCTTAGGTGAAATAACTGGAATACAGACACAAGCAGTGAATTTTTAAAAAAGCCTTTGAAAATGGGAAAATGTACAGGACTGATAAAAGTTCAGATGGAGAAAATATTTAGAAGAAGTAAAACTAAAGCATGTAGGTACAGGTCATACGAGCTGTGTGTTGTTCCAGAGACCCATGGAAAGACTGCTGCAAAGACAATCAATGAAGAATCAAATCACAGGCACGTAATTAATGCCACTCCACATGGCATTATGGAAAACAGGTTTAATCAAAATGGTAAGTTTGATGAGCTCAAGTGTGATTAAATATATTAACACAGTTACCTCTGATTTCTTTAATATATTTGACTTAATCACAGATGACATTCTGAGGCGGGTTTTTTTGAGCAATATAAAAATATCAAAGCAGCTTACAGGCTGCAAACTAGATAACTGACTGAAAAATTATTTCTAAACAGAAAGAACCCAGGCAGTGATCCGATTCATCCCAACTTTGATTAAAATGTTTTCATGAACATGGGAAAAAAAAGATGCAGTTCTGCTGAGAAGACCATCATGATGACACCAACATACAGAAAGTGATGAAAATAAAGAAGAGGTAATCATATAGATGGGTAAAAAAGGGGTATCTGAAAAATCTGGTAAATCAGGATTTTAAGAGGAATGTTATTTGGAAAGGGAAACAAGCAAACCCCAGACAATTATGAAGACAGAAAAAGAGAGAGGAAAAAGTCCCATGGAGCAGTTGTTTTGAATAGATAATCTGTACTGCAATAGCTCATCCATTTCCAGCCTCCATGCTTCTACCCAGAATGGTGACAATTTTAAGGGTTTCAGGAAAGGGCTGAAATATTTTTTCAAGATTTAAAAAAAAAAAATTACCTCAGATTAAATCAGATGAATATATATTTTCACTGAAAAGGGTGTTAAGAGTTACATTTTACACAGCAAGAATAATTACATACAAAAAAATCACTTAATAGTGCAGGGAGTTTTCTGTATGCTGACAGTTAAGAATAAAGACTGCGTATTTTTCTAAAAGTTCCTGTTTTAAGTCTGAGGAGGATTTATAGACTCCATGCAAGAACAGTTAGAAACAGGGATTACTTTTCTCCCACTGCTTGGCTAGGTTGGATGATGATATTGGTCTTTTCTAGCACTGCAACACCTTTCTTGAGCGCATGTACAGGCACTGCACTGCTTCTGCAACGTCAGCTCATTCTAAGGAAGGGGTCACATCTGGGCAATGCTCCGTTTTGTACCCTACTGTCTTCTAGTCCAAGCATATTCCTTTTAGGTCACAAGAACACAACTGAGCAAGTGGTTTGTTAGCATGCTGGTGTGCTGTTTAGGGGTTTGGTTTCAGTTTTCTATACAAGAAATAAGATAATTCATGGTTTTCTATGTAGAAGATGAAGACTGCTCCTAGCGAGGGGAGTCCAAACCAAGAATGAATAAAAAACCCCGTATTTTTCAAAAGAGGGTTCCATTTTAAACCAATCTTATAAATTATATAAAAGAAGAATCCAAAAAGCATCTATTTCCTTTTTAATAAAAGTAACTTCTCTAGTTTAAGCTCCTAAGACAAAAAAAAAGCACCAGAAGAATCCAACAGTTGTATGAGTATGGTAAAGTCTCTGCATTGTTTTCCTCCGCAACTTTATATGGGTCTTGTTATAAGAGGAACATGGAGAGAAAACTCCAATGCAAACACATGCCTTTCTGTTCAAAATTGTGTTCAAAACAGAACATAGTCAAATCACCTTTGGTGCAAATAACAAAATGATTAATTGTGCCAGAAAAAAACTAAACAACCAAACAAACCTGCATGTACCTTTCACACTGTGCTAGAGGGAAGTGGCTTGCTAAAGGGGCAGGATGTATCTCACCACAGTCAATGGAAAGATGAAAACTTTTTGGCTGTTTTCCTTTTAAGACAGATGGAATGAACAGCCCATTGAAGGGCCTCCCTTCATTACTGGAGGGATGCTACTTAAGTTAGACTATATGTTTATCTTCTAGATACATAAAGCTAGTGAACTCTGTCACAAGAAAATTAACAGGTGATCTGAAGTAAACAGTAATAAGCTATATTAAAGCCAGAGCTTATGGAGGAGAGGTAATACTAACGCATTTTAGTTACTAGTCCCAAATTTAATATTTAATTAAAAAAATGATAGTAAAAGATCATACTCAAAAACAGCTATGAAAGTGAATGTGGAAATGCTAAATATCAGTCGTCTAAATGTTTATAGTATATCCACTAGCCCCTTCCGTACTCACCATCCTCTATTCCAGCAGTGAGTATCTGCTCCTTGAATTCACTGCCATTATACACATACTGGTCAGAATGCTCCCCACATGTGACACAGACTGTGTACTGTGTGGGAACGAAGAACCCAATGGATTCCCAGTAGTACTACAACCACAGATGTGAGCTGGGAGGCAAGGGACAAGGAGGTGTAATATAGCAGAATTAGATTTGCATAGATCTATTGAGAACTTCCACTGAACTCTCCTTGTTTTCTAGAGTTTTTCTTCTGCTTGTTTCTTTGCCCACTCCTGCCTTTGCATTTTTTATCTCTGATGATGTGAATCAGGTACTATTTGTTCAGATCGAGATCTACTATTCTACTTCTGCTCAAAGAGAAATTTGTTACGTATGTCTAGCTATAGAAAGTTTATATTTCTCATTATCTATTAATTCTTCATAAGTAAGTTCTTCAAATTGTCTATGATGGAATTGCAGAGTCATGGACATGATTTTGAGGAAGACTTCACATGAAGCTTCTCTAACATTTACTGGAACAGCTGCAGAACTCTATTCTCAAGCAAACACAAAGTTAACTCTACTGCCACAAGTTGCTTTGGGAATGTGCATCTTAGACCTGAATGTAATTTTCAGTCTTACTCCTCCCTCCAATAATTAAACAGGAAGTTTATAGAGCATTTCACCTTCCATCTCCAAGGATGACGTTCATCAGAAATCAGAGAGCTTGATTCTTTCAAACTAGTACTACAGACCTTAAAGGAAGAAAGAGAGAGAAGCAGGAAGATGGGAGAGTCAGAGAATAGAAGCAGGATGTGCCAAGGCAAAAATCCTTTACACAGGTACTAGGGAAAAACACTATAGGAAAGTCACCTCTGAACAAAAGTAGCTTGTTTTTTATCAGTCAATAAATTATACGATGTTATGTCTTACATTGTATATGCGCATTACTTACAGAGAAGTCAGGGTACACAGCATTTTATTCTAAAATAAATGCTGTGCTGTTACATACTACTCCTTTCATATACCCTTTTTAACAACTTGCAAGTTTTCAGTATCATAACAAACATAATAATGTTTCCTTCTTTTACTTTCTCAAATATTCATCTAACATAGATATAGAATTTCTAGAAAAACAACAATTAGAGAAATAGTAGAATGTATATTGAAGAAGAGTACACAGCATAGTGGCATAACACTGTGTTTCTTTAAAGCTGCATTTACTAAGCTGGTTAATCAGTTAAGAGGATTCTTAATTTCCTATGTAAGAAAACACTGTTAAAATGTGCTTACTTGAAATTGTTGAGCATTTAAATTGTGCAGACTTCTGCTCACCTGATTAATAGGTAGAAAAGGATGAAATTTTTGGAGAGCAGGTATAACAGGAGAGTAAGTAGAAGCATATACAGGTTCCTATGACAAGGACAGAAGCAAAGCAAAGGAATTAGAAAAGAACTGAACTACGAGAAATGGAGATGGGGGAGAAATAACTCCTTTTTCCCCTAATTTCTTACTTAATCTTTTAATCTTCTAGAAATGTTTTCCCTATTGGAAAGCCAGAGATAAAAAATGTTGTCATAATACAACAGCATATTTATCAAAACCATTCCATGCAGGAATTATCCAAGTTAGTAACAACATCACTACAACTCAACACAGAACAAAACAGTACATCTGGAAGTTACATTTTTCATATGCTGATAATTTTTATATGTTTCTGTTTTCATGCACCATTAAATGGATGAACCATGTCAACCACAATGTGAATAATTCTGCTGCAAGTTTAATCAGACCCTGCTAAATAACAAGCCATCTATTTTCTGGATGAAAGGAAAGAATGCTTACTAAAACTGGGAGACTCAAAAGCCATCTGGAGGGAATTGCTAAGCCCACAGTACTATTCAGTGAAGGTGAGTTCACCATTTTAAACAAAGCCTATGAACAGCCCCAGCCCCAGAGCTGGGCTTACCCAAAGCTATTAGCCATGGCTTTATCATCTGTAATTCTTCTTCCTTTCTATAGGTTAAAGCAAATGTGGAACATGGCAAAGAATATTGATAAACAGCTCATTAGAGTGGCTCAAAATGAAGCCTAATCATTAGTTTCAGCTTTGATGAGAATGGGATACAAGCAGTTGGTGGGTGCCACATTTGAAATGGCTAAAACTACTACCACAGCAAGAGACTAATATTTTGCCTAAAAGTCACTTTTTAAGGGTTCATCCCCTTTAAGATTTTTACACACTTCACCTCTGAATAATTTTGAAATGACTGCTCAGCCTTTTAACACCAGTGCTGAGCTGCAATGTAAACGTGATGCAAGAATTAAGTGTTTCAAATGTCAGTCACTTTAATGCAATTGAAATGCAGCTGGTAGCCACATTAATCAGGGACTCTCTTAAATATGGCTGACTATAAAATAGATATTTTTATTCCCATAAATCTTGCTATTTTGATACCAAGGGAAGATTTTTCTACTCATGAAAAAAACCCAACAAACTGGAAATCTTCCATCTATCCAAGTTGATGAAAACAAATGTACTAAATCCAAAATATTTTTCCCAAATAAAAGGGATTTTTTTCCATTAAAACATTCATCAGTGTACAGTTGTTCCCCTGATGTTAGAGCTGTTCTTTGAATTGTCCAAGTATGTTTTACCTTACATATAAATAACCTAAGAAGTCTCATAGCTTCCAAAAAACTTTCCTCCTATGTGCAGCAATTATCAAAACAGATGCTGGACCTCCAAGTAAATCTCCACTTTCCCCCCCTCATTTGTGTTGCCTTTAGTTAATTTCTTAGTCCCCGTTTTTCTCCCCATTTGAGGTTGCTCTGTCAGCTTTTCCATGAATTTTATGGGGTGTTTTTTTGTTTGTTTGTTTTTTTACAGTTTAGTCTACATATAAATTACTATAAAACATTTGGAGATATATCTCGCCATGCAGACAACTTGAAGAAGCCTTTTGACCAGAAGTGATGAAACAGCACTATTTAATATAACTACTATAAAGAGTATGAATCTTTCCTCTTTTGTTGTTTATATGAAATCTAAATGTAGTTTAATAACTTCTAATTTATACAGCCATACTTCAGTAATCAAACCTCCAGAGCAGGTTATATAACCTTTTAAGGGAGAGACACACACAAAAGAAAACCTAGAAAGGTGTCTGACTACATTAACAGAAGCGCCATACTGCAACTAAAAATGTCAGGCATTATTTTGAACCAGCAGGGCATGACAGAAGTTTACACACCCTTGCTGTTCATGCACAGCTGCCATGTGTGGAATTTGTATAACTAGCTCAAAATGCAGTAATCAATACAATTCATGCATTTTTTTTTTTGCAATCCAGCAACAGAAACCACCAAGGTTCTCAAGTACACCACAGTCTCAAAGCTCTACAAACAGAATTCAGTGGCACACTGCTTCATGGTTCTCAAAGGATAACAGGCATCACTCTGACTAATTATCAAAATGAGTATTTCTAGATTTAGGGGCAGCTAACATGGTGTTTTGTAAGCAGTGCAGTCAACTTAGTAAAGGTTTACATTACTTCTCATGCATAACATAATGAATCAGCATCACAAATATCAATACAGTTCAGGGAGTTGTGTGTCGTACACACCCAAGTTTTCAGCCATTGGCAGACATGAAAATACTTTGATTTTGGCTCTAAATAGCCAAGAGCTAATATGAGCTATCAGAGTGGGTGACCCAGTGTCACAGAAATTCGCACTGCTAGCACTGTCTCTTCAAAGCTTGTATCCTTCAAGCACTTCATGCTCCCTTACTTGCTTTAAAAGCCTAACTCGTGCTATGCTGAGTGAAGTTGCTGCACATGGAAACGCAGCAGGGAGGATATGGGTGCTGAGGAGTGAGAAGAGAGAACAAAGGATTTGTCTCTGACTAAAACTTGGCAGCTGTTAAAAGCTTTTTCTCAACCCCATTGTCTCTAGCTGGAGTACATTTGTTATCTGATCTCAACAGTTGTCATTTTGGAGACTAGCCTGTTAAAAATGTGACCAAAATTTTGCTTCCTTCGCTGAAACTATTTTTACTTTAAGATATGTTTCAAACTAGCAACTGGATTTTTTAACAAATCTGCAGGGCAAAACCAAGCCAAACTCCATAAACAAAACTGCAAAAATCAGCTTTCTTGTTTTCTGTCCAGATAACGCAACAATTGGTGAGTCATATGTTCAGGCACAGATTTACCTTCAGTAATGACAGACAGTGACCTTATTTGTAATATAGTGATGGAATGGGATTATTTTGTTACTGTTTGTCTATATTATTTAATAGAAGCAGCACTTTCACACCTAAATAATTGGATCCAAAGATTACTGTCCCCATTAGTAAAATTTGTAACACAAATTTTATTTTCTCTTGTCCTCTGGGAAATACTCCTTCAAAAAGTAAAGGCGTTGGAAACAGCCTATTTTACTTGATACTGTCATTTTCAAAATACTGGACTCAGAAGAGAAACAAGTCCACATTGGCCTTGTATTCTGAGGCAGCAGTCAGTCCATTTTGAAGCAAATCTCCCAGTCATCCTCACTTTCTCTGCTTTGGTTCACACTGCAGAATGCACAGACTTTTGGATGAAACTAAGCCCTGAAGTGCGCTCCCAGATTCCCATGTAACACCAATGCTGGTAAAGGCAGTCAGGCCACAGGACCAGACTAAATTTAGCCTAAAGCAAAACTTCACTGAACCAAAAGAAGCAAGTATGGTATGGATAGCAGGTCCTCAGCAGTAATCATTCTGATTTACAGATCCAATCCTGCTGGGCAACATAACTTACTCATGTATAGACATAATCAGTGTGCTATCCAAAACCAGCAAAAATCATGCAAGATAATCAAAAGCTATCAAAATGGCTCATGAATGCTCTGGTACCTGCATTTCCTCAGTGGTTCTAGGATCCAAAATTACTGGTCGAAAACCCAGTGTTTGCAGAGATGACACAGCTTTAGGAATGTGAAATTTTTACAAGCCCACCCATACATGAGCAAACATCTGAACTAAGTCTTAAGGCAATTTCATTGTGGGAGGGGTGTGGGCAGAGGGTAAGGGGAAAGAGCTTAAATCATTATACCTGTACATGTTCCAGAAGCCTTACAGACTCATTTACTAGTTCATAATCTCCTGATGTGAAGACATTGTAACCAATATTATAAGTCCCAAGACAGTGAAGCTATTCTCATTTAATGATCTCTCATGTTGGGAGAACTGTGTTTTAAACAAGCCTGACAATAAGAGGAATAACAGGAGCTAGTAGCTAGTATTAGGCATGCCTGTCTAGTTGGATACGTCTTCAAAAAGCAAAAGCATTTCAAGCAAGATGTTTTTTCCAAACAAGGACAGAGTTACCTTCTTCAACAGCTGCTCAACTTCTTGCATCTGCGCACTACGATCAGCAACAGGCACTTTTGCATACTCCTGCTTTTTGCTGAGCCTGCTCTTCCAATCTTCTTCACCACTCTTCTTCAGCAATGCCAACCTAGAAGGAAAACCATGCCAACAGGTAGCTTTGAACACTGTACTTCCCATTATCCTCAAAAGCTAACCTTATTGTTGCACTAATACTGCATTCAAGATAATTTGAAATTAGGTTTTCTAACGTTAACTATCGTTATTTACATTTCATACACTTATAAAAGGCTCACAAATGAACACGACACCTTTACTGTACATGTTGAATGGGAATCATCTGTCAAAACACAGACATCTAGACCTGACACAGGCACCCCAGTTAATTTGCATAATCAGCAAAAATTGCCAATACAGTCAAGGGAGACCAAGGTACAACGCAGATCATCCTAAAGTAGACGTATATAGGTTAGATTAGTAACTGCTTTTTTTCCCCTCCCTTCTGTCGATAAAGGCAAAGAGACTGACTAGCTTGGTTATGGATAATTATCCTGTGGATGTCCAAATACAAATACATATCCTACCTTTAGTCTTCTTTGTACTAAAAAAAAAATATTTTAAAAATTATTTTCTTCAAAACCCAAGAAGAAAGAGGTCTGTTCAGCAGGCACACACCAATTAGGTCTCATCAGGCACATCAAAGGACAACTCTACAGTTACTGCTTTCACTACAACTCCAGGGACTGAGGTTACTATCAGACTTCTCTGGATCACTTAGTATCTCCTTGCTTAGCTCAGGCATTGCTGTGACACAGATCAGCAGTACCAATGCACTAATAACTTGGTGCTAACTACACTACAGCTATGAAACCTATTAGCAAGATTCAACTCATTTAAAGGATGTCTCATATTTATAATGTGGATTACCATTAATCTCAGTAAGTAGGATCTTTTCCAAGTGCTGTTTCCTAATCTTGAGCAAAATTCTGAACATAGCTCAAAGGGACACAGACTGGCTCTGGTGGGGACAATACATAGAATTATTTTGCAAGAATTAGAACCTATTTGTCCATACAAACCCTGTGGTGATTAGTAGGGTAGGGTAAGTCAGTCAGGAATATGAGGTCTATTCAGGCAAGGTCTTCATCTTACCTTCCTCAGAAATTAACATTCGTATCAATTTTCTACCTTTTAGAAATCATTCTTGATATCCATAAAACCTGTATCTGCAGCACTGGTGTAAACAGTTGCATCGGTCCCATAAATAACTTTTATTTTAGTTGAATTAAGTCTTACTACAAACCTTTTTAAAAGCTAGGGCATTTCAGTACTTATTATACAAAACCCTTAATGCTATTAATATATGAACAGGTTCAGTAGTTAAAACTATTCTGACCACAAGATATGGAAATTCGTTTTTAGAGATGTGATTACTGTTACCCTCACAGTAAGTCTTGTCTTGAAACTCTGAGGAGAAGTAAAGAACTAAATAGGTTTAGCCAGAAACCAAGTTTCAGGCAGCTGCTTGCTCCAAAAATCCAGGGGGTGCAACCATGCTACTGACCTATTGAGGATCATCAATTGGGCCTAAGGCGGTCATTTGAGAAAAACTAAGAATGCAGAGAACAGTAATCCACAGAATACAATGGCAGTAAGAATGTTAGTATTCAAGAAAGCAGTTATTTCCTCTCTTCCTGCCCAGACAGGCAGTGCTGGCAGGCTTCACGTTGCCTGGTTGCTTCATACCTCACAGCACGGGATGAGTAGGAGTGAGAAGGACTCACAATAAGGAGTTGAGGTCATGGCCATTGTTTCCAGAATGGATACAAGAATTCACTGCCCAGAACTAATCTTCTGGAGTGCATCCATGCATGTGTGAAACTGTGGAGGAGACCGAGATGGGACTGAATTGCCACCATGCAATGAATTATCTTCAGTAGCTATGTTCCCTCATGTCAGTTTTGCTTAGAAACGATCTGTGACAATTGAAACTGGAAGGTATATCAGTCAGCTTTGGCCTAAGATGGGTTTGTTTTTAAAAATGTCTATGGAAGGCAGGGGAAAAAACTCTTTTTCTTTTCTTTTTTTTTAAGCTAACTTTACTGCAGGGTATTTGCCCTAGACCTTTGACCCACTTAAGCCTGGTTGATCAAGGAGAGAAAAATCTATAATTCTAAGAATACTTGTGTCTCTGGAGACTTCGTTTTCTTCTCTGCCATAAGGATGGATTCATACAAGCCCCCCATTCTTCACCGGTATGTGTAATAAAACAACTCACTTCTACAAGTGAGAACACACATTTGTCTGTTTTGAGCAATGAAATCACCACTTAACATGTATGGTCTGTATGCCAATGAAAATTTCACTGCTGTGTAAAACCAAAAGCCATGTACTTCTTTCGAACAATGGAAGTGGCAATAAAGTCAGGCTGTCCTGACTCGGCAACAATTGGATGGAGGGTGCCCTTTTGTATGAATAAAGATGCAAGAACTACTGAATTGGTTCATACAAGCAAGTCCACCAGCTCAGTAGCTTAACTCAAAGAAGACAGAAGTTGATTCTTTGGAAAGTCTTCAGAAATAAGGCAATTATTAGGTATAAACCTTAGATTTGTTTAAGACCTGCTGTTTACTAGTTTAATTGCATACCTCTAGTTTTCCACTTTCAATAAATAATGAATAATCATTTATTATTCACTTTGACTTTTAGTGACTTTTAGTTATACTGCTTTTGCCTCCAAAAGTTCCTTTTCCATTCTGAAAAAAAAAAGTTTTACTCTTCTCTTGAAGAAAAAAGCTTTTGTGTGTCTGTCCATCTTTGACAGCTCGCTCTGTGTCCTTCTTTCACCTACTATTGAGACTGAATATGTGACATCAAGATCAAATAATCATCATCCCAGAGGTGTCAGGATGGCTTCAAAGCAAGAGCTTCCAGAGCTGAAGGCAAAATGTTGGATTAATACTGAAGGAAAACAGAAACAAGATTTGAACAATAGTTTTGCCTAAAAAAAGAGTGTTGCATGAAAGACCTTGGCAAAAGTCTTGGCAAAAAAATGTCCATAATGATGGATCTTTCTTCTGTGACAAAATTTTAATATCTTAGCTTCTAGTGTAACCCTTGAGATAGAGTAAACTGGACATAGGCTTGTCTTTCACATGTACTCTGTTGGCTGCACTTCACTATTACTTTTCAGAAAAAATCATAAATCCTGGAGGGCAATGTGAGATACATAACTACAAAAAGGAAACTGACTGTTAAAAGAGTGCACAAATTCAATATAGCAAGGACCGAACTGCATAAGAAAGTATTGCTCTGGCATCCATACATCCAAAAAAGGTTGACAATTAAGTTAAGATTCCTTCTGAGAAGGTGTGAATGATGGTAAGAGGGCCACCAGAAATTAGTTATCTGTAACTTTTTAAAATGGTGATTATGGCATGCAGTTGACTTCTAAAGCGGAGCTGATAGGACGGGCCTTCTAGCAACTTTGGTCTCCATAACTGCACAAGGACAGGAGAAGAGAGGTGTCTTTCTTCCTTGGAAAATCATGATTTTCATTCTTCCATATAATATAGGTAATTCTGAAAATGCCAGGCATGCACTCGCTCCACAAGGATAATATTAGTTCAGTGAAGCAAGTCTTTGAGAAAATCACTTTCATCCAGACCAGCATTCATGCATCCTGCCCAAATACCATTACATGTGTGGAAAAGTTGTTCTTCCAAAAGGTGAAAGAATGTCTGACACAGCCAGAAAAATCCACTGGATGGGAAGATGAAGTTAATAAATGTAAAAGGGGAAAAAAAAAATCAAACTGTAATAGTTCATCTTTAGTAGAAATGTTCTTTGATGTTTATGAATACTTGGCATAACCTACAGCCAAGCAAAAGAAAATGACTGGTTGTACTTTTTAAATTCTGGTACAAGAAGTAGACTACTGTGGTATCTTGGAAGCCTAAAACATTTTGATACCAGCTCAGTCATTTACAGATATTTGTAGAATCATGATATACAAATTCCTGACAAGACAGCAGGTATTTTCTTCTGGCAGCTCTGGGACTGACTAGACAGTCTTGTAGTCCTAACGAAAGCAATTCCTGGTTGTGAGTGTGACTGACAACCTTCTACTTCCGTTCCTCAAGAGATCAACTCAGCTGAGGCATTAAAGCCAGGACTAAAGCAGCTGCTAAGACTTGGATCTTTCCCCTAACCTTTTTTTCTGCACCAGGATAACGGGAGGCAGATCATTTACAACCTATAAACCAGAAGTTACGGGTCTTGAATGTAGTCTGCCCAGACAATTGACATGTTTACATCAGAAGTATGGGAAGGGGGGTAAAAGTTGCTTTAAACAAAACAACAACAGTAAACTGAAAAAGGTAAGTACATCCTTCAGAAGGGGCACTAGGATTGCAGAGCTGCTGTAGCTGCTCCTGCACCACCTTAGTGTAAGGGGGAAAACAGGGAGTGGGGATGCCTTTTAAATGTGGATGACTCACATACCTCCTGGAAATACATGAATTTAAGAAGTATACTTTGGAATCATGTGTAAAATTTAACAAGAAATGATTGAGTTCCTAATATCATACCCACCTCACCAACTGAGGGAATACTTTTACACAGTGAAAGTTTAATCAAGCAGCTATTTCTATTTATTGGTTCTGCCTTCACTGCAGAAAAAATGAAGTAAAAATAGGCCTATCTGTCAACCTGAAGCAAACAGCCATAATTTTACTCACTGGACTGCACAAATTTGGGATTGAATTTATACTCTCGAAGTTTTAACTAAGTCAGAAAAACTGTTAGAAGTACTATAGCAGCTACTGAAGCTCCTGAACTCCTACTGTCTGCACAAGTGCAGGATGCTTATTGTTTCAGATCAGAATGATCTTGGGTTGGAAAAAGTATTTCTAATATTCCTACAAACCTGTCCAACTTACTATCCTTTTAAAATCCCTACAGTAAGTTCTTAGAAGTCAAAATGGCAACCATAGACTTCTGAAGAAGAGGGGGCAATATCAGAGAGTCTGTCCCTGACTCCCTGTACTCAGCTTAGTTAAGAGACCCAAACAGACCAAAAGAAATGGTTATTTAAAAAAAAACAGAATCACATTATAGGTGTTGTATCTGAAAGCAGAACCTGGGGAAGTATATTAAGCGTATGAGTAAATGTAACTAGAATGTGTATTTTTTACAACCTTAATTTTCTGAAATAGTTATTGATTTTTCAGGTAACTCTTTCAAAATCAGGTTTTTATGTTCTCTTAAATGGTAATTCTCATTCACCATCATCTGCTTTATAAGGATGTCAGGCAGATTAGCTGCATGTTTCTGCTGTTAGTAATAATAAAGCCTAATAATCACTACTTAGGTTTTTCAGAAACAGTTTTAAAGCTTCTTTTTATACCATCATCAGCCTAATAACTGTATTTACAGGGATTGTTAAAAAAAAAGGTGAAATTTAAGTACCTTTCCTTAATTGACATCGTTTTGCTGGAATTATCAAGGACATCCTCGGTTGTTTGTGCTTTGCTCTCTCCAGTGGAAAACATCTCACAGGAATTCTTATAAAATTTGCCTTCCAATTGCTCAGAGAGCTCCTGCAGTCTACAGGATGCTGCAGCTGCAGTTTGTGAAACCGTCCTCATTGCTGATGTGTTGGTGAGTTCAGAAGCAGGCTCAGCGTGGTCTGCCCATTCAAAAGAGAAGTGCTGCATTAGACTTAGTTCTATGCTCAAAGATATTTTACATTACTAACACTGAAGCAGCAAACCTTTTTTTAAGCATTCATATTACATACTCTATTAACAGGGAAAAAATTCTGGCTGAGCTAAAGTAAAAAGACTAATTGTGAGGTATTATTTGCTGCAGAGCCTGGCTGTTTGTGACTGATGTTCACATGAAGCCTCAGAATATCGTGTTCAACAGAGTTCTGAACCTCATATGGATGAGGCACAAACTGCTCCCATCATCACACCAACAGGAAAACAAATGGAGAGACAAAAGTGAGAGGGAACAAGGAGCAGGGGAAGAGAAGCAGACAAAATTTAAACAAGAAATTACCCTATTGGTAAAGCAGTTTAATGCATAATAAGTAGCCTACTAGGAGGACATTTAATAAATAGAGGCATTATTTTCTAGGAGGCTGTTGGGGGCTTTTTTGGGTTTGTTTCTTTAAGTAGCAATTAAAACATAGGAAAAGCTCCTTGATAAAAGATAAATGCACTATTACAGTTATTCTTAAAGAAATATAAGCAATCTTCATTTTTCTTCTTGAAATTTTATAAGCACAACATCCCCCTGTTTTTATCCCAGTCTCCATCTCCCCTGCAGTCATCAAAAGCTAATTGGATAGAATGGATACTGCCTTTGAGGAATACAGGCAGAACTATACCATCCTCTCTATGCCTGTGTGAAGACCATTAAATTCAAAATAGATTAACTTCACAAGATGAAGACAAAAATGCTTTTAGTGCTACAGGGTACTGTGGTCCTGTCATCCATCATAATAAACCATAAAAGTAATACAACATCCTTCTAAATTCAACAGAATGGAAGACTTTATGTAATGATCAAATCCACTGATTATTCCAAAATCCTTTATTTAAAGATGAGCAAGTTTACTTTTCAAGTTTAAATTACGCTGTGCATATAGAAATGCAACTGCTCTGAGAATTTCTTCGTTTGTATTTGTCACCACACTAAAAAGAAATTAATATTAATTTTGCAAAATTAATTCTCTGAAAATTATCTTCTACTAGCTATGTATGCACATATGTAGTTAATTCATAATTTTATATGCACAATAAGGCAAAAATTAAGGGCAGGTACTTGACCCAGAGCAGCAAGTTTAGTTTGTTCAGCATTTTGGAGTGCAGGGACAAGGGCAAAATAAAGGATAAATCTTAGCTTCAGCCTATAATACCACTTCTTTCAAATTAAGAAAATCTGAATAAAATTGAGCCATCTTTAAAGACAGAAGAATTGAAAGAATAAAAAATAAAAAAAAAAGTATTTGCAAAAATTACTTTTAAGCAGCATTAAAAAAAGGAAGCATAACCAGCCCTGATAAAGCCTGAAACACCATTTGCTGAATGAGACTACACCAAGAGCAAGTATATACTGCACCTCTTTGCCAAGTCTTGCTTTTCATAACACTTTCAAAATCCATCTTTTCTTCAAAGGACTGGCCTTCTTTGACTTCCCATTTACCTTGCATGCCAGTATCAATTTCCTTCTGTTCAAGAGGCTGAAAAAGTCCTTGTGAACTAAACAGTTCCAAGCTGCCTTTCCTCAGGAAGCTGTATGTTGTCTCTTTATGGCGGTCTCCTGTTTTTTCAGGAACAGGATGTGTGGTTTCTTCCTCAAAGGAGCCGTACTTTGTAATTTCATTAGCTTCATGTGCTAGAAACCTCTTCCTCTCTTCTTCATGTTTCTTGGATGATCTTCTGCTTTCTAGTGCTTCCATCGAGGGCTGCCACTGTTCTGACTTCTGTGTGCGTTTTCCTGACGAGTCCAAGTTTTCTGCTGAAGAGTGGAACCTCAAATCAGCTCTAGCAGCAGCACTCACACTCCCATCACTAGCTGGCTTCATGTGCAGGTCTCCAGCAAACAACGGAGCAAGGGCAGATGCCATTGTTGAAACCATCGTTGAAACTGATGTTGCAACTGTGGTTGACAAGGGAGCAATTTTTCCACTTTCATTTTGTACCTATGAGGGAAAAAAAAACAACCAAAGAACCCAAATAGGATATAAAAGCTTTGAAAATATCAATTCCAAAAAACAGTTTAATCATGTCAGTTCTTCAGAGGTATTATTCCATATAAATATAGCATTCTATCAATATAGACTAGAAACAGATAAGGAAAACAACAATGCCCCTATAATTTGGCTGCAGGTGGATAATTCTCCCCAGGTCAGAAACGACTGCATGTGAACAACAACATCTTTAGTAATAAGGGGTGTATGTGTAGCATGCAACATGACGTCGTGTCAGAGTTCCATGGAAAGGCTCACACTGGCACGGGACTGGGGGGAGAAATTAGTTCAGGTTCCAGACGCTGGATGACATGCCATGTGCCCAGGCTAATCAACTCTGCATCTCAGCAGGACTAATTAGCTTTGGCACAGCTCTGCTCTTACACAGTTCTGCAGCTTCCAGCTCTGGAGCCTGCTCAGCGCCAGAGAGAGACTGCTCCGTGCTGTCCTACACAGGGCACACATTCCTGATGCTTCAGCCACATAAATCACCCTCATGCAGGACTTTTTCAAGTATAAATTTTGGCTGTCATAAGCAAAGTATTTGAACCTAAGAGGCATATTAAAAATACCTTCAAATTTGCTTTGCCAGTCTTCACAGTGGAAAAATAATTTTTTCTACTCTTTAGCACAATGATTTTATAAAGTTTTCCTAGATAAAGTTAAGATGGACTTTTTTTTTCTGAAATGCAGAGCTTAGCTTTACCTTCTTCAAAGGATACAAAAGCTATGAAAGAGAGTGACAAATATGCCTCATACATATCAGGAGATGTTTTCTTATTGTTTTCTTAAACTGCAGAGCTAGTGAACAGCATGCAAAAGTTATAGACAAAATCACACCAGTAGGAGGAAATCAGCTCAGAACGTAAAATGTGCATACAGATTCCATAAAGCATGGACAACACAATCATTAATTAAGCAAACTGGAAAGCAGAGCAAAGACTACTATGTTAGTCAAAGAGTCCAAAAAAAGATTAAGAAAATAGTTACCAGTTTATTTTTTTTCCATTGCATCTATTGGAATTAGAAATTTAGAGGAGATCAGAAAAGTGACTTCAGCTTTAATTACAAGCTATCTACATTTTCAATTATGCATTTTGGGAAAGTAACCTCTAGTTACCTGTTTTGATACCTCTCTTTTGTTTTTTTTTCTAGAAAAAACACACCTGCATCTCAAAACATCCCAATGCTCCAAATGAACTATAGGAACTATAGGAAGTCTTTTTGAAAATACACTCCCACTGAACTTGTTTCAGAGTCAACTCTGGTTTCTTTTGCTAGGTTCAGAAAGAGATCACAAAACATGCTTCCTGTGAGTTTCCTTGCTTGCAGAGCAAGTTTTTTTTCTATAAAAGTCTGACAAAGTAATGTGACTGTCACTTCTTTCCATCTGCTTCAGCCCATTTCTGTTGATCACCTTCCTGGGCCGCAAACAAGTTCGTGACAGTCATTAAAGAGGCCAAGCTGTGACAGTGATTGGCACATGGAAAGTGGATGCAAAAAGGACTATATAAGGTCTGGAAATCTTGCTAAAATAAATCTGTCAAACACTTATTACTACTTCAAGTGTGAGAAAAGTAGGTGTAAAGTATAATTCTGTATCTGTACAGTTTTGCACCCATCAGTTTAGAGGAATCCTCTACCTCTTCTATTATTATAATATGGAAAACATATAATCATGGATGAAGCATACAGAAAGAGAATGGTAGGAACTTTCTAACGCTCAGATTGATCCAAATCCCTAGAAATATGACATGCATAGGAGTTGTGCTTCACTGTTAAAGTGATTTCTTTTGAAGCTGTAATGCTAAGGGACTGATGTTTCTGCTATTGTGATCATCTCTGAAAGACCACTGCTGGGCCACCTTATGTTCAGGCTTCCCTAAAAAGACATTCCTTTGCAGTTCCAATTATATGAAGGATTCCAGAACAGGAAGCCCAACTCCATTGCACACATTAAATTATTTCTTTTTGACCACAACTTCCTGAATTTCAGAAGTATCCAGCTTTTAGGGAAAAAAATTAAGATAAAAATCAATGCTCCCTCCCATACAAAAATGACAGAATATGTCCTGACTAATAAGGGAAATATATAGTGCTTTCAGGAATGGGCCTGAAAGTTGCACATGACAAAGCTCCAAAATTCCCTGAAAATACACGATGCTGTGTGTCACGGTTTTTACCCCTTTGATCAGGAATTTACTTTTAGAAGAGATGTAATATCTACCGGAAAAGACACACACGGTGAAAGGTACAGCATGCACCGAAAGGAAGATGATATACTCTTGAATTACTTTAAAAAAGAAGAAAACCACACCAACAAAGTTAAACACTTTGGAGGGATGTTGTTCCACAATGTCAGAAGTCTGCTTCCTGACAAGTTCTTTCCTTGGTAAGTAGCTCAGAGCAAAGGAAAGGCCAGCTGTTACAGCATCTTACACTGAAGCTGTTTTCTCAAAAAACAAAAAACCAAAACCAAAAACAAAACAAAAACAAACAAACAAAACCACCAAACCAACAAAAAAAAACAAAACAAAACAAAAAAAAAACCAAAAAAAAAAAAAAAAAAAAACCAACCAAACAAAAAAACCCCACCAAAACCACACCAAATGCAAAAGAGCTAAGATGGCACTTACCTGCTCAACTTCTCCAAGAGTGACTGGCTGAGTCTGGTAACGAGCGTTCATCCTCCTGTGCCTCATATCTCCTCGATTCCTTGTGGAGATGGCCCTGGATACTGGTTGAGACAGTTTATTAAACAAAGCCATCTTTTCTGCCAAACTTAAGGTGGAAGAATCTGGTTCATCAGACTGATCTTGCCCCATTGCCTCTTTGGCTGCTCTTATCTCCTCTTTAGCTAAAATTTTTTGGTGTGCTGATGCCTGCAAGCTGAAGAAACAGAACTGAAAATTAGTTTTGAAGAAGCCGCCATGCAGTTTTAAAATCTCGACCTGATAGAAGCAGAAGAACTGCATGTGAAGCACAATAGCCAATGTAATATAGCAGCCTAAGTGGGTATGCAGTGGTTCAACATTGGCATGATGAAATTCTAATTCAACAGCTGAAGATTTAAAAAAAAAAGTTAAATTTTCATCCCCAAATTCACTTGATTAGGACACAACATTTTTTTTTAAAAGGGGAACTTCAAGATTGAAGAGAGATTTTTCATGCCATCTCTTTATACAGAATATGGAGCTATGGAGAGACATTTAAGATGCCTGCTGTAGAACAAATACTGTTCCTACAGTGCAGTTTATGTAAAGTTCAATTTTATTGAAAGTAACTTGTGGACCATATATGATCAAAACATTTAAAAGACAGACTTAAACTCCAAGTTAGTGCTGCTTTTAGGTTAGCATAAATTGCCATGCCTCTTACAATTTGAAGTAGAACAGAATTCAGACTGTCTTTCGTTTTGAGTTATCTGGGGTAACTCAACAACAAAAAATAGTTTTGAAACATGGTTTGACTTTGTAGATTGTTTGACCAATGCTGAAGGCAGACAAGTTCATTCAGAAAAGCTGTAATTGCATTTGTCTCTACAATAATGTATTCACCTTTACAATAAAATATTTTATTGTTCATCTTCTTCCACATTTATAGAATTAGTAGTATTCTCTAATTTTTTTTCCTGTCGTGATCTCTGCTAAAATTATCTCATTCAGAACAGACAACAGTATTCTGCAACTTTACCTATAGGTGGTGCAATTTCTTATATTTCCTTTAATTTTGCAAGCTAAAAAAAAAATATATATGTAGAGACAGACAAAGGACATGTACTCCTTGTGAAATCAAGCACTCGCCTTTGGTATTTTCATCTGAGGATGACATTACCATATAAAAAAAATTACAAGAGCAAGGAGAGTTCTGCTGGGTTTGCTCACATGCAAATTAACTTCTTTCACAATGAAGAAAATGCGTCTAGAGCGAGTAAGTGTGGTTAGAAGGGTCCTGAAAACAGATGCTTGACAAAAAAAAGCTGCATTGCTTTATCATGCAAACATAAATGACCAATGTTTTAAATATTCTTGAAATGAGTATTGACTTGACACATTGAAAAGGCATTCAAGACTTTTAAAGATGCATCTGCTATTGAAGAATCTTGTGCTCCATGTAACATGCATGTTTACCCCCCCAGTACCTGGTAGGTTGTACAGTGCTCTTAACTACAGTGGGACTAGGTACTCTTGTCACTACTGTGTGGGTATTCACAGAACGTGAAGCAGGGGTAGTTTCACTTTAAAGAATTGCCAAGGAGGGAAAATTCACAGGGAGAGAGAAGAAAAAAGCATTAAGAAAAGCAATACATAAAGTGTTAACTACAGAAAAGACCAAAACAAAACAAAACAGAAAAAAAACAAACAGCAGTGATTTTTAATTAACTGAGTTATCTGCTGCGACATTTTCAAAATAGTTTCAAATACTTTGAAAGAACTAAAAACTAGAAGAGCAAACATGCTGTCTCTTGAACGTATTCATTACCCAAAATGTAAGCTACCTTTCATAGACCATTAGGTGAACAACCATTCACCTTTGTTTAATTTTCCCCAAAAATGATTTTCCCCTTTTCAGGAAAACATCATGATATATGACCAGAGTGGAAGAAATGCATTTCCAAAAAGTACATTTGAGATTTCAAAATGTAAAAGGTTTTCCCC
The DNA here is from genome assembly GCA_035041135.1 of Platyrinchus mystaceus. NCBI lineage: Eukaryota > Metazoa > Chordata > Aves > Passeriformes > Tyrannidae > Platyrinchus > Platyrinchus mystaceus. The sequence continues at coordinate 14,614,847 of JAWWLV010000088.1, forward strand.
AATACATACACATTCCATAAGAAATTGAGCAGATTTCCCTCAGTGCAAAGTATCTTTTTCATTTGAGTTATGAAACAATGCTATGATTAATCTCGTTTACCTAATCCACAGGTTCCTAAACTTTCTGCCAAATTACAGTTCATACAAGTTATGCTTTACTAGCCCCTCTACATTTAAAAAGGAATTTCAATATAGTTTCCCCTGTGGTTGTCAAGGCCCTTAACAATAAATGTTTTCCTTGCTACAATGTTATAAGCACCGCAGACCTGGAACTTACTCCCAGATTTGAAAGCAGGAGCCAGAGTTAGAGCCAACACACGCACAAGACTTACGTAGCTGCAATGACCACCTCCTCACTGGTAATTGGTTGTGTGTGAGATCTGTCCTGCAAACGCCGCAGTCTTCTCTCTACCGCTGAGCTTCTTGTAGGTGGTTTAGGAATATTTTTCATTTCAAATGATTTTTCCATTTCCTAAGAGGACATACATCATATTCAAGCCACGGACGAAAAGTTCTAAAACAGTACTTTCTTTTCAGCTTTCTTGCATGCAGAGCAGTAAAGTTCCCAAGTGCCCACCTCTGAATTAAAAGCAGGATGCAACTGCACAGTATGCATCATGGAATTAAAACTAACTACACACCTCTCTCTAAATGACAAGAAGGCTTTAGAGCAACAGGTCTACTGTGTAAGCAGGGAATAAAGAAAAAAAATGTTATGTAGCCTGGGCGTAGTTAACTGCATTATACTTCATTCTGATGCACTTTGGGTTCCTTCAGAATCTTGTATGAGATGTTTAATTCAGCCTTTTATTTAGAAAATGCAGTACTTACTCTAAAAAGCAGCCTCTTTGCAGCCACGCTTAGTTTGGCTCGGTCATCCAATTTTTCTTCATCTACACAAAGTTAAAAAAAAAGAGGTTGAACATAATGAATCAAGCCCATATTAAATATATATATATTTTAATAAATGATTACGAACCATCAAATAATCTGGTTGTTTCTCCCATTTAACAAAAGGCTTATCATGAACTCAGTTGAGTGAACTTTACCTGTTTTTACGTGTATTACGTCAGAAGAAAATTCTTGAACTTATCTGTAAAAGACTTGTCTTCAGGACAGTTCATGTCCTTTCAAGTTAACCAAACAAACCTTTATGAATAATCAAACTTATTGTATCAGCCTATAATAACAAAGGGACTAAGAAAATAATGACACTTAAAGACTGTCTTAAGGGTCAGTGAACACTACTGAACATGTATTTTATACTAGCTGACCATTGCAATTACCACCTCGTGTCCCCATTTTTCATAGGCCAACTGGTATCCTTAGGAGCTGAAATCAGCATCCTCCAGGATCCAAGAGCCAGCATCTCAAAGCTGCAGAGAATATCAGTTTTCAAATAGCATAAGGCATTAAATCTAAATTTAGCTACTCATGAGATTACCTACCTAATTTGTGCCAGACTTCCCAAGGGTGACAAGAGGGAAAGAGAAGCAAGATGGTAGACTGAATTCTATAATTTACTAACCTGCATTTTGCAACTTCCTTAGCCAGAAAACAAGTTAGCAACATTAGTTTCTCTTTATACTGAAGGCTTTTTTTTAGTTATTAGTCCTAGACCACTGATTTAAATTGATTGATGATTAAAATTTTTTCCCAACAAATAGCTTATTTATTGTCTAAATTAGAAAAAAAACCCAACACCAACTATGTTGAAAAGTGAAGCCATTCCCCTCCTGACTCCCATATGAAATTTGGTATCCATAGACAGACTTGTGGCCCTAAATGAATTTGAAATCAAGTCTGTAGTAGTCATGGTCCAAAGAAAATTGGTACTTCAAACATATTAAAGATAGTTACTTTCAAGTGTACTTTGTTTGCATTATCAAACAGTTCTTCAGTTAAAACAAAAAGTACATTTTCTCCCATTTTGTCCTTAGAAAACAGTAGAGTAACATACCTTCAGCAGTTGGTATTTCTGCACTGAAAATTGACCTAGAGAAAAATTATCAAACAGAAAAAAGTTAGCTTGAAACAAGACATCAAAACTGAAATTTAAATTCAGTCTGAAGTAGCAGGACCTCGAAAGTCTTAAGAACGGGAGAATTTCTCTCTTTTTCAAGTTTCAACAGTGTCCACTTGGGAACATCCTTTAATAAAGCATAAAAGCAAGCAACTGGAAGCAAACCTAAATACAGTAAAGGAAAATGATTTCTAGTTCATCTTGCAGAAGATAAAAGTCCAAGAGTTGCTGCCAGGTCTTTTAACATAAAATAGGTAGCTTTGGTAGTTTACAAAAAGAGTATATGATAAAGCAGAGTAGATGGAAAAGAAACTCTTTATATAAAACCAAAAGCATTTATTATTAGACAGAACCAGACAGCTACAGTACTTAATGATGATTCACTGTTCACTATTTTACATGGGAGGAATTTGCAACAAATTGGTTTTGTCAGGGGTGTTTTCGGTTTCGTTTTATAAGAAGCTATAACAAATATTGGGTTGTTTTTAAAGAGAAACAATAACCTTGCAAAACGTTTATGCTATTAAATGAACAAATCTTTTCACAAGCTTGAACATGTTTACCTGCACCAGAATGCTACACAGAGCTACATACATGCCTACCTATCTGTCTCCTTTCGTTCTGCTGATGTTATAGGTTGAGTTTTAAACCTCTCAGAAGTCTTTCTATTTTCACCAGGAGTAAAATAGCGCCTCGCCTTTCGTGGCCCACGGTCACCATTGGCAGACACAGTACTACCTGCTGCTGACATCTCAGACCGAGATTCACTTTCAGATCGCACGATAGAGAACGCATAGGAAAGAAAACAGGAGAGAGAAGTAAAGCATAGATGTAAGCATCTCAGCAATTCACTGGAGACCACTCTGCATGCTCCTCCGGTAACATGCGCAGACGTACACATTCCAGCTACCCCACATCACAACTTGCACTAGCAAGCAGAAGCACAAAAGCGGGATTCAAACCATCTCAGCCTCCAGTACACTCTGGTGAGAGCTAAGCTGTGTGCTTTAAGTGCCGAACACAACTGCTGTTGAGTGTGTGTAATTTTTGCCAAGGACGTGCAAGTTTCACACGAAAATACGATTGAAATGTCACCTACAGTTCCGTTTTCTTGTTGGCATTAGCAGTCTCCAGAAAGACATTACGGAGCTGGGCAACAGAGACTTTTGTGTCAACCATGCCAATCTCACCGTTTGGTGGATCTGCTTCCATGCTCTCCTTACTTTTAAAAGCTTCCAGCTTAGAAGTCACAGTATAGTCAGACATTGAGCGAGTTAGGACTTTATGCTTTGTTGTTGACACTTTCCAAACAGGAGCCTTTGCCTTGGCAGGCTGCAGTACAGATCCACTCTGTATGTACATAACAGCTTCGCTCCTTTCTATGTTCTCAGGCGGCTTAAACTGCTGCTCGGGGGCCTGCCTCTTATTGCACTCCAACTCTCTCTGAACTTCTGAGTTAACTTTCGGCTTGCTTGCAAAGGAGGAGCTCCCCACAGGGGTATCTAATTCTCGTCCTCCAAAGAGGCCCTCATGGTTCTTCCCTTGCTTCCGAATCTCAGATGGCAAAATTGGTCTTCTGCCTTTGGAAGCCTGATCACCCTCCAAGGAATCTTCTTCATCAGGTTTTGTTCCATAACTGGGTGCTTCTTTCTTTTCACCCTCTGATGCAGTGGCTGCTGATGATTTTGTTACAAGGCTAACACTGTCTGGCGGGAGGAGGCTGCCAGCAGGGATGTTTGCTGGTTCTTCTGCTGCCATCAGCTGAGCTGTGTGAGCAATGCCAGCAGGCTGAATATAGCCATGTATTGGTTGGCGGATGGAACTGACGGGCTGATTTATGACCCTATCAAAGGCAGACGTTTCTGTCTGAAGAGGCATGTAGTGGGCTGGCACTGGATGGGATTTTCTCTGAGATACTGTGTCTGTGACAAGTTCAGGGCTTCCACGAGCACTTTCCTCTTTCACCAATTTCTCTCTAACTTTTACTCTTTAAGAAAGAAAAAGGATTAAAGCTGTGAACAGCAATACCCAATCTGGAAAGGAACACAGACACCTACTGAGGGTACAGACAGCAACACTGTATTAAAATAAAAAACAATCAACGCATAAAAGAAAGCAATCTTATGATGCAACCCCTTCCTTCCCACAAATCTTAGCAGTAATGTTGCTCAAAAACACTCGAGGGATTCAGAGGCCCTCAAACATGCATGACTCCTAAGAAGGTAACTGTGCAAGCTCTGAAAACATACAGCATGTTCCCATGAGATCACAACTGTGTCTGTCAAACAGCACATACCCATAGTCTCAAACAAACGAGATGATCAAAACTGCATTTTATATTATCAAAGTGTTGGGTTCAGCCTGAAATTGCAAATTCTGCTGGCAATCATGTATGAAGTCAGATTTTTGAAGATGTCTAAACACTGGGCAGCTTATGTCATATCAAGATGTTGTTGCATTGGAAAAAGAGATGAAAAACATGTTATCTCCATCTAGCCTTTCATTTTCGCCAGAAACTGGTTTATTTGTGCTTTTGTGTATCATATAAGACGTCTGAAATGTTATATGTAGTGCAACCTATTTCAGTAAGTGAGAACAAATGTTGGAAGGGCAAGCCTTAAAGCCCAAGTGAAACTATGGCATGGCTGTTGCTCTTCAAAGAGCTTGGAGGGAAGAAAAGGATTTAGAAACCAAAACAGGCTTTCTACTTTAAAAGGTTTCATTACATTCTAACATGCAAAAACTTACAGGAATGTTCCTAAAAGTTACCTTCAGTGTGTTTTCTAGAAACACCTCTGGACTTGTGTAACATCCATGCAAAAGAGAGTCATATTTCACCTTTAAAAACTGAATGCAACAGCACAAGGGAAGGCAAGCACGTGCAGCCAGAGGCAGCCTTTGCTCTGTGACTGTCACTGCAGGTCAGCTCTCCAGCAGTTTTACAGCCTCGCCGAGGGCTCAGACAGCTCACAGGGCGGCGTTTGTAGATAACGTATACACAGTATTAAAAATGAAAACCCTGTACTTCCTCCCCTCCAAAATGGGTATAAAAATTATTTTAATTCTGAGGAAGAAGAGAAACTCAAATAAAATGGGATATTAGCTCTCTATATTTGAAAGTAAGTTATCCAGCTCAAAGTATATGCAATTCCAGGCTTGCTACCAACAGACTTTTTGGAGTTTGCATTATTAAAAAAAAAGATGACTTGCTTATTTTTTCCCTAAGAGGATAATTCAGGTTATCCAAAGTTATCTTAAACACCAATCTTCTTACCTCTGAGGATTGATGCACTTATGAGGGAAACTCCTCAAAGTTACTTAAGCACAGAAAAAAGTGTAAGTCTGAAAAAGTATTTTTTTAACTACATGTACCAAGCATTCTCCAGAACATCCACACTGGTATTAGTATTGAGTTATAAGAATTACTTTAATCAGAAACACAAAAAAGTCTTCCTACAATGTTTTTTTCCAATTATTTCTTTTTGTTTGGTTGGTTGGTTGGTTTTTTTACTTCTCTTGTACCATCTCTTTTGGAATTCAAGGAATTAATTTTAGGGAATGATAAGAGGGATTGGTGTATGTTATACAAATCTGCTGTTTGCAGAGTACAAAGTGGGATCATACAAAACGTTACAAAATTTAGTGGAAGCCAGAATGATAGTAGCTGTGGAAGAAGCTTGGGACATTTGTACTTCTTCAGCAAAATACCAATTGGTCATAAGTTAGAATAAAAGCAGATGCTTCAAAAAAGTTTCAACAGCTCTTTATCCACAAGAAATAACACCTAACTTGCTGCTATTAAAGGAAAATTAAAGGCAAGTGTTAAGTGAATACAGAGTAAAGGGAAAGAAAGGGGAGGTTTGTAGTCTGATTGTTAGCCACACAGCTATGTTTTATGATACCTGGAGGGCCAGCTGATAAGTGAAGGTGTGTCCCCTTCCGAATCTTTCTGAAGAAACCATTCAGGTTTTGCTTTCCCTGCACTACTACAGAAAATAGAACTTCAGGTGACTTTTGAGAATGCAACACATATTCCCGTTATTTCTCCTGATCCTCCCTCCCCACTGTTTTTTATTTCTACCCACTCAATTGCAGAGGACTGCTCAAGAAAACAAAAGCAATGCACATTAATCAAATTCAAAGCTGGTAAACTGTGAAACAAACTACCATATTAATTCCACAAATATCTAGAAAGCGTTCTAAATGGTAAAGATGCTGCAAAGGTAACTTTACCAAGTGTACATTGTCCAAAACTTCAGAAGTGAAAGCAACTACACAACCTCATTTTTGCCCTTTGCCATTGCAGGTCAGTTTGTGCAAGGACATCTGAAAAAGTTGTTAAAACCATTAATTTAGTTTGTGGTTTAAAGTGGTAAAGACTGTAGCATCCAAAACAAAGTAGTAATAGGAATAATTATAGGAACTGAATTCAATTAAGCTAAAAATTCAGATGGCTACATCATACTTCCTAAGAAATTCTGAGGAGCATCTGGAACTCCTCTCTCCTCTTGTAACCCTGTATCACAAAAGCTTCAGTTAGCACAAGTAAAACATGCTGTGTCACTAGGTGACTTGGGAAAGGAAAAGCTTAAGAAACAAAGTGACCCCTAAGTTAATCCTGAGTTTATTCCGTTTCTATTCTTGCATTGAAAGCATAAAAAGAAACAAGAACACAAACCTCAAAAAGCTCTGCAGGAAAGGGTATTCACAGACTTCCTATACACAGTTTCTCAAATCCTTTCCTAATGCCCACCTTCATCTAAAATTCCTCAGCAACAGTAGATCACATCAAACACTTTTAACCTTGCAAGCACAGGCTGTCCTGCCACATTAACATTTACAAACTCACTCCCCTAGGGTGACAGGAGTCCAGGATGCTTTCCATTACCTATAGGTATGCCGGAAAGAACTTTTTGCATTGCAGTAGAGCCATTTGGGATTAAAATCCCAAATTAAGCTCCAGGTAATCTACTTCAATTTTTCTTAGTTGATCTTTAAAGGAAAATAACTGAAAAAGGTCAAATCAACAGCTGTTCTTAAGATAACAGTGAATACGCTGCTGCAAATAAGTTTAAATTTGAGAACTCACCTACAGTTGTCACTGTATCCAAATCAATCTTAGAACAAAGACAAACACCAACTGTTGAAACATCTTTTGTTTTTCCAAATGTTTTTGAATCCCTAATGGAACTGACCAAATAGAAGGTAAAACCCTTTCACAGAAGCTGCCCCAGTAGCTGTAATTGCTCTGAAGCAAGGGAACTTCCTTCTCCTCTCTTAATGTGTACTTTGGCACATTTTTATAGTGGGCATGGCCCAAGCAGCAGTTATTTGTACTTGATCATTCATCCTTTGAAGAGTGCAGTCAGAAAAACGCAAGCCACATTTTGAATTTAGAGTTAATCAGCCATTTCAGCAGCCAAATGCAGGCAATGTCAAATGATACCTGCTCAGCACTTTGTTGCCTTCTCAGTGATGGGTAACAGGATTAATTATTAAATCTTCTTAGGACTGAAGGCACAAAGCCTTCAGATATATTCCAAAGCAAGCTGCATTTATTTTCCAATTTGAACTCAGCAAATGTAAATTTAACAAAAAAATAAAAAAATATTGCAGCCCATATAGTGTAGAACTGACTTCAGAACAGCAGTCACCTGAAAAACTGGAGTTAGCCCTTATTTCTCTTGTGCAAATAATCTTATAGAACAGCACCATACAGTAACTTTAAATGGACGGCATGGAAACAGACAACAACTTCTTTACCAGGCAGAAACAGGGACAAGAGTTTCTGAAAGGTTGTTGTTATCTCTGAATATTACACCAGTGAGTACACACTGGCACTGGAAGTGTCGGCAGTATTAAAGAACAGGCTCTTGGCAACTCAACCTTTAAAATACCACCTATTGCCTATATGTGTGTCCAAATGAGACCAAATCCTAGGTTTAAGCTCCTGGCTGCTGTAAGTGCTACACCATATCTTGGTGGGTGCAGATTATTTCCTTCAAAAGATAAGAATGACAGCAATTATGGGAAACTTGTTTTATGCAAAGCCTCATCCCAGAAAGAATCTGAAATTAGAGATAATGGAATCAGCAATTTGTATTAAGTTATTATTTATGCACAGAATCACAGAATAATCTGGGTTGGACAGGACATTCAAAGGTCATTTAGTCCTGATTACTCAGAGTCCCATCAAACACGATCCTGAATGTTTTCAGGGATGGGGTATCTACCTCCTCTCTGGACAGCCTGTGTCAGTGTTTTATCATCCTTCTTGTAAAAAATTTCTTCCTTAAATCTAGTCTCAGTATACCCTCTTTTCGTTTAAAACCATTTCCCCATCCTATTGCAACAGGCCCTGTTAAAAAGTCTGTCCCCATCTTTCTTATAAGACCCTGTTAAGCACTGAAAGGCTGCAATAAGGTCTCCAGGAGCTTTCTCTTCTCTAGGTTGAACAACCCCAACTCAAATCTTTCCTCATAGCAGGAGTGCTCCATCCCTCTGATCATTTTTGTGGTCCTCCTCTGGACTCACTCCAACAGGTCCATGTCTTGTGCTGAGGACTCCAGAGCTGGATGCAGTACTCCAGGTGGGATCTCATGAGAGTGGAATAGGTGGGCAGAATCACCTCCCTCAACCTGCTGGCCACACCTTTTTTGCAGCCCAGGACAGGATTGGTCTTCTGGACTGCAAGTGAACACTGCCAGTTCATGTCCAGCTTTTCATCCACCAGTTCCACAAAGTTTTTCATGTCAGGGCTGCTCTCAATCCCTTCATCCCCCAGACTGTATTTGGAACTGGGGCTTGCCCGGCCCAGGTGCAGGACCTTGCACTTGGCTTTACTGAACTCTTTATGAGGTTCCCACGGGCCCACTTCTTGAGCTTGTCCATATCCCTCTGGATGACATCCCATCCTTCAGGAGCGTCAACCATATCACAGAGCTCAGTGTGGGAAAAGTGGTTGCCATTGGAGACTGAGACAAAAAAGTAGTTGAGTATCTCAGCCTTCTCCTTGTCCACTGTTACCAGTCTGCCAGTCTTGCTTTCTTTGACCTGCCTTCTCTGGCTAATATACCTGCAGAAGTCCTTGTTACCTTTGCATCCTTGCCAAGTTCAGCTTCAGCTTTGCCTTGGCCTTCCTAACCCCATCCCTACACAACAGGGCAGTTGTGTAATACCTGTCCCTGCTTCGACTGCCTGTGCATTTGCTTCTTGCCCTTTAATATCAATTCATTCATGCTGGTCTCTTGCCTTCTTTTCCTGATTTCTCACACCTGGGGACTGAGTCTCCTTGTGCTCTATGGAAAGCATAAATGGTTCAGTTTATACCAGTTATTTCAGTTACAGTCAACACTGCTCAGCATGATGCAGATGTGTTTACAACTAAGTTCTCATTGTAATTTACATAATTTTTAATTGCAACATTTTAACTTCAGTTTTTACAGTTTTTATTTTCTATGTATCCACCTACCTAAAAATTAAAGAATCACACTTAGAGAAAGTCATACTTTTAAAAAGTTCTTACTACACATTGTTTTCAGTCACCACAAGAATTTGACAGCGTTTTTGCAATACACTGTAAAATTATAATGTGAAATTAGTGAAAACTGATTTTTTTCCTTCTGGAAATATCTGGTTATCCTATTACTGCAGTAAATTTGTCAAATATGAAGCAATTCAGCACGGAATTTTAACTTTCCCCTCTGCCCCTTCATGCACATGTATGACTGACATTATCTGAAAGAATGACTATCACAGTTCAGAAAAGGTTTTTACACTTTCACATCATTAACACAAATCAACTATTATTTCAACTGACCCAAGACACTGTTCAGCTTTTAACTCTGAGAGCTGTTTTATTTCAGCAGAACCCATATGAAGATATTAAAATCTTCACTGAGAAACAGCTTACCTTTATGTGGAAGCCCCTACCCAAACAATCACAGGATATAGAGGAAAAAAAGTTAAAAGGCTTGCTATAATAGGTCATCAAAAAAAAAAAAAAAAAAAAGGCAGCAGATTTAGAACCACATAACTCCTTCAATTTTTAATTTGTGTAAGTATCTTAAACATCAGTTATTCCACTGCTTCTCCCAGAAGGCCTAATTTTAGCAAAAATTCTATAAAGGAAAAGTGAAACCAAGGACATATACCCACTTCCTTGTGTCAGAAACACACTATGAGTCAATAAAGCCAACCAATCCAAAGCCACTAAATACATTTTTCAAGGGTAATATATACATTCTCATGAATACTGTAGATATTGCTGCAGAAGGTGACTAAGATAAAGGAATCCACTGTAAAACAAAAAAATTAAAATCATACTTACCTTTGTCTGCTGTTACTGTGCAAGGGCTGGTCATTCTGCAAGTGGATGGGTGAGGCTGCCCGCTTTGGTGAAGAAAGGGACTCTCTGGGAGTTTGCTTTGGTGATATTGGCACTTCATTATAGGAGGAAGATTCTCGTCCAGAAAGTGAAAGGGAGACAGAACTATCCAAGTTTGCTGAAGGGTCAGAAGCCTGTCTAATGGCACTGTCATCATCTGCTTTTCTAACACTCTTTTCATTTGAGAGGTCATCTTTGTCTTCATGGCTGGAGTACTCTTTGGAATCAGAAATCACACTCCTTGACCCCTTTGTTTCAGTCCTGGACAAATACAGGGTGCCATAGTCCTTGTTTTCATCATCTTGCCTTTCACTTTTCACTCCCTTTCTTTCCCCGCTGTCATGATCTTTCCTTGCCCGTGTATATCTGGATGAGTAGTCAGAATCCAAATCAGAATCAAGAGATAATCCATACTTTTCTGCCAGCTGGCGTCGCCTCTCTGCTTTGTACCTAGCTATTCTCTCTGCTTTTGACTCTAGTTCCTGGACATCCATGTTTCCTGTACTATATAAGGGCTCTGTATTACCTCCTGTGATTTCTGATCGGTATCTAGATGACTTGGGTTGTTTTTCTACAGAAGAATCTGAAGTTTCCTCCTCTTCATTTGATCTTCCTGTCAAAAGTAGAACATCCATAAGCAAGTCCATCCCAAAACTCCAAGTACCCTACCTATCACTCCAATCAAGTGAACTAAAAGCTTTCCACTTACTTTTCTGACTGCACAGACATATTATATTTTTGCACTTGTCTCCAAAAGTACATACAAATGATTAAGAAATGTGTATTAGTAATACTTGTTTAAGAAGTAATTCTTTAATAACTATATAGCTCTCATATCATATTGTTGTTTTAAAACAATAAGGATAATCAACTTTTTTCAAATAAGACAACTGGAGACTTACAAGGCAAGTTAAAAAAAAAAACCCTGACACAGCTTTTCTGTAGAACTCTTCTCCATGGAGTGGACTGCACAACTGATAGGGTAGTAAACATGAAGTAATTTAGCAATGCAAGACTGAATGCAACATGCTACTTACCTAAGTGGGGACTGTATGGATCAGTCGCACGCATATATCTTGGTGTATCTTCCTCTAGTAAACGGTGTGTGACTGATCCTGGGCAGTTTTGTAGAAGCATGGGTTGTGTATCATTTTCAATTCCCTCTAAGCGTCTAGCTATTCTCTCTTTTCTGAAAAATATGTGAAAAATGTGAAAACAGGCATCTTGAAAATTTGAAGGGAGAGTTTCTAAGAGGAGGTTACAAAACAAGTTGCGTGTTTTGTTGTACAGGCCAAAGACTTTTTTACCTTTTCATTTCCAAAAAATCTCGGTTGTTTGGTTCAAACAGTTTTCTTAATTCTGAAACTGAGACAACAAAAGATTATGTAGTTTATAAGCTACTGAAACTTGCTAAATGCTTTAGAGTAAGAAGGAACAGTCAAAGTTCAGAGTTTTGAAATAGCTTTCATCAGGAAATGAGCATTTTCCTCTTGTTTTCCTAGTTTATTAAGCTTGTGTTGTCAAAAGTGCATTAGACACACAGATGTGATCACCACCTCCAGGTTCTTCCAGGCTGAATTCGAATCTGCTATGCCATCCTAGCAGTTTTCAAGATGTAGTATATATTGGACAAGTTGAATTTTGGTTAGCTGAGATCAAGCTCACATGCCATAGTAATCCGTTTCAAAGCCAGGTAGTATGTAATTACTGCTTTCCCTGTCCACACAAAGGTCAGGGACTGACTATGTTTAAAGAGAAACTGTGTCCTCTATTTCTTAGTTTTCTCCACTCCCTTATATTGAGGAAATCCCAAGAATCCCTGTGACTCATTGCTGGAGTGAAAATTACAGTGTCATGATATTCCTGCATGGTAAATCACTTTCTACTTTGCTAACTTTACCTTGCAGCTTTAATTGTACATAATTTTCTTCACTTTCCCGAACTTTTTGCTGGTGTTATGTGCTACTAGACAGCTGCCACAGTTCAAACAGTAGTGAACCAAGGGGAGGCACGATAGATGAAGTAATCCCTATATATAGACATGTATGTGCACATATAAACCACACTGGAGCAGTAAGTGCTACATAAACAAGTGTGGTGTGACTTTTACCCCCAGGAAGAGAAATCATCCAGATTGTCAAATGATGCAATGGACTGGGGTGAGTGTGTGTGTGTGCCTAACACACACATGTGCACATACATACATGCCCCGGTATCATTACTTTGGCAAACATGTAGTTCTAAAAGCTCTGTCCACCTATTCAGATGCAATGCACCTCTGGGGTCCTAACCGTGTTGACCCAGGGATCAAAAGTCAAAACAAGCTAAAATCTACAGCCTGCTAAACTGACCAGAGACTGCCATCAGAAACACCAATGAGTCAGGATTATTGCTCTATCAACCATTGCTCTATCACCTCTTCTTTGCTACCAGAGTTCATTGCTCTAGACACTTACAAGATAAACATTATTGAAACACCACCCTTTTAAAGGTCAGACGCACCTTCTCTCCCTTCCCTGTATTGCAAGAACTTACATACATAGCTAGGTCAGGGCTTCAACTCAGCTGACACATCCAGGAAGTTTGCTGTAGTCAATACCAGTGCTCATACCTCATAGATACAACTGACATCGGCTGTCCTATCAGCCTTATGTGCTGAAAAGCCACTAGGACTACAGATAAAATGTCTTGGATCAGCAAGAATGAACATATTCTGATCATGACTCAGAGATGCAAATGAATGAGACATGAACACAGTGTCTGAGGCTACAGATGAGTGCCTGCTGAGAACATGCAATGAACAGAGAAAATAAATGAACAGGATCACTCTCAAAAACAACTCCTTTAGTCTGTATTTTTACAGAAAGCAAACTTACGCTAGCCACCTTAATTTCTCAAGCCAGGTTAGCTCAGATTGTGATCATACCCTGAAAAAATCTAACATGTACACATTTGATGCAGAGTAGCTAAGGATGCAGCTACTTAACAGTGCTAACAGTGCATCCTGAGCTAACCCAGTGGACACCTCTTCCATGCCTCAGTTCAGCATCTGCAGCAAAGCATATTGAAGTCTGTGCCTGTGCTACTGACCAGGTTGACAGTGCAAGATAGACACTGAAAGTCAGTAAATTCCAAGCAGACATCTCTGGACATGGATAGAAATTGGACCTGGGCAATGCAAAATTTGCATTCTGAACCAACACCAAAGCAAAGATGAGCCCTTATGTTGTGTTTTCACAGACTTTTCTCTCAATGCATGGGCAGTTTCCACTGTTGCCCTGCCTACTCAAGATGTGCTAGCAGTGGAACTGTAATAAAAAGAGAACTTTTCCCTATGAAACCAGCCTTCATTTCAGATTCACACCAAAGGAAATGATTTCTCATAAATACTTCACTCTCACCCACCCAAATCTACTTCTGTTTGTGTTCCTCTAGCTATTGGAGTTTTTCTGTTCCATCTGTTGGCTATACACACATAAAATGGTCAACCCCCCCCAAAACTGATCTTTTAATTCAGACATAGCCTTCCATAGCTCACAGTTAATAAAACCACATTCCAACCAAATCCTAATAATTTTCCTTCTCTAGTCACCAATTTCTATAGTCACTAAAACCACTATCTGAGAACAGGTTTTTTACACAACTTTAGTAAAGCTCTAAAGCATAGCTTCATATAATAGCAAAAGTCTTCTTCTCTTTACCCCTGACCCCAGAAAAGGAAACATGACCATAAGTTGTCTCCATACGAAAAATGTGGAACATCCAAAGAACTCCCAGAAGCATTAGCTCAACACCCTCTTGGCTACATGTTAGCTGAAGTTCCAGAGATTCTACTACCACTGTGCAGTCCTAAAAAGAGCACTGGTCCCATGAAGAATCTCTCCAACACCTTCCCAAACAACATAGGACAAAAATAGCATGGGACTACTCTATGCTGCCTTACACTTTTTCCACACTTGGGATTATAGACAATAATTTCACCTTAGATGGCCAACATCTGCAGTGCTTTTCTGTAAAAGCAGTTCCAGCACTATTCTTCTTTTGGTGAGGTGAGGAAAAAGAAGCAAAAAAGCACCGCCCCCCTCCCCCCCAAAAAAAGATTAAATGCAGGAATTTTTTTACTCTAGTGATTTCTTTTTGAAGAATAAAATATTTTACCTAAAAACATGAAAGCCAGTTGGAGACATTTCACTCCCAAGGACACTAGTTGACCCTGGTAAACTTAGGTGACCAGATGTCTCCTTTTTAGTTTGCAATTTGAATAGGTTGGTGCCAATTTCCATCTGTTCATGGGATGTTTTTTCCATGTGACCATCAGAAACTACACCACGGCAGTGTTAGAAGAGTAACAACACTTCAACCTAAAAATTAGCACAAAGATCTGATTCAGCACACAGGAAAAGACTAAGAAGCTTAAAATAATTAATTTCACAGTAAAAGCTCCTTATCTAGATTAATTCATGGCAACACAATTTGTAAGCACCACTGGTCACTTAAGGGCAAGAGGAAGAACAGCCACAGTTCAAAAACAGCCCCGAACTTGAGGCTTTATTTTATTTTTATTGAGCTGGATGCTATGGTAGCATACCCTCTAAGGTAGACTGCCAAGAGGCATCTTAATTTTGGCACATGTAGATCTTCTAAACAAAATTTACCTTAGAAGACCAGTAATCAGGAAAAGAAGTATGGTTCCATGTCTTGTCCCAGAACAAAACCCAACAAATACATTTGGAGTGCACCTCATAAAAATGTTCTAAAAACTCCTTAAATTAAGGTGAAATATTTCTTATAGCATTCAAAAATCTTTCAAAAACATTTGCTACAGAATATAAACATGTTTATGATGAAAGCCCTCTTTGACAACAGCAGAGGGGACACAAGTGAATAAAGCTGCAGGCATGTGACAGCAGTTTTCTTTTTACAGTACAGAAGCTGTAAAAACTCAATTAAGCCTTCCAAAAGTTCCTAAGAGAGAGTGAGCACATACATACGTGAAGCCTGGATGGACATGGATCAAAAGTTTACCTGCCAGAGGCTTAATTTCTAAGAGATGATAAATAACCATTGCAACATGGGTAAAATATGTTTTCATTTTGAGAAAAATTTAACACAATAGTAAAGCCTACCAGCCTCATTCCTACTTCCTCCTCTCCACACCTGGAAAGGTGATTGTCTGAAAACTAGGTTGGAGAAGCATTTGTCTTCTGTTTATGCCAGCAGAGCCATACTGACATGTTCAATGCCCAACTGCAGGCAGCCATGTATGAGACTTCAGCCAGACTCTTGGAACCTCAGTTCAGTCTGTATCAGTTGAAAACTAAACATACTCCTCTGATTTTCCAACATATGCAAATCTGAATCAGAGTTAGGCCCTAGAAAAGATAAATGAACCTGGATTTTCAGAAAGCATTTGGTTTCAAGTAGTCCCCTTAGAATTAAAACCATAAGCTCCCACTACTGTTTCTTAAGTCTGGTACACACCAAATCTGATGCCTTTATTATGAGAATATTTTCTTATAAATAGAAATATCTTGAAACAGAAATTAGTTCAATGAGAAGCAACTTATAGATAAGGTTTCTCAAGTGATGGCTCTCCTAATTAATTTGTTGGCCAGAATGACTGTAAGTCTAAGTATAAGGCATAATGAGGGACTCTGCATTCTTACTGACTGGTGCTCTCAGGAAGTCTGTATTGTGTAAACGCATATCACTCTGTTCCATCATTTTGTCAACAGTGTTTCTTTCTGAACATCTGTAATGATTGTACTTAAAAGCAAGCATGTCACTCAATTACCATGTGCATGTTATTCTGGAAGAAGGCCTCCTTTCTAAAGGAACTCTGCAACAACTGACATTAAAAGAGCAAGCCAGTTCCTTTATGTTGGAATTAGTGCATTTAGTCTTGCAGCTTGTCTGAAAAGAATAAATATCACCAGAACACAAACACAAAATTTTAATCAAAGTTCTGAGATCCACAACATCCCTGATTGAAGGGAATATCTTTGTGCCAGTTACACATAGTTCTTCAGTCAAATGTCACCCTTTACAGGTCAATAACTCAAGCATACTGTGATTTTCTCTAAATAATTCAAGAGAATTAACTCTTGCCTCTACCTCAACTGTGGAGGTAGATAAATGATAAATATGGAACTGCTGTTTTCTTCGGAAGTTATTCAGACTAAGAAGTTTAAGAACAAAGAAACCAAGCCAAAGCCCGTACTTACTGCAGCTCCTTTAGCACGTAAGACAAAAATTCAGAGTGTAGTCAGTTGGTCATGCAAGCACAGTCATTCTACCAACCACCAAAGGGGACTGGAAAGAGCTGTGACTACAAGTCAAGTTAATATTTTGATTTCAGGATTAATCTAAGAAGCCTCTCTGAAGTTTTGAATTTCAGCTACTTATTAACCTATTGAAAACTAGGTAAACAAAGCTGAACTTTATGAAGCAGGGATATAGCAAGGCCTTATAAAAGAGCATTGTTGTTCACCCCTTGCTTCATCCCTTATGCATACTTCACATGGAAAAGAAAATTCATTTACAAAACATCTGTGCCTAAGTAATTTTATCTGTGCCTTGTACTTGCACCGACTAAACTTTACATGCTGTTAAATTACCTCTTTTGTTCATAATGTGTCTCCTTTACTTACCTTTTGGAAGTACTGCTAAGAGATTAGCATCAATATCCTTTGTGCTGTTTGCAAGTTCTTCTTTATCTTCAAATGAGAACTCCTTCTGAAAACTGAAAGCAACATCTGTTTTACAGAACTGTGGATACTTCTGCTACAAATGAAGTAAAGCCAAGATGTAATCAATTTACTGCAAGATAGTCTAACAGAGATACGCAAGAAAATATTTTCCATAGGAATGAGCTAAGAAATAACCCAAAGAAACTCAGAAAGCCAAACTTAACTTGAAACTTGTTTGGAACTGACTGTGACACATTTTTGCATTAAATTACTGACTGGAGACTGCCTTCAAAATGCTATACTAAGCAATTACATTTGAAATAATCTGTATTGAATGGTTCTCCATAAGTATTAAAACATATGTCATCAAATGCAGTACTGTATGTACACTCCACCTAGCAGCCTTCTGTGTGACTGCCCTATTGTTCTTACTGCACTGGAATTTACATTGTTTATAACACATTAATATGAGCATCAGTCAGATAATTTAATTTTATACCATGTCTTTTTCAAAACAAGAAAATGTTCACTTAGGTGAAACAAAATATTTCTTTAAGTCAGTCCATTAAATATACACATTATTTACATATATGTAAAATGTAGGTGTCATAATGGTCTAAAGCAGATACTGTCTATAGAGACTTTTTTGGAGAAAGCGTTTCTCCTTGTAAGAAAGATTTTTTTCTCTGATTATTAAAAATAGAGAGCAAACTGCTGTATTCTGGCATTATGACTTCTAAACTATCTCAACTGGGCATAAGAAAACTTAGATTGGTTTTAAAATGTTTAGTAAATTGGGTAGACAGGTGTAACAAATAAAAATCCTCACAGTAATTCTAGGGTCTTCATTTTGCCATGGTAGTGGTGTGCCATACGATTTACTGTCATTCTGATAAGAAAAACTATGCAGTCTTACTGTTAGAAAATCCTTCCTTAGGACAGATTTTAAATGGTGCTTTCCCCTCAAGGTTATTTGGTTAGAAAAGAAAAAAACAGTAAAAAAAGAATTCTGTACTCATTATTCCAAAAGAACATTTCTCATTGGATAGAGTTTTAATGTATAATACAAAAGACTAGTAACTTTTTTCATGAACTCCTATAAGTATTTGCATGTTTATCATTTATAAATAATATTCCTTTGTAAGACATTTGAGGAGAGAATAAAATCCTTGAAATGACAATGAAGAAACTGGGCTGTGTCACATCCAGGCACTCTGCCACCTGCTGCAAATTGTGTCCAACAACTGCACTTACAGAAATTATTCCAGGTACTGCCAAGAAAAGCAATGTTAGTCACTACAGAAAATTGCAAATAGAAGATGAAGAGCTGCAATAAGCTGTCCATTAGAGAAAACTGTATCCTTACAGGGCAAAAACATTGTAATTGAACTAAACAAAACCCCAAATACAATAACAAAATAGCACAGCGCAGCCACGAGAAAATGGGTGTATGTGTCATCTGAGACTGGGCAGAGACTCAGAGAGTTAACAGCATGTTTGTATATGCCTAACCCCACACTGCCAATACTCATGATTCTTACTAGTTTCACAATATGTTACTTTCTTATAGACATGGCTTCTGGAGAACCCTGGGTGGAGAGATTCCCAGTTCCCATTTGAAAGCAGTTTCCACGCCTTTTGGCTGAGCATGAGTTTGAAAAATGAAAATAATATTGGCCTAATGCTATAAACCACCCCCAAATTTATTTTGTCAAATCAATTTAATTACTTAAGACAAAAGGGCTGAGGGACCAGCTCATGACTTTTGAATATCTAGGCTTCATTTAGCAGCATCTCCACTTGCTTCCATAATGCTTGTGACAGTGCAGCACCTTAAGTTTCCATAAACATGGGATTCTGTGCAGAAAAGCATTCCCTCATACAGCAAAAGCCTTGTTTAAATTAATTATGCACTAACACTGACCACTATGTCTCATTCCTACGTGAATTTCCAAGGGTAAAATCATACAGAATCAAGACTGGCACAAGCCTGCTGGTTCTAAAAAAAACAGTATTATTGGATTGCTCGTGGATTCCTCAACAAACCTTAAGTACTATAAACTAGTTAGGTTCACTCCAGGGAGTTCCATGCACTCTGAAGCCAGAGATCATCTTAACTCAGCCTAAATGTCTTTCACTGGGTTTCCATCCATTCATTCTCATGCCGGTGTTGTTGTTTACCTTGTTCATTTTTCTTAACAGAAGTTATCCATGTGTACTCAGGTTCCCCAAAACAGGTTCTCAGTTTCATTCATTATATGTAAAAACGTTCTCCACTTATTCTAGTGTTAAGTCATCTCCTGTATATCATGACCAGAATTGGACAGTCCTGATTCCAGACCTGGGTCTTAGCAGTATCTTATAAAAATAGGAATTTTAATAGAGAAAGCATTATTATATGACTAGTCAGTTGAATGCTGGGATCTACAACACATTTGCCTTTTTATATCTACACTATATTGGCTGCTCAATCCTGCATCAGAAACTAATATGCCAAGGCTTTGCTTTCATCAGTTGCAAATGACAGAAAAATTTATCAGCCCCCAATGCACAACTGTGCACTTAGTGTTATTACATTACATCCTTTTTCTATTACTCCTCAAGGTCATCCAGTTCTTCCTGTATGTGAGCTCCCTCCTCCTTTGTAGAGAGGGTGGCTTGCAACCTATGCTCACTGGCAGATTTCACTAAAATTCTTTAGATAACCACAAACTTCCTAAGTTTAACCCTCACTGGGCTACACAGCATCACAGGTTATTTGCTTTGTTAAAGTCCCTTCATAGCTTTCCCTATGCCCTCATTTTCCATTTCCCTCTGGATTGTCAACATCTAATTACTTATTTTTTTAAGGATTACCAATTTTCATATACTATTTAATCCACAATTTAGGAGTTTTATCTATTTGGAGGCTTTTTTTCCTCTCTCTAGCTAAGCTGCAGGTGGCATTGCTTGGTTTAAATATTTGTACATGAAAAAAACAAAATGTTTTAATCCAATGTATAATAACATTGCTTTCACATGCACAGAGGATTCAGAGTACTGCTCTGAAGATGACAGAGTCAAGGCAAACAATTGGGTATTTATAGACACATATATATCAAATTAGTTCTAAAAATGAAAGTAGGCATATTTAGGACATGTCACAGTATTCAATAAGAACATTCATTAGGAATCCAAATTGAGTTGGAATGATGTTAAAGCAATTCCAAATAGTAAAAAAAAAAATACAGGCCACTCACTACTCATAAGAATTTTTTAAAAAATAAACTTGTAAGTAATTCCGCACCAAGACTTCCCTTTTTCCTCAAAGGGATATATCCATATGTCTCCCTACTTCATTAGTTTCTCTGCTGAAGAAGTAGTTGCATCAATTCAGTTGCTTAAGTAGAGCCAGATAGTCAGACTTGAATTGCCAGATATGTTGTACCTTCAAACTCATCCACAACCCTCTTCTAGAAATATCACAACTACATCAAGTCATGTTATGAATTTAGGTGCAGATTCGGAATAGATATGCTCAGTACTATGAACTTCTGAATTTCTGCACTTCACCAGCTAGGCTCTGCAAATTCATTATTAAAATAATTAAGGCATAAAAGGGGTTCACTAAATGAAAAAAAAAAAAATTAGAAGTTTGCAAGAATTCTTTCCTAAAGTTCCTGTTAAATCTGAATCATGAAAAAGGAACTTCTTGTCCTTTCCTTGCCTGAAACACAGCCTGTGATCATGGTTCATGAAATGCAATGAACAGCATGAGGTCCCACCAGTTTGCTTCACACAGGATTTGTGTGTGGTTTGGCCTCAGGTTCCCAACAAATTCATTATGCTCTCCAGTGTTCAGGAATTCAGATGATTCCTATTAAAACGCAGGCAACAATATTTCACAATCTCAATAGTTTTTCTTAAAAAACAATGTATAATGTAGCATTAGTAGAGTACTTGACAGTCTCAGTAGTTATACCGATCTGTCAACTTCCAAAGTAACTGTGGGCTGTATTCTATACATCAGGGATTCCAGGCTGCAAACTTCATCTGCTGCAGCAGAAGCAGCATACAGTTTCTAAATAGCTGTCCCACTAACCTAGTTACATGCCCAAAAGCAACCAGAAGTTTGATCCAAATGCCACTTGGAAACACTGACCTGCCATCCCCTTTAAAGCTATAGGATATACTGAGATTTTATGATTGGAACAAAAATCCACTTGTATACCTGCCAGCTAGGTTCTTGGTGTTCACTCCTCTTTCTCTACCTCCAGGAGAATTTCCTTCCTTGGATTCTTAAGTAAAAGGTCCATTCTACAGTCATCTACTTCTTTGCTACTTTCATTTCTACTTTCCCCTATCTGCTTTCATAACACAGTGTGTCTTGTACACCTATTCCCTCCATCTCTCTACAGGACACAAGAAACAACATGACAGGGAATCAGGTGTGCTGCAGGTGATGTGCCTTGACTGAAAAGAAGTCTGCAAAGTGAGCCTGTGTGCTGGTGGATTCCGGTGCAGCTAAGCCAAAAACACAGCTGGTTGCTGGGGCAAGAGTCAGTTCCCAAGTCCCTGATCTCTTCTCTGTGCCACTATGAATGAGTCGAGCAAGCACAAGTGTGGACACCAAAAACAGCTGGAGCAAGGATGGGAAGAGAGAGAGAATGTGATTTGCCATCTGGCTTAACTGCACCACGACCCGGGTTCGATTCCCAAACCCGTCAGGGACACTCCCCCGGGTAGATGGAGCTCGTCAGCCCCTGAGGCCATCCATCTAAGAGAAGGTCACTCGAAACAAACCTACGTCCTGAGGACCTCACTGCCATTGTCCAAGCCTGCT